>OZ024909.1:72051395-72310057 GCA_964017125.1 Flabesymbios commensalis | reverse complement strand
CCTGTTTTTTTTAGTGGGAATATAAAATGTCATAAATGAGGGTGGTTGTGTAAGGTATTCACATACTTGGCATAGTTGTATTTAGCCGTTATTAATAGGACTATTAAATAAAAATGTATGGTGGCAAAATAGCCACGGTACCGGGGCTATTTTGCCACTGGAGCTAATTTTGATCATATTTTGTTAATTAAAACCATATAAATATTTTTTAATTTAAAATAATATAATATTGAGAAGCTAATCGAATGAAAATCAAATTAATTGAACAGTCTGTAGACCTTTTTATCATTCCATTTAATATATTACATAGATTCAGGTAAATGTACCATACAGACATAACATAAAATATTCAGTGAAAACGTCATTATTTTGCAGGAAAGTTCTTTAATTATTAAAATAAGTGCCTTAAACCAGTTATGTAAATATTTATATAGTTTTTAGGGATCAGTGAGTCTAGTGGTCAAGTCCGTTTTCATATCGGATCGAAAATGAGGCTCTGGCGGCCATTTTGAAGGGGTGGCAAAATAGTCTCGGTATGGGGTGGCACAATAGCCCCGGTTACTTTGAAGTGCTCGAACAGGCTCAATATTTAAATTTTATTCAATTATTTTTTTTATGTGATAAGGACCCTTCAAATATCATAAAAGAAAATTGCATACGGTAAAAAAATGGAAAAATACCATTCTAGAGTTCACATTTCGGTAAAATATTTTTTTTGGTGTTGAAATATTAGACAAAATAGACAAAATAGACATAAACATGTTCCATACAATATAGTATAGCCTATAATAATAGTTATTTTTATTAAATTATAGTATTTATTAGAAAACAGAGGATGTTATCAATTTCCCGAGGGGGTGGCAAAATAGCCCCGGGGGTGGCAAAATAGCCCGGTTTACGGTATATATTTTTGAAACAACATCATATAATAATAGTATTTCTTAGTTCAATCATGTATGTTGAGACACATATTGAGTCCATTCACCATTAAACTGCCAATACAGCGAATCCACCTTTTGGGTATAGAAAGCCATGTTTAATACACTTAACGTTTATACTAATTACAATGTTTCACAAAGCTCGCATTTAACATTTCTGTAACATATGACATAAAAATATTTGTATATTTCTAGTGGGTTTTCAGATTGATTTATGTTCTAGATTTTGTTTTAACATAGTATTATAATCAATGATATAAGCCTTAAAGAGTGTTAATTGAAAGGTACTTTGGGTGCGTCTGTGTTTGGCGTGTGTTCCCCCAATCAGTGGGCGTGAATCAAAAATAAAAATCGTGATCTAATAATTTTTTTATTGCCTCTATATCAATTTATTTGCACCAACGATGGCTCCTTGCCCGGCATCTGACGCATTGAAACTGCGTTGACCAGTGTATGCCTACAGGCATATATTGCATGTGTATAATATTATTATTATTATTATTATTATTATTATTATTATTATTATTATTATTATTATTATTATTATTATTATTATTATTATTATTATTATTATTATTATTATTATTATTATTATTATTATTATTATTATTATTATTATTATTATTATTATTATTATTATTATTATTATTATTATTATTATTATGACAGTTTTTAAAAACAACGCACGACCCCAGAACTGCTGATCAAGCTAGGCGCTTACATAAAAGTAATACTTACATAAAAGTAAAATGATTAAAATATTCAGCTAAAGAAGTATAATTCAAAAAGGATGTCTTTAGATTCTTTTTAAAACTGTTCAGCGATGAAACATTTATCAAATTGAAAGGGAGGGCATTCCATAGTGTGGGTCCATTAACACTGAATGCTGCTCCAGTACCAAGTCTCCCGGGGGGTAGTGCACCAAACATTCGTTAGTGGGTCGGTCCAGGTTAAATTACCAACGTCGTGGTAACGTCAAAGACGTTGAGAAAACGTCTGGTGCACCACTGCGGCCTTTGCAACGTTACTCTTCATCTACAACCAAAACGTCACGTCTACTAGGGGGTAGACGTTGCTGGGGCGTTAGCTGTGAAATGTATACAGAGATCGTGACGCGCACAAATTTCATTAATCCCGACACTTTCATCGTCTATTTATAATGCCGAACATTATCCCTCCAATTAGGCGTGAGGAATATACTGATATCGTTTTCTTCTGCAAGGGTTTATATCGCAGGTATGATGATAATGTTCATGACTTGTTCATTATGTATAGAACAGTGGGTGTTTCATTCGTAATCTTTATCGGATGATCCTGATTTATCATGGTACAGCTCTTATGGTACCGCCCTCATGGTGCACCGACTGCTTCGAACGACCTAATCGACGTATATCAAATATGCCCTATGACAAAAAAATATTTTTCTTTTTGGCTCCGTCGTCGCCTTTACTCATAGCGTTTCCTAATAAAATTCATTGAATATTGAATACAAAATTGTTTAGTTCCTCCGGAATTCATTAAATGTATAATGGAAATTAAAACAAAACACATATTTTCATTTACATCTTGGTGTGAATTGCGGCAAGATGAATACAATTGAGAATAAATTAAGTTAAACAAACTTCAAAGTGAAGACAATAAATTTATTAAAAAACAATAATATAGCCCACTTTTAAGTATGTTGAGTGAGGATAATTTGAATGTTGTCGACTTTCATTTACTGTTAGCAGTGCACGCTGCGCTGCAATAGCAAGCTTAGGTCTACACGCCCATCTTCAGCGAAACTAATAAGGGGAAATACTATCACGATGCATTAATAAGTCAGCTGCTGAGCAGTACGCTAATTGGAGCAAAATATATAGTAAAGATATAGTATACCGATGCAAAATAAATTCAAATAATAAATTAATATCCTTTGAAACTGTGCAAGGAACACAAGTTTGTATACTAAATTACATTTACAGATTTACGGTAGCTTAGCAAACACATGCAATTTTGATGCCTACCTCAGGAATTGACACTGATGTAGGCCTAATGATTCATTGGCTAATTTCTTACTTTTATATGACATCATACGTTCATATTGTGATATAATATATGTTCCATCAAGTTTATTCTATGTCACTGATTAGTATGTGTCTGTTTAATAGTTTGTTTGCTAGCTTGGTAGATAAATACGGTGGCTTGTTAGGGCCACTACAATTACAAGTTAGATGTTGTGGAAATACAAGCTATAGCTGTCGCGATGCAAGTTCACCCTGTGGAAGTACAAGTTAATGTTGTCGAACTACATCTTATCTCTGTTGATATACATGTTTAAATAACAAATTAATTTAACTTGTATTTCGACAAAAAACAACTTGTGTTTCAACAGCTATAACTTGTGTTTCAACTACCGCCTTACTCGCAGCATGCCATTTGGGGCCATGTAGCAACATACAAATGAACTTTGTCCCAGTATTAACTTGTATTTCAACAGGTCTAACATGTATCAGGACACAGATGGGATGCATGTAGAACTAAAGTTATGTTAGCTGGCTTCGAGGAGGGGGTGACGATAATTTATGTGATACATATCGCGGGGGCCATACGCTGACAACACATACCACAGATCCCAGCAAGCTAGATGTTGGTACAGCGTTGGTTAATGTACGTGAGCATAATGATTACAAGGAACTGTTTCAGGTCAGCTAACCTGTTTATCTACACCTGTTGTAAGATGAATCATGCTGACGATATGTCGTGTGGAAATACATGTTATAAAGTTTCGAGAAAACAAGTTAATACTGAGAAAGAAAAACACATGGATTGGTATTTTGCAGCATGCAAGTTGAGAGTTGTTGAAATACAAGATAGTGTTGTTGATATAAAAGCTGTTTTTGTCGAAATACAAGTTAATTTTAATAAGCACAAAGTTGTTTTTCAACAATTTTAACATTTTAACATTTCAACAGAGCTAAGATGTAGTTCGACAAAATTAACTTGTATTTCTACAGGTCTAACTTGCATCGCGACAACTATACCTTTTTTCCACAACAACTAGCTTGTAAAACTTGTAAGAAAAACACTGTAGATAATAAACATTTATACTGTTGTAAGATCATTGTGCACCAGCTAGCTCCCTGGTACGGGGTACCATGAGGTGCAATTGGTCATCAAATTGTCTCAGTCGGACTGGTCTTTCCTCCATCTCAAGCATTTGAGTCAAATATGATGGTGAATGACCTTTAATAGACTTGTGGAGATTGTATACAATGACCAGGTGATAGCGTGTTCACGGGAAGGACTGGCACCACTTTCGTCTCGTCAACCCGATTTTACAGATCGTCATAATTAATAAACCTGATAAAGAATATGAAATATAGCCATATATATCAAAGTCAAGATACGTTTAAAATGTTTATATACCTTGCTTTATCATGTTAATCCATTTCTCTTTTTAAATGATATATTTATACGATATATTTAATACATCAGCTGAATGTAAAAGATGTCATCACCGGCGTTAATCGTTCAATGACACTCCAGCAAACACGAAATGTTGACCCAAAATTGTTTTGATGCTAGACCAACATCGAAGGCCATAGGGCAACATTAAAACGTTATATTTAACTTCCTGATAGCCAGGTTGATTTTATAACTAGCATACCTGTTACTGCTCATCAGCCATGATGACTTGGGGATGCGTTGGTTTAGTGTTGATGCACTGTCTAACACATTCTCATTCATCAGATCCTCTATCCTTCCACTAGCGTCAGCTAGTGGCTCTGATTGATTACACTATAAAATGTGTTCTGTAGAAATATTCATGAATTTGACCTAATTTTGTATCTGGCCAATAAGGCAATACCTAGCAAAAATGGTGTCCTTGACATTCTAAGCCACATGGTCAGGCCAAGGAATACACATGGCGAGGCATGTGACCAACAGCTTCTTTTAACATGTTTAAGAAAGGGTGGGGTGGACCAGGGAGTGGTTTGACTAGATCATCACATCTAAAATGCTATATTTCGTGTCCAACTTGGCCCTGATATTGTGTGCTCCTGTCAGTATTGTCTGGGGAGATATAGGCCTACATCTGTACATGTATCATGTGTATTGTATTGTATTATATAAGTCAGAAGATACATTTTAAATACATGTGTTGAGCCAGCATCTTAGATGATTGACATACATGAATCCACTATTGTTAACCTCACAGCATAAACACGATAGGTCTACACCGGCCCAATGTTTTTGTAATGTTGGGCCTATGTCGCAAGAAATGGACCAATGTTAGACCAATATTGGGTCAGTGTATCGTGCTGACAGAGACTGCACACCTGTAAGAACGATGACCCAGTGCTAGGTTCGTGTTAATCCTCAATCTGAGATGATGTCCCAACATCAAACAAATTAAAGTGATTTATACAATCACTGTGAAAATGCTGCTGGTATCTTTGTCTTACACAAAAGCAAGTCTACAATAAGACACGCAGATAAAACACGCAGATCCAATGTTGCTTTTATGCCGGGTTGACATTGTATAGGTTGGACCAACTATGATACAACACAGGTTTATTGCATGTACTGGTCATAATAATACTAGGCATATAATGCCAACCATATAGCCCAGTATAGGGGAGACATAATTATATAAACTTGTCTCTCATAGGTGCAAGAAACCTCGAACTTGACATAGTTTCAAGGTCAGGTGTGGGTCACAAGACCAAGTTTGAGGCCCTATCAGAACGCAGCAATTACAGAAGAGATGCTGAGGCTACCATATCAGGTCGTTCATTTCATCCCATTCGGATCCGGCGTTGGATCAGCATCTTAATTGTTGGAGCATCGACGGATCCAGAACAATAAGAAATATGTTCAATAATTGTACGTTATCACTTTTTCATAGGTGGCTATGACATCTACAAATCATTTTTGATTGTTATTATGTTAACTTTCATTATTATGTCTCCCCTCTCACAGAGAGGTGGGGACATGCAGGATTCTGCAGAATTTTAAACACTCAGCCACTCCTTGATAGACCTTGTAAGGTCCATCGTAGGGAGCGGTCAGTGGTGGTGCAATTGTGATGCGTCGCAAAAATACATGTGAACATGTTTCGAGTTCCTTGAATTGGAACTGAGGGTGGTAGCTCGTTGTACGATTTCTGATATTGCCAAACTCACTACAAACTGGGCTCCTCTATCCGTAGTGATGGTGGTGGGAATCCCGAAACGATCTATCCACCTGCTGAAGAAAGCATCGCAAAGGTTTTTGATTTAATACCCACCAGCGGTATGGCTTCGGGCCAACGCGTTAACCGATCGACCCAAGTCAACAAATATTTGAAACCTTCTGAGTATGGCAAAGGGCCAACTATGGCGAGGTGTAGGCCTACGTGGTCAAGCTTCTCCGTGGTTTCAGTAAACTTACCGAAAACAAGTATGCCTGACAACCTTTGCATTTTTGACACCAACTTGCTACATCTTTATTCATGCTGTGCCATATGAAGCGTGTATTAGTGAGAGGTTTCGTAGCTCTATGCGACGGATGGCCCAAGCCGTGTAAGCTCGTAAAAACCTTTCTGCGAAATTTAGGTGTGACGTATGGTCTGGTATGTTCCGTCGACAAGTCACACCATACCAGCATATTGTCAAAAGTTTTAATCAACTTGAAATCTAACATATAGGCCTAGTAGACAGCGAATGTCTTAATCGCGTAAATTCAGCGTCGAGGGCCTGATCTTCGCTTAATTCTTTGTAATCAATCACTGAAGCACTGCCAATAGCTGACACACACGGCCGCGACAACGCGTCGGCTACAAAATTTGTTTCGCCTTTCCGGTATCTGATATCTGTTGTGAACTCTGCGATATAGGCCATGTGCCTTGTTTGGCAAAGTGACGGGCGTTCGGTTGTTGAGCTCATTACATAAGTTAAAGGCTTGTGGCTAGGAGCTTACGGTCGAAAGCCCTATAACGTGTTTCTGCTGGAGATATTTCTTACTAAAGAATGACAGAGGTTGCCAAATGTTATCAACACACTGTTGCAATGCTCAACAAAACCGGAAGTTGCATTTTCGGTCCAACTGAAATCAAAATTTCATTTAGGCGACAACCTAGTCTGTCCTTCGTTGGCTGCTGTCAGCTAGTAGTGTATTCAGAAGCGTTAATTTTGCCGCAAAATGAAGTATAAATCTGTGGTAATAATTGACCATGCCCAGATATCTACGTAACGCCCGTTGTTTCTCCGGTTTTACGAAATTCACGATCACGTCTACTGCAGTGGGCAGGGGGTAACTAAATACCTTCCGAACAAATGTGATGTCATAAAAAAACTTAATTCTAACCTGTCGAACTAGCATTTCTCAGTCCCGATAGTTATTCCGTATTCGGCGAGACGCGTGAATAAGATGGTTAAATGTTCCTTGTGCCCGGCATGGTCTGGACCTGTCACAACCAAGTGGTATAGGTAAACAAAAACAAAATCCAGACCCCGTGTTACGTGGTCGATGAGCTTTTGAAATGTTTGACCCAAATTATGTAAACCGACAGGAGTTTCAGTAAAAGTTTGAAAAGGCCAAAAGGCGTCGTCACGGCGGTTTTGTGGACGTCTGATGGCGCAACCGGGATTTGATATTATACCCGCTCTAAATTAATTTTTGAGAAAACTTTGGCCCCAGCGAGACGCTGTGTGAAATCAAGTATTTGAGGAATAGGGCATCTATCAGGCACAGTCTGCGCATTTAAACTACCATAGTCGCCACACAGCCTCCAATCTCCCTTCGTTTTTGGGACCATGTGGAGCCCCGATGACCATTCACTGTCGCTGGGTTCGACCGCTCCCAGTTTAATCATCTTGTCCAACTCCCATTTTGCGGTAACTAATTTAACGGGAGCTAGTCTGCGTGTACGAGCAAAAACAGCGTGGCCTTTTGTCACGATTTTGTGAGTTATTCCATGGGTTACTGTTTCGCCCTTTGTCGTAGGACGCGTCAATTCTGGAAATTGAGCAGGTAACTCTGTATATTCGTTTCGAATACAATCTATTCGGTTGAGTAATAGCGGCTAAAAATCTGCCACTAATATGGGTTGCTTTACCCGGTATGACTGGGCCGCCTAACTCATTTACTGCGCGAGGCCCAGTCACAGTGACCGCCATTTTGTTTCCACAGCCAGCCATGTAAAAACCACACTCGCGCTGCCTACCAAAAAACTCGGATGTCATGAAATTGAGGCGAATATTTCAAGTGCCTACAAAAACTAGGCCATTTTCATCAGGCGTAAACTTTTGATCGTATTAGAACTATTACATTTTAAAATGGAGGTCACTGTGTCAGAGCCTTGCGATGTCATCATAATGGTTGTGTTGTTTGCAGCGACAAGGCGTAAACCACCTGTGTCCACAGTCCTGTTAGCGTAAGACTGAGATAGGACACTGACGGCTGCCCTCGTGTCCATCATATATTTCTTTTGTCTGCGATATAGTAGCCTAGATCGCATCTCACCCGGCTCGCCAGACGCAATAGTGTCGCTACCTGGCGCTGGCCAATTAGTTTATAGTAAGCACAAGGTTCTGTGCACATGCATGCTTTATCACCGAATGTTTGTTGGTAATAGCAGACCAGTACATTGTAAGTATGAATTAATAATTGTGAAGCATTATTCTGCTGTCTGTCCTGCGGCGGTGCGATAGGATGGGCGACGTTTTTGTTTAGAGGAAAAACACCTTGTCTGCTAGCTTGATTATTCAAAGCATTATATTAAAGGTTTTGCATTAACATATGGAAAAGCTGGCGATTTAACAAATGTTCTGTTGTAGCTGCTGGCTGCAGACGGCTTATTAATAAACTGCTTCTTCTTGGCACCTGATGTTTCTATGCGTTTCGAAATGCCTTCTATAAGTCTGAATATTTTTAAAATCTAAATTCTTCGATGTTGTGTTGATCTCAGATACTCCCACATTTGTGTCTTTCCCGTTGTTTTCGAAGCTAAGGCTCTATCTGCCAGGTTGGCTAGACTCTCCAACGATGTGCTGTCTGGTTGTGTAACTAAAAGTCCTCTGATGGAATTCGGCATCTGTCGGATAAACGCCTGGCGTATGACAGCTTTGCCATCAACTGCCCCAAAACCGGCAGTCTGCTGAAGTCGCTTGAAGAAACGAGACGGTATGTCGGCTCCTAGTTTCTATCCCGAAATAACTTTGTTAACTCGTTCCGACGTTGACGTTCTTGAGGTTGAGGTATTTTTGATTGCAAAAATGGTTGTAATAATATGTCAAGCACATCAGATGCCACCTCACCTGACAAAGCACGCAAGTCAGTCGATAACGTTCGTCGTCGTCAGTTATATCATGCAAATCGAACTTTGTTTCGATTAGATTTAACCAAAGTTTGACGTCAGTTGGATAAAAGATTGCTATTTCAGACTTAGGAAGATTCTTTGATCGCCTTGACGACCGATGATAAACTGGAGATGGGCTTCTTGATCACTTCTTAATAACTCACTCTGTCTTCAATGATCTCTTGTGATTCTCAAGAAATGGGATTTCACTCTATTTTACTCTGCCGCCGTTTCTTTGAGCATTGACGTATTATCGTCCCCAAGAGGATAATATAAGAATCTTTCTGGCGAGCACCGTTATGCTGTGGTGATGTCAAACCAAATCTCTCACTATCTCTCTTTCAGACATTTTGAAGTTTAGGTTTTGAAATGTATCTAACTATTAAAGCACTTTGTCTGCGGACCTATATAAGGCTAACTACGCATGACTAAGTGTGTTTAAAATGACATGTTTTTTGACTATGCCAGTTACTGGTTGCCTTGTTAGCGCACACTCCGCGTCTTAGGGTGTGTGGATCCTCACTCCCCGCTGCGAGCGGAATTGACGAGCATAGCTATCATTTGTTTTGTCATGATGTAGGAAGGTTACTGTTCGTCTAAGTTAGGAGCACATGAAGTTGGATGGGAAAATGAAGTGTAGATTAGTGAGATTACTGAGCACAAATATCTGTAATTGTCAAAATATCTTTCTTCCGAATAAATTTTGTGGTAATAGATCAAGCTGTAATAATTTTCCTACAGTTTGACTTGAGCTGGAAAATACAATTTTGAAAATCTTATTTGACTGACAGAAGTCTATTATGACTATATAGAATAGAATTCAATTGCGAATGCTTCCCAGGGATTTTTTTTCCTTGAGAAAAATTAACAATTACAGCAAAATCATTCTGCTTCGTATTTTCGAAATATGGTATGGTAGCATTGGTTATTGTGGAAATTTCCCTCGAAGTGTGCCAGCATGACGATGCGATAGCTTATTAATATATTCACTAATCCGGCTGACAGTTGTGCGTGTCTCGAAGCGCTCACTTGACGGTGTGTTGTGCACACGTCACAGATTTAAAGTGGAGAAAAATATATAATCTTTTGTTAAAAGAATTGATAAAAAATCGAGCTGTGTATTTACACAAAGCGCGATTATTAATTTATATTTGCCAGAAAAAATATTTTAAAAACATTATATTTGATCTCAGTAGATGTCCAAAAATATTTTTTTTAAGTGATAGAATAGGTTCAATATTTTGGACCAAATCTAGACATCCATCATGGCTGCCAGAGCACGTGTCTGGAATCTCCCCAGAATTGCATTTTGGGTCTCAGCTTGTGGAAGGTTTTGGCTGCCAAATTTATGTAAATATTAATGAGCTTTGGGTACCGAAGCATTTCGTGATAGCGGGTTTCGCGCGTGGCCGTGACCTCAGTAGCCAAGCAAGGGGAAACAGTGTGTCTGCCTAATTTTTGCGCCGGTAACTGCAAACTGACTTATCAAAACATAGTATTTAGCACAGTAGATCGCCTCTCTGAAAGAAAAACATGATTATATTTTGTAATTTGGGGTATGCGTTCGATCTACTGTCAAAACATTAATATATTTAACAGACCAGTTAGGACCTTTTATTCATACACATAGGCTGACAATTCTACATGGCCCTAAAATCTACTAAAAATTGTGGTAATTTATCAATTCTGACATCAGAATTTTGATCAGAAAATATATTTTGCAATGGAAAATTTTGGTGGATTAATTCTCATTAAATCGTGCCACTTGGATTTGGTTAGCTGATTTTTTATAAAACTTGAAAATATTTCCCTCCCCTTCGCCTACAGTGGCAGAACGAGGAAAAATACATTTTCAAATTTAAAATAATTTCAGGAGTTAGACTAATTTGTCTAAAATTTGTCAATTTATCGTTTTTATTCGAAGTCGGCCATCTTGGAAATTCTCAAGACCACTTTCGCACTGAAATTATGAATTGTTTCACTCTAAGGCGAAAAACACGTAAACCTCTCGCCGCACAATGTTTCTAACTGACCTAGTAGCATTATCTGTAGGCCTACATTCTGACCCGAAATCCTTATGTACCTTAAAAAAATGATGCGACATTTTTTTCCCCTAAAAAAATAATTTTAAGCCTCCATTTTTGCAGTGTCAATCTGATGATTGAACGGTAGATTACGTCGTGGTCACCAATATTTAAGTTATGACGTCATCCCCAGTCGTTCTCTAACTCTCAAACTTGCAATCGGGTCTCGTGCTTGCCGGTTCCGCAGTAACAGGAAGAATCAAATATGATAACCAGATGATGTCAACGTGTCCATTCATTGTGGATGGATCAGATAGCGCTATGCATAGCTCACAGCGGGGAATGACAATCGAGCCAACTTGCTTTGCGCTCCTTGGAGCAGCTCGCTTGACGCGTCTGCTCGGGTTGACTGTCGGGGACGGAATAAACGAGGAAAGCGAGAAACCAGCTGACACAGTTATTCCTGGCACGAGCTGGACTCGTTAGTCCTAATCTTGCCAGGTTCGCTCGGCCCTACTGAAGTCGGACAAGATCGAGATGTTACAGCTTCACAAACAGGCATCTCTGTCTGAAATAGATGATCGAAGCTAGAATAAATGCTTATATGGATTAGATGCGTAAACTTATAGGCTTAGAATAGTGTCCCTTTTTGCTGTTTCGTTCAGCATTATACTTTTTTCTTTATTTATCTCTTCTATACTATAATGTGTTTTAAGGTGTTTAGCGAAAATACTATTTATGGATGGCTATTATTTATCCCCTGTCTTTTGACAAAATCTCATATTGTCAGGGGTGGGCAGGCGAAATGAGCCCTGTCACCACAAAATTGAAATGACTACTTTTGGGTGCTCATTTTTCAATATTTACATTACACACATTTTGTTTCTGTCGCCACATGTGGCGATGTGGCGATCACTTGCCCACCTCTGATTGTAGACTAATGTGTATTTAGTTTTGGTTGTACGATGTACTGCCATGGCCATCTGTTACTGTGGTGCAGTGGTAGGCCATTCTGACCTCAGAGATTATATCTCTGATACCACAAGCCGATTTTGCCGTAAGCACGCATGGCGATTAACCTAATGTATCAGCCATTACCACCCGAGAATCAGGTTGTGAATAACCATTCACGTAACCACGGATCTATTTAGATGTTCACCTGGACTGATTATTGATCATTTTTTAACTATTTCGTTTATTCTAATAGTTTGCTGCAGGTAATATCTAATTACTCTGTTCAGTTATGGATAAATTGAGCCATCATAATTCGCATGTCATTCAGCAATTTTTATTTGCCAGTGTTGTGAACCCGATTGAAACTTATGTCAGAAAACAATAACATAAACCTTCTAACAGCAGCGCGTAGGTAGAGAAAGTAATCCCTTGATGTTTTTCTATTTCTCTGTGAATAAAAAACTCATAAGTGGCGGAGTATATTTTATATTTGCCATATATATCTAGGACACTCAAGCGTGTTTATAAGCTTACAGTTGGTATAACAACCAAACTACTCGAAATGAGCAGTTTCTGTTGAAACATGGCGCCTGCTTACAGAGATGCAGTGGGAGTTTACCTGAGCGACATCTGTGTGTGGAGAATAGTGGTAGGAATATTAGCTTTTGTTTAGCTGAGGGATTGATTGATTGATTGATTGTGTGCAAAATTCTGGACAGGCAGGTACATCAATCGTGAGATCATCCACAGTTACTCGTCATGCGGCACCGATGGGCCAATGCACAGGCCCACATCTCAGTGTAGGGAGCATTTATTATAATGCAGAGGTTTACCCATACAGTGTGTGGCGCGCCCCGCCTGAGAGAGGAGGTTTACCCACTGTGCAGTGAGCCCCCCATCCCTCCTGAGAGAGGAGGTTTACCTAGTGTGCAGTGGGCCCTTCATCCCTCCTGAGAGAGGAGGTTTACCTAGTGTGCAGTGGGCCCTTCATCCCTCTTTAGTGAAGATTTACCCAGTGTGCAGTGGGCCCTTCATCCCTCCTGATAGAGGAGGTTTACCCAGTGTGCAGTGGGCCCTTCGCCCCTCCTGAGAGAGGAGGTTTACCTAGTGTGCAGTGGGCCCTTCGCCCCTCCTGAGAGAGGAGGTTTACCTAGTGTGCAGTGGGCCCCTCATCCCTCCTGAGAGAGGAGGTTCACCTAGTGTGCAGTGGGCCCTTCATCCCTCCTGAGAGAGGAGGTTTACCCAGTGTGCAGTGGGCCCTTCATCCTTCTTGAGAGAGAGAGGAGGGTTACCCAGTGTGCAGTGGGCTCTTCATCCCTCCTGAGAGAGGAGGTCTACCTAGTGTGCAGTGGGCCCTTCATCCCTCTCGAGAGAGGAGGTTTACCCAGTGTGCAGTGTGCCCCTTATCCCTCCTGAAAGAGGAGGTTTACCCAGTGTGCAGTGGGCCCCTCATCCCTCCTGAGCGAGAAGGTTTACCCAGTGTGCAGTGGGCCCTTCGCCCCTCCTGAGAGAGGAGGTTTACCTAGTGTGCAGTGGGCCCTTCGCCCCTCCTGAAAGAGGAGGTTTACCTAGTGTGCAGTGGGCCCCTCATCCCTCCTGAGAGGGGAGGTTTACCTAGTGTGCAGTGGGCCCTTCATCCTTCTTGAGAGAGGAGGTTTACCCAGTGTGCAGTGGGCCCCTCATCCCTCCTGAGAGAGGAGTATTACCTAGTGTGCAGTGGGCCCTTCATCCCTCCTGAGAGAGGAGGTATACCCAGTGTGCAGTGGGCCCTTCATCCTTCTTGAGAGAGGAGGTTTACCCAGTGTGCAGTGGGCCCCTCATCCCCCCTGAGAGAGGAGTATTACCTAGTGTGCAGTGGGCCCTTCATCCCTCCTGAGAGAGGAGGTTTACCCAGTGTGCAGTTGGCCCTTCATCCTTCTTGAGAGAGGAGGGTTACCCAGTGTGCAGTGGGCCCTTCATCCCTCCTGAGAAAGGAGGTCTATCTAGTGTGCAGTGGGCCCTTCATCCCTTCTGAGAGAGGAGGTTTACCCAGTGTGCAGTGGGCCCCTCATCCCTCCTGAGCGAGGAGGTTTACCCAGTGTGCAGTGGGCCCTTCGCTCCTCCTGAGAGAGGAGGTTTACCTAGTGTGCAGTGGGCCCTTCGCCCCTCCTGAGAGAGGAGGTTTACCTAGTGTACAGTGGGCCCCTCATCCCTCCTGAGAGAGGAGGTTTACCTAGTGTGCAGTGGGCCCTTCATCCCTCCTGAGAGAGGAGGTTTACCCAGTGTGCAGTGGGCCCTTCATCCTTCTTGAGAGAGGAGGTTTACCCAGTGTGCAGTGGGCCCCTCATCCCTCCTGAGAGAGAAGTATTACCTAGTGGGCAGTGGGCCCTTCATCCCTCCTGAGAGAGGAGGTTTACCCAGTGTGCAGTTGGCCCTTCATCCTTCTTGAGAGAAGAGGGTTACCCAGTGTGCAGTGGGCCCTTCATCCCTCCTGAGAGAGGAGGTTTACCCAGTGTGCAGTGGGCCCTTCATCCCTCTTGAGAGATGAGGTTTAGCCAGTGTGCAGTGGGCCCCTTATCCCTCCTGAGAGAGGAGGTTTACCCATTGTGCAGTGGGCCCCTCATCCCTCCAGAGCGAGGAGGTTTACCCAGTGTGCCCCTCATCCCTCTTGAGAGAGGAGGTTTACCCAGTGTGTAGTGGGCCCCTCATCCCTACTGAGAGATATGGTTTGCCCAGTGTGCAGTGAGCCCCTCATCCCTGACACTGCCTGCAATATGAGGTTTACCCAGTGTGCAGCGAGCCCCTCGTCCATCCCAAGGATGATGCTTAGCCAGTGTGCAGTGGGCCCCTCATCCATAACTGGGCCTGAAAAATGAGGTTCACCCAGTGTATATTGAGCCGTTCACTCTCCCAGGGTGAAGTTTACACAGTGTGCAGTGAGCCCCTCGTGCCCAAGAGATTATCAGAGGTTCACCCAGTGTATATCGAGCCGTTCACTCTCCCAGGGTGAAGTTTACCCAGTGTGCAGTGGGCCCCTCATCCCCCCTGAGAGAGGAGTATTACCTAGTGTGCAGTGGGCCCTTCATCCCTCCTGAGAGAGGAGGTTTACCCAGTGTGCAGTTGGCCCTTCATCCTTCTTGAGAGAGGAGGGTTACCCAGTGTGCAGTGGGCCCTTCATCCCTCCTGAGAAAGGAGGTCTATCTAGTGTGCAGTGGGCCCTTCATCCCTCCTGAGAGAGGAGGTTTACCCAGTGTGCAGTGGGCCCCTCATCCCTCCTGAGCGAGGAGGTTTACCCAGTGTGCAGTGGGCCCTTCGCTCCTCCTGAGAGAGGAGGTTTACCTAGTGTGCAGTGGGCCCTTCGCCCCTCCTGAGAGAGGAGGTTTACCTAGTGTACAGTGGGCCCCTCATCCCTCCTGAGAGAGGAGGTTTACCTAGTGTGCAGTGGGCCCTTCATCCCTCCTGAGAGAGGAGGTTTACCCAGTGTGCAGTGGGCCCTTCATCCTTCTTGAGAGAGGAGGTTTACCCAGTGTGCAGTGGGCCCCTCATCCCTCCTGAGAGAGAAGTATTACCTAGTGGGCAGTGGGCCCTTCATCCCTCCTGAGAGAGGAGGTTTACCCAGTGTGCAGTTGGCCCTTCATCCTTCTTGAGAGAAGAGGGTTACCCAGTGTGCAGTGGGCCCTTCATCCCTCCTGAGAGAGGAGGTTTACCCAGTGTGCAGTGGGCCCTTCATCCCTCTTGAGAGATGAGGTTTAGCCAGTGTGCAGTGGGCCCCTTATCCCTCCTGAGAGAGGAGGTTTACCCATTGTGCAGTGGGCCCCTCATCCCTCCAGAGCGAGGAGGTTTACCCAGTGTGCCCCTCATCCCTCTTGAGAGAGGAGGTTTACCCAGTGTGTAGTGGGCCCCTCATCCCTACTGAGAGATATGGTTTGCCCAGTGTGCAGTGAGCCCCTCATCCCTGACACTGCCTGCAATATGAGGTTTACCCAGTGTGCAGCGAGCCCCTCGTCCATCCCAAGGATGATGCTTAGCCAGTGTGCAGTGGGCCCCTCATCCATAACTGGGCCTGAAAAATGAGGTTCACCCAGTGTATATCGAGCCGTTCACTCTCCCAGGGTGAAGTTTACACAGTGTGCAGTGAGCCCCTCGTGCCCAAGAGATTATCAGAGTTTTCCTAAAATAACATTTCGATGCCTAGAGTATCACATGTCTTATGTATTAGCACTCTTCATTTTAGAGTTTCACATGTATTAACTCTCTGGGGTCTAGAGTATGACATATCACATGTATTAACCCTCTGTGGACTAGACTACCATATTTTCTCTATGTTAACCTTCTGATGCCTAGAGTATCACATGTCTTATTATTAACCCTCTTGGACTAGACTATCACACTTATTAACCCTCTTTGGTCTAGAGTATCCCGTTTCTAATGTATTAACCCTCTGTGGACTACACTATCATGTTTATCTTATTTTAACCTACTGATGCTTAGAGCATCATAAATGTTATTTATTAACCCTCTATAGGCTGGAGTTTGACGTGTATCAGCCCTCTCAGGTCAAGAGAGTCGATAGTATCACGTGTCTCAAACATTAACCCTATGTGGACTAGACTATTATTTTTATTTTATGTTAACCTTTTGATGTCTGGGGTATCACATTTCGTATTTATTAACGCTCTGTTGACTGGACTTTCGCTAGTAATAATCCTCTGTGGTCTAAATTTTTAATGTGTTAACTCTTTGTGGACTACACTATCATGTTTATCTTATTTTAACCTACTCATGCCTAGAGCATCGTAAATGTTATTTATTAACCCTGTATAGGCTAGATTTGTACGTGTAATAACCCTATGAGGTCCAGAGGGTCGACAATATCATGGGTCACCAATATTAACCCTATGTGGACTAGACTATTATATTCCTTCTATACTAACCTTTTGATGTCTGGAGTATCGCATTTCGTATTTATTAACGCTCTGTTGACTGGACTATCGCAAGTATTACCCTCTGTTGTCTAGAGTATCTACGTTTCTAATGTGTTAACTCTTTGTGGACTACACTATCATTTTTATCTTATTTTAATCTACTCATGCCTAGAGCATCATTTATGTTATTTATTAACCCTCTATGTGCTATGAGTATCACACGTATCAACCCTCTGTGGTCTAGAGTATCTACGTTTCTAATGTGTTAACTCTTTGTGGACTACACTATCATGTTTATCTTTTTTTAACCTACTCATGCCTAGAGCATCGTAAATGTTATTTATTAACCCTGTATAGGCTAGATTTTTTACGTGTAATTACCCTATGAGGTCCAGAGGGTCGACAATAGCATGGGTCTCCAATATTAACCCTATGTGGACTAGACTATTATATTTCTTCTATACTAACCTTTTGATGTCTGGAGTATCACATTTCCCATTTATTAACCCTCGTTGACTAAACTCTCGCAATTATTAACCCTCTGTGGTCCAGAGTATCACGTTACTAATATATTCACCCTGTGTGGACTGAACCATCATGTTTATCTTTTTTTAACCTACTGATGCCTAGAGCATCATTAATGTTATTTATTAATCCTCTATAGGCTAGAGTTTGACGTGTAATAAGCCTCTGCGTTCCAGAGGGTCGATAGTATCATGTGTCTCGTGTATCAACTCTCTGTGGACTAGATTACCATATTTCTTCTATATTACCTTCTCATACCTTGGGTATCATATGTTTTATTTATTAACCCTCTGCGGACTAGAGTAACACATGTACTAATCCTCTGGGGTCTCGGGTATCACGTGTCTTAAATATTAATCTTCTGCGACTAGACTATTATATTTATCTAATTTTGTTGCCTAGAGTATTACATGTCTTCTGTATTAAAGCCGACACAATCAGGCTAAACTCATCCAAAAATCATTAATTTTAATTTGGCTTCTCAAGATATGTCCATAATATGTGAACATGTCCATAGACTAAAATTGCGGAAGTCTTTTAAATTTTGGGTTGCTGTGGCAACGTAGCAAGGGTGCGGAAAGCCCCGTTTATAAGTTATCCCCGTATTTCTTATTTTGGACATGCATGTCCGAAATTAAATTTCGTCTTTATTTCTCGCCTAACTGGTACATGCGCAACACAATGTAGGAAACTTAAACAATTCTAGTCTATGGACATGTTCACATGTTATGGACTTATTAAGTAGCCAAAATAAAAATTCAGATTTTTTTATGATTTCAGCCTGATTGTGTCGCTTTAACTGTATGGAGGCTGGAGTATCAAGTGTTTTTTCCGGTGTCTATAGTATCACATGTCTCAAGTATCAAACCTCTGTGGACTAGAGTATCATATTTCTCCTATGTTAGCCTTCTGATGCTTCGAATCATATGTCTTACATAATAAACTTCTGGTGGATAGATTATGAAATTTCTCCCATATTAACCATCTAGTGCTACAATTTCATGTAGACCCCCATATGACATATTAACCTTTTGTAGCTAGACCCCGCAAATGCTACAAAAGTGAAATATATTTTAGACGGATGAATTTTCAAGGCAGATATTTACGAAACTTAGGCCTACCTAGGCCTAAAGTTTAGATCCATTGACAAGAATACTAGACAAGCTAGGTTGATAAATGGGAGATAGAGAGAAACTCGGCAAAAAACTTTAAAATAAATCAAAGTTTTAAATATCATAATTGTTTTATTATTTTGGTAATATTGAAACAGAGCTAACAGGTCCAGTTGCTCTGAAGCAACTTGTCAGCCATAACTGAAAAAGTAGAAAATATATAAATAAAGTTCTGGCACATACATTTTGTTTACATGTATACAATTGCAAAAACAAACAATTTTTTTCCTGAGATGACAGAGACAAACTTTTTTTCCAGGACATGTTTAATCCCGTAAATTAAAAATATCTATATGTGTTGAACCCTTGACAGAGCAGAGCGAGTTTTTTTTGTCATTCTTTGGCAGTTTCCGACATATTTGGAAAGATCTGCTGGCTGTCAAGAATCTATTTTTCACACACATAAAAGAACAAACTATTTTTTTCTCACACTTTATAGAACAAACTATTTTTTTGGAGCCAACTTTGTGAACAAATTATTCTTTAATTACATAGCATACCCCCCCCCCCCTGGTATTAAATGGCCGGCCTTTACGCGTGTAGACAAAAAGTCAGTTTTATTACCGCTATTGACAGCTGATGAGATGGGACTATTAATCTAAATATTATTAAAACAAACCTATTGTCAGTGCCCCTTCAAATCTGTTGCTCAAACACATCTGAAAATCTGTGCACTCATCAGAAGATAAAATACCCCTGATACAAATTAGTGCGACTATTCGGGTGGTCAAGATATAAGGTGAAACGAGCGTGACATTGAATCGTGTTCATTGGGGTGACGATCTACTCATTTTAGCAAGTACCAGATAGTACCTAGATAGATAGTACCTAGACTCCAGAGGGTTAATACACGTGATACTCAATCCTTCAGATGGTTACTAAATAAACATGTGATACTTTATCTTCTGAAGGTAATATAGATGAAACATGTTGGTCTGGTCCACAAAGGGTTATTACATGAGACAGATGATATTCTAGACCACAGAGGGTTAATACATGTGTTACGCTAGTAGAAATAGAGATAGGATACTCTGGGCCTCAGGTGGCTAATATTAAAGAAATATGATAGAGTTAACACATGAGACACGTGATAATCTAGGCATCAGGAACTTATTATATAGGATAAATATAATAATCTATTCCACAGAGTACGTTAATACATGAGACAAGTGATACTCTAGACCATAAACGGTAATACACGCAATACTCTAGCCTCCAGGGTTTAAAAAAATATATATGATGCTCCAGGAATCAGAAGATCAGAAGGTTGAAATAAGATAAATACGATAATATAGCCCACAGAAGGTTAATAGTTTAGACACGTGATCCTCTGGACATTCTAGACCTCCCAGGGAGTTAGGACACGCGATACTCTAGCCTCCAGAGGGTTAATAAATAAATCATGTGGTACTCTAGCATCAGAAAGTTAATATAGAAGAATATGGCTCAGTCCAAAGAGAGTTTAATACATGAGCCACACGATACTGCATAGGGTTGATACATACGTGTTACGTTAGTCTGCAGAGGGTTTATAATGATACTCCGGGCTAACATAAAATAAATTTGAGCAGAGGGTTAATACATGTGTTATTGTAGTTCGCAAAGGGTAAAAAAAAAGATATGATACTATAGGTATGAGAAGGTTAATATAAAGAAATGTGATTGTCTGGTCCGCTGAGGCTTAATAAATACGACATGATACTCTAGGCAATAAAAGGTTAACATAGAAGACAAATGGTAATCTAGTCTACAGAGGGTTAATACATGAAACACATAATGCTCTAAACTTGCTATACATGTGATTATCTAGCCTCCAGAGTGGTAATATATAAGACATGCGAAAGTTAACATTACAGAAATATGATAGCCTAGTCCACAGAGAGTTAAATAAATAAGACACGTGAAACTCTGGACCACAAAGGGTTACACATGAGCAACGTGATAGCATAACCCCCAGAAAGTTAATATAATATGAGACATATAACAGTGTTGAGACATAAATCATGAGAGTCTATAGCCCCTAGAGACATGTAATACTCTAGTCCGCAGAGGGTTTGTAAATAAAACATGTGAACAGCACGTGTACTGTACGAATCAGAAGATTAATATAACAGAAATATAATAATCTAGTACACAGAGGATTATAATAAGATACGTGATATTCTAGAGGGTTAATCATTTATTATTCTAGTCTGCAAAGGGTTAATAAATAAGACATATCATACTCTAGGCTTCGAAATGTTAAGATATGCAAAAATTTGATAATCTAGGCATCAGAAGGTTAACATTGGAGAAATATGATAGACTAGCCCGCAGAGGGTTATTACACGAGATACGTGATATTCTAGGCATCAAAAGGTTAATGTAAAATGAATATAATAATCTTATCAACAGAGGGTAAATTAATACATGAGACAGGTGATACTATTGACTCTCTGGGCCCCAGAGGGTTAATATACGTGAGATTCTAGCCTCTATAAGGTTAATAAATAACATATGTGATGCTATAGGCATCAGTATGTTAAAAGAAGATAAACATGATATTGAAGTCCACAGAGTGTTAACACATTAGACACGTGATTCCTTAGACCACAGAGGGTTAATACATGCGATAGTCTAGTCAACAATGGGTAATTAAATGAAACATGTTATACTCTAGACATCAGAAGGTTCATATAGAAGAAATATGGTAGTCTAGTCCACAGAGGGTTAATATTTGAGACACATGATATTATAGACTTTCTGGACCTCCGAGTCAGAGGGGTAATACACAGGGTAATCTAGCCTGTAGAGGGTTAATAAATAACATATACAGTGTGATGCTCTAGGCATCAGTGGGTTGAAATAAGATAAACATGATAGTGTAGTCCACAGAAGGTGAATATATTAGAAACCTGATACCGTACTCTAGACCACAGAGGGTTAATACTTGCGATAGTCTAGTCAACAGACGGTTAATAAATGAGAAATGTGATAGTCTAGACATCAAAAAATGTTAATATAGAATAAATATAATAGTCTAGTCCACATAGTGTTAATATTTGAGACACGTGATACTATTGACTCTCTGGACCTCACAGGGTTAATACACGTAATACTCTAGCCTATAGAGGGTTAATAAATAACATTTATGATGCTCTAAGGCATCAGTAGGTTAAAATAAAATAAACATGATAGTGTAGTCCACAAAGGGTTAACTCTCAGGCCAAGTCAGGGATGAGGGGCTGGTTGCACACTAGGTAAACCTCCTCTCTCAGGAGGGATGAGGGGCTCACTGCACACTGGCTATACCTCATCCTTAGAAGGGATGAAGGGCTCGCTGCACACTTGGCAAACTTCATCTGACAGGAGGGATGAGGGGCTCACTGCACACTCGGTAAACATCCTCTCCCAAGAGGGATGAAGGGCCCACTGCACACTAGGCAAACCTCCTCTCTCAAGAGGAATGAAGGGCCCACTGCACATCAGGTGAACCTCATTTCTCAGGATGGATGAGGGGCTCACTGCACACTCGGTAAACATCCTCTCTCAAGAGGGATGAAGGGCCCACTGCACACTAGGTAAACCTCCTCTTTTAGGAGTTATGAGGGGCCCACTGCACACTAGGCAAACCTCCTCTCTCAAGAGGAATGAAGGGCCCACTGCACATTAGGTGAACCCCATCTCTCAGGAGGGATGAGGGGCCCACTGCACATTTGGTGAACCTCTTCTCTCAGGAGGGATGAGGGGCCCACTGCACACTAGGTAAACTTCCTCTCTCAGGAGGGATGAGGGGCCCACTGCACACTCGGTAAACCTCCTCTCAAGAGGGATGAAGGGCCCACTGCACACTAGGTAAACCTCCTCTTTCATGAGTTATGAGGGGCCCACTGCACACTAGACAAACCTCCTCTCTCAAGAGGAATGAAGGGCCCACTGCACATCAGGTGAACCTCATCTCTCAGGAGGGATGAGGGGCCCACTGCACATTCGGTAAACCTTCTCTCTCAAGAGAGATGAAGGGCCCACTGCACGCTAGGAAAACCTCCTCTCTCAGGAGGGATGAGGGGCCCACTGCACACTCGGTAAACATCCTCTCTCAAGAGGGATAAAGGGCCCACTGCACACTAGGTAAACCACCTCTTTCAGGAGTTATGAGGGGCCCACTGCACACTAGGCAAACCTCCTCTCTCAAGAGGAATGAAGGGCCCACTGCACATCAGGTGAACCTCATCTCTCAGGAGGGATGAGGGGCCCACTGCACATTCGGTAAACCTCCTCTCTCAAGAGAGATGAAGGGCCCACTGCACACTAGGTAAACCTCCTCTCTCAGGAGGGATGAGGGGCTCACTGCACACTCGGTAAACATCCTCTCTCAAGAGGGATGAAGGGTCCACTGCACACTAGGTAAACCTCCTCTCTCAGGAGGGATGAGGGGCTCACTGCACACTCGGTAAACCTCCTCTTAAGATGGATGAAGGGCCCACTGCACACTAAGTAAACCTCCTCTTTCAGGAGGGATGAGGGGCCCACTGCACACTAGGTAAACCTCCTCTCTCAAGAGGGATGAAGGGCCCACTGCACACTAGGTAAACCTACTCTCTCAGGAGTGATGAGGGGCCCACTGCACATTCGGTAAAAATCCTCTCTCAAGAGAGATGAAGGGTCCACTGCACACTAGGTAAACCTCCTCTCTCAGGAGGGATGAGGGGCTCACTGCACACTCGGTAAACCTCCTCTTAAGATGGACGAAGGGCCCACTGCACACTAGGTAAACCTCCTCTTTCCGGAGGGATGAGGGGCCCACTGCACACTAGGTAAACCTCCTCTCTCAAGAGGGATGAAGGGCCCACTGCACACTAGGTAAACCTACTCTCTCAGGAGGGATGACGGGCCCAATGCACACCAGGTAAACCTCATCTCTTAGGAAGGATTGGGGGCCCACTGCACACTGGGTAAACCTCCTCTCCCAAGAGGAATGAGGGGCCCACTGCACACTAGGTAAACCTCATCTCTTAGGAGGGATGAGGGGCTCACTGCACACTGGGTAACCCTCCTCCTTCAAGAGAGATGAAGGGCCCATTGCACACTGGTAAACTTCATCTCTTAGGGATGAGAGGCTGGTTGCACACTAGGTAAACTTCATCTTTCAGGTTCAGTCAGGGATGAGGGGCCACTGCACACTGTCTAAACCTCATCCTTAGGATGGATGAGGGGCTGGTTGCACACTGGGTAAGCCTCATCTTTCAGGGAAAGTTAGGGATGAGGGGCCCACTGCACACTGTGTATACCTCATCTGTTAGCCTTAGGCAGTGTCAGGGATGAGGGGCTCACTGCACACTGGGTAAGCGAGGGATGAGGGGGGCTCACTGCACACTGGCTGAACCTCATCCTTAGAAGGGATGAGGGGCTCGCCGCACACTGGGTAAACTTCATCTCTCAGGAGGGATGAGGGGCTCACTGCACACTGGCTATGCCTCATCCTTGGAAGGGATGAAGGGCTCGCTGCACACTTGGCAAACTTCATCTGTCGGGGATAAGGTGATACTAACGTTAGTACAATGAATGCTCCCAACGTCACCTGGCCCCGGGGATGATGTATGTGCCAGATGGAACATACTCCACTCATCGATGTAGTTGCTTTTGAAATTCTGGGTCATTTTGGTGAACCCCGGCATTTCGGGCGTCTTTTTAAAGACGGGACCGGGCACTCCCCTGGGAGTTGCTTCATTGAACTTGAACTTGAACTTGTAGTTTCCCTGGGTCGATGAAAATGGCGGAAGAGAAGAGCAGACGCTTAGCAGACGCTTAGCAGACGATCTTTAGTCTCCATTTAAATAGATTAATCTACGGACCTAGGATTTATTTACGCTCAGTTCATCTGGGCTGGTGTATAGGGCACAATTTTGGCTGTGTTTTGGGCCAAAAATAAATTATATTTAAGATTTGCATGTCACGTGCAATCATGATTCAACTTTTCAATTCCAAGCTCAACGCTGTGTAGCCTATTGCGTCAGATCTATTTTTAGATCTAGGTCTTACATCGCATCTGTTCCGTCTATCTTCACATAAAAAATATTTATTTTTTTATAAAAAACAATCTAAATTAGCTAATTGTGTTAAAATAATAATGTCTCATTTTAAAAATAACTTTCAAATTGTTGTTGTTTTAGTAATAAACTAATGAGTAATGTCTCAATAATAAAAAGTACATTTAGGATCTAATTAAAATCAACATTAAAGGTGTAGTCAACTGTTAAAATTCGCGGGACAAGGGTCCCCCAGAAGGCAATAGTGCCCGTGGGTAGGCCAAGTCCCTATTTCATAATAATACTCAATATGCGTTTCATACCCAAAGCCTCATTAAGAGCAAGTTCTAAAATCACAGCAAGTTCATATATACTTGAGCGACATCTATGAGTTTATAATTCAATGCTCTTGCATGCCCTTACCCCTACTTGGTCGCTTGCTTGCAAACAAACTGACTGTATTACTGGGGGATTTTGAAACTGCTTGACCCAAGCTTGTATTGACATGCCCAGTAAACACAAAACATTTGTATGACTTTATGCAATGTTGGACCAATGTCGAAGACGTTGGGCCGACGTTGTATAAATGTTATACAAATGTCTTGTATTTGCTGGGCAGGAGGACTTTCTCTCAAACATTGTACATTTATTCAATGTTGGCTCAATGTTGGGCCAGCCTCGCAGACGTTGGCCCAGCATTAAAACAGCATTGGATCAATGTCCCGTTTAAGTAGTATCTTGTAATCAGTTCAGTGGCTATATTAATGCCGTCAATCTGTACTCAATAGGCTACTGTTGGCCTACACTTGACCGTCCCAGGCATGCGCGTCTTGCAGTTGAATCATTCTTTAATTAATTTTTGTTCGGGTCCGTCTATTTTTTGGAATATATGATTATCAACTATAAGTTAGTCTAGCGCGTATTCGATTTACGTCGTCAACATGGTCATGAAGGAATAATTTGGGCTGGGATAGGCCTAGGATGATGTAATGTTATTTGCAAAATTTCATGCTTCTCCATTAGGGCTTTAAATTTGCAAAATAAGTCATCGGATTCGCAAAAGCGTGAATTGCGGCAGCTCGAACACTGGTCCCCTCGGGAGGCTCTGCCTGCTCATCAACCCTGATGAGCAGCATTCTCCACAATACATGCAATGGAGTCCACTGTCCTCGCCTTTTGTCCCAATAAGTGTAAGATTATAGAGTGCCATAGGGTTTTAATAAGCGACTTGAGTGAAGGAGGGAGTGAAGAACGGAAGTAGTGAAGGAAGGAGTAGAGGAAAGAGTGGAGTAAGGAGTGAAGGAAGTAAGGAGTGAAGGAAGAAAGGAGTGAAAGAAGGTAGGAAGAACTTTCTGGGATGAGTGAAAGAAGAAAGGAGTGAAGGAAGGTAGGAAGAAACCTTCTGAGTGGAGGAAGGAGTGGAGGAAGGAATGAAGAAAGGAAGTAGTGAATGAGTGAAGGAAGGAGTGAAGGAAGAAAGGAGTGAAGTAAGGAAGGTAGGAAGGAACCTTCTGGGAGGAGTGAAGGAAGAAAGGTGTGAAGGAAGGTAGGAAGGAACCTTCTGGGCATCAACTAAATAATGCAGAACTATGAATATAATGCCCAAGAAACATGGAAAACAAATTCTTAGTATGCCAAAGTAAACAGAAGAAGCTGACAAAATTAATTTCTTTGCAATAACAATAATGATCAAGCTCAAGCGACTTGAATGATACATCACATTGATCCGTTGTTATACAGACTCTTGGTCTAACTGGGGGTAACAGAAGCACAGATAAGAAGCCGTTCAAGCTAAAGCTGAATTCTCACAACACCTGAAAAATAAAATAAAATATTCTTTTCAATAACAAGGACCAAATAATTTTACAAATTCAGCAAACAGTGAAGTTCAAGCAACATAAATATCTCGCCAGGCCGTAGGAGGCCTGCATCCGGTTTTATCTGGTGCTATACGGACTCTCGGTTTAACTGGGGGTAACAAGCACTTGCCAGGCCGTGGGAGTCCTGTACCCAGATTTATCCGGTGCTCCAATATCTGAAGAGATAATGCAGAACTATGAATATAATGCCCAAGAAACATGGAAAATAATTCCTAAGTATGCCAAAGTTAATAGAAGAAGCTGACAAAATTAATTCGATTCTTTCAATAACAATAATGAACTCAAGCAACATGAACGCATCACATCGATCAGGTGGTATACTGACTCTTGGTATAATTAGGGGTAACACAAGCACAGATATATAAAGCCATTCAAGCTAAAGCTGAATACTTACTACACCTGAAAACAAAAATAAATTAATATTCTTTTAAACAACAAGGACCAAATAATTTTGTAAATTCAGCGAACAATGAAGTTCAAGTGACAAGAATATCTCGCCAGGCTGTAGGAGCCCCGCACCCGGATTTGTCTGGTGCTATACGGACTCTTGGTTTAACTGGGGGTCACAAGCATCCGCCAGGCCGTGAGAGTCCTGTACCCAGATTTATACGGTGCTCCAATTTCTGAAAAAATAAAGGAGAACTATAAATATAATGCCCAAGAAACATGGAAAACAAATTCTAATTATGCCAAAGTAAACAGAAGAAGCCGACAAAATTAATTTCTTTTCAATAACAATGATGAAGCTCAAGCAACATAAATACATCACATTGATTCGTGTTATGCAGACTCTTGGTCTAGCCGGGGGTAACACAAGCACAGATATGAAGCCGTCCAAGCTAAAGCTGAATTCTTACAACACCTGAAAAATAAAAATAGACTAATATTCTTTTCAGCAACAAAGACTAAATAATTTTACACATTCAAGAAAGAGTGAAGTTCAAGGAACATGAATATCTCATACGGCCGTAGGAGCCCTGCTCCCGGTTAGTCTGGTGCTATACGGACTCTTGGTTTAACTGGGGGTAACAAGCACTCGCCAGGCCGTGGGAGTTCTGTACCCAGATTTATCCGGTGCTCCAATATCTGAAGAAATGATACTGTAGTTGTACAGCACTCGCCAGGCCGTGGGAGCCCTGTACCCAGATTTATCTGGTGCTATGCGGACTTTCAGGTTAACTGGGGGTTAGAAACACTGATAGATGCACTGAACACCAGAAAAAGAGCTCCAATATCTGAAGAAATGCTACGGTAGTTGAACAAGCACTCGCCATGCCGTGGGAGTACTGTACCCAGATTTATCTGGTGCTATGCGGACTCTCAGGTTAACTGGGGGTAGCAAACACTGATAAGACGTGCTGAACACCAGAAGAAGAGAGAAAAAGAGCCCCAATATTTGAAGAAATGCTACTGTAGTTGAACAAGCTCTCGCCAGGCTGTGGGAGCCCTGTACCCAGATTTATCTGGTGCTATGCGGACTCTCAGGTTAACTGGGGGTACAACTCATGATCAGAGAAGAAACAAAGAAGAGGGAGAGGGACTGACCCAAGGGTGTGGACCCCATTAACGCAATGTAAGCGGGGGGAGTAAAGTAGATATAAAATTAGAAAGTAGGAGGGGGTACGGGAGTGGGGAAATAGGTGGATGCTCGCTTCTCCAGGCCCATGGAGGCTTGGAGTCGCTGTAGCCCTGCGGAGCAGGTCACCACAGACAGCTCCATTATTAGCTCGCAGCGGGTCGATAAGATTCTATTCTATTCTATTCTGTGGCCATAGATCTTTGATTTATTTCCGTCGCATATATACAAAAAGTGCTTAGGATGGAAGATAGTGATCTAGAAGCCATAAGAGCCAAGCGTATGGCTGAAATGCAGCAGCAATTGGGAGTAAGTAAAGTAGTACAGGGACACCGGACAGTATTGACAATGGACATGAGCGATAATATAAGAATTGCACAATTCACATGTCATTTTGATGATCACTGTCAGTCACTCAGTGTCACTACTGTCCATTTCATCAGATCCTGGGAGTAGCCTTTTTCAGTTTTCTCAGTCGCTATTTAAAATTTGTGTGTTGAAATTTCAATATTATACCCAAACTTGGGCAAAGTCACATTAAAAGTGATCAACCAGGGGCCGTATTCTCGTGACCATTTACGGACTTCCGCATCGTAGATTTTTGGAATTTCCTCAAATATTCACGCAACTTTGGTTTTTTTCCGCAAGTGCTATTCTCGTTAATTTTACGATGCGGAAGTTTTAGGTAAAAGTTACGGAAAGGATTTGGGTGCCCTAAATTCTAGGAAAAAATGGCGTGTTTTGCATAAAAGTTAGGATGCGGAACTCCGCAACTACAGTTTTCCGCAAATAGTTTGAGAATAGCGATTTACGGAATTCCGCAGTTACGGAGTTCCGCATTTTAAAGTTGCGGAAAAATCCTAAAGTTAGGGGACTTTCACGAGAATACAGCCCCAGGATCGCATGTTTTTCGCTGATTTCTCGGTCAATTGTGAGCCGATATTCATGAAATTTTGTAACAATCATATTTCAACAGAATCCTAATATCCCTGAAGATTTCGTAAAATTATATATCGTATTTCAAAAGATAGACCATTTGACATGTAATAAATTGAAATTACGACGTCCCTCTATAAACCCATTAAACTAATTCTAGAATTTTTTTACATGTCAAATGGTCTAACTTTTGAAATATATAATATAATTTTGCGAAATTTTTACCGCTGTTAGGATTTGAATAGCAAATGGCCTTTGCAAAATTTCAAGAAAACCGGTTCAGAATTGACAGAGAAATCGCCGAAAATCATGCGATCCTGGTTAATTTGACGGCGAGTATAGGGATCACTCACGGAGCTTCCGGTCATGAATGCTTGTTGCGAAAAAATGAATTTTTTTCATCGATTGATTAACAAAAGCATACTGCTTATCAAGGTTGCCACCTGCACAAAATATCAAATAATAACTTGCATTTGTAGTTTTGAAAAAAAAAAATATTTAAATTTATTTCACACATCACATGATCCTCTACAACAAAGTAAGGTCTCACACATAGTGTAAATAAAAGTATATAGCCTAACAAGTCAATAGCATGTGCAAGAGTAAAAGAGAATTAGGAGTACATAATACTTCTAATTAAGTGAAAATCACATTAATAATAATTAACTCATTAAAACGTATCACCACAACTGCATGCTACATGAAAAATGGTCTCACACATAATCTAGTAAAAACGTCTATAACCAGCCTATAGCTTGTCAAAGAGAAAAGAAAATTAAAAGTAACTCTACTATCATCCACTATCCATTCAAATACGGATACATCAGTGTTTTATTTTATTCTTCATTGAGAAGGAAACAGGGCACACCAGAGCTGTGTTTTAAGCTCTATTTATTTTTTTATTTATATTTCTTTTGAGCTGCTTTCTCCACATTAAGAGTACACTACCTCGCCTGTTGTCCCAATAAGTATAAGATTATAGAGTGCCATAGGGTTTTTATAAGTGACTGAGTGAAGGAGAAAGTGTAAGACAGAAGGAGTGAAGGAAAGAGTGGAGTGAAGGACGGGAGGAGTGAAGGAAGGAGTGGAGGAAGGAGTAAAGAGAGTTAGGAGTGAAGGAAGGAGTGAATGAGTGAAGGAAGGAGGGAAGGAAGAAAGGAGTGAAGGAAGGTAGGAGAGAACCTTCTAGGAGGGGTGAAAGAAGAAAGGAGTGAAGGAAGGTAGGAAGGAACCTTCTGGGCATCAACTAAATAATGCAGAATTATGAATAGGCCTAAAAAAAATAATTGTTGGTTTCCGATTGCTGACCGACCCTTGCCTGTCAACAATTTAAGATAAAATTTTGCCGACCGTTCGTCGTTGAACGGTTAGGCTACAGCAAAACTATTTGCAATCTCCTTACAAGAAAACGAGTTCGTTTATCGGCAGCAGCAAACTCCGCGATCGTCATGTGTTGTTTGTTTGTTTGGGATAGCTAGCCTCGAATAAGGCTGCCAGGGCCTTTCGTCATTGTCGATCAGTCACTATCTCACGGCAAGGATCAAATGTATCTCGTGTTTGTTTACAAAATGAAAATACGAAACAGCTCACTTCCGAGGCGCGCACGCGCACTGACGGCTGTTCCTCGCGGCCCCCTCACCAGTGCTCACTGCATGACGGTGTCTCAAATGCTAATTATTAGCGGCAACCACTATGGCTGAACTAAGTAATACTAATAGCCATGTGAATCTTTTTAATTTTTAAACTGAAGAAATATCATACTAAAATCTTCTTTATATCAACAACTATTTCCTTATCCAAATCAAATTAAAACGACTTGTTTGCCACAGGATTCGGCGTTTTTCAAAGTGGCGTTGAGTGTGAAAGATCGACATCCCAAGATCCGAAAAAATCCAGGAACATGATTTCAAAGGCATCTATGATCTAGGCTATATATCGGAAAACGGCCAATTTTGTGTTTTAGTCACTGGGTGACACGCCAGACTTTGGCAGGCAAGCATGTATGTGCTGATCAGAGTTGCACACTCTTTGAAGTTGGCCTACTCTGATTGTTGCTCATATAATCGTAGTTAAATGTTGTTGTCAACAAATGTAGGGCCTATATGTTTTTTTCTGGGAAGACTGATGTTATTGACTACCCAAAATCACAAGGTTCCACAAAATCAACAGATTAACTGTGACTGGGCAATTCGTGCAGACCTATTTTGCATGGGTCTGCCCATAACGATGTCAGCTATTTAAACCTCTCATTTCAATTCAGGGTTTTAACCTTTTACCTCCTGAACCGTATCAATGTTTGCAGGGAAATTGAGACAAAGGTAATGTAAAAAAATTATATAATAAAATAATCTATTTTTCCTACCTACCCTGAATAAATTTTAGAAAAAAAAATAAAAAAAATAAAAAAAATAAAATAATATTGCTACCTACCCTGTTTTGGTATTTTCACAACCAATCGGAGACCAACAATTATTTTTTTTAGGCCATATAATGCCCAAGAAACATGGAAAACAAATACTAAGTATGCAAAAATAAACAGAAAAAGCTTACAAAATTAATTTGATCCTTTTTAATAACAATTATGAAGTTCAAGCGACATGAATAAATTACATCAATTGATCCGGTGTTATACTGACTCTTGGTCTAACTGGGGGTGACACAGATAAGAAGCTGTTCAAGCTAAAGCTGAATTCTTACAACACCTGAAAAAAACAAAAATAAATTTCAACAACTAGGACCAAATAATTTTACAAATTTAGCAAACAGTGAAGTTCAAGTGGCAAGAATATCTGGCCAGGCCGTAGGAGCCCTGCACCCGGATTTGTCTGGTGCTATACAGACTCTTAGTTTACCTGGGGGTAACAAGCACTCTCCAGGCCGTGGGAGCCCTGTACCCAGATTTATCCGGTGCTCCAATATCTGAAGAAATAATGCAGAACTATGAATATAATGCCCAAGAAACATGGAAAGTATGCCGAAGTAAACAGAAGAAGCTGACAAAATTAATTCAATTTTTTTTTATTACATAATAAAAGTCATGCGACATGAACTAGGTACCGGGTAGTGCAGAACTATGAATATAATGCCCAAGAAACATGAAAAACAACTCTAAGTATGCAAAAGTTAAAAGAAGAAGCTTGCAAAATTAATTCGATCCTTTTCAATAACAAAAATGAAGTTCAAGCGACATGAACTGATGAATAAATCTTATTGGTCCGGTGTTACACTGACTCTTGTTCTAACTGGGGCTAACACAAGCACAGATAAGAAGCTGTTCAAGCTAAAGCTGAATTCTTACAACACCTGAAAAACAAAAATAAAGTACTGTATATCCCCGCGTATAGTGCGAAGCCACGTATAATACGAGTTAAGATTTGAGGCCTCTGATGACTGGAAAAACGTCTGCCCCTCTGTATAATACGACCTCAAATTTTGGATGTCCGCAGTGTCCAGGGGCCATCATAATGTAGGCATATGACTTTTACCGTGACACAGGACAAACACCTGCATACACGATACTCAATGGCGGGAACACCGGCAACAGTACAGCTCTGAAAAACCAAAGGGCAGTATCTGCTTACTTGTAAATTAAGCAGATAGGCCTATTGTATTTTCATTTTCCACGGCAGAGTGGATATCGTCAGGACTGTCTGGTTTTTGGCAGACATTCTGAGGTCTGCATATGCTTCATATACACTGTATGAAATGTAATCAATCAGATTTTAAAATACTTATGTTTCGCCTACAAATTTTTATTATTTTAATTCATCTATTACAAAAAACATATTTTGATATCGTCGTGCTCAAATAAGATAATTCCAAGATGAAATGGGTTTGTAAATTATTTGCAGACTAGCCGCATTGTCTAGACACAAGAGGTGTGTGGCTCTATAAGGTGTCAGGGTGTAAACTGTAATAACGCACATGCCACACAGCGGCAACAGCGGTAGGTGTTAATGTTATCCCAGCAATATGGGCATTTTGAGGCCTACACGTATAGAATTTGCCATAGGAAATATGATCAGTGATCAATATCTTGTTATATTTCGTAAACACATTTCTCTCATTCCAATACATCTTAATAATATATCATGTTCAGATAGGCCTACGGTTGTACAAAGTAGAACAGTCCAATATAAAAGGTGATCTTAGATTACATCATTATTAATATAAATGAACAGAGGAGTGTGAATTGGTTGCAGACAAACTGTGTCATTTATCTGCCTGTGGTTGTCAAAGGTGCCGCGCGCGTAGCTGTCTTATGACAGGACGTGAGACGGGGAATTCCAGCAAACACGACACGTTCACCCAATCCTACAGCAATGTTGTGTCAGCGTCCCAAACGGTGGCCCAGCATTGTACTACGACTCACTGTCCAATGCTGCTTAAATGTTAGGCCAGAGTTGTCGACATTGTCCTAACTTTGACCCAGCATTACGTTAGTGTATCGTGCTCACTGTGTGCATTATCACAATCGTCAGGACTACTACTTACCAAACACGCTGACTGGCCTACGTTCACAGATACGCTTTGCACACACTGATCTTGCTGCTAGAGCGCTAATTTTTTTAAATTAAATTCTACATCTATGTATAATACGAGGTGCCTTTTTGTGGCGTGAATAGGTAAGAAAGAACATCGCATTATACACGGGGATATACGGTAATATTTTTTCAACAACAAGGACCAAATAATTTTACAAATTCAGCAAACAGTGAAGTTCAAGTGACAAGAAAATCTGGCCAGGCCGTGGGAGCTCTGCACCCGGATTTGTCTGGTGCTATACGGACTCTTGGTTTAACTGGAAGAAGAGCTACAATATCTGAAGAAATGCTACTGTAGTTGAACAAGCACTCACCAGGCCATGGGAGTCCTGTACCCAGATTTACCTGGTGCTATGCGGACTCTCAGGTTAACTGGGGGTACAACTCATGACCAGGGAAGAAACACAGAAGAGGGAGAGGAACTGATCCTAGGGAGTAGACCCCATTAATGAAAAGTAAAGTAGATATAAAAATTAGAAAGTGGGAGGGGGTACGGGAGTGGGAAAATAAGTGGATGCTCGCTCCTCCAGGCCCGTGGAGGCTTGGGGTCGCTGTAGCCCTGCGCAGCAGGTCACCACAGACAGCTGCGGAATTAGCTCGGGCCATATTCTATTCTATTCTAATTTGTCTTGGTTAGGTATGTCCGAACAAGTCATTTTGATGGGGTTTTTCGTGTTTTTTTAGCATGTCGGCAGTTAAGAAAAAAGGCTCAGTTTAATTTTATTGGACAATTTTAAAATCGACTAAAATCCCCCTTCTCCTTCGCAGGGCCAGCCTTGGCTCCTAGACATTATTAGCCAAGAATGAGATAACCTTTATGCAAATCTGTAACTTGTTAGCCGCAGCCATATGGCGAAGCGATGAAAAAAATGTTTTGGTATTTATTTGGAAATAAAATGTGCACTCTGGTGCATTCTATTTTAGAGTTGGTATGTTGCTTTTCTCAGAATTTATTTTATTTACAATAATACTCTATCTATAAAAAGATGTACTACATGGTGATTATTTTCTCAGAGTTGATTTTTTTACAAGACTACCCAATCCACAACTGTATGCACCTTAGCCTAATTTTAATTTGAAATACATGTAGCTGGTGAACCTCAACTGAATGTAGTGGTCCGTTTTAGGTCATTAAAATGAACAGCAATTTTGAAAATAGAACCATTTGTTTGACCAGCAGCGATTCGTACAATCTAGACAGAGGCAGGGCCATGGTTACGGGTCAATATGGATTGGTTCGTGGTTGGCTTATTTCTCCTCTTATCTTGCTGAAATTTTGCGCCAACATCATATTTTTTCGGTTTTCTGTGTCATAACGACAGCAGCCAACATTTTCGCCAGTATAGTAATATCTTATAGCCAAATCATCGTCAATGGCGAACGGATAGGGCGGGCCCTGTCATACGGGCGGGGTATAAAAAGTTGTAAATTTAGTCAGAGATTGCTAGCTGTTGCCATGATTTGACCATCTCCACATCTTTAAGAGGGAGGTCGCTGGCTTAGTGCCATGATTGAAAGTTGCATGTCTCATCAGAGGGAAAGTCGTATCTGGAGAGTGCTTAACATGCTTAACAATGTGAAACAAGTCAGTACTTCGAAAAAAAGTCGCACAATAGTCGTTAAATTTGAAGGATGTCGTATCTGGAGGGACTACTGTATCTTTGAATGATCACTATTTTATTTTTATTTACGGACTGGGAAGGCATGCCACGAAACCAGCAATGGACGCGTTGATGTCCATACCCCCATGCAGGATTCAATTTGTTCAATATCGCTTAGTGAAATGCTACACAATTTTGGCCAATTGGTAATCAAACTTGAAATTGATGAGTGAAATATTTCTTTTTCAATCTGTTAATGATAGGAAAACCCAATGAATTTGGGACTTGGTTACAAATCGCTAAACAATATTTTCAAAACAAATTTAACCCTGCCATGTCATTCAAACCTGAATATAAAATCAGAATCCTACCTCGGCTGTCTCAAACTTAACTGCTCATTTCCACATATTACTAGTTTTCATTGTACTATATTTCACACAGCTTGACATTATCTAGATGATCAATGTGTATCGAAGGGAAATGTTGGAAGATTTGCTCCCAAATCAAGACATTGTCCCAATTGTTTAAATTAAAAAGAGGCTACTCCCAGGATCAAACATTTCACATCATCACCAGTTCGCCCCACATTGATCAGAGGACGTTTCGCTGCCCCATTTGACTGAGACGTTTCATATCATAAACATTTTCGCACCATCGACGACATTATTAACTTAATAATGGGAAAATCAGACTATCCAACCTTGGATAAAATTTAGGACTGTTAAACCAGACAAGCAAATTTGATGAGCTGAATCTGCATCAGCAACGCCACTGCCGCACTGCAGAGGTGACTGTGGGAGGGGTTTATTGCAATCTGGTGGTATGTGTGGGCTAATTTATTGGGTTACACTGAATCACGGAACGGAAGACTGATAATCATGGAATGGGACAGATTCCCAGAATCACGGGACGGAATGAATCTATCCAGATATATGAGCTGGGAGATACATAAGTAGCCCTGTGCGCAAAAAAGTATAAGTTGCCAAGGCGCACAAAAGTGCTTGTAGATAGTGTGCCTGTGCAGGGACCCCTGTTTAGGCGCCGTAGTCTGAGGGGTAATTTAGATCCCTTGAAGCTTTGGGGTGAAAAGCTGATCTCAGCTGCATTTTAGGCCTTTTATGGAGGTCTAATTGATTTTCTGATAACATATTTCATGTCGATGTGTAGTAAATCAGGAATACAATGATAAGTCTGAAGCTTCCTAACTTACAAGTGTCAATTAACACAACAGTAACCGCCCTGATAATCATGATATATCCCAATAGTGGCTCAATATGTTGCCCCAATACAAATAATTCGATTGAAGGTGTGGGCTGTCATGGGTAGCGAAGATTGAGCTGCATCAAATACATGCACTGCCGATTGACAAGGCCGTTCTGGTGCTAATATATCAGTATCTGTTTAACCACTCAGTGACTGTGATGTTAATATTTTTAACACCGCGTGTGTTAGTATCAAACTGGATCCAGGTGCACTCTTTTTAGTGTACCTTAATCATGTTAATCTTGAAGTGTATGCGCTGTTGTGCGCGTGCGCTTTCGGGAACTAAAATTGAATCATTAGTTGATGTCAACTTTAAATCAAATATTACACTTTGTGACTTACACAAGCTGGAGGTTATGTACATAGTTATAGTCATAGATCTACTTAATTTGAAATAGGCCAGGGTTTGAGCTACGCGCTCGCCCGTTCGCCTGAGGAGACTGGAAGACGTTAAGGACTAGTACTTTTTTTATGCCTACTCATCCTGCTGCCGAGTGCTATTATTTGCTATAGTTTATTGGAAGAAATCAATAGTTACCACCAGGCACCTGCTGCGTAATTGGGCTAGCTGTGCCTGTGTGAACAGGCTTGAGTGGACTGTCAGATAAAGGATAATCAATATATTTTTTTCAGATGTTGAGGCAAAAATTTGAGGACTAATCAATTCCTTCAAGGACTAGTCAAATCTAGCTTTCACTAGTCCTGCTGGCCGATGGGAAATTTTAATGAAGTTTTATCTCTGTAGGCACTGTTTATATACTGTGGATCTGGTAATATTTGTGAGGTTTTAATTTTCGTGAGGAGCACAAATTTGAAACTTTAACAATCTTGCAAAAATTATTATTATAATAGCACTATTAAAGAAAAATTAAAACCCACAAATTCTAAACTTTGTGAAAAGAACCAAAATCTGAAATTTGCGAAAATTTGAACACAAGAAAATTACCAGATCCACAGTATTATAGTCGGACAGACTATATATAGTCTGTCAGACATCGGATAATTGTCCGAAATGGATAATTTTCCAATGCCATAATGCTTGACAAATTAGAAGTTTCAGCTTTGATTTAAAATATGTCTCAAGTAATCGTTAAATGTGACTGCTATGCCGTTATGGGACTACCTTGCCAGACAAAATCAATAGTAAAAAATAACAAAGTGCATGTGACATGTGACATATTTCAGTGAAAGCGGCTACAGTTTTTGCACATTTCGGATTTTGGCAAAATAATGAGGATTTTGATGTAAGTATAGTACATTTTGTGTTTATTTGGTTAAACTAGCTGCATCAAACTTTTATGTCATTGAATTACATGTATATTAAACTGAATTGGTTCCATTAACACTTTCTACGTAAGTTGTCTTGGAGCGAGAGCTTACCTTTCTTTTTTTTTCCTTGCCGACATGGGGCTTCTTCACCAACTAACTAGTAAGCATGGTAAGCCTAGTAAATTATTAGAAATATTCTACCGATTTCAGAAAAAACACAAATTTTAAGTGAAAAATGCTCATTTAAATTATCTGTGGCCAGCTGTTCCATCACTGTCACTTGCATGCTAGTATACACATGTATTGAAACTCTTCCAACACTTACTCCTTTCAAATGACTTATTGATATATATTGCTTTAATTGTCGAATTTTTCAAAAAAATTATAAAAATTATGTTGTATGGATAATACCCAGAATGTCAGTTTTCAAAAGAGTAATCATTCTCGTATAAACAACCTGGCAACACTTGAGGTGTGCTGTATTTCACACACCTTTGTTTTATAATGCTTGAGGTATGGTGTGTATAAGCAATTGTGCACACTAAATGTGAAGGTTTCAGTAAAGTAAAAGCTAACTGAATTTTCTTTTATCTATAATTAAATAATATACATGTATGTAACTCAAAACCACCCGAAAAATTGTGTAACATCACTCATTGCTGAAAACTACCAGCAAGTACAAACATAAAAAAACATGGCAAAGTAGTCCTAGAAGACGGCACTGTGACACATGCAGCTGCAAAATTTAATTGGAAATATCAAGTATGTATTTTAATTATAATCAAAACAATAATAATGATAATAATTCCAATTGTAATAGCTTAAATTCAGTTTTTAGCCTGTCTGGAAAAGGTGGGCTATAGACATTATTTAAATTAGTGCTACCATGTCTTGGTAAACATTTAAATTATTTCCTACTCAAATTGATGATATGACCAGTTCTCAAACAAGTTTTACAATAGGATTAAATGTTTTTAAATCACCAACTTGTTGCAGCTGCCAAATTTGGAATCTGGCAGGTCGTTTTGCTTTTTTCTCGATATCTCCTACTGAAATTTGTCATGGATCCAAGTCATTGACGTGAATAATAGAACTATGAGCAGAGGCCCGCCAATGAAACCTGAGAATAATCAAATGTAGCCAGCATCACTACTGAGCTGTAACCCTTCACCTTCTTGTGATGCATATACTGTAGATGTGGTAATATTCTTGAGGTTTTTATTTTTTTGCGAATTTCGCGAGTTCTAAACTTGGTGAATAGTTCCAAGATCAGAAATTCTTGAAAATTTAAAGAAGCCAAAATTACTAGATCTACAGTATGCGCATAAAGATATTTCACATTTAAACCTTAAGCACGACTAAAGTCGTTTCTAAACTGTATTATTAGCCAAATAAATCACTGTTACTGGGAATAAAAGAAGGGGTTAAACATCAAGACTTGCAATTGTTTTGTCTCACATTAAACAACTATGGATAATTTTCACTCCCGTCTGTCCCCCCCCCCCCCCCCGCCTCTTGAGGTTGTGTGTCGGATTAAGAAGTAGATTTAATTTTGAATTAAATGAGCACAAGACGCAATCTGTGGCATCAATAGTTCTTTTAATCCTTTAACCGCCAAATTATTCAATTGGAATTTTCACCCACTTGAAGTTGTGTCTCGCTGACGCGATCCACAACTTCAAGTGAGTGAAAATTATTCAGATTTGACAAAATGGAGGTCAACTGTTTTCAAATCGGGGTGATTGATGTCACATTATGGCTTTACCATGTTTGAAAGGCGGTACTGAATGTGATAATAATTACGTGAAAAAAGCGAATATATGCGGCACCGGCGGTTAAAGGGTTAATGGCTTACATCACAGGCGTAGCCACAGCTGAGCTGATGTTAAAAGTACTTTTGAGCAATAATAACTTTTTAAGCCCTCACGATTCATTAAAGCATCATTTTACATCCCTGAAAAAAAGACTTACTTGTCCTAGAACCAAGGGTTTTAGAACGAAATTTTCCATGAAACTGGTTTACTAATACATGCCAATTTTCTTTAATTTTTAAACCACATCAAATCATCTTCATCCATTACAAGTCGAGAATTGCGACAGCAATTCGCGGCTTGTAGTAGATGATGATGACAACGGTAAATTCAGGCTTGAAAGGGTTAAATAGAAATCAGATGTAAAGAATAGGTAAAGGGTTCAAGAATTATGATTTTGACACTTTTTGTAATCATGAACCTGCTGTCACAGCCAATTTTATCTGGCCAGCTAATGTTATCTAACAAGCCGACACAGGATGTAGTCTCATACAGTATCAACATGATCAGTGGTCATTGGTGGGCTAGTATTAGTATACATGTATATGATATTGTCCCAACATTGATAATGCATTCAGATGGTGTTTTAACCCTTACGCTGCCGAGTTGCTGCGGATTATTTCCCATTCATTTGAAGCTGGAATTGCTAACGCAATTTCCAGCTCCAAATGACAAAAAATAATTATATTTATGAAGAAATAAATGTCTTTAAAATTTTATTTTTTGATAACTAAGCATCTGTGACAAAATATTGTAGCAATTCAAGCTCATTTCATTTGGTCCGCCGTTTACTTTAAAACGCATATATACGGTCCAGGCAGCATAAGGGTTAACCCTTTAACCGCCGGTGCCGCATATATTCTGGTTTTCATTTTTTATTACCACATCAAGTACCACCTTTTAAACATGTTAAACATAAAATGTGACATCAATCAGCAATATCTAAAAATTCACACTGAATTATTTGGCGGTTAAAGGGTTAATGTTGGTTGGGTTAGGTACATACAAAATTATAAATAAACATGCTAAAAATAGTTTGTTTGCTCTCTTGATAAACTAACCCTTCAGTGCATTTGGTTGCTTAACCCTTAAAGCGCTGAATTCTTTTTGTAAAATCCATGGGGACAATTTTTTTTTTCATTTTGAAATCATCATAAATGTCTTAGTCAGCTCTTTCTGATTCATTTGAATATTTATGTTATAGGTCTACAGCCATTATAAAGATTTTCAGTCTTACAGCGCGGGGAGCGACTTTAATCGTCAGAATCTGACGTCTGTACGTATATAGACGTCAGATTCTGACGATTAAAGTCGGTTCCCGCACTGTAAGAGTTAAAGCAGGTGTTTTTGTAGCAGAAGTATGGTAGATTACATTTTAGTATTTTGGCATTTATTTCAGAAGAAAGATGTATACCGGAAGTACTCCCATGAAAAACTGATGAAGGCATATGAGGCTGTATCTGTCAAGAACCTTTCTGTGAGCAAGGCAGCAAAGCTCTATGAAGTTCCAGAACAGACATTGAGGGATCGTATCAGGAATAAAGTTTCTCCTGACACATGTCACTCTGGGCCAAAAGAATTTTTTTCCAAATCTGAAGAAGACGAGTTGGCAAGACATTTAATATATCTCACAGATTTAGGATATCCCCAGAATCGCAACCTTATGCGCCTTCTTGCAACTGGAATGGCGGAGTACTTACATAGGCCATTGCCACCCAACAACAGAAGTGGTGAGGTTTCAAAGGATTGGGTGTACCCATTCCTGGAACGCCATGCAGATCTGGCGAAGCTTAAAATAAAAAAACTAGCCCAGCAACGGGAACATGCAACTTCTTCAATTGTATTGAAAACATATTACACAGAGCTAGAGAGGATTCTTCGTCAGTATGACCTGATAAAGAAGCCAGAACTTATATTTGGCCTAGATGAAACAGTTTTTAACACAGACCTAGAACCCTCAAAACCTGTTGTCGAAGCTGGCAGTTCTAAAGACAAAAGACGCAATGTGTTTGCTACTTCAAGATCGGCTACAAGTACAACCACTCTGATAGCTGCCGGAAATGCCAAAGGCAAAGCTATCCCACCATTTGTTGTCTTCAAAGGTGATAAGCGAGATAAAAGTTTGTTGAATAACTGCTACCCAGGAACGCAGATGATCATGTCGCCAACTGGATGGTCCAACAAGGATGTATTTATGACTTACATTAACACTCATTTCCTCCGTCATGCCAGGAAAGATAAAAATGATTGGGTACTTCTACTATATGACGGGCATGCCTCTCACATTACTCCTAATCTCTACACTTGGTGCAAACTAAGAAATATTGTTCTGTTCGTTCTCCCTGCCCACAGCAGTCATTCTATCCAGCCTCTCGATGTTACTATGTTTGGCCCGATGAAGATTGAGTATACCACCTTGGCACATGACTATGTTAAGGAAACGGGAGAGGGAATCTTGCCCTCTAATTTTTGTGAGTTTATAGCTACTGTTTATGATCATGCTATGTGTGGCACCAATATTACTGATGGCTTTACCCAGGCTGGTATATACCCTTTTCCACCCAAACTTCCAAACTCTGTAGATGGGGATCACGGCAGCATCGTAAGTGTTAGTATTAAAGATGAACCATTAGATGAGACTCATAGTGTTTTGTGTACATCTAATAATTCACGGACATCTAATGTGGCCAGGAGTACAAAAAATACAAAAACATTAAAAGTGATTAAGCAGTCTAAAAAAGCTACCAAAAATGAAAAAAAATTCTATGGAACAGAGGATTTATTCAAGTGCACATCAGATGATTCAATCAGTACTTCAGGAGAACAAGATACTACTCAATACATACTGAATGAGGCTACAGGAGAATTAATCATTTCTTCATTAGAAGATTCCAACTGTCCACTTATAGAACCTAAAATGTCCAATGTCATAGTAAATAATGATTCAGAAAATCTTGCAGAGGGAGAAAACGTTCAGATTGCATTACCACAGTCTTCAGTTAAGATAATGTCTTCTCTCATAAAATGTAGAAGAACTGATGTGGACCAGAAAAACCCTGTCTCCACCTCCATGCCTTCTTCTTCGACAGTAAAAACATCGTCACCAAAGCCTAAAAGGATTCGCTTAACAGCAAAAATAATACAAACCAAAAAGAAACTCACTCTGGTAGAATAATCCTGTAAATGTTGAACCTTAGCCCTTACAGCGCGAGGATCGACTTTAGTCGTCAGAATCTGAGGTCTGTAGACGTCAGATTCTGACGTCTTAGGTCGATCCCAGCACATTAAGAGTAACCATATTTAAAATGGCCGTAGACCCATAACACAGGTATTCAAATGAAGCGGAAAGTGCTGACTAAGACATTTATGATGATTTCAAATTGATTAAAACCCTTTGGTTTCCATGGTTTATACAAAAAAAATCAGCACTTTAACATGTTCAACCCTTTAACCGCCAAATTCTTCAATTGAAATTTTACTCACTTGAAGTTGTGTCTCGTTGATTCACAACCTTCAAGTGAGTGAAAATTATGCAGATTTGACAAAGTGGAGGTCAACTCTTTTCAGATCGTGCTGATTGATGTCATATTTTGGCTTTAACATGTTTAAAAGGCGGTACTGAATGTGGTAATAATTAGGTGAAAACCCGAATAAAAAGGGTTAAGGGAAGTGGGAAAGTATAAAAGTGGACAAAAATTACTTACGTTTGTGTTATTTTAATCAAAACATACACCGATCTAGCAATTTCAATGCTCATTTCTCCTTCAAATATTCCTGTTTGAAGGTTGAATGAATAGGCTAAAAATGACTATATAGTCCCGCTTAGTGTGTTAACCCTTAAAGGTTAATCCTGAATTTTTTTTGTAAACCATGGGACCAAAGGGTTTTTTTCAATTTGAAATCATCATAAATGTCTTGGTTAGGGGACTTGTCAAGTTGAAAAAATCCGAGAAATATTCGGATTGGTCAGACCCCAAATGCACCCACCCGCCTGTCCAATTTTATTTTTTGGGGGGAACAGTTGGAAACATGAGAACAACACTAAAAAACACAAAAAAAAACACAAAATATTCCCAAAGAAATTAAAATCCGAGTTGGGGCTTGACCCACCCACCCATTTCCGAGTTTTTCTCGGATTTTTAAATTTTTTTCAACTTGACAAAACCCCTCAGTTCTTTTTGATTCGTTTGAAGACCTATGTTATTGGTCTGCGACCTTTATTAATATGTTTACTCTTACAGTGTGGGGATCGACGACGTCTACTGACGTCAGACTCTGATGACTAAAGTCGATCCCCACGCTGTAGGGGTTGATGGGTGAAGTAATGCACCATAAGGTATCTAAAGCTTCCATTGCAAATGATGTTGAAGTTATTCCGTGACATAATAATTCTACAGATTTATGTTTATGCACAAAAAGAGAGAACTGAAATGCCCATTTAATCATTATCGCTGACCTGGTTCTTGACACACATTGTTATTTACCCACTAAACCTTTACACTAACTTTTTCTTATCTCTGACCCTCTGACAGTCAACATGTTGTATTCTGAGAAGATTCTATAGAGTAACGTTCTGAGCTAATTTGCCACATCACAACATCTGGTACATAATAAGTAGACTGATAAAAATGGAGTTGGCTATCAGCTTAACCCCTATACAGTGTTTCATCTAGCTCTTTCTAACATGGCGCAGCGCCATGTTGCCTTTTGTGAGCGCCATGTTGCCCTTCATGAGCGCCATGTTGCCCTTCATGAGTGTCATGGTGCCCTTCATGTGCACCATGTTGCCTTTCTAATATTCAGACAGTGAAATGCCTCCTTGAACTATTGTTACGTCATATTTATCACACCCAGGCCATTGTGACAATGGAAAACACCCCAGTCACTGATGCCACGCGTTCACACCTATGACGCAATACCTGATTAAGGCCTGGGTACATAGTAGTAATAACTGGCGATGTTCACATACCTAACTGATCCTATTTATACCCTTAATTGGGGGGGGGGTGTTAGAAACGCCTAATTGGGTGCCCAGCGTGCATGATAAGGTGCCCCTATGATAGGTGGCGCCATGCCCCTTCTGAATCCTAGATGAAACACTGCTATATATAATGAAGTAAATTAAATAATTTAAATTTTCACCCACTTGAAGTTGTGTCTCGCTGCCATGACCCACAACTTAAGCTGGTGAAAATTACTCATATTGGTTTAATTTAAGATCTAAAATTTTCAGCTTTGTTGTTTAAATGCTCATTTTTTCACAATTACACTATTTTGATTGGCTAATAAAACAAATTTGAAATGACTACCCGGTATATACTCGCCATCAAATTAACCCTTTAAGCCCTCATGATGTATTAATGCATCATTTTACATCATGAAGAAAGACCAAATTTTCCTACAACCAAGGGTTTTAGAACGAAAATTTCCATGAAACTGGTTTACCATTATATAGCAATTTTCTTTAATTTTTAAACCACAGCAAATCATTTTCATCCACTACAAGTCCCAATTCGCGGCTTGTAGTAGATGAAGATGACTATGGTAAATTCAGGCTTGAAAGGGTTAAAAGTGATCAACCAGGATCGCATGATTTTCGGCAAATTCTCTGTCAATTTTAAACCGATTTCTTTGAAATTTTGCAAAGGCCATTTTATATTTAAATCCTATCAGCCCTGAAAATATGGTGAAATCATATAGTGTATTTTAAAAGTTAGACCATTCGAAATATTCAATAAAATTTTGCGAATTTTTTACCGATGTTAGGATTCTAATAGAAAATGGCCTTTGCAAAATTTCAAGAAAATGAGTACAAGATTGACGGGGAAATCGTCGAAAATCATGCGATCCTGCTTGAGCATTTTTAATTTGACGGCGAGTATAGTTGTGTTGAGCTGTGTAAGGGTTAACTTAACCCCTGGAGCTCTGATGTTGACTGAATTTTAACCCTCATGCTGCTAATTTGTTTGTTTCTAGTTTTCATTCATTCGAAGCTGGAATTGCTAACGCAAATTCCAGCTTAAAATAATGAAAAATATGTTCGTTTATGAAAAATAGCCATCTGCAAAATTGAATTCCATTATTATCTGAGCATCTGTCACAAACTATTTTATGGATTTCAGTGGCATTTTACTTGGTCTGAAACCAAGGTCCCGGCAGCATAAGTTTTACTTGTGTCGCCAGTGTTAATATTTGTGTGAAATATTTCTTAAATCTGCAGCATTGAGAAATGCTGTGCCTTAAATTGTACATATATTTAAGTATTTTCAGCAGGTTTCGTAGGCTGCCTTGAAAAGTACTGATTTTTAACCCCTCATTTTCAAGGCCCTGAAAAGCATTCGGGATCCGATTATGATTTTTTCGTTCTTGAACAAAATTGATTTTTTCACAGGGAAAACTGTCACTAGCAGTTTGGTTAAAGATCATGAACAAGACCCTAGATGAGGTTGTACTAGTAATATCAGTTGACTGTTCTTGATGTCAGTATACCAGTAATATAACAATTTACAATCACTGCTATTTGTTTATTACAGCATTCTGTCCATGTATCATTATATAATGTAAATAAATTATTTTACCGATGTTTCCCCTCTCATTTCATGTATTCTTAGATAATCAGGTTTTTTATAATTCTAACTGAAGATTTAGATTCAAACAGCTAATTCAACAAATTTCGATTATTAAAATACAAACAAGGATTCAGGATATTGGTCAATAATTCAATTGTCAATGAAAATCAGCTGGTTGTTGTTAGCTGTCCTGCCCAGCAATGACTGACTGTAAAAAGCATGGAAATGTCTTGTGTGGTTCCTTGATAACTATATCCAGGTGTAATAATTTACAAAATACATGTAGCTAATAATTTTGATTGCACACACTTTCAAGGGGAACTGTTACGTTCAAGATCGACAAATTCACAAAATTAAACTCCACACTTGATTAGCATGGTAAGTCAGCAAGACATGATAACCCGTGCAGGGCTCAAAATTGGTCTAAATCTCCACTTGTCTGGCAAAAAAACGACTAGTCTTTCCCAAATTGTTGGACAAGCTCATCGACACTGAACTTTTCCTTACCAGGTTGTTGGTCGTCGCAGACGATCGGACGCGGCCAATTTTGGGCCGTGCCATGTCTTCAATATAACAACAGTGTATGTTTGCAGGATTACTTTTTTAGCCCGCCTTTTAATTTTAATTAAAAAAGGTGGGCTATTGCAATTGAAGTTCGGCGTCGTCGGCGTCGGCGTCGGCGTTAACATTTACTTGTGGGCGCGATAACTTGAAAAGTTTTTCATGTTTCCTTCCCAAATTTGTTTTGCATGTTACTAATGACCACTTCTCGGACGAGTTCAATAATGGCTGAAAAAAAATTCAAAATGGCCGACTTATTGCGATTTTTCACCTTTTGCGTCAATAATTTGACCTTGTGGGCGCGATAACTTGAAAAGTTTTTCACATATCCTTTTCAAATTTGTTATGCATGTTACTAATGACCAGTTCTCGGACAAGTTCAATAATGGCCGAAAAAAAAAAAAAATGGCCGATTTATTGCGATTTTTCACATTTTACGTCAATAATTTGACCTTGTGGGCGCGATAAGTTGAAAATTTTTCACATATCCTCTTCAAATTGGTTATGCATGTTACTAATAAGTAGTTCTTGGACAAGTTCAATAATGGCCGGAAGAAAAAAAAAAATGGCCGATTTATTGCGATTTTTCACATTTTACGTCAATAATTTGACCTTGTGGGCGCGAAAACTTGAAAAGTTTTTCACATATCCTCTTCAAATTGGTTATGCATATTACTAATAAGTAGTTCTTGGAGAAGTTCAATATTGGCCGAAAAAAAAAAAAAATGGCCGATTTATTGCGATTTTTCTCATTTTACGTCAATAATTTGACCCTGTGGGCGCGATAACTTGAAAAGTTTTTCACATATTCTTTTCAAATTTCTTATGTATGTTACTTATAAGTAGTTCTTAGACAAGTTCAATAATGGCTGAAAAAAAAAAAAATGGCCGATTTATTGTGATTTTTCTCATTTTACGTCAATAATTTGACCTTGTGGGCGCGATAACTTGAAAAGTTTTTCAAATATCCTCTTCAAATTTGTTATGCATGTTACTAATAAGTAGTTCTTGGACAAGTTCAATAATGGCTGAAAAATAATTCAAAATGGCCGATTTATTGCGATTTTTCTCATTTTACGTCAATAATTTGACCTTGTAGGCGCGATAACTTCAACATTTTCACAAGTATCCTCTTCAAGTTTGTTATGCATGTTACTAATAAGCAGTTCTTGGACAAGCTCAATAATGGCTGGTAAAAAAATCAAAATGGTCCACTTATTGCGATTTTTCACATTTATTTTACGTACATAATTTGACCTTGTGGGCGCGATAACTTGAAAAGCGGCTGGTTTAACATACCATTTATATCTCGGGTTGTTATTCACGTGATGACATTCGTCTTTACTTTCTTTATCATAATTCGGCGGCGGGCTATTATCGAGTGTGCTCTTGTTTTAAATTATAAGCTTCTCCACTAAAATTAATCCGAATGTAGTGTAAATTTACTATCATGTTAGGCCTAAATTATTTTTGTTCCACTTTTTTGTGGCTGTGAGCTCATGCATGAACGTAGTTAATTGTGGAAACATTGTTAATGATGTGCTTTGGCATATTGTATCGTTACTTATTGCTTGAAATATTATATCCAACCCTTGTCCTGCTGATCACGACTGTCGTCATTTTTAATCTGCGTTATCAGTCGACCAAACACTGTTATTGGGAGTTAAATGTGTGTCTAAACATCCAGATTTGCAAATATTAGTGCTCAAATTAAATAAATATGAGTCCGGTAATTTTCAGCCACTGGAAGCTGTAGGTCGCGGTAGCGAGATCCAACTTCAAGTGGGTGACTAACAGGATTAGGGTTTATTGTGGAAAAATCGTTAATGATGTGTTTTGTGATACTCTATCGTTACTTATTGCTTAACTATTATGTCCAGCCGCAACAGAGAAAGAAGAACCACAATGTTTAACAGAGACAATTGAAGGGAAAATGACTGAGGAGTGGCACATAAGTCAGTTTTATCCGACATTGCGTCTTGTGTGGTAAGAAATGCCAGTCATGTGGAGCGCTTACAATACACATGATACATCTAGACAGATAAAAAAACCTGTCTTCCCAGAAAACATGACTTTCAGCAACCAAACAACATTTATCTGGTGGTGAGTTGCAGAAAATGTCACGACTGAGATCAATGTTGTTTGAGAACACAAGAGGAGGATGATATACATCTACATTTATATATATAAATACATACATAGATAGATAAATGTGTGCTTTTATTTCTTGTATTTGGTGGTGAGGCCAGAAAAATACCAAATCTAAGATGGCCGCCATTTTTTCAAAGGCGGACATTTAGTACGATAATATCATTTTCAACACGAAATTAAAGCCGATTTATGATTTTTGGTGTCTATCTCTAGGCTTTTCAGGTACGTCTGACATAGTGGTGTGGCTAGAAATTACATTTGACGTCACTTTGTAGGTAAAGGCCAAGATATCTGCCATTTTTTAAAGGTTGAGCAACAATTCAATATTATTTTCGACATAATTGAAGCAGGTTCGATGTATATAACGGGATCTTCAGATACACGCAACATACTTTTTTAATTTGCTCCATCGCTGTTTAAAAAATTTTAACAAAATTTTTCTCGGGTAATTTTTTCATCTCACCCCAACATCCCTAAAAATTTTGTGGATTTTTAAAATGTATTATAGAAGCTAGACCATTTGGCATGGAATAAATTTTCAAAATTACGGCTCTCTTTAACACCATTGCCGTGAAACAATAATTCTTCCACATACCAAATGGTCTAACTTACAAAATACACAAAGTGCACCCCTATTCTCTGTGACTTTGTCGCTCACTATGATACTTTAAACAACTCTGTTATCAACTTGTGTCTTTATAGATTCATGTTTGTGATAATTCACATTCGAAATTGTATAATAATGTTATAATCAGATTTGTATTTTATTTATTGCATAATATGATGCATATTTAAAGACCTGAATAAACAAATCTCATCCCCATTCTAAAAATGTAGATACCCACCTAAACAAACAGCATGCTAAGTCGATTTGGAAATCACCAGGAAGAATGACCATACCTTTATTGGACAATTACGTCACTATATCGTACAGCGCTCATTTAACTTGAACTGTATATGTTTTGTCCTTATGTAATTCATAAAGTTATGCCGTAATAAATAATACTATGATAATGATGTAGTAATGTATTAATTAAGCTATACCATTATTGGTGCAAAATAAATAACTTCACATGTTTTAATTTATTTCGTTGCGCTTGTTTTGCCGAGATCATTTCATATTCCAATATATGTGCATGTCGTGTCTCTTGAAATATTTTTTGTGTTCGAATATAAGTGCATGCACTTGTTTTCGAAAATTAAGTGCATCTTCAAATATAAGTGCATGCACGTTTATGCGCAGGGATACGGTAGTCAGGCAATCATTGTAAAATCCAACATGACCGTCATTTTTCTAAGGTCAAATAATATGTAAATTGATATCATTTTTCGACACAAAAGAAGCAGATTCATGACGTCGGTGGCTACCATAGGGGTTTCAAGGTATGTACGACATCATGTTGTGGTCAGAAAACAATTTAAACATTGCATTGTGGGTAAAATCCATGATTGTCACTATCCATGATTGCCCACACGTTCCTTACGTAAGCCTAAAATACAATGGTTAACATGACACGAGACTACCCTGGAACATCCGACGTTGAACCAATGTTGGTTAAATGCTGTTCCACCGTGTGAGACACTGGCCCAACATTAAACCAACATTGGTTCAACGTATCATGTTAGTTTATAGTTCTGCCCAGAAAATACGATACTGTGGTCCAATGTTGGGCCAGTTTCGTAGACATAACCATTGACCCAATTGTGCGTCAATGTCTTTTGTTGGTTGAGAAATTTCAATCCAGCCACGGGGGAAATATAGTCGGAACGTTAGACCAGAACGTTATTTGAAAGCCTGCAACTGCACAAGTGTGTGATACCACCCGAGTTGTCATTTTTGTAATACAAGGTAATTGTTAATTTTAAACATTTGTTTTTCTAGGGCCAAGGTGGAGGTGGTCAACCTAACAAAGAGCAAGAAGAAGAAATGAAAGCAAGACAAACTGATATGAAAAATAATATTTTAGTTCAAGTTCTTGATCAAAAATCTAGAGCAAGATGTAAGTATGAGTTTGGAGTACAGTTTCAATTATTATACATGTGTTTATCTCATAGCCTCTGCCAACTATGCCGCCGCAGCGCTAGCAGGAATTTATTCACAAACGCGATATCTCAAGAACCACTAATTCAAATAGCTCGCGATTTTGTATGAAGGCACTTGCCTGCCTGGCCGAGATAAAATAAGGTTTGTGTCGCAGTGCAGCGATTTAAAAAAGAAAAGAAAAGTGTTTTTTCAGTTTTCCAGCTCTTTTGAACGTATTATCCAGAGAACACAATTACCCGTGGTTGTTATTATCAGTATAATCCGGCCTTAGTCACAGCACAGGACGGAGGGAGGCATTCCTTTTCTCTGCATAGTGAAAATACATTTCTATTTTAATTAATATATCATAATTTCTGTTAGAAAATAAAAATGTAACCTATATTTATGTATGCAGATGATACGTATGCATGCGTGTTTATGGTTCTTTCCGTCTGTTTTTGTTCCCAGTAAACACAATTGCTTTGACAAAGCCAGAGAAGGCCAGGATGATTGAATCTATGCTTTGTCAAATGGCTCAAAGAGGGCAAATATCAGGAAAACTTGATGAAGACCAGTTTAAGTCATTACTTGAACGTGTTAGCGAGCAAACTCAGAAAAGCACCACAGTCAAGGTAAGGAACAAGTCTAACAAACACAAGACATTGATACATGGCGGATTGATGTTTGCTGGTAGAGGAGCAGGGGGGGGGGGTCACCAGGCGTTGACCTAACCCAGTAAACACAAAACATTTATATAACATTTGTCCAATGTTGGATCAACGTCGAAGACGTTGGGCCGACGTTGTACAACTATTATACAAATGTTTTGTGTTTGCTGGGAGTGTTTAGATTAATGTTGGTCCATAGTGGACAGTGGGCCACTGTTGATCATTTGGTTTATGCCTTGTGTAGACAGTGCCAACTACTGTATCTCGATGTGACCAAATATAGAGTTGCCGATGTCACCACAGCTTTTCTTGAATGTCACGTTTTTGTTGGGATGGCACTTTAGCAAACACAAAAACAAACACAATAGTTTTTGATACCATCATTTTTAATAGGCCTACTTTGCGTTCAGTTCTCTTGGAATCACTGATTTGAAATCAGACAGTGTTAATAGTGTATGCCATGTTTTCCGCCTGATAGTTCAGACTTGTGATTCATATTTATCATCTCGCTTGCGACAGCGCAGATAATACAATTATTTTAGAGTAGATGTTCCTCCACCAGTCTACATATCAGAATGTACGCCTCTCGATAGTCAGTAATCATGTCGATGGTGGATACTTTTTGTTTTGTTTTATTGTGCTTGGATCTATAGGCTATGCCAGTGTACAATTCGGTATCACGATGTAAGCAGTGGTAAGGGATTGGTGCAATATATAGGCCTACACACTATCTGCATTCATCTCACTAGCTCGTGTACACCTTATTCAGTTTGCATACTGGATCAGCTAATGATATTCAGTTATAAATATCTATGTCACCCTCTGTAGACTTGTCATGTGGATACTCTTTCTAACATGGTGTCATGCGCGATACTCTTGCTAACATGGTGTCCTGCTTTCTAAGGAGTCGTCAACAAACGCATATGACGACCAGTAATGCCTCAGTCACAAATCCAACTCAGCCACCGTCCGATGATCGGCCGACGTATTGTTTTGCTCATCAAAATATCGGCACGAAAATGGACACTTTTGTTGATTTCATTTCAACATGGATAAGCAAAAATAGAGCACTTGTAGCATGGGTAAATATGCAAAAACTTTAAATTACTGGTCGTCATATGTGTTTGTTGACGACTCTTTAGAAATCAGAGAACATCATGTTAGAAAGAGTATCATGCATGACAAGTCTACAGACGGGGGTATTTATCACAACCACTGGTTTGTAAAACTTAAGAATTTCCACTTACAACTTATTTTTCCTATTTCTTTTCAGTTTGATAGAAGGAGAGCAGCGTTAGACTCTGATGACGACGATGATATGTGACAATAGTCCTCTCTCAAACTTTGTATATAACCTATATATACTTATATATACTTATAATAAGTATATTATTTGAGTTATTTAACTACAATCGAGGATTACTACTTTTTGTTTTAAAGCTATATGCGATTTTTTTAAATAATGTTCAAAGATATAATGATCAATGCTACGAATATGAAGAAATTAGTATTTAGTCGAACTTGCTGACTTTAGGTTAGAAATCTGTTGAAAATATTTATATCGCCTAACTTGATATGTTTTAATGCCACGAGTTAGAAATAATCTTTGATAAGACATGTAGCCTGATCAAGCCTCTATCCTAATGAACTCGGAACTAAAATTGATTTAATTATTTACAGCATTCTTTGTGTTTTATCTGAAGTATTTTTTTTGTCCTTGTTGTCTCTCAGCTCAGATGTTTTCTTATGTTTTGTTTGCACAGTTTGTCATAAGCATATATAGGCCTACCAGTAGACTATATAATTAGCCTCTTTTGGACTAGCATCGTGCTAAAGTTTTAGCGAAAACGAGTAAATATATCGATAAACATCTGTTCTGAAGAATTGTTTATTTATGATCATTAGATTATCCTAAAATGACATTAACCTACGCTGTAGAACTATATGCCTTGATGTGATAATACAATACAAATACTTTTTTCATTATGCATCTTGATCGTCTTTTTTATAATTATTCATTCTGAAGATCGTAATGCAGAAATGGTTTATCCTATCATGCATGGTCTGTTTTATACTAATCAAATAGTCCTACGTGTGACTGTGAATGCTATATATGTCCATATAATCTGTTACATGCTATCTCTACTGTTCACACTTGTAGAAACCGAGCTTTTGTTTGTAATAAAAAGTTAACTCAACTGGCGTTATTATAATGCCTTGAAATGATAATTGTTTTTCATTGAGAAAAACACATAAACCAGGTTCCATGTGTTGGTTATTTTATAAGAAAAGGCCAAAGGCCGCCATTTTACCCTGCCCTTATGACAGAAACACACAGAAGGTAGGCCCACATCTAGACCTACAGTGTGAAATATGAAAGGAATTCCCCAGAGGTTTCAGAGATATGCTCTGTAAATATTACTGTTACTCGTCAAAGGTCATTACCCCGAAAAGGCACATGCTACACTTACCCTAATGAGCTTCCGTACGAAGTCTGCTCGCGCTCCGTAGCTTTAAACTTGTTACATAGTAAAGTGTTAGCTATAGATCTTTTGTATACAGTGTATGCCTACATATAAGCCCTTTCATGGCATGTCCATGTCTGAATGATAACGGACGTGTAATTGAGAATTCCTGCACATCAGTCATTTAGGCCTACAATCCACAACAATGTTGGGTAGCTGTTGCTCGTCTTATATTCTAACTGTTTACGGCTATGTGAAAATACCCTTTCTTGTGACAAAAAAATCCAGACCAAATTCATCCATACGCTTTTTATAATGCTTTTTACATTTTGAGTCGTTGTTGAACAAGTCAGTTGTCGGTTGGTTATCGCTTTTTTATCTTCTAAAATTGTGTCATATGATGTCTCACACAAAGATAAAAATGACGGAAGAAACCTTCTGATCTCTGTAACTATTCGAAACTATCCTTGCTGACAGAAAACTAGCTACCAATTTAACTTCTTCTCAAATACCAAGATCTATGCCATCCATTTGTCTGGTCAGAGCCCTGGTTAATGCTACACCGTGGGAGAAGTGTGTGTGAAATATGAAAGGCCAATGTTCAGAGATCTGTAGCGGAAACGAGATTGTTAGTACCTCTGAGATGTAGGTCAAAAGTTATAATCCCGGAAAACGCATGCTCCGAAAAGAGATGTTTGGGTCAGAGATATAGGTCAACAGATTCTCCAACCATTTTGGCTCAAAGATTATAAACCCCAAAAGCCATATCTACACCCGATCTTCCCTGATCTAATATCTCTGGGTCATCCTTCGTTAAATATACCTGGGTCATAACTGATCAAATATATCTGGGTTTTCCCTGATCTAATATCTCTGGGTCATCCTTTGTTAAATATACCCGGTTCATAACTGATCAAATATATCTGGGTTTTCCCTGATCTAATATCTCTGGGTCATCCTTTGTTAAATATACCCGGGTCATAACTGATCAAATATATCTGGGTTTTCCCTGATCTAATATCTCTGGGTCATCCTTTGTTAAATATACCCGGTTCATAACTGATCAAATATATCTGGGTTTTCCCTGATCTAATATCTCTGGGTCATCCTTTGTTAAATATACCCGGTTCATAACTGATCAAATATATCTGGGTTTTCCCTGATCTAATATCTCTGGGTCATCCTATGTTAAATATACCCGGTTCATAACTGATCAAATATATCTGGGTTTTCCCTGATCTAATATCTCTGGGTCATCCTTTGTTAAATATACCCGGTTCATAACTGATCAAATATATCTGGGTTTTCCCTGATCTAATATCTCTGGGTCATCCTTTGTTAAATATACCCGGGTCATAACTGATCAAATATATCTGGGTTTTCCCTGATCTAATATCTCTGGGTCATCCTTTGTTAAATATATCTGGGTCATAAGTGATCAAATATATCTGGGTTTTCCCTGATCTAATATCTCTGGGTCATCCTTTGTTAAATATATTTTGGTCATAAGTGATCAAATATCTCTGGGTCATCTCTTGTCAAATATACCTGGGTCATCCTTTGTTAAATATACCCGGGTCATAACTGATCAAATATATCTGGGTTTTCCCTGATCTAATATCTCTGGGTCATCATTTGTTAAATATACCCGGGTCATAACTGATCAAATATATCTGGGTTTTCCCTGATCTAATATCTCTGGGTCATCCTTTGTTAAATATACCTGGGTCATAACTGATCAAATATATCTGGGTTTTCCCTGATCTAATATCTCTGGGTCATCCTTTGTTAAATATATCTGGGTCATAAGTGATCAAATATATCTGGGTTTTCCCTGATCTAATATCTCTGGGTCATCCTTTGTTAAATATACCCGGTTCATAACTGATCAAATATATCTGGGTTTTCCCTGATCTAATATCTCTGGGTCATCCTTTGTTAAATATACCTGGGTCATAACTGATCAAATATATCTGGGTTTTCCCTGATCTAATATCTCTGGGTCATCCTTTGTTAAATATACCTGGGTCATAACTGATCAAATATATCTGGGTTTTTCCCTGATCTAATATCTCTGGGTCATCCCTTGGCAAATATATCTGGGTCATAAGTGATCAAATATCTCTGGGTCATCCCTTGTCAAATATATCTGGGTCATAAGTGATCAAATATCTCTGGGTCATCCCTTGTCAAATATATCTGGGTCATAAGTGATCAAATATCTCTGGGTCATCCCTTGTCAAATATATCTGGGTCATCTGATTACCGTAGATCTGGTAATATTCGTGAGGTTTTATTTTTCGTGATTGTCGTGAGAGGTAAAATTGAAGAATCTCGTGAATTTTTTTTTTATAATAGCGCTACCACGGAAAAATAAAGTCACGAATTCTCATCTTGCGCGTAGCAGACAACTTGATAGATGAATATGCGAATTCTAAACTTCGTGAAAAGTCACAAAATCAGAAAATCGCGAGATGGAGAAAACTGACACTCAATAGGGGGGGGGGGGGGAACTATGGATTTCTAAGATGGGTCAAAATAAATATCAGCCCACTATATTTTATTGCTCTGTTTTAGATCAGAAAAAAATCCAAAATTTAACGAAGGGCGGAAAAAAACAGTTAAGAAAAAAATCATTTATTTTTGGAAAGTTATAAAAAATATAAAAAAACTTTTGACCTATTTTCCAAAATCACCGAGGGCGACGAAAATAATAAGCCAAAAAAAACTTAGCCGGATTTTTTTATCTGCTGAAATAAACTTGTTTTTTTTCGGAATATTTTTTATCTCCCGAAATTAAGTTTTTTGGGGGAAACCAGTTCATCTAAAACAGAGAAAAAACCCGTAGTGGCTTAAGTATGTTTATCACGGCACGAATTACATGCGGGATGCCGCAAAAGGTTTAATTTAAAATCAACACTGAAATGGTAGATATGAGGTGTCAAGTTTTTTGGGTGGTGAGGTGGAAAATATAACTACTCAAAAAAGTTTTCATCGATTTATTGTACAAGTCAAAGTCAGATTGCACAAACATGTCAGCGTTATAAGTGACAGTGAGATGAGAGATTTGAGCAGCATATACTCACACACACACCATAATAACATACACAATAGAGTTGTAGTGTAGGCCTACCTATTCCCTAATCTGCCTTGGCAGCGTACTGATCTAAATTAATTACAAAATATTTCAATATAAATTGATAGAAGATTACGTTGTTTATGCCGCCGAAATTATAAGTGATCAATAGAAACATTATTTGTGATATGATAACGATTGCACAATTAAAAACTTTGAAATACCAAGTAATGATCACATTTTCGGAGAATACATGACAATCCCTTTGGTCGGCCCTTCTTAGCCGCCCATATTCATGACTACACCATACACACCACAGCGAGCACAGATACATTGATCCATCGTTGGGCTAATACTGGGCTAGCGTAGCAGCAGTTGGGCCAACATTAACCCAATGGTCAAAGCCTCCTGTTTGTTGGGACCAAAACAATTAGACACATTCACTGTACATTAAAAATGTACACACTTTTGTCGACGTGATACTGACCAAATATCAAGCACACAACCCAGTAAATGCATACCATTTGTACAATATGGGACCAACGTCAAAGACGTTGGGACGACGTTGTACAAATGTTTTGTGTTTGCTGGGAAAATACATTACATCTACAACGACCGAGATACAATGTAACACCATATGGTAGTATCGGGATGTCGCTTTAAAAACCCTCCTTATGTGGCTTTTTCATCATATTTCTGTGGTGCAGAGTCATAAATCATTATTTTTGATTGATTCACGGGCAGCTGGTGATATTGTTCTGATCTGGGAACCATCGCCATTTTTTAACCCCATTCATTGTTTTCTTCTTCTTCACGATGGTAAAACGGATGCACAATTTCTTTGCTATGTTACGCTTTTAGGCTATGTCAGAAATAAAATTATTAGGTTATTTTAAATAGCTAAGCAAACAGCTGTAATTATTTATCTCTGAATAATCATTCATATTTGCATACAGATATTTAGAAAAAAGTACAGACACTCGCAACAAAAATACAGTAACAGTCACAGTGATTGGACAACAACCATATTACATTCAACCCATAACAAGTGTACAACTAAATTAAATAACGTTACTATAATTACTATACAATATTGCTAACAACAACATATATAACACCTCAGCAAAACTCTACCTAATGTTGTTTAAATGCTCGTCTATTATTAACCCCTAGAACACTGAACTCTACAATTTTAATTTTCAGTAACGTGAAGTTGCGTCTCGCTACCGCGATCCACAACTTCAAGTAACTGAAAATGTGTGTTATTTGTGAAATTTAAGTCCAAGCATGTATCAGTGTTTCAAGATTGGAAGCATGTTTTACTTTTAACAACTGGTTATACAGATGCTAATAAAAACACAGAATGTCTACTGTAGTCGACATCAGTGTTCTAAGAGTTAAATCAGCATTGGGTAGACGTCTCGTGTTTGGTGAGGCACAAGAGATTATAAACCCTCTTAGCACCACGGTCCTATTTCTGCAAATAATGACATATTTTGAATATAATTTATTGATTAAAAAAGTTCTCAGCTCTCATTTGAGATATTTTACATGAGTATTTTATTAACCTTTAAAGCGCTGAATAATTTTGTGTGAACCATGGAGACCAAAGGGTTTTTCCAATTTAAAATTATTATAAATCTCTTAATAAGCTCTTCCCCGCTCATTTGAATACCTGTTATGGTTCTACGACATCATAAATATTTCAATTCTTTCAGTGCAAAAATAAAAATAAATAGCTGGGTGCCAGGAGGGTAATTAATAAGTTACTGATTAACCTTTGTGCTGCTCAATTGTTTCTGTTGTATTGTTTCATACAACATGTTGTTTCATTCATTTAAATTTGGTATTGTTAACGCAATTTCCAAAAAAAATTCAATTTCAAAAAAAATATTCATATTTTTTCAAAATATACATTCTCTAAATTGAATTATTTGACTAACTGAGCATCTAACAGAATTGATATTATCCGTTTTAGTGACATATTACTTTGTTTAAAATCTGCTTGCAACCGTACATGTACGTGGGCGTAGCAACACAAGGGTTAAAACAAATGTGAAATCAGAATGTGATGAAGATCTCTAATGGTGAAATATGATGACTCTTCCCGGTGACATATGGGTGAATACAATTATGACAACAGATGACTATATGGCTAGAATATCAATAATCACAGTGCAAAATCTTCTGCTTACATACAACACAACAGATTCTCCCCAGAAAACACGAGGCATTTAACCACTGTTGGGTTAATGTTGGCCGGACGTCGTAGACAAAGGGCCAACATTGACACAACAGTGGTTCAATGTCTTGTGTTGGACCCGCCAAATTTATCCTATTCAAATTTTCACTCGCTTGAAGTTGTGTCTCTACCGCACCCACAAGTTCAGTTGTGTTAAAATTATTCATATTTGTTTAATTGATTTGATCGGCTGATCAGACTGATTAAAAACGTCTATAGTGGTGATTAGCGGTGAAAGTGTTCTTCCTTGGGTTTTAACCCTTTAAGCTTTATTCTCACATTTATCCCCCACAGAGCATATTTTGAATTAAACAATCGTCCATCCATCACACCAAGGAAATTTGAGTTTCACTTGCTATGGTGAACTTTGATATTTTGTAAAATTGGGAGAAATGTCTATTAAAACATGTTTGGTGAGATATGAAACCTATTGTCTTAGTGTTATCTAGATTAATCACATTTATATCTACTTCTGATCATTTTTTTGCAACACTAAAAGCATTTCTTGCACGTAAAATATTTTCCAGCAGCGACAAAACTAGTGTTTGTAACTTAACAAATAATAATAATTTGAGCGCAATTAAAGTTGTGGATCACGGCAACAGGGCACAACTTTAAATGGATGAAAAAAAAAATAGCCTATGATGACAATAGAAAATAAAATTGCTTAATTTTTTGCCTTTATATAAAGCAAACACCCAATTTGAGAAATTCTTTGAGCAATTCTTCACACTTCAAAGAGAACCAACACAAATAAGAGTGAATATCTCGGTGTTGAATTTAAAAAAAAAATAAACACTAATTTAATCATGTCACAATCTACAAAAGATGTAGGCCTACTGTAACTGATCACATAATTATTAGGGATGAATAATAATGCACCATAGAAAACAGTTTCTATTTATAGTCATGATCACACTTGTAAGATACAAGATTTTGCACTTTTTACGGATGATTTGCATTGTTTATTTTGTCTTTTTTGTTTCTACTTCACTCTCTATTCTCTTATCTTCATCAAATGATTGGCCATATTCATTGACTCTCTTTTTATCAACAGGATACAGCCTGCAAAACAAGAGCAATTATGTAAGGTAACACATGCCATAGCGGTGGTAATAAATCTTGGTTTCATTGAAAATATTTAAAAGAAAATAGCAGAAAAAAAATTTCAAATGCACATTCCCACTCCTCCAGCTGATGTTTTGCGGCTTTTAGTGCATGAAGGAGACAATGGTAAATTCAGGCTTGATAGAGTTGAGGGTTGATTTGAGTTTTTAGTAAATTAAACCTGTTTGATACAGTCATCGCTGTGAAGTGCTTTGTGAAACAGAAGTGTTGCATGGGATAATTTCACTTACAACATTTTATTTAATAAAAATTTATTGAAAGAAATTCGAAATGACAAATAACAATGTATCAAGTTTAACTTGTAAACGGTTATTTACATACCATCTCTGATACAAGTAGACAAGGAATACCAGGTCATCACGGAAACAGGCCAGCCGATGAGCAGTGGGCATAGTGATGATGAATGCGAAGATGTCATCAATGAAAGTGTTGAACGCCTGAAACATAGTACGCTTATCAAATTATATCAATGCACATGACCGATTAGAAATAGCCTTTTAGAAATATTTTGAGAAACACAAAAAAGGAGCAGAATAAAAAAATCAATAAAATAATGAAGAAAGAATCGAAGTACCGTATATCCCCGTGTATAATGCGATGTTTTTTCTTAGCTATTCATGTCACAAAAAGGCACCTCGTATTATACATAGATGTAGAAATTAATACAATTTTTTAGCTCTCTAGCGGTTATTTCAGCGGTAAGTTCTCTAGCGGTAGAACGTATCTTTAAACGTAGGCCAGTCAGCGTGTTTGGTAAGCAGGCCTATACACACGATACTGTGCCTTTCCAACTAGTAGCAAACAAGAGACGTTCACCCAATGCTGGTACATTGTTGGGCCACCGTCTGCGACGCTGACACAACATTGTACCAGCATTGGGTGAATGTGTTGTGTTTGCTTGGAGCCCCCGTCTCACATTCCCGCCGACGCGCGTGGCACCCTTGACAACCACGGGCAGATAAATGACGCCGTTAGTCTGCAACCAATTCACACTCCTGACCTGTTCACTTATATTAATAATGATTTAATCTAAGATCACCTTTCATATGGGAGTGTTCTATTGTGTACGACAAATCTGAACATGATATTTTCCTATTGGAATGAGAGAATGCGTTGACAAAATATAACAAGATATCACTGCTTATATTTCCTATCGCAAATTCTATACGTGTAGGCCTCAGAATGCCCATATTGCTGGGATAACATTAACGCCTACCACTGTTGCCGCGGCTGATACGGTATTGAGCAGATGGTGGTATCTGTTAGCTGTAGTTCATGGAGCGCTGCTGTGTTATTACACCCTGACACCTTATACAACCAAACACCTCGTGTGTCTAGACAATGCGGCTAGTTTGCAAATGTTTTACAATCACATTTCATCTTGAAATGTTCTTATTTGAGCACGACGATATTAAAATATGGTCTGTGTAATAGATAAATTAAAATAATATAAATTTGTTGGCAAAATATAAATACGGGTATTTTAAAATCTGTGTGTATATATGTAGCCTATGCAGGCCTCAGAATGTCTGCCCATCGAGACAGTCCCCATGACATCTACTTTGCCGTGGAAAATGAAAATACAGCATCTGCTTACTTTACAAGTAAGCTGATACTGCCCTTTGGTTTTGCAGAGCTGTACTGTTGCCGTTGTTCCCGTCATTGAGCATCGTCTATGCAGGTGTCACGGCGCTATTTAGTAGTATAAGATAATATCCATGCCTCACATTTAGATGGCCTGGAACGCTACCGACCGGGACGCTGCCGACATCCAAAATTTGAGATCGTATTATACAGAGGGGTAGACGTTTTTCAGGTCATCCGAGGTCTCAAATCTTAACTCGTATTATACATGGCGTCGCACTATACGCGGGGATATACGGTATACATTTTACTGCAAGAATGTGAGGCAAATGTATGTAAAAATTACTTACCTTGTACATGAAAGCCCTCCATGGCAAATGAGCAACAGATTTAAGCTGAAATAGCAGAGAATAAATAAATACTTAGATAAAATAATCACACACACACATAATCATTTAAAATTAACAATTATTTGGTTGCTACATATCCTGATCACTGTATAATGGTAAAACTAAATAATAGATTTGATTGATATCACAAATGATTCAAATAGACATCATTATTTACCTTGTAATTGACAAACAATTGTGGCAACATAAAGAGAAATCCAAATGCATAGACACCTGTGAAATAAACATGGCTCATAATTTGTTGTGGCAAATTGTATCACTAGATGTATTTGTAGATGATTACTGGTAATGTATGAAATCATTTATCATAATGTATCGGGCGTGTATGTACTACCCTGGTAGTCATCAATATAATGTATCTGGACTATCAGAGCAAGCTATCTACTGATAAAACTGACTTGAATTCAACAAAGCCACTTTTGGAATCTGACTTACCATTTACTGCACATTTGATGCACCAAGAATACCAGCTAATAACAGAACAAAAAGAAGGTATACCATTATCACAGATAATGATTGTTATACATGTAGTTATAAGCTATTTGAACAGATGCATTCTAAATGAACATCTGATTTACAATCTGATAATAATGATAAGATAATATATTTGAGTGAATATCATGAAGACTTTCACCACAAATATTCCAAAATTAACATTTGCCACATGTATGTATGAAAAAAAATGTGAATTTACATGCTACCCAAACATTGCACTGGATATTGTAAAGGCCCAGGTTGGACAAGAAGTCGCAGACTTGATACTGTTAATACGGTTGGTACTGTCAATTTTAATTGTGATGAAAGAGAGATATTCTCCAACTGTGATTTTTCACCCTGTCTATGACTATTTACCCCATGCTGAATCATCACTCGACCAGCCACTGTAAGCAACACTTTTATACAGAAATTAACCACTGGGTTTGTAAATAAAATATGCTTTAACACGTCCATTGTTTGCACATATGAATGATTTTTAAAAGGTAGGGTACACAGGTTTACTAGTATAATTGCTTCTTTTGTGACTATTATCCCCATGCCCTACCCTGCTCTTATTAACTTAATTTTCACAATCTAGATATAAAAGTACCCAATATAAAGTATGTGCAGTAAAATGATTAAACTATAAGAGTTTCTATAGGTTTACCTTTTATGAGGAGTATATAACAGAGAGTAAATGGCCCCACCAACACAAAGTGGGTACAGCAGATATGATAGATATTTCATCGCCTGTAATAAAATGGATGACATACTTAAATGAACAAATTTAAATAAACAAAAAAAGTAGAGCGAAGTAATGGATGGGTAAATAAATACATATGTAAGTTAGATTAGACATAGGCCTGATCTGAATTTTTTTTATTGAGATACCTCTAAAATTCAAGCTCATATTTTCTCTACCAGAACAATATGGCTGCTTTATATATCTAAGTCTTATAAGTTGACATAAGTATATCTAATTATAGTACTTCTATAGTCCTGATGGAAATTACATATATTGTGTACCCACATATAAATATCCACTCATGATCAATGTACTATCAGTACTGATAGCTCAAATCGAGACATAAACAATAACAATGCAAGTGAAGCACCACATTTTATGCCATAGCACTACATCAAGAATATCTTAGTCTGGTTATTTTAATGTTTGAGGTAAAATTATGTTATTTTAATAGGAGTTATAACATTGCCCAACAAATTACTTGGACTGAATAAGACTATGCTTCTCTTAATGTAGTCACTCTGTTAAACAAACAAACAAACAACAATTATACCTACTTGAGAATCGAATGCTTGAGTTTCCTTTTCTTTTTCACTAGAATCACCCAGCTACAAATGATGGAAACATGCTTTTGGTCAACTTTGTACAAAAGTGATAAGCAATGGCAATCAAGAACCGAAAAATCAAGTATAAAATTCATACCTTTACTAAGATGATAGTATAAATTAATGAAAATTAAAGACTACTTATATATTCTTTAGTGTTAAGAATATTTATTAATTGAAAAATAAAAAGATAAAAATAAATATACTTTGAGAAAATGTGATACCTGAAATGATGGTCGTATTCCTGTCCATGTCACTTTTACCTTCAAAGCTTTCTTTACTTTCCAAATCTTAAATGCAAAATACTTCTTACTTTTAACAACATCTTTTTTTTAAATTGAAATACTAGATTAGGCAATACTTATTTGATTTTTACCTGATTAAATTCAGCGCATGTTGGAAATGCAAAACTACTTTTATTTTTTTTAATTATTGGAGCTCACATCTCTAGAATTACAAAAAAATCCATTATTGGTGTTACATTGGTTTATTTTGCCAAAGGGCCAACATTATATGGTCTCACTGTCTGTAATTTACAACCAATTTTTCTCATAAAAAAAGTTGCAAACTGATTTGAGTTCTACGTACAATTTCAGTCACAAAAATGATTAATCTGGATGTTTAGAAAAAACTTAAATGTGAGTGATACAAACACATATCAGCTTTTAGAGAGTAGGTTGAGGCAATGCATCACCTCTACATGGCTCACATGAATACAACGCACTAATTGTTCTTCCTCACCTCAATTAACGCCCCAATTCCCGCCGGTACTAAAACCAACATACTCGTCTCTTCATCCATCAAATAGAAAAAGATTATAATTGTGCTCCCACATCGCCATAACACTGAAAAATAGAGAAATATAATTATATATGTAAGTTAGGAAAACAAATTATCAAAGCATTGTGTGCCTGAGCTTGACATTGGTCCAGAAAAGGCATTGATACAGATAAGGTTATATTATATAATGTCCATAGAGTATTTATCCCTTATTTTTAAACATGATTGAGTATTCAGAAAAATAATTGCAATTTACATTACACATCAATTTGAATTGAGTTTTTCTTTAGGTTTTTAATAGACAGAAAATGTGTTTAGCAAAACATATATCCAAAATAAGGAACATATATTGTGATAAAACATTACAAAAGCCTCCACAGCTAGACAATGTGCTGTGGTTATTGATTTTAACTGAGTACAGTAAAGAGATTTTTAATTGAGTTATTACACAAATACACAGCTTTTGTGGCATTGAAGAGGACGGTCCAGGGTTTCCCCCAAAAGCATCAAAGCATCATGGTACCATGATGCTTTAAACTTTTACCCTGACGCTTCAGTAATCCCCATGATGCTTTTCCAAATGCCATGATGCTTCAGTAAAATCATGAAAAGCTCTCCCCAGACTGCCATATTATCAAATGCTTAATTTTTATTTTTCAGTCTACACATGGCTGCAACAGTGGTCATTCTAAACACGGTGTAGTCAATATAAAGCTTAATAAACAAATGAAAGACAGACCTTATGTTTTTCCTTAGGACTTTTTACTTTATTATTTTACATTGTCATAAAAAATGACATATACCAGTGCAAACAATGGATACAAAATTATATCAATAAGTTACTAGAAGGTATATATAAAGAAGTTTTCATATTCAAATTTGCTTTCTCATTTTTCTGGGGAAACCCTGGGACCATAATACTGACAATAAGGGTTCTTAAAATATGCTACACATCCTTAACTAAAATGTCTTACATGTTCTATACAATTAAACTTGAATTTTAAATCCCTATAAAATATCTACAGTATGGAGATCATCGGGTCAAAGTTACCAGATAACTGCGAGATAAAGTAGTAATCTTAATACAAGTGCTATATTTCATTCTAATAAATGCTCATAGCAGAAACCCATTAATACCTCAGGGAGGGTGGTGTCATTTGAAGCTGGAAATTGTGTCAGCAATTCCAGCTTCCAACGAATAAAAAATACTAACAAACAATTCAGAAGGGCTAATGTACTATTGACTTACCAACCCTAGTAGACAATCCTACCATTGATTCTCTGTTTTTCCAATAACTAATATCATTTTTAAAAGCAAGGAAATCAAATAGTAGCTGAAAAAGAAAATGACTTATGTAAAAAGATGTGCATTCAAAAATTATTTCCAGAAGATCACGTGTGGGTATTAGTATATCATATATGTTGAGCCTTAATATTTTTCTTTCAAACAAGGAAATTTGAATGAGGAATTTGAACAAGAACATTAAACTTGAAAACATTGACATATATTTTGATTCAAATTATGTATAGGTAGTTTTGCAATTTTCACCCACTTGAAGATTTGGGTAGGGAGAAACAACTTCAAGTTGGTGAAAATTTAAATTCTATAATTTACTTTTTAAGGGGTAAAATGGCGAAGATAAATTATTATGCAAATTGGGATTATTCTCATTTTCACTCGAAATCAATGTGCCTAACATAAGAAAATCAAAAATAAATTTCTAAACTCCTAAATAAAGAGATTCTGAGCATTCACAACTTTTATAAATTTCAAGAGAATTGGTTATTGTAAGCTGCATGAGGACATGACAGTTTAACCCTTTCAAGCCTGAATTTACCATTGTCATCTTCATCTACTACAAGCCGCGAATTGCTGTCGCAATTCTCGACTTGTAGTGGATGAAGATGAATTGAAGTGGTTGAAAATTCAAGAAAATTGCCATCTATTGGTCAATCAGTTTCATGGAAATATTTATTCTAAAACACCTAGTTATAGGAAAACTAAGTCTATTTTCAGGGATTTAAAATGAAGCTTTAATGCATTGTGAGGACTTAAAGGGTTAAGGGTTGAAGTGGGTGACAGATTACTGTACAGATACCAGTTACAAGACTAAATCTAGTAAATAGACCTGTTATAATATAACATTAACAATAACAAATTTTTCAGGGCGATAGACACTTGTTATTGGCCCGACACATATGCCAGCGGGACGTTGGCATCTGCGGAGGGACAATAACAATGTCTATCACCCTGAAAAATCATGTTATTACTACTATTACAACTTATCCATCAAATATTGAAAACATATTTATTATTTGTTCACAATTACAGCATATGCCTACATCTCTACGCAGAAACCACTTTGCTAAATATCACAGATCACCACCTCAGGTGTCAACCCACATAAAAGCCAGTAAGTTAACTGGCGACCAACGACCCTCCCCCGCCCCTCCCTCGTAAGGTCTACTGCTACCAGCATATAGAACAGTCGTATGTCGCCTGTACTTCACCAGCAGACACAAGACTGAATCAATGTTGGGTAAACCTTGGTCCACCGCCTACGACGCTAGACCAACATTTACCTAACGTATCTGCTGTGTGATCCATAGCATCTCGTGGACAGATGACTAGCAGCCGCCAGACAGGCAACAGAGAGTACACACAGATAGTCTGGTGGCCCTGCTGGTCAGGCGAATAGTCAAATATTACGCCAGCATAAACAGCAATATTCCACTAGTAGCGCCCTGTCAAGTGGTAATAATGTATAATAATTGTTTTATTTAAGATCTGCACCTGTTAAATTTAATAGATATTGATCCATGCTTTGTTGTGAGAAAGCAACGCAGAAATGACAAATACATTGTCCATACTGAAAAGGGCCCAATAAATACATCGATGATTTCTTTTCAAATTGGTTTGGAAAATATATAAAGAATAATAATGAGGGCTGATAGTCAGGAATTAGGAATCACTCACATGGAAAGCAGCGACTACAAATGTGAGCATGAGGAAGTAAAAGTTTGTGTCTGAGAATATAGCCTTCATTTCATCTGTGTCCTTGTCAGAGAAGCCTGTCAATAATCATAAAATGTATGACAAGTTATAGGACAGTACAGGTAAGAGTGTATACATTTCTACATGGTGCATACACATTAGTTTGTGGGATATTAAGAAAAAAATGTATTGCCCCACAGTGCCTTAGTATGAATGATAAATCAGTGTACAATCAAAATAAATTCCAATTTTTGCTGCATACATGTACATGCATGTACATGAAAATTTGCGAAGCATTAGCGGCTTCAAATGAAAGGATATACAATCATTACAACAATGGAATAAGTATACTGTGTACATTTGAGACATACGTGTATATATATATCAATTATATACGTATCAATCACATAGATTACAATTTTTCTGGTTGATGCTGTGCAAAATAATTCTTTAACACATATAGCGCTAAGCACAAATATTATCGTTTTTATCCACTCTATTTATGGTTTAACATGTTTAAATCACAGTTATTGGGAAGGAAATGTGTGTGAACAGCAAAATTTGCTAATTTTTTCTTTTAAATTAAACAAATATGAGTTATTTTCATCCACTTGAATTTGTGGGTCACAATAGTGAGACACAATTTCAAGTGGGTGAAAATCGAAATTATTCAACTTGGCGCTTAAACAGTTGATAGTATCATAAGTAAGAATATGACATAAATTGATTTGCTCTTCGATGTCAAAGTCAGATAGTATTTCTTTTAAAGTACTAACCCAATGTGTTGAGTGTTCGGATTGCTTCTAGCATGCTATTCCACAGACGATATTTGCCGATGGAAATAGGATTATAATGTATTGTTAGTGGCATCTTTTTGGCTGAAATATTCACAGGCTGCAAAGACCCATTGCCAAATCAATCATTTTTTAGTAATAGTAAAAAAAATATAAGCCAACAAAAATAAATAAAAATTCCTGATCATTAAAACATTTGTGACTTGTCACTTTGTCATTACAATAACTCAGCTGTTCATTTATTGATCACACTTAAAACCTATGACAATGCTGTTTGGATTGAACAAGAAAAATTTGAAAAAGAAATTGAACAATGTGAACTGGTAAATATAGCTGTTAAATGTAACAAATTACCTGTATCACTAAAAAGGCATGAACTCGTCAAAACAAATGTACATTTCCATACTCATAAATAAATGAAAAAAACCTCTTATGTTGAGTTAAACATGGAATGAACATGATGAGATATCAATCAGGCAATTAAGTTCTAAATCATATGTAAGAAAACTACAAACCTGTAGATCCCGCAATCTGCACCCAAGTTCATCAAAATAGAGAATTGGTAAATAATCTCTTTCTGGTGAAAAACTAAATGAGTAACAAAATAAACAGATAAAATAACATTAAACAGATTTTTTTGAAGCAAACCTGTATCTAAAATGACCCAACCAATTAGATTCGACATCTCACTGAAAAGTAACATTACTGTTCTAATTTCAAGGCATGTGTAGATCAATATGACAGAAAAACGTTTAAACTATGGTAGGTATTACATTTATATTTAGCTATATGTAGAGGCCATCCGTGGTTATTAAAATAATGTCAGACATTCTTCCTTACAGTTGGGTAATTAAAAAAGAAAAGACTACAAGACCGGTTTTGAATGACAATCAGTATGGACGATGAAATGTAAGAAGAGAATGCTAATGTTACAGAATTATGGTCAGTAATATTACCATGAGTCACTCCAAAGAACAAATTAAAAACTTACGTGAGACGATGATATATATCAGCGGGAACATTAGGATACCCAAACTCAAGTAGTTCATCCACAATGTTAACTGTGACTTGGGTGAACCAGTGTGTAAAAGGTACATTTGGATCGGGCATATCTTCAGCAGAGTCCTGGAGAGTAAAAAAAAAACAGGATATCAAATGTACTTTTAACATAAAAATAATTACAATGTTTTTACAAAATGAAGTTTTAACTTACCATAAAGGGAAATGCTAGAAATACATGAACAGAAAATAACAGTTACTGCTTCAGAATAAAATAAATCAGGACAAAAGTTCATTCATTCAATTCTCAAAATTAAACCTTGTCCTGCTGAATTGTTTCTTTCTAATTTAGATTCATTCAAAGCTGGAATTTCAAGCTATAAATGACCCCCCCCCCTTAAAATATTTTTGAAAACAAGACATTCCACAAATTTAATGATTCAATTAACTAAACATCCACCACAAAATATTTTACTAGTACTTTCTTGAAAACATATGGTCCTAGCAGTACAGGGTTACTATACAGTAGAGAACTATCCGTGAGTTCAGACCCGACAAGATAATGGCTCAACTTGTAATGGCCCATCGCACCAAATATGGCACTAAATAATATCATTTCTGGTTATTTAACTTGTCAGACGATTCGGGACGGCCAAACTAGTCTGTACCATCCCGACTGATCTGTACTGTAGACTACAAGTACCTCTGAGGAATTTCCAGCGGATCCCATAAGATTATATGTTTCTGTTTTAGGCAAGCTTAATTTGGTTATTTTTCCCGATGCATGCGATGTCCATGAATTAGCGATAGGAGACTCATCTTTAGGAGTAGCAAATACATGAAGATACAAGGTGCCATTTTTTCTTACACCTAGTGGAACACTGATATTCACTGTCCTAAAAATTGAAAGAGTTGCATAAAGTAATAAGAACAGATAACAAAACAAACTTGTCAAATCAGATAACAGTATATATATGCAGGGAAAGGATTAAACACTGAGGGCATGCCTATCCACAGTACAGTAAAATCTGCAATGATCAGACACCCTTGTGACACGGGAAAAGTGGCCTCTGTATCTGATAAAGCCCGAGCAGCTCTATATTCTTAGCTGTGAAAAGGGTTGAGGCCAAAGGCCGAGGTCTTTTTTACAGCTACAGAATGTAGAACTCTAAAAGTTTAAACTGACCTAAAACACATCCAACCATAATGAGGATCCCTCATAATCAACAGCCCGGTCACATCTGACTGATTATAATACTATATGACTAACATAATAATTGGTCTGTACTTGGTCAACAATAACTGTTCATTCCCGGCTTAGAATGTAGTGGTCGGACAAAGAAAATAATGTAGTGGTGTGTTTTAATAACGCAGATTGCTGTTCATAAAAGGTTTATTTACTTTTTGGGGGATGGCCAAGTGGCCTCCCATAGGCGGTTGGCTGCACATAAGAGTGGCTGCTCATAACAGGTGATGGCATACCAAGGTAACTGCCAGTCCTGAGTAAATACCAGTCCTAGAAATGACCTTTGTACTAGGGCAGCCCTTGAATTTGCCATTTCATCGGTATGGTTCAAAGCTATAAAATATAAAGCAAATGTGATTTGGTCAATCATATATTTTTCTTGTTATCTGGTCGAATTTCTTTTTTCATGTGGTTGTACAAGACAGAGTCTGGAAGACATTACGGATGATTTAGTGATGAATATGGTGTTGCTCAAAACCAGAATTTGTACTGAAATTACGGATATACTCGGGGCATCAGATCCAGTTCAAAAAGAGTAATAACTATGGATGAGGTAGGTGTAATTTGTAGGATGGAAAAATGTTTATGGAATGTCTGGGAGGACATGAAAGGTGGGGGTCTAGGGATCATCCCACAGGAGAAAAATAATTGAGAGTTTTAAATTTAAGTGCCTAAAATGACCTATTTCAACTGAAATGACAGCAAAATATGGAATATCTTTTATTTTCTTTGCCAACAAGGGGGGATATCCCCCCCTGTGGTGCTGAGTGACCACAGACCAAGTGGCCTCTCATAGGAGTTTGGCTGGTCGCTATGTTTTTTTTGTCTATTTTAAATTGGAAGAAATATAAAATCTAATGAGGACAGGTGGCAAGAAAAATTCAAGAAAAAAATGTGAAAAATAAAAACACAGAGCAATGTTTTCTTTATTTCCTGAAATATACATGTTTTTTCTGGGAATTGGCAAACATCCAATGCATGCACTGGGCAGAAAAAATTAGCATGTAGACTAGAACCGCCCTTCCCTACCAGGCTAAAAATAAAGACTGAGGTGCATTCTAATTTCTATATACTTTTTGTAACTACTACAGGCTGCAGTGAATTCATTTATAATAAAAATATATAGTTATACATTACATATATAAAGAAAAACAGAAACATGCAATCTTTATACTAGAATTTTTTTTTAATTTCAATTTTTAATTAAAGAGTTACATGGTACTGCATTAAAAAGGGCAACAACTTTTTAAATAAGAATTCATTAGGATAAATCAAGTAAAATAAAAGTTGAACAATGTACAAAATATAAAAAAATATAAACTGTAAATATATTTGCATGCTTAGTGTGACTTCAAATATAGTTAGCCTGTTAAGATTGTGAGCATCAAACTTACTTTTCTAGAGTTTCAGATATTTTGAAATCTTTAGCTTTCCAAACAAAAATAGGAGTTAGTTTGGTGCTTGACATGATCTTTTTTTGCTGTGAAGTGTATACATGCAACTGAAACAATAAATCAATTTGCATTAAATACAAAACATGGACTGGAGTATTTCAATTTACATGTAGCTTATAAGGTAAATTACTAACGTTACCGGGTAAATAAAATTTCGAAGACAAACACAGAGGTAACAGAATATTGTAAAATATAGGTCAAAGACTAGCAACAAAAATACATTTTCAATGGCTTAAAACAACTAAATGAAAGATTTAAAACTAGAAAAATACTTCATCCTATGCGTCCATATTTATGACTCCACAGTGGAGATATGCTCTAAGATTTATAAAATTGGCATCAATACAAAACTGAAGATTCTCAAATTATGTATGACAGTATATAACACATGGAATTTGTTTGCTTTGTTAAAAACAGGTTTAGATGATCCAACAAAGAGCTTGTTCTTTCCCTACACAGAAACACAATCGAAATGCTGAAATCTTGAGAGATGTTGATTAGAATTGAACACAACATATTCACACTGTCAGATCTATAGCCTGTCCTTTTAATTCCTCCGTCACTGTATATATATAAGACTATGTGCATTTTCTCAAAATCTTACCTCATATGGTGGTGAATCTAAACGAGCATGGAATGGTTTCATACAGCGCATCCTTGGTTGGCATACTGGTGGAGTGAAGAGTCCATATATGGTCCATATTGAGTGGCCTATATAAGCCAAAAATATGCCGCTTGCAATGACTGTTAATGATGGCCACTTCATTTCTGTAACATGTGTAACGCAATTGAATATAAAATTATATCATGCAATTGAAAAAAATTGAAATGGAAGAGGATGTGTTTGCTGCTGATACCAACCTAGCTGTAACAGAAATATTTTTAATATTTTATTATGGTATTCTCGCTCTTATATACTGTAGATCCGGTAATTTTCTCAAGTTTAAATTTTAATTTCCCTGTTTTATTAGCGCTATTATAATTATAATTTTTGTGAGATTCTTGAATTTGCTCAATTTTCCTCCTTGCAAAATTTGCAAAAATTAAAATCTCTAGAATATTACCAGATCTACCGTATACTAGAGACGCCGTGTCAGTTTTTACAAAACCCCCTCCCTAACAAGCATGTCTTGTCCCAGCAAACACAAGCCCCAACATTGATTTAATTTTGGTCCACTGTCTACAACGCTGGCATACCATCAAATCAATGTTCGGCCAGCTTGTGTTTGCTGGGGTACAAGCGTACAGAGATAAGGCTGCGGTAGTCTTAGTACAGTAGAACCTGCTATGAGCAGCCACCCTTGTGAAAAGTGGCCTTTTAAGGCAGGTGGCTGCTCATAGGGGGTTCATTGGTATAGGAAATGCCATTTTGGGGAATGGCCAGGTGGCCTCCTATAGGAGGTTGTCTGCTCATAAGAGTGGCTGCTCATAGCAGTTCCACTGTACCGCTACTGCAGACTATCCATGCACTGGTCAGTAAAGGTATAACTGCAAACACATCGGCACCTAAAGACTGGTGGCCCGGCAGGCTTCAGATAGATAAATGGTGGTGGCCTGGCACATCAAACTGGTAGTCCCTGGCATCCGCGCATGGGATTTGTTGGGCCCTGCTCCCCTGAAACCTCACATTTTGTTTTATAGTAATGGGCTAGCCATCTAGTACGGCTTACTAAATATCCGGCATGTGAATGTAAATAATTGTCGATAGGCGGCTGTTTTGAATTAGATCAAGTCATGGCTCGAAATCTGTCTAAATTTCCACTTCTCCATTCGGATAACTAGCTAAAAAATCGACTTGTCCTTCCGAAAAATATAACTTGTCCTTCCTAATAGTTGTCAAGCAGGGGCACTCGTCCGGTAGGACAAGCTCAGTGAAACTGAACTCGTCCTAATTGGCCCAGTAGTTTTCGAGATCTGCTCCGGAAAAAAAGTGACATTGTCAAAATAGGTCATAGTACTACTAAACTAAACTCAGGTCAGGTTCATATAGCGCAAAAGGCACAACTAGACCCCTTGGAACATGTAGAAGGGTTGAGTGTAAATTTGATGACAGTCGGACAAGTAAATTATGAGAATTGCTCCGGAAACAAAATGTTCACGGTCGGCCCAACACCGTAACATTTAATCTCTTCTTTAATAGACCTAGTTTTATCTGCCCATTATCCACCTGGAAGTCACCCACATACTAAAAAATGTTATCCCATAATATTTTTTTACAAAGTTAGAGGCAAAAGAACAGGTGAAAAAAGACGCAGGAAGATTCCATACCTCCCTTCCTGGACAGGCTTGGTGATGGCTGGAGCTAATAATATTTTCATACAAAGTCAAAACTGTGTAAAATTATGTCAAAAAGAAAGTTGAGAAAAAATATGCACAGTGACAATGTCCATTTCAAACCAATTTTAATTCACGACCAAAAAAATGTGTGCGGGGAAAAAGATTTACGACCCAACTTGACGGCCTGGTATAGGCTACATCAGTAGTCTGTAGACTACTGTCAATCACGACTGTACTGTAGATCTACTGACTGTAGTGTAGTCTGTCGACATTGTAGATCATGTAACGTTAGGGTCTCACCACCCTAAATAAGGCGAAATCCGGCCAGGTGTCTACTACTAAAGGAATCATAACATAAAATATTTCTAATGCTTCTGTTCTAACCTCTGTTAAATTAAAAATATATATAAACAGGTTATAATTTTGTGAATATTTATTAAACACATGTTGTTTCCGTCATGCAGGATATCAGATATAACTGTTTCATCATAATCTCGCAGGGGTACAGTGAGTTTAAAGGATGTGTGTCTGGTCTGTAACAGAGGGTAAGAATTGGAGCTAATTTTGAGCTGTTCTGAAGTTTTTCCACGTCATGGACTGTACTCTGTAGCTCAAAATCTGTCGGGTGTGCAAACATATCGGATCTGTTTTGGAAAAAGGACAGTTCAGGTTATGTCATGATATGGATATTGTCGAAAAGGGGTGAAATCGGCCCATGGAATTGAGGCAGTTTACATGTATTTCAATGGGAGCGGCATTTGGGGTGGTGAGACCTTAGATGGCGATTAACCGATTTTTCCGTAATTATCGCCCACGACAATATTTTTGGGTTTGTTACATGTTTAATTTACGGTAGATCTATAGGTATATTTTTATATTCATCATACATAATAATTGTTTTGTTATATTATAGCCCAATAACCATGATACCATTGACAAAATTTATCGATAATCAGACGAATTTGGACTTAAAAAAGATAATTGTAGAAATTGTTGTACACGACATAAATTCATCGATCAATCAATCAATCAGCTATCAACTTCTATGAACTTGGCCTCTGGTATGTCTGGGAACCAGTCGAAATTCTGTTTGACTTTGACTGACTTTGAAGTAAATACAGTTACGGTACTCCAGCAGCATCTGAGTCCTCCGGTGTGGAGTATCAGGTTGGGAGGGTGGGGGAGGGAAGTAGCCTGGAATACATGGCTATTCCTCCCGAGCTGCATAGCCTTGCATCGACGTTCAACCGCTCGCCCAGTGCGTCAGTTCAAAAAGCTAGTTGGGAAAACATCAGGCAAGAAATTAGGAGACAATGGGCCTCCTTTTCCAAAGACAGCCCCAATAATTCAGTATTTAATGAAAAATGGTTGAGGTTAAAGTCTATCTTGATAGACTGCCTGAATAAATTTGTACCAACATAACATCTAAACGCCAGAACTTGCCCTGGCTTAATAAATCGCTCCGCAAGGCTATTCGAAAAAGGCAAGACTTTATAACGAAGCGAAAACTTCAAAAAAACCTGACCTTTGGGCAAAATATAAATTACAGGAACGGGACACGCAGCGAAACCTTAGACGTGCCCGTTGGTCCTTTATTAACGACAAATATTTAACATCTCTGGAAACTAAAAATTCAAAGCCTTTCTGGCGCTATATAAAATCACAGCGCTAGGATAGGTGTGGTGTCTCTCCTTTATTGCATGATGGCCAACTGCATACAGAAAGCAGGCGCAAGGCCAAAATTCTCAACCAACAGTTTTGCTCAGTATTTACTGATGAGGACACCGCTAATATGCCTAAATTAGAAGGACCACCAACAACTCCCATGAATAATATTGAAATTACACAATCTGGTATAACTAAATTATTGAGTGAACTGAACGTCGATAAAGCACCCGGACCTGATGAGTTCCCAAATTCGCTCCTCAAAAATGCTGGCAAGGAGATATCTCCTTTTTTGACAGATATTTTCGAACACTCTATCCGGACCAGGATTTTACCCGAAGAATGGGTCGAGGCTAATGTAGCCCCTGTTTTCAAAAAGGGAGATCGGCATACTGCTTAATTCCAACTACAGGCCGATCTCCTTGACATGTGTTTGTGCTAAATTGCTCGAACACATTATTTGCAAGAACATCAAGACCCACTTTACCAAAAACAAAATTTTAACTTCTGTGCAACACGGTTTCCGTGCAGATCACTCCTGTGAAAGCCAATTACTACTGACCACTGAAGATTTGGTTCAAAATTATGAGGACAAAATTCAAAGTGATTTAATTGTTTTAGTAAGGCTTTCGATGTAGTTCCCCATCAACGTTTACTACACAAACTTGATTATTACGGAATTAGGGGACGTACACTACTTCGGATTTAAAATTTTCACACCACTCGGACACAAGAAGTAGTAGTAGATGGTAGCTTTTCGGACACTTCTCATGTAGGTTCTGATGTATAACAGGGTACTTGGCCCGATCCTATTTCTATGCTATATTAATGACCTCCCATCCTCGGTCTCATCTGATGCTGGACTCTTTGCTGACGACTGCCTCCTTTATCATGTTTATCGGCCCATAAAATCTAAAGACGGTCAAAAAAGCTACAGGAGGACTTAACAAAGCTGGAGCGCTGGGCAGACATTTGGGGGATGAAATTCAGCCCATCCAAATGTTCTGTCCTCCGAGTGAAGAGACCCCGGGCTAAAGAGATAGCCTCAGACTACCAGCTCAAAGGGGTCACACTCGGAAAAGTAACAAATTCACCTTACTCGGGAGTCAGAATCAGTGAGAAACCACAGGCTAATTCCACACTGGGTTTATTGAGGATGAATTTAAAGGGATGTCCCTAAAAATTTAAAAAGATTGCATATTTTCCAATGGTTCGGTCACTTTTGGAATACTCTTGTCCTGTATGGGATCCATACAAGCAAGGTGATATTGATAAATTAAACAAAATTCAAAGAGCTGCTGCACGTTTCGTATCAAACAACTACCAGCGTAAATCAAGTGTAACAGTCAATTTCGAAAGATAAATAAATCATTTTTTCCTTTTTTTTTGTCGCCCTTTTTAATTTTTTTATATAGGTCATTTTTTTTTATTTTGTCGCCCTCATTAACTTTTCTAGAAATGTATCCAATTTTTATTTTATTTTGTCGCCCTCATTAACTTTTCCAAAAATAGGATCAATGTTTTTTTTCTCAAATGTTTATTTTTCCGCCCTCCCTCATTATATTTTGTATTTTTTCTGATCTAAAAACAGAGAAATAAAACACAGTGGCCTTTGTCCATTCCATGGGGTTTTTGCGTGTCTGTAACCCCCTGCATATCCCCAAAATGTGTGGTATTGTTGGGTTGACCAAAACATGAGTGGAAATCGCCATCAAAATAAAGTCATTAGATTTCACAAGAAGGCACAATTTAGAGCCTTGTTTTAATTATAGGACTACCATGGCCCACAGTAATTTTGGTAAACCTGTACCGTAGCGCATGTTTTACATCGATTTCTCAACGATTCTGACCCGATTTCTTTGAAATTTTGCACAGACCATTTTTGAGTCAAATCTGAGACAATACCACTGCAGCGTTACATTCCACTATGTCACTCTCCACTGCCTTCTTCTTCAGGTTTGTAACTATAAGTTGAATGAGAGTGAATCGCCTGAGGAAACAAAGAGTGACTCATTAAAAATAATACGGTAGGCCTACTTCGGTTTGATTGAACTTTTCAGGCTCCCTTGTCCCACTTATAAATGCTCCATGTGACTTTTTGAATACAATTCGTCGCGTAAAAAAAGTGGTATATGGGTAATTCTTCACAGTAAAGAGGGTCCCTGCTTTCATTCGAGAAAACTTGGGTATTGTATAAACTCAAGACATTTTTATTCAACTTCAGGTGGTAGGCTAATTGCAACAACAAGTCACATCTAAATGTGATTAACTACCTGGGCCGCTAGTCAATATTGCTTTACATATGGCAATATCGCGACCCAGAAAGATCCCACTCGAATGACTTCAATTGAAATTACTATAGACAACACTGCACACTCAAGGCCTTTGAACAGTTTTGACTACTGTAGGCCTATATGCACAACCTCGACGACATATTTATTTAGCCCGATCGGGATTCAAACCTATCTCTAAATTACGAGCAACCCGAATGAGCCATCGGAGCCGGCCAACTAGCCGGGTGCCAGCTAGCTGAAGGCTGGGTGCCAGGAGGGATAAGGTAAATTAATTTGACCATTTTGACCCCACGATTCAATCGAGCGATCAGTGAATTCGTATTGTGATATGTTAATTACTAGGGATAGCGACTTGAAGGCAGATGAGAGGACAGAAAGATCCGTGGACTGACTGACAAAGGATGACTGAGAAAGACTATAATTTAAGAATGAATACAAAAATCGGACGAATAAACAAGTTTGTAGTTGTTTCCCAACAAATACAAAACACTGCATGGTAAAACATTTGTACAACGTCGGCCCAACGTGAGAGTGTGGCTAAGGAAAGTAATAAGACCTCGTCCGTCGTGTATTCTCAGGGGATGGTCAACATCAGCAGCCGTCTCATCACATCCGCTACCATGGCTTTTATGTTTCAGACATGTTGGATCAGGTATCAGGTAATTCTGCTGAGGGTAGAGCTCCTTGTAGTCAGCCTCACAATACCACGGCCTCTCAAACGCACATAACCCACAAGGTGGATTGATTCAACTAATGCTTGGTGATTAGTCGCCAAGGACAATTTTTTTAGCAAAAACTCGCCTATAAGCTATTAGACCGACTTCAGATGGAGCAAGGTGCCACCTGGAATGGACATTAATGACATAAGTTTTTTTAAATCCTTATGATGTGTGCGAACATAAAAATTCAGGTAAACGTGCATCTCCGGCTGCGTTTGGTAAAAATAGGCTAATATATTTAAAATGGCCACCAAATTATTAAACTTGTGAAAAAATGATATATTGGCCATAAACATTCATTGATATATCACTGAAGCCATAACATACCCTTGTCAAACTTGCATCAAACTTTTCATTATAACGGACCAAAAAAAAAAAATGGCTGCTGAAATATGGACAAAATGGCGACCAAAATGGCTAAAATGAGAGGAAAAATGTGTACTGGCCATATTATGGCTGTCGGTGAGGTGCACCCGGAAGGGGAATTTAGGCCATTTTCATTTTCACATAGCTGGACTACTCGGAGGCCAGAATCAACCTGTTGATCAGGTAGCTGCCGCTGCTTGATAGAAATATGGCCAGAAATGTACATTACCTATGTGCGATTTTGAGAAATCGAACGTATTACACATTTTCGCACACTGAGTATATCAATATATGCAATATCAATAGAAAGCTACTGACGCAGACGTTCACATGAATTTAAAATATTTTGTGTCCGATCATAGACAAACGCACAAGAGAGCTTTAAGTTGGTACTTTAACCCTTAATTTTACCTATTTTTCATACTTTCCCAGTAAATAGTCAAAATACTTTTCTCTCAGCTGATTTTTGCAGGGTATAAATGTTTAGTTTTGATGCAAAAATGTTCTAGAGCTATTGTTTACTCTAAATAAAACCATTTGGGATAGAAAATATGTTATGTGAACATATTACAACACTTTTTTGGTTAGACATAAGAATCAGCGCACTTTTCTTTAGGCTTGGGAAAATCGACTGTATCTAACATTTTTGCCCAATGAGTAGTCAACTTTATATATTTATATATCAGTATATTTGATATCAATAGAAAGCTACTGGCAACGGCCTTCACATGGATGTAAATATTTTGTGTCTGCTTATTGACAAATGCAAAAGAGAGCTTCAAGCTGGTATTTTACCCCTTAATTTCACCTATTTTTTCAAATAAATAGTCAAAGTATTTTTCTCTCAGCTGCTTTTTGTATGGTTTGAATGTTTAGTTTTGATTCAAACATTCTAGAACTATTGTTTACCTAAAATAAACCCTTTTGAAATAAAAAATAATGAGTTATGTGAACATATTCATATTAGTTGGACGTAAAATTTTCACACTTATCTCTCGGCTCGGGAAAATTGACAGTGTTTCACATTTTTGCCCAATGAGTACCCAAATTTAAAAATGTATCAAAATCTTTGATATCAATTGAAATTCACTATCAAGGGCTTTAACGTGGATATGTAATATTTTATTTATGTTAAATACAACAAAGCAATCTCTGTAGCCATTTCTCAAAAGTGCTATTGACCACTGAATAAGTCATCACAGATACTTCAAAAGTTATCTCAGAAACTACAAAAGTGATTTTGATCACTGAAGAAGTGATCACAGCAACATTAAAAATTATCTCAGTCACTACAAAAGTTAGCTTGGCCACTGAAGAAGTGATCACGGCGACTTTAAAAGTTATCTCGGCCACTACAAATGTGATCTTGGCCTGAGAAGAAGTGATCACAGCGACTTTAAGCGTTATCTCAGCCACTACAAAAGTGATATTGGCCAATGAAGAAGGGATCACAGCCACTTTAAAGGTTATCCCAGCCATTACAAAGGTGATTTCGGCCACACACAAGCTGGTGTCAGCCATTGCAAAAATATCTAAGCCACTTCAAAATGATATTGGCCACTGAAGAAGTGATCACAGCCTCTTTGACAGTTATCTCAGCCGCTACAAAAGTGATCTTAGTGACTAACAATCTTATGTCAGCCCCCAAAAATGTGACCTTGGACACTGCAAGAGTGATCTTGATCACTAAACAAGCCATCACAGTCACTTTAAAAGTCCTATCAGCCACCACAAAGGCGATCTTGGCCACAAAAAACTTATCTTGGCTACCGAAGAACTGATCACAGCCACTTTTAAGTTATATTAGCCGCTACAAAGGTGATCTTGGCCACTAACAATCTTATGTCAGCTACTAAAAAAGTGATCTCGGTCACAGCAAGAGTGATCTTGATCACTAAAGAACAGGCTGAGATAACTTTTAAAATGGTTCTAATCACTTCGACTTTAGTGGTCAAGATCACTTTTGTTAGTGGTTTAGATAAATGGATATGACCACTTCTTCAATGACCAAGAACATTTTGTAGAGGCTTAGATAACTTTTTCAGAGGCTGACACCAGTTTGTTAGTGGCCAAGATCACATGTGTAGTGGCTGAGATAACGTTTAAAGTGGCTGTGATCACTTTTTCAGTGGCCAAGATAACTTTTGTAGTGGCTGAGAGAATTTTTTAAAGTGGCTGTGATTACTTCTCCAGTGGTCTAGATCACTATTGTAGTGGCTTAGATACTTTTCGAAGTGGCCGTGATCACTTCCTCATTGGTCATGATCAATTTTGTAGCGGCTGAAATAACTTATAAAATTAACATGAGCGAGAAATCCTGTTGGTACTCGCTAAAAAACGTTGTAAATTGTTCAAATGGAGGGATAACATACAAACTTAACGCTTTGTTGTACATCTCGTATTTAGCAGAAATAAAATGGTATGCATCCAAGTTTAAGTCCTTGATAGTAACTTACAACTGATATCAAAGATGTTGTACATTTTTAAATTTTGGTACTCATTGAGAAGAAATGTGAACCACGGTCAATTTTCACGAGCCTGAAAAAAACGAGCAAATTTTACGTCTAAACAAGAAACATATGCTCACATAACTCAATATTTTTATTCCAAAAGTGAACAATAGTTCCAGAAAATGTTTGAATCAACACTAAACATTTATACCATACAAAAATTAGCTGAGAGAAAAGTATTTTGACTATTTACTAAAAAAGTATTAAAAATAGGTAAAATTAAGGGTCAAAATACAAACTTAAAGCTTTCGTTTGCATTTGTCAATGATGAGACACACCATATTTTACATCCATGTGAAGGCCGTTGCCTGTAGCTTTGCATTGATATCAAATATATTGATATAGCTCATTGGGCAAAAATGTAAGCCACAGTAAATTTTTCCCGAGCCTGAAGAAAAGCGCACCAATTTTTACGTCTAACCCAAAACGCGTGTAATATGCTCACACAACTCATTATTTTTATGCCAAATGGGTTTATTTAAAGTAAACAATAGTTCTAGAACATGTTTAATCAAAACTAAACATTTACACCTAACAAAAATCAGCTGAGATGTATTTTGACTATTTACTGAAAAAGTTTGAAAAATAGGTAGAATTAAGGGTTAAAATACCAACTTGAAGCTCTCTTGTGCATTATCATTATCCATTATCGGACACAAAATATTTACAATTCATGTGAACGCCTGTGTCAGTAGCTTTCTATTGATATTAAATATATTGATATAGCTTAAAATTTGACTACTCGGTGGGCGAAAATGTGTAATATGCTCGATTTACTCAAAATCGCACATTGGTAATGTACATTTTTGGCCATATTTTAGTAAAGCAGCGTTGGTTTATTGTTGGTCCACCGTCTACGACGTTGGCCAACAGTAGACCAACGTCTCATGTTTGCTGGGAAGTGCCCCAAGTTTCAGAACAAAATACAGAATAATCCGACTAGACATTGAACAATGGAATGATAGAGCTTTAACCACCTTTATGCACATAGCCTACAGGTTGAAACGGGCCACGACAACCACGGCAATACAGGGGTGTCCAAAAAAAATTGACGTAGCAAAAGTGAAGTAGCCAGTAGCAAAATATATGAACGGCAAAACTGCGTGATGCACCATTAAGGCGATAAATTCGCAAAATAAGACATTAAATTCGCAAAAATAGCAAATTGCGACAGCCTGGTCACCCTTGCAATAATATATACCAAAGGGCGAAGAAGGACCTTTTTGTTTGTTATGGACCTGGGCGGGGGCCCCAGGGTAGTGGTTAGCACCGCTGCCTTTCACGCCAGAGTCCGGGGTTCGGTTCCCGGTTTCGGCGGTTTGAAAGAAACAAAATTGTTTCTTCCCCATCCACGTGTGAAAGTTAGTATTGTGGGGAGCCTCCGTGACCGAGAGGTAGCGTGCTCGGCCTCAGACCGCCAGGGCTCGAATTTCGAATCCTGTGTCTGGAGGACAGTGTCATCTCAATCATCTCACCATCCTCAGGAGGTTCTCCGGGCCCAGTTTAGCCTATATGTGCACAAAGGTGGCCTAAAGCCCGATTCATTTCATTTCATTTGTTATGGACCTGAGTACCAGAATACGAGAATAAAAGAACCTGCGAGCCCCAACAGATAGATCGGTCAATACTATTCACCAGGTGTCCTACTGTACAATGACAACCAGAGCCAGCTGGTGAATCAATACTTCAGCAATATTCAAGTGTTATGCAATTCAATTTACAAAAGCCTACCTTGACATATAATGGAAATTACTAATTGAAATAAAAGGGGAAAATATGCAAGAAATTTTAAATGTACATTTAGATGTCTATTGAAAAAGGTAATTTCATTTGACGTTTATCACACTTAATTTGGTCGGGCAGGGTTGGACGCCTTATTAGCCACCACTGGGGGCCTAAATCAACAGATTATTAGGCCTATCCAAGTGACCCAGGGGCCTTTAAAAAATCAGCTATATATGTATTAGAAAATGTATAGAGTGTAAATATTTATAGGCCTATATATAAAATAGCATGTAGTATGTTTATATATGATGTGACGATCACTCGATTCGTCAGTTTATTGATACTGTGCTCAAATCAAATGGCTTGTCAGATATTATACCAACGCGTTTGTCATGACATTACCACACGTAACTAACACGTAACCCACACACTACGTTTATTTCAAATATCCTGATAAGTGAAAACAAATTTATTACGGGGTCTCTTCAGAATACTTCCATTTGAAGGTACCCACATTGAAAAAATGTATACATGTTAAATTTGGCTTCTCCACAAATTTAAACATTCTAAACTTGTTTTAAACATATTTAAACTCTCTCTAGAAATGTTTATTTCTTTCCAATGTGGATAACAGTTGTGTAAATAGGACATTTCTGTGTTGAACGTCACAGGTTTCGTCACATTATATTCACACAAATGTTCATTTCTGATAACATTAAAAGTACCAGTACACATGTACACACCGTTTTCAATAAAAATTGGATACACTGAACATATTTTTCCCATGATAACCTCATAAAAATATACCCACAATGAAGGGTGGGTTTTAGCTTTTTATATAATTATGAGACAGTATAACATTGAAAACATTCTGTATATATGTTAAAATTTACCAGGCATAGTTTTATATTACAATTTTGACTATTTAATATCTTGAATGTTTGAAACGTCAATGCGAACACAACGTCATATTTGAACACAAGCTACGCCGTATTCACAGATCGCACAGACACTGGTAAATTGTATACTGTTCTCAACCATATATTCACTTCTGTGACTTCTATAAAAAAAACATTGTTCATTTCAATTCACTTGACTAAACATTGTTCATTTCAATTCACTTGACAATTCAAAGACATTTCTCAACCTAACCTGACTACTACTAGTATCTAATACTTTGTGTTAGCCATTCTGGTGATATTTAAGTGGCAGGATATTGTCAAAAGCTCTGGTAAGCAAGAAATATAGTATGATGAAATGCGTTCAAAAATACCGTAGGAGTGGGTGAGGCTGAAAGTCACAAAAAGTATAGACGAGTTTATATATATTTCATGTTTTTAATCAGAGCCAGTTTGGCAATGGCAAGCCATAGGCACATATATCTTAGCTAATGTCTAGTAAAATCCTTTGAAACGAACATTAAACAAAACTTCTAAAAATGTCCTTGTTGGTGAGCTTGTGACATTCAACCACAATATGGGGTTTAATGTCACAACACTGGGGCAAAAAGTCACGGTGTATGAAGGTACAGTGGGGTTAGATGTCACAAGGAATAAAGCAACTGGGGTAAAAAGTCACAATTTTGACATCGACAAAAAAATGAACAGGACATAGTAGGCCTATTTCGTCACATTACAGGTCGGCGTCTTTGCTGTATGTCCTATACAACCATTTATTGTGAACTAAATACTACTTTATTGTGAATGGACGGGAACATATTTTTTGTAGAATATTATATATGTAATCACAGCATACTGCTTTTCTGTTATATCCTAATGCTACTCTGGAATCACTTGGCAGCTTGCAGATGACATCTTCTAATGGGTGTCTGTACGGACATTTCACCTCAGGGTAAATGAGGACTAAGATGTCTTATATATCTACCATTTGGGCTAAAAGTCACAGCCTGTGAGTTTTAGCCATGTGGCTGTGACTTTTAACCCCATGGTGTGCAGCTTAGTTCATGTTTAAAATTTCAGAATACCATTTGCTTTGCATATAAATGATTATGCATGCCAACAAATACACTATATATGTGAAGGTTAGGCTCTAACACGACCTTGAGATACTGTCCTAAAATGTTGACAAAGTCTTTTTTACTAACTTTGAAATCCCGTTTCAACAGAAAAATAACACTTCGTTACATTTCTGTCTTTATGTTTTTGGGGAACACCGGGAATGTTAGATATAATGTAGGAAATGATTTGTAAACCTGTCAGTGACGTCATATAATGGTATTTACCCATAGAGAAAAAAAAAGGCAAGTGACTTTAAGCCCCTGTGACTTTTAGTCCTATCCTCCCCTATACCCATACGAATAATATATACTGGCGTGAAGAGTTTACTGTTTGTTATTCAGCGTTCACATTAACCTGAGCTTACATGGGGTTTAAGTGACCATGTTTATGGAAGGCCGAAACCGCCATATCGAAGAAACCATTGCAATATACTGTTTCATCGCACTGCTTTGTATTGTCATTGCAATGCTTTGCATTCCCATTGCAATGCGTTTTAAAATCATTGCAATGTTTTTGTAAAAGCATTGCAATGCTTTGCATAATGATTGCAATAATTTCCTTGCATTTGCATTGAAATATATTGCGTTTTTATCACAGTGCTTTGATAAGCATTGCAATGCTTTGTATTTCCATTGCAATTCTTTTTAAAATCATTGCAATGCTTTTTATTTACATTACAATGCTTTGAATTTCCATTACAATGCTTTGCAAAGGCATTGCAATGCTTTTGAAAAGCATTGCAATGCTTCTGAAAACATTGTAATGTAAATGGTAACCATGTCCACTAAATTTGTTACCTAGCCGGCCAATAACAATGAGTGTATCACACACAAATTTTTTGACAAATTCCTGTTGTAAGTAAAGAACTTGAACTCCCAAATGCGCCATGACGTCTCGTTATGCACGTCGGGCAAATGTGCCTGTACAAGAAACTATATGCAGTAAAATAAATAAAATAATATCAGATTTGACACATAAAGCATTGTAAATTTTTTCGGAAACATTGTAATGTAAATGGTAACCATGTCGATTAACTTTGTTATTTAGCCAGCCAATAACAGTGCGTTTATCACACACAAATTATTTGACATTATTTGCATGGCCCTCGCGACTGCGGTTATTATATAGCGAGGGTCTCTCAGCCATGTATTAGGTGCAATAAACGTGTTCTGTCTATCTGTCTTTCTGTCAGGAGAATAATTATCTGCAGCGATTTCATGGTGAACCAAATGACCCCAGCATAGGGATAAACACCACCCGACGCAGTGCCCTCGCGTGATCACATTCAACATGGCGGCGCACTGAGTGACATACTCACATCTAGGCTCATTCGATTCTCATTCATCAGATCAGCTATCCCTCCACTAGCGTCAGCTAGTGGCCCAGATTGATTGCACTGTAAAATGTGTTCTGTAGAAATATTCATGAATTTGATCTGATTTTTTATCTGGCCAAGAAGGCAATACTTAACAAAAATGGTGTCCTTGACATTCTAATCTACATGGTCAGGCCAAGAAATACACATGGCGAGACAGGTGGCTATTTCCATGAAATTAACAGCTTCTTTTAACATGTTTAAGAAAGGGTGGGGAGGACTAGGGAGGGGTTTGACTACATCTTTACATCTAAAATGCTATATTTCGTGTCCAACTTGGCCTGACATCCTGTGGATATTTAAGCCCGACATTATGTGTTCCTGTCAGTATTGTCTGGTGAGATATAGGCCTACATCTGTACATGTATCATGTGTATTGACTATCCTATTATAGTTGTATTATATAAGTCAGAATATACATCAATGATCAATGATGATTTTATGTTGAGCCAGCGTCGTAGACGATTTACATCTATACATCAATCCCACATAGTAAGCACGTTAGGTCTACACCAGCCCAAATTTTTCCTAATGTTGGGCCTATAACGCAAACAATGGACCAACGTTAAACAATTAGGGGTCAGTGTGTAGTACTGACAGAAACTGCACACCAGTAGGAACGGTGACCCAGCGCTGGGTTCATGTTAATCCACAATCTGAGATGATGTCCCAACATCAAACAAAAAGTGGTCGTTACAATCACTGTCCAAATTCTGCTGGTATATTTATCTTCCACAAAAGCAAGTCTACAATAACACATATAAAAGACGCAGATCCAATATTGTTTTAATGCTGGGCCTACATTGTATAGGATGGACCAACTATAGTACAACACAGGTTGATTGCATGTACTGGTCATAATAATACTAGGCATATAATGCCAGCAATATAGCCCAGTATAGGGGAGACATAATTATAGTTTTATTTTTTTTTTAGTTTTATTGACCGTTTACACGTCAACATCGACATATTGGTCATTTTTATTTCTCTATATTTTTGTACGTTTTATATGCGGTGCGAATCGGTTATGCGTTTGGTAGTCATTATTATCCCATGAATTTGAACAGTTTGGGTCACTGCATATGTGTGCGCCAAGGAAAGATATCGGCCGCAGCGGGACTCGAACACGGTACCCCCAGGCTCTGAGTCGACCACGCTACCAATGAGCTATCCTGTCTCTCAAGTGCAAGGAAACGCCGGCATACTTTCAAGGTCAGGTGTGGGTCACGAGAAACTAGTTTTTGAGGCCCTATCAGAACGCATCAATTACAGAAGAGATTCTCAAAGCTCTGTAGCCGAGCCATCTAGAACTGTGCTACTGTGGCCCGGAGAAGGAGGCTGCATTAACCGGAGCTCACAAGGGGTTTAAGTGACCATGTTTATGGAAGGCCAAAACCCCCGTATAGAAGAAACCATTGCAATACTACTGTTTCATCGCAATGCTTTGTATTTTCATTGCAATGCCTTGCATTTCCATTGCTATGCATTGCTTTTCAAAATCATTGCATTATTTTTCAAAAGCATTGCAATGCTTTACATATTAATTGCAATAATTTGCGTTTTCATTGCAATGCTTTGCATATTTATTAAAAAAAATTGCGTTTTCTTCACAGTGCTTTTATAAGCATTGCTTTGTAGTATTTCCATTGCAATTCTTTTTAAAAGTATTTCAATGCTTTTCATTTTCATTGAAATGCTTTGGAAAAGTAATGTAAATGGTATCCATTTCGACTAACTTTACTACCTAGCCAGCCAATGAGTGTATCACACACAAATTATTATACATATTTCTGTTGTAGGTAAAGAACTTGAACTCCCAGATGTGCCATGGCGTTTTGTCATGTATGTTGGGCAAATGTTCCTGTACAAGAAACGATATCCAGTAAAATAGATAAAATAATATCAGATTTGACACATCAACCATTGTGAATTCTTTTGGAAACATGTAATGTAAATGGTAACCATGTCGACTAACATTGTATTCTAGCCAGCCAATAACAGTGGGTTTATCACACACAAATTATTTGACATTATTTGGGTGGCCCTCGCGACAGCGGTTATTTTCAATCATGGCGAGGGTCTCCCAGCCATGCAATTTGGTGAAATAAACGTGTTCTGTCTATCTGGTAAACCAAATGACCCCAACATAGGGATAAACACCACGCGGCGCAGTGCCCTCGCGTGATCACATTCAACATGGCGGCGAACTTAGTGTCATACTCACATCTATAGGCTCATTCAGGCATGGTTGGGATGCTAGTTGACCTCGTTATTTATAAGAATAATTTATTATAACTACACAAAACTTTTTATAATTATTGGAAGCATGGAATTATAATAAGCTGGCTTTACTCTTCCATATAACGTCATACTTTAGAGCAGATTTAAGCCAATACCATTGAATTAAGTGATTCACATGTGAAATCATCAGTAAAACACTATTTTGAAAAATAAACAAAATTCCTTACATAAAAACCAGCATATTTGCTTCTCTGGGTGTTGATGATAACGCTGCTACATTAAAAAAAAAATATCACTGTTTAACAGAAAAACTTCAATGATATGTCACTATGTTGTTATAAAGGAACTGGAAATTACCAACAAAGGGTCGTTTTATGACAACAAAGTGTACTTTACACATATTTAGGTTCGTCTGATCCCCTACAAAGTATACATATTTTATGAATTGTTAGGCTGTTGCAGAAATTGTTATCTTTATCGAATGATGCAAAAAAAGTTTTACTTAATAAATACAAGTAAAAAAAACACCTAATATGTACAGGCCTACACAGTAGGCCTACCATGCTACAAGTCAGATGTATGAACCGGCTATTAGTTTAGTTTATTTGTCAATGAAAGTTAAGCGATGAAACTATTTACAAATCATTTTAATTTAGATGAACACAAATCATCCTCATTTCTTTTTTCAGATTTTGTTGTGATCTGTTGGCAATACTTTTGCGAAGCATTGCAATGAAAATGCAAAGCATTGCAATGTTTTTGTATAGCATATCATATTGTAATGCTTATCAAATCTGTGATGAAAACGAAAAACATTGCAACTTAAAATGCAAAGCCTTGCAATGAAAACGCAAAACATGGCAATGTTTTTCAAAAAATGATTTTGAAAAGTATTGCGATGCTTTTGAAAAGCATTGCGATGGAAAAGGCAAAGCATTGCAATGAAAATACAAAATATTGAAACATATATATATGAAACAGGAGTATATTATTGGTTGTGTTTGATATGGCGGTTTCGCCCTTCTATACATGTTGCGGGTCAGTCGTGGACTCGTGGTCCATCCATCAGCTCCGGTTATCATGTTATTGTCAACATATTAAACAGTCAGTGATTGAGGTCCGGCTCCCAGGACTCTTTATGGAAATTTGACAACACACGAACAAGACGCCCGGTGCGAGCAGATGACGAGGTATAGATGGCCTCCACACAAGTCATTGAATCAATGTTAGCTTAACATTAAAGCGCACTGATTCAACGTCTTGTGTCTGCTGGGCTATGTCCACATGTTGGGCCAGCTGTGTTTTTCTATGCTGGTGGTCAGTGTACGCTGGGACCGAAAAAGTCATGAAAAATGTGAGGGTAACCCTATTTAGATGATAAATTCACCTCTAAAGACAGTCGCTTAAGTCATCACGCTAAGGCATTTTTCTAATGAGATGTAAATCTGTCATTACAGAATGATATTAAAATAATTGACCAAACAATGATGCAGTAATCCATTGCGCAATCGATCGAACGCGCACCGGATTTTTGGGGCACAGCTTTACAAATGGCAATGATTACAGACTCTGTATCGCACGCAGAGTCTGTTGTTACGGACTATATTCCTGCGGTGGCCACACTGCCGCCCGTCTGCCCAGCAGACACGGCACGTTAAAACCGTGTTGATATAAGGTTGAGCCAGCGTCGCAGACGGTGGCTCAACCTTTAAAAAACACTGGTTCAATGCTGTCCAATTGGTGGTGCTATTGTCCACGTCCCATTTCTAGGCGATGACGCCGTTAATATACGCTAATTTATCACGTAATTGTGCGAGAATAAGAGGATAATGAGGTTTTGTGGATGGTCGGCCAGGCTGCTGATACAGAGAGATGAATTGCTTTAATACGTTTATTATTAAAATAATTGGTAAAGCAGTAATACTAAGTGTCTTTATGGAATCAAAATATAAAACTTGGTTTGACTTCCGGTTGATCTATTAATATAACAAAGCTAAAAAATATGTTTGGTGATTTAATTTTTGTAGGTTTTTCATTCAGGTATTTTCAAGACCCCTATATAATACAAGACAGAATAACTAATATAACGAGTTTAAATAAACATGTGAAATACTCGCTTAAATTGTTGTAAATGAAATATTGTATTAATGGATGACTAGAATTCACAACGGCATTCATTTGGTATGTTGAAGACGGATAAATTATTTTTAAATATGACTATTTCCGCCCTACTTTGGTAATGTTTTAATACCAAAAGTATCAGATTTATAGCCCCCCCCCCCCCCACCACATCGGAAACACAAACACAATTCTACAGTGTTTAAGATTATCCAGTTTAACAAAAGATTATAGAAATGAAATAGCCACTGAATTAATATTATACCAAATGTAGGCGCCTACAAATGTTACTAATTAAAAAATTATAACAGTTGTTTTCGTTAACAGAGATATAAACATGTTTGAGATTGTGTTATCTTTGCCTGGTAAGATGACGATTTGATATGTACGATTCTCAAACTAAATTACATTGTCAGAAAGCTTGATAAACTTCATAGCCGTATGATTGATGTTGTGCCATAGACCAAAACTCCTGGGGTTATATTTGGGAAGTCATTTTCCTCTGTGCGACATCTTACCATGGTCTACTCTACACAAAAAACCCTGGTAAACCAGTGACAGATTAACATGACTAACGCTACCACACGTAGGCCAGAGCACAAGATCCGTATTGTTTGTATTTTCGGCCAGGTTAATGTTTGGCCTAGTCACATCATACAGAACCGTCGCATTAAAATATACAAATAATGTTCAGTGCATTGCTGTGAAAAACGATTTTGTCAGAATCTCAATATTTGAAAATCACTGCTTATCTGATCGACATACCTCAGATAACGTTAAGTGCTTGTTAAGTTGGCTTATGCAGCAGGTTAGCACTGGATCTCAGCTGACAGAAATACAGCTAATATCAAGCATGAGCTCCGCAGTGTCTGATGTTGGTCTGACGTCGATCAGATGTTGGTACAGCGTGCTCTGTACACTTCTGACGTCTTTCTGGCGTGTACATGAGTCACTGGTGCGTCAGCATTCAGTTTTGAGCATGTTTACATTGACAGCATTCTCAACACAAAAACATACAAATACATGTACATTTCATTGGTCCAGAAAGCTCCACAATCCGAACTACAACTTAAAAAGAGTGACAATGATTTCGATTTGTCAAAATTAAAATTATTGATTTTAAAGGGGACTCCGTGGGATAAGAATTTTCAATTTTGTCAATTTTTGAAAATTTAATTTATATGAGTCTATAATATATAGTCTACTGAACTTAAAAATACTAAAAAAGTAAAAAAAAACATTTCTAAAGCACCCAAAAAGACTGAACTAGTTTTATTTCGAGGTCGTATATTGCCATATAAATAAAACAATTTGCTATATATCACAAATTCCCACATCTCAGACGGTGGGACCAAAGCCTACTACATGGTACATGAAAGCAGTTGCCGCTAATTGTTGTCTTAAAATCAGCACAAAGGGCATCTGCAGCACTGATTCTCTGTCCAATACGACGGCATACACATGTGGGCAATGCTGTGGGAACATGTAACATTCATTTAATATTAGGTATGAAAAATTTTGTTTACGTTTTTCGCTGGATGCATGGAAACGTTGATAAAAAATATTTTCATTTCTAAAAAACATTTCTAAAAAAACCATGCTCATAAACCATGCTCTGTGGGATACGCTACTTCTTTACAAAATTAAAAACGAAAATTGATTTTATCACACGAGGTCCCTTTAAAATCTCGTTGATTGAAGACATTCAAAACACACCACTGAAATTGCTTATAAACAGGTTGAAAACGAGTTTTAATCGTCATTTGCGCTTCAATGTAGGGAAGTGTGAGGTGTGACACATATTAGATACGACAAGTGATCCAGAAAATGGCTTTTAGAGTACAAAAACATGTTTCAAATTTATTTTTATTCATGTACACACTTAGGCCTATAAGCTCTACCTCTGATTCACTCGTGCGATCAGTGTCTGTAAAGTTACTTCTGATAGGTGTACTCAATGATAAATCAGTGCATATCTCTTTGAAGAATCTTTAAAATTGATGAAATGCTCTAAAGTTTCAGGTTCGTTAATTTACTTTGAATTGTAAATTCCTCTCGCAACTCTTACCTCAAGATCAATACAGAAATACCTGGTGACAAAATCAAATACAAGCCGAGAACAGCCTTATTGAGGGTATATATGGCTCTGTCTTGAATTCATTTGATTTCAAATATCCCGTGTGCTGCATAACCTATATATATATATATATATATATATATATATATATATATATATATATATATATATATATATATATATATTCTAGAAACCAATGTATTACTGGGTCTTTCACTGTATTATTGGGTCTTTTAGAATGACCCAACAATACCCGTCTTTTAGTAAAAATAGAAACTTAACTAAAAGACGGCGCCACCTCCATCCCCGACCACCGACCCTAAAGCTAAGATCTACTACTGGCACCTCCATCCCCGACCACCGACCCTAAAGCTAAGATCTACTATCTTAAAAAAATGTGTCTAAATTATGGTTCCTTTAAAAGACCCAATAATACGGTATAACAAAAGAAAGACCCAATAATACTCACGTGGAAACCTGTCAACCCGGTTTAAATCCGTGTATGAGACATGGGATAGGTGGCTAATCACATGGAGTCCTGGACACTGCGGTTTGTAAAACAATCCGGTATTTTAGATATACCAAGGTTATTTTCTGTGTCGGTGGGTTGTGTTTGTGTGTGTGTGGGCGGATGATATTATTATGGTGTGTTAGTTATTTCATTGAAATGGACCATTGTTTTTCTGGTTTTCTTTTAAAGGCTATCGGTGATCGATGATCTCTCTCTATATATATCATTAACCTTTAACCGTGGTAGGCCTAATTATGACTTATGTTCTACTCAGTTGTCGTTCATTTTAAGCTGGGATCGCAAATGCTATTTGCAGCTTTTTTGTGTCGAAAAATATTTCTATTTATGAAAACTAGTCGTCTCTCAAATGCATTATTTTATTAATTGATCTGATCCCGAGTTAAGTTGACCAGGGGTCTATTCCACTAAAAATGTAAAAAAAAAAGAAGATCATCTTAAGTTTCTCTCATTTCTATTAGAAAAGTTAAGATTTATCCTAACTTTTCTAATGTTATTGAGAGAACGTTAAGATAATATTAATTTTAAAATACTTAGTGGGATAGGCAACTGGCCTTTGACAATCTATATTTCATTGAAACTTTTGCTAAGTACAGCTAAATGTATCGATAATCTGTAGATGGCTTAAGTAAAGTGTTAACAGAGCTGTATTGCCCAGCACAGCCAAAAATCAGTATCTGCTTACTTGTAAAGTAAGCAGTATACATATCTGCCTTTTGGCTTTGCACGACAGTTTAGCCTATCTCTATAATTATTATCCTAATTTTCACATGAAATAATTATGTGGAGGTGAAATATATATTATCAGCAAGCATGACAACATTAAATTTGTTGTACTAATCTTAACAAACTTGCCTTGATCTAATAAACATTACGCTATTATATGTAAGTTTTTACCCATTATATTTGTTGAATGGATACACGAGAAAAAAATCCAGACCTTTTTTAACAAAGACAGAGTCATGTGAAGTAGCTATGGCATCTGAAATATTCATTTTTTGCGTTTATTTTTGATAATTTAGTAACAGATCTCAAAAGCAACCGTGTTGTGTATAAATAACATATATTTTTAAACGTGTTAATTTCACATCTTATAATCAGTAACATGACAACCAGATTCAACAAGATTGTGTAAGAGTTCGTTCGTACGAAGGCATGGCTATGATGTATCACTGTTTAGTATGGTAAATAAAAATAAAATTAAAATGTATAATCTCAAGTTAGTTATTTTAGCCTAAAAATGCCAGGTGCAGAAACCTGTTCAATCTACTTTAAATTTAATCTCTTAGACATTCAACAAGTTATTGCATTGCAATTCGAACCCCTCAGCTGTGAGTCGATTTAGCGAAGCTCAGTTTTTTTTAGGTCTATATGAAGTTTATTTAATATTGAGATGGAATTAAAAATGTGTTTAAAGCAATTAAGCCATATCTTAAACTTTATCCGGCTGTTTAATTGTCCTTGCAGTTTATTCTATGTTCCATGTTCCAAATATTCAAGAGGTTGTATTTTACACAAGATGGTCCGGATTTGACAATATTACTGTTGTCATTTCCAACAGCAAGCACAAAATATTTATATAACATTTATACAACGTCGGCCCAACGTTTTCGACGTTGGACCAACATTTGATAAATGTCATACAAATGTTTTGCGTTTGCTGGGTAGAAACCCCCAGGGAGGAGAATATTATATCAGTCGGTTATATTCCCACATGACCTGGGCTAACCCAAGTGTTCTAATTTACTTAGCCAGGCTAGACACCAGTAATTGACCCTTCAAGGTCATGGTGATTTACCATAGATGGTAAAGTGACTGTGATGTCATTATCTGTGTCAGGTCACCTTATTAAAGCCGGGTCATACACGAAGACGTGCCCAGAATGAGTATGAGAGCACCGTCTCTGCTGACGCCATACTAGTTTGCGAGAGGCCCTACCAGTCTCTTTCGTACAAAAAAATATGGGCGGCGCCCTGGTGCAGTAGTTAAAGCTGCCTGCTTGGAAAGTCGGAGATACCACTCTGGCCTTCAAGTTTCAAAGAAACAAATGTTTCTTCCCTGCTCACTCGCACAGTTTCAATACTGTGGGGAGCCTCTGTGACTGAGAGGTAGCGTGCTTGGCCTCAGACCGCCAGGGCTCGAATTTCGAATCCTGTGTTGGAGGCAGTGTCATCTCATTCATTTCACCATCCTCAGGAGGTTCTCCTGGCCCAATTTAGCCTATATGTGCAAAAAATTGGCCTGAAGCCCGAATCATTACATTTCATACAGAAATATACACGTGGATGTTACCCGGGTATGCAATTCTGTCAAAGAAGCAGTTACTGTTTCATTGATTTGCCGAGTAGATTATGTAGCGCCTGGTTGGATCGCCATTATCTGGCGTTATAGCCAGATGGTAAATAACCTTAGATTAACAATTATATATACGAAACGACTCACTTTATTCGATAATTTTCCATCCATAAATATTATTGCACAAAATTGCAATCGCTGCGTTCTAAATGAGTTTTAATGTGCTGCCTACTTTTAAATAATATAGTTACAGTTGTAAATCTTTTTATCCTATGACATTGTACCGGAAATTATATTCAGTACGTATATAATTTATTGTTGTTATTGTGCATTTTGACCTCAGAGATCACATAGTGGGGGTTCACCAGAGCGACATCTATATTGCTGAGAATGGTTATTATGTAGTATGTACCGCACAAAACACTTATAGTACATCAATAAAATGTAAATTTGTATTGGACCTAATTCTGTATGACGAAGGCCTAATATATGTGTATCAGTGGTTTAAATGGTAATAAAATCAGCTATGATAGTCTGTTTGATAATAACCAGTTAGAATCCATTTTTCTTTATAAATGTGTCGGTGTTATGAAACCATACGAACCAATGGTATTACGTGGCAAATTAATTAAATATGTACGCAAATTGACTGAATCATTACGAGTATAGTCAACATTTAATCAGCGAATTTTGAAAATAATGAAATACTATGACACGTTTTTCAAACTTAAGGTAATAAATATTAAATTTAAATTAGTTAGCTAATTTAGTTCATATGTACGCAAATTGACTAAATGGACACTGGTATAGCTAACAGTTATTCAGCGAATTTTGACAGTTTATTATGAATGTTTTTTTCATATATTATTTGTAAGTGCTTGTTAAGTTGGCTTATGCAGCAGGTTAGCACTGGATCTCAGCTGACAGAAATACAGCTAATATCAAGCATGAGCTCCGCAGTGTCTGATGTTGGTCTGACGTCGATCAGATGTTGGTACAGCGTGCTCTGTACACTTCTGACGTCTTTCTGGCGTGTACATGAGTCACTGGTGCGTCAGCATTCAGTTTTGAGCATGTTTACATTGACAGCATTCTCAACACAAAACATACAAATACATGTACATTTCATTGGTCCAGAAAGCTCCACAATCCGAACTACAACTTAAAAAGAGTGACAATGATTTCGATTTGTCAAAATTAAAATTATTGATTTTAAAGGGGACTCCGTGGGATAAGAATTTTCAATTTTGTCAATTTTTGAAAATTTAATTTATATGAGTCTATAATATATAGTCTACTGAACTTAAAAATACTAAAAAAGTAAAAAAAAACATTTCTAAAGCACCCAAAAAGACTGAACTAGTTTTATTTCGAGGTCGTATATTGCCATATAAATAAAACAATTTGCTATATATCACAAATTCCCACATCTCAGACGGTGGGACCAAAGCCTACTACATGGTACATGAAAGCAGTTGCCGCTAATTGTTGTCTTAAAATCAGCACAAAGGGCATCTGCAGCACTGATTCTCTGTCCAATACGACGGCATACACATGTGGGCAATGCTGTGGGAACATGTAACATTCATTTAATATTAGGTATGAAAAATTTTGTTTACGTTTTTCGCTGGATGCATAGAAACGTTGATAAAAAATATTTTCATTTCTAAAAAACATTTCTAAAAAAACCATGCTCATAAACCATGCTCTGTGGGATACGCTACTTCTTTACAAAATTAAAAACGAAAATTGATTTTATCACACGAGGTCCCTTTAAAATCTCGTTGATTGAAGACATTCAAAACACACCACTGAAATTGCTTATAAACAGGTTGAAAACGAGTTTTAATCGTCATTTGCGCTTCAATGTAGGGAAGTGTGAGGTGTGACACATATTAGATACGACAAGTGATCCAGAAAATGGCTTTTAGAGTACAAAAACATGTTTCAAATTTATTTTTATTCATGTACACACTTAGGCCTATAAGCTCTACCTCTGATTCACTCGTGCGATCAGTGTCTGTAAAGTTACTTCTGATAGGTGTACTCAATGATAAATCAGTGCATATCTCTTTGAAGAATCTTTAAAATTGATGAAATGCTCTAAAGTTTCAGGTTCGTTAATTTACTTTGAATTGTAAATTCCTCTCGCAACTCTTACCTCAAGATCAATACAGAAATACCTGGTGACAAAATCAAATACAAGCCGAGAACAGCCTTATTGAGGGTATATATGGCTCTGTCTTGAATTCATTTGATTTCAAATATCCCGTGTGCTGCATAACCTATATATATATATATATATATATATATATATATATATATATATATATATATATATATATATATATTCTAGAATCCAATGTATTACTGGGTCTTTCACTGTATTATTGGGTCTTTTAGAATGACCCAACAATACCCGTCTTTTAGTAAAAATAGAAACTTAACTAAAAGACGGCGCCACCTCCATCCCCGACCACCGACCCTAAAGCTAAGATCTACTACTGGCACCTCCATCCCCGACCACCGACCCTAAAGCTAAGATCTACTATCTTAAAAAAATGTGTCTAAATTATGGTTCCTTTAAAAGACCCAATAATACGGTATAACAAAAGAAAGACCCAATAATACTCACGTGGAAACCTGTCAACCCGGTTTAAATCCGTGTATGAGACATGGGATAGGTGGCTAATCACATGGAGTCCTGGACACTGCGGTTTGTAAAACAATCCGGTATTTTAGATATACCAAGGTTATTTTCTGTGTCGGTGGGTTGTGTTTGTGTGTGTGTGGGCGGATGATATTATTATGGTGTGTTAGTTATTTCATTGAAATGGACCATTGTTTTTCTGGTTTTCTTTTAAAGGCTATCGGTGATCGATGATCTCTCTCTATATATATCATTAACCTTTAACCGTGGTAGGCCTAATTATGATTTATGTTCTACTCAGTTGTCGTTCATTTTAAGCTGGGATCGCAAATGCTATTTGCAGCTTTTTTGTGTCGAAAAATATTTCTATTTATGAAAACTAGTCGTCTCTCAAATGCATTATTTTATTAATTGATCTGATCCCGAGTTAAGTTGACCAGGGGTCTATTCCACTAAAAATGTAAAAAAAAGAAGATCATCTTAAGTTTCTCTCATTTCTATTAGAAAAGTTAAGATTTATCCTAACTTTTCTAATGTTATTGAGAGAACGTTAAGATAATATTAATTTTAAAATACTTAGTGGGATAGGCAACTGGCCTTTGACAATCTATATTTCATTGAAACTTTTGCTAAGTACAGCTAAATGTATCGATAATCTGTAGATGGCTTAAGTAAAGTGTTAACAGAGCTGTATTGCCCAGCACAGCCAAAAATCAGTATCTGCTTACTTGTAAAGTAAGCAGTATACATATCTGCCTTTTGGCTTTGCACGACAGTTTAGCCTATCTCTATAATTATTATCCTAATTTTCACATGAAATAATTATGTGGAGGTGAAATATATATTATCAGCAAGCATGACAACATTAAATTTGTTGTACTAATCTTAACAAACTTGCCTTGATCTAATAAACATTACGCTATTATATGTAAGTTTTTACCCATTATATTTGTTGAATGGATACACGAGAAAAAAATCCAGACCTTTTTTAACAAAGACAGAGTCATGTGAAGTAGCTATGGCATCTGAAATATTCATTTTTTGCGTTTATTTTTGATAATTTAGTAACAGATCTCAAAAGCAACCGTGTTGTGTATAAATAACATATATTTTTAAACGTGTTAATTTCACATCTTATAATCAGTAACATGACAACCAGATTCAACAAGATTGTGTAAGAGTTCGTTCGTACGAAGGCATGGCTATGATGTATCACTGTTTAGTATGGTAAATAAAAATAAAATTAAAATGTATAATCTCAAGTTAGTTATTTTAGCCTAAAAATGCCAGGTGCAGAAACCTGTTCAATCTACTTTAAATTTAATCTCTTAGACATTCAACAAGTTATTGCATTGCAATTCGAACCCCTCAGCTGTGAGTCGATTTAGCGAAGCTCAGTTTTTTTTAGGTCTATATGAAGTTTATTTAATATTGAGATGGAATTAAAAATGTGTTTAAAGCAATTAAGCCATATCTTAAACTTTATCCGGCTGTTTAATTGTCCTTGCAGTTTATTCTATGTTCCATGTTCCAAATATTCAAGAGGTTGTATTTTACACAAGATGGTCCGGATTTGACAATATTACTGTTGTCATTTCCAACAGCAAGCACAAAATATTTATATAACATTTATACAACGTCGGCCCAACGTTTTCGACGTTGGACCAACATTTGATAAATGTCATACAAATGTTTTGCGTTTGCTGGGTAGAAACCCCCAGGGAGGAGAATATTATATCAGTCGGTTATATTCCCACATGACCTGGGCTAACCCAAGTGTTCTAATTTACTTAGCCAGGCTAGACACCAGTAATTGACCCTTCAAGGTCATGGTGATTTACCATAGATGGTAAAGTGACTGTGATGTCATTATCTGTGTCAGGTCACCTTATTAAAGCCGGGTCATACACGAAGACGTGCCCAGAATGAGTATGAGAGCACCGTCTCTGCTGACGCCATACTAGTTTGCGAGAGGCCCTACCAGTCTCTTTCGTACAAAAAAATATGGGCGGCGCCCTGGTGCAGTAGTTAAAGCTGCCTGCTTGGAAAGTCGGAGATACCACTCTGGCCTTCAAGTTTCAAAGAAACAAATGTTTCTTCCCTGCTCACTCGCACAGTTTCAATACTGTGGGGAGCCTCTGTGACTGAGAGGTAGCGTGCTTGGCCTCAGACCGCCAGGGCTCGAATTTCGAATCCTGTGTTGGAGGCAGTGTCATCTCATTCATTTCACCATCCTCAGGAGGTTCTCCTGGCCCAATTTAGCCTATATGTGCAAAAAATTGGCCTGAAGCCCGAATCATTACATTTCATACAGAAATATACACGTGGATGTTACCCGGGTATGCAATTCTGTCAAAGAAGCAGTTACTGTTTCATTGATTTGCCGAGTAGATTATGTAGCGCCTGGTTGGATCGCCATTATCTGGCGTTATAGCCAGATGGTAAATAACCTTAGATTAACAATTATATATACGAAACGACTCACTTTATTCGATAATTTTCCATCCATAAATATTATTGCACAAAATTGCAATCGCTGCGTTCTAAATGAGTTTTAATGTGCTGCCTACTTTTAAATAATATAGTTACAGTTGTAAATCTTTTTATCCTATGACATTGTACCGGAAATTATATTCAGTACGTATATAATTTATTGTTGTTATTGTGCATTTTGACCTCAGAGATCACATAGTGGGGGTTCACCAGAGCGACATCTATATTGCTGAGAATGGTTATTATGTAGTATGTACCGCACAAAACACTTATAGTACATCAATAAAATGTAAATTTGTATTGGACCTAATTCTGTATGACGAAGGCCTAATATATGTGTATCAGTGGTTTAAATGGTAATAAAATCAGCTATGATAGTCTGTTTGATAATAACCAGTTAGAATCCATTTTTCTTTATAAATGTGTCGGTGTTATGAAACCATACGAACCAATGGTATTACGTGGCAAATTAATTAAATATGTACGCAAATTGACTGAATCATTACGAGTATAGTCAACATTTGATCAGCGAATTTTGAAAATAATGAAATACTATGACACGTTTTTCAAACTTAAGGTAATAAATATTAAATTTAAATTAGTTAGCTAATTTAGTTCATATGTACGCAAATTGACTAAATGGACACTGGTATAGCTAACAGTTATTCAGCGAATTTTGACAGTTTATTATGAATGTTTTTTTCATATATTATTTGTATCGTATGAGCTAAATTTACCAATATTTCCTAAAATACAATTGAAATAAGTTATTTCCCTACAAATTTGTAAATATTTTTTATTTTGACTGTTATGAATTAAGCTTCCCCTTTTCCACTAACAAAACAGATATAATTATTGTCAATTGTTTGGAATAAACATATTTATTCGGATTTACAAATAACACATAAGCTAAAACAAGTGATTTCAAGTAATTGCATTTTTTTAGAATTATTCCTGAACCTATGTTTAAATTTCTCAACTTTGACATTTATTTTATAAGCACCCAGCTGTCATCAACCTAAATTTAGAAGACATTAACCTTGAGAAGTGCTGCTGTGAATCACAACAAATGTTTTTCTTGAAGGAGACTCTGTGGATGAAATATGCATAATGTGGGTGAGGTAAGTGAATGAGTTAATGGATTTAGGTTGAGTGAACATGTTGACATGTGAAGTAAGCGTTGAACTATGTGTGTGTTGTTGGCTTTGATGTCGTGTCAGTGCGGATTGGATGAGGGGCGTCCTGTCTTTGGACCCCGACCCCCATAGACAGCGGGTCTCCCTGTGCGGTGCCGTGTACTACTCGCAAGGCCCATTAACCTGTCATCAATTACAGTCAGTGTCCACTATCACAGACAGAGACTGACCAGCCTAACACCAACTTACTTACCCGAAGAAGCCTTTGATGTTAACCATTTAACCGCCGGTGCCGCATATATTCGGCTTTACATTTTTTATTAGCACCTTTTGAATATGTTAAAGGTAAAATGTGACATCAATCAGCAAGATTTGAAAAGAATTGACCTCCATTTTGTCAAATCTGAATAATTTTCACTCACTTTAAGTTGTGGATCGCGTCAGCGAAACACAGCTTCAAGTGTGTGAAAATTTGAATTGAATAATTTGGCGGGTAAATGGTTAAAGCGCTGAATTTTTTGATAACAAACCTAGGAGACTAAAGGGTTTATTTCAATTTGATATCATGATAAATGTCTTATTCAGCTCTTTGTGATTCATTTGAATACCTATGTTATGAGTCTACGGCCAATATAAATATGTTGATTCTTACAGTGCGGGGATCGACTTTAGACGTAAAAATCTGACGTCTACAGACGTCAGATTCTGACGACTAAAGTCGGTCCCGGCACTGTAAGGGTTAATACCACCACGGTCATGTCCGCTACGGTCATGTCAACGCACAGCGACGCAGAAGCGTTGTAGAAGAGTTTGGCGTCACTTTGCCACCTTGTCTGGGCTGGAGCCCTGGTGCAGTGGTTAAAGTTGCCTGCTTGGAAAGTCGGAGATCGCGGGGTCGAACCCCACTCCGGCCTTCAAGTTTCAAAGAAATAAAATGTTTCTTCCTCGCTCACTCGTAAAGATTTGATGTTGTGGGGAGCCTCCGTGCCCAAGAGGTAGCGTGATCGGCATCAGACCGCCAGGGCTCGAATTTGGAATCCTGTGTCTGTAGGGAAGTGTCATCTCATTCATCTCATGAAGTCTTGTCCAAAATAAAAGAAATATTTTAAAGAAATTTTACAACCATTCCTATATCATTTCGCAACATCCTTTAAAATTTCGCGAAATTTCAGTGAGTATTTAAAAAATTAGACCATTTGACATGTAACACAATTTCGAGAATTAACTCAAAGGAAGTTAATGGGTTTATAGACGGGCGCTATAATTATAAATTTACATGTAAAATGCACTAACTTTTGTAATATTCAATATTTTTTACGAAATTTTCAGGATATATATCTATGCTAAATGACTAGAAAAAATGGTTTACAAAATGTCATGAAAATCGCTTGAAAATTGACTGAGTAAAATACCGGAAGGATCCCTGTCTTTTTGGACCATCTCCCACCGTTGGCCATAATCCAGAAAATTCGAGACATTAAACCAATGTTGATTTAATGTTAGACCATTAAACAATTTAAAATGCAAAGCCTTGCAATGAAAACGCAAAACATTTAATGCTTTTCAAAATAATTGCAATGGAATTTTAAATCATTGCAATGATTTTGAAAAGCATTGCGATGCTTTTGAAAAGCATTGCAATGGAAAAGACAAAGCATTGCAATGAAAATACAATGCATTGCAATGAAACAGGAGTATTGCAATGGTTTCTTTAATATGGCGGTTTCGGCCTTCTATACATGTTGCGGGTCAGTCGTGGACTCGTGGTCCATCCCTCAGCTCCGGTTATCATGTTATTGTCAACATATTAAACAGTCAGTGATTGAGGTCCGGCTCCCAGGACTCTTTATGGAAATTTGACAACACACGAACAAGACGCCCGGTGCGAGCAGATGACGAGGTATAGATGGCCTCCACACAAGTCATTGAATCAATGTTATTTTAACGTTGGTCCACCGTCTACGACGCTGGACCAACGTTAAACCACACTGATTCTACGTCTTGTGTCTGCTGGGCTATGTCCACATGTTGGGCCAGCATCTGTGAGGTTTGGTCAATCTTCAACCGCTGTTTGATGATGGGTGACTTACAAGTGTTCCGAGCCATGTGTCGCTCGTTTCGCCTGGTCTTCAGTCAAATTCAATATTCCTGCTGTGGCCACATTGCCGCCCGTCTGCCCAGCAGACACAGCACGTTGAATCCGTGTTGATATAAGGTTGAGCCAGCGTGGCAGACGGTGGCTCAACCTTAAACCAACACTGGTTCAATGCTGTCCAATTGGTGCTGATAATGTCCACGTCCCATTTCTAGGCGCTGACGCCGTAAATATACGCTAATTTATCAGGTAATTGTGCGAGAATAAGAGGATAATGAGGTTTTGTGGATGGTCGGCCAGGCTGCTGATACAGAAAGATGAATGGCTTTAATACGTCTAAAAATTAAATTGTTAAAGCTAATACTCCTTGTTTTTATGGAATGAAATTATAAAACTCAATTTTTATTTCTGGTTGACGAATTAATGTAATAAAGTTAAAAAATATGTTTGGTATTTAATTTTTGTATGTTTTTCATTCAGGTAAAGTTAAGACCCCTATATAAACAGTGATAATACAAGAAATGATACCTAGTATCTCGAGTTTGAATAATCATGTGAATTACTTGCTTGAATCGTTGGAAATAAAATATTGTAATAATGGATAACTAATGGATGACTAGAATTCACAACGGCATCCATTTAGTATGTTGAATACAGATAAATTGTTTTAAAATATAATTACTACCGCCCTACTATGGTAATGTTTTAAAGCAGCTCCATTTTTGTTTTTAGGTCTGTAATGAAGAAGTGTATCCCCCAAATCATGATTTTTTATCGTACAAAAAAACAGACACATAAAATGGGGAAAATTTGTTTATTAGAAATAAACATCAAAGTAAACGACTACAAATAAAAAGGGCTTCACTTCAAATGTTGTTAATGTAAACGTGGTTGTAACAGAGTGAAGCACTAAGACCAAAATAGGTATAAATTTACTTGACAGTCAGTTAACGGAATTAACCACTGAATATTTAAACATGTCTCTAATTGATCTAATCTACTATGAATATTTATACATGTCTCTAATTGATCAAATCTACTATGACTATCTATACATGTCTCTGATTGATCTAATCTACTATGAATATTTATACATGTCTCTGATTGATCTAATCTACTATTTAAATGTGAATTTTGACTGTTGTATCATTACAAACAGATTACATAATATCAACCAAACTATCAATAACACTCTAGTAATTGTTCACACAAAACCAAACCTATCAATAACAATCTACTAATTGTTCACATTAATATATAAATGAACTTTGACTCTTGTATCATTACATACAAATTACATAATATTGACAAAATCTATCAATAACATTATTAAACAAGAATATCTGTTGTTGATGAGGGTATGAAAACGGCACACAGACACAAAGTGTCTGACCCCCACAACACAAACTTACGAATGCATCGTAAGAGCACATATAAATTCCAACCTCTTATCTATCTAATCCAACCTTACTTGCGGCATCAGGAACAACACTAATTCTAAATGGCGAAGTGCTATATAGTCTGAAATTTAGTTTTTAACTTGAAATTAGTATGTCTACAGAAGTGAAACTTGAAATTTACATGTAATGAATAGATAACCAAATAATTAAAATTTCCAAATGCAGATAATAAGGGACACATTATCACATCAGTTGTATTTATAATTCATGAAGCAAGTCTGAGTGTTTTGACTGGCTGGATTTAAATGTCAGTGGAATTTTATTTTCTGAAAGTGTAAAATCTGACCACAGAAGTATACAGACCTCATTTTGAGATGACCTAGGTATTACAGACACACTTTGAAAACATAAGAAGACCACAAAACATAGATTTAAAAGGATTTGTAGCAAATTAGGAACATGAGGAAATGGTCCACATCTTGAGTATTGCTGTATTCACAAAAATGTTGTTTACATATTCAAGAGCAAGATCTAAAGAATTCTAAAAATAATAATAATAATAATAATAATTTCTTACTCACGCAGATATTGACGAAAAAAATTAACTTTTTCTTCTCTTCTACGGGAGAAAAAAAAGACATAAATCATTCACATTCCAACTAATTCCACCTGTAAGAATGAGCTTGTGGATATTGTATCAAAAACCGACTGGCCCAAATCGGGTTGGCAAATCACTCCCCATCATGTTTTCTATAGTTAGAACAGCTGGCGCAAGTCCTGCCGAACTAACAAATGAATAATCATATGTTTGGTTTCTCACGAAGCTTATTGCATCTGGCGCAAGTCCGGATGCATCCTGCCCATCATTACTAGCAAGGATTTCAGCAGCTGGCGCAAATCCTGATGCTAGATTAAACTAATTCCACATGTAAGACTGAGCTTGTGGATATTGTATCAAAAACCAACTGGCCCAAATCCAGTTGGCAAATCACTCCTCATCATGTTTGCTATAGTTAGAACGGCTGGCGCAATCCTGCCGAACTAACAAATGAATAATCATATGTTTGGTTCTTCACGAAGTTTATTGCATCTGGCGCAAGTCCGGATGCATCCTGCCCATCATTACTAGCACTGATTTCAGCAGCTGTCGCAAGTCCTGATGCTAGATTACACTAATTCAACCTGTAAGAATGAGCTTGTGGATATTGTATCAAAAACCAACTGGCCCAAATCTAGTTGGCAATTCACTCCCCATCATGTTTGCTATAGTTAGAACGGCTTCCGCAAGTCCTGCCGAAGTAACAAATGAATAATCATATGTTTGGTTCTTCACGAAGTTTATTGCATCTGGCGCAAGTCCGAATGCATCCTGCCCATCATTACTAGCACTGATTTCAGCAGCTGGCGCAAGTCCTGATGCTAGATTGATCAAGCTAGACATAAAGCATCATGTAGTTGGCGTATAAGGCATGCAATAATTACTGAGGCCTGTAACAACTGGCCAAGTCCTGTTGTAACTGACCTTGTATTTATTGCCTTTTTTTATGCAAGATTAATAATATGTTCTTGCAGTAGTTTAATCGAATAATTATATTGCTTTTACCTTACACTCCTACGCTTGGACACTCTCCCGAATTATTTTAATTTACAAATTATTTACTATATATATATATAAGTATGAATGATGAAAGATTTTATTCTTGTGGCCATTTTTTATATATTTTTTATTTTTATTATTATTTAATTTCAAAGCAGCTGGATCACTAAGCTTTACGAAACAAACAAACAAAGATGAAAACTTAGAAAGAAAAAAGGTGACCCGAAACATAATTTTATAGGATCCACTTGAAACCTAAGACTGTCACTTTGGCAAAGCCAGAGAATGGTCTACAGGAAATCCAGCCCCTGGGATTATTCCAGAGTCATCACAAATTGGTATAATTGCATTAATTATATAAAATGAAACCAAGAGATTATCAACTATATCTCTTCTCATTAATTTAAATTATTATTAATGAGAACGTTGAATCTTAACTTCCTAACATGAATTTTTTTAAATCTACATTTAAAGTGCAGCCGGCCAATAAATAACTGAAAATCCGACCCGCTCAAATACCTTTATGAGCACTAATAGAGTAGCTGGTATCTATGCTTTATTGATCAAAAGTAAGAAAAAAGAAAACTCCAATCAAAGGGGAAAGGTGCCAAAAACATAGTTTTGACAAAGACCTATCTGAAACCGAAAGCTGTACTGTCAAGGCCAGAAAATAGCCCACAGGAAACAAATCCTGACAGGAATCAGTGGGTCAACCACAAATTGGCATCAGCCAATGTGATTATCGCCTCCAGAGTTTATCAATTCTTGCTAAATCAAATCCTAGAAACAACAATCGCTCCTTTATATTATTTGTAATTTTTTGCCCTGCAAATCACACGATAAAATGTACCCAAAAAAAATAATTAACAAAGATGAAACTCCCAACAACGAGGAAAAAGGCCAAAAACATATGTTCCTGACAACGATACCTATCTGAAACCCCATAAGGCCGCAGTGGCAATGCCAGAGAATGGCCCACAGGAAATACAGTTCCTGAAAGGAATCAGTGAGTCAACCACAAATTGGCATAAATGCATAAAAGCAGCCAAAGTGGTTATCGCCTCCAGAGTTAAACAATCTTTGTTAAACAAATTATCTGAGACAATTATCATTGATTTATAAAATTAATATTGTCTATTGCATTAAAGTGAGCGCCATCTCAAATGTTTACTCAGCGAATCACAACAAGAATTAATCTTCTTATCAAGATAATTTATAAAGTTGACCCAGCAAATCACACGATAAAATGTACCCAAAAAAATTTAAGTAACAAAGATGAAACTCCCAGCCACGAGGAAAAAGGCCAAAAACATATGTTCCTGACAACAAGACCTATCTGAAACCCCATAAGGCCGCAGTGGCAATGCCAGAGAATGGCCCACAGGAGAAACAGTTCCTGAAAGGAATCAGTGAGTCAACCACAAATTAGCATAAATGCATAAAAGCAGCCAAAGTGGTTATCGCCTTAAGAGTTAATCAATCTTTGTTGAACAAATTCTCAGACACAATTATCGTTGATTTATAAAATTAATATTATCTATTGCATTAAAGTGAACGCCATCTCAAATGTTTACTCAGCGAATCACAACAAGTTAACATAGTACTTTTTCACCTGAATGATAAATGAGGAGCAGACCAGTGTTACTCTGCATTTTTGAGAATTCTTGTTTTATGCTCAATTCGTTACATTTGATAATTTAATAACAACGAAAACTTACGATTGAAATGAAGAATGAGTGAACGATAATGTGAGGTTTTGAGACTGACTAGACCACATGAAAAGCCAATCAATGTCAATGTGACAAAGATAAGGGTCATAATCCAAATAATTGGTCAGACAGATTCAATAATAACCACACAAAGCTGTTATCAAATATATACACAAACTATTAAAAATATAAATAAATTTTCTTTATAGATCTATTTAGTCATATAAAAATAAAGTATAGACATTTACAATTTTTCAATGTGCAATTGGTTATCGCCTCAAAAAGTTCATCAATTCTTGCTATTTTAAATCAAATTTTAGAAACAACTATCACCACTGTCATTGATTTAAATTAAATCAAATTTATATGGTCATTGTGCTTTTAACTTAATTTAAAGTTAACACTAGAGCTATTTAGTCATATAAAAATAAAGTATAGACATCTACAATTTTTTAATGTGCAATTGGTTATCGCCTCAAAAAGTTCATCAATTCTTGCTATTTTAAATCAAATTTTAGAAACAACTATCACCACTCTCATTGATTTAAACTAAATCACATTTATATGGTCATTGTGCTTTTAACTTAATTTAAAGTTAACACTGGAGCTTAAATTCCTAAGATTGTATATTTTTTAGTCTACATTATATTAAAATCATGAAAGAACAGTCCAAACCAAATTTTATCCAGATTAATTTTGTATTATGAATTTGTCACTCCAAAAATATGTCACTGTCAGTGACTGGAAGTGCTGCCGACTATTACACTAATAATAACGATTCAACCAGTCTAATGGTAGACTAGTCTGCATCGTATATTTTAATTTTTATTCCATGAAAATGAGATTAAGCAGCGCAAAATTTTTGATTTCATGAAATGAATCAAAAAGCGATTAAACTAGGCCTATATACGTTTTTGTAGACAGCTACAGTTTTTTAATGTGCAATGTCTAGAATTAGACTATTAGATTTAAAATTAATTAGACCAAAGTCCTAGGGCGGCTAGGCCAGGAGCCTATGCCGGGCTATAGTCTATGGAGTATACTAACAGTTAGAGTAACACTTAGAGGCGAGTCTAGACTATATCTAGACTCCAGTAACTTTGACATTTAATTAACAGCGCGTACGGATAATACTATTATTTATAGTTATTAAAAACACGAATTCAGCGTGAGCGATAATATAAGAATTTGAAGTGGACCATGTGGCGATGATCAATCGAAGTCAATCTAAAAAAAACACTGACACATGGTTGAAAATATTCAAAAACAATGCGAAACTATATCTAACATATAAAAGAACTATTGAAACGTATTTGAAATACAAGATTTTCTTGATAGACATAGAATCTGGTATATAAGTTTATATTTCTTTCGGATTACATAGCTTGGGATTAGCCTAAGATTATTAATTTATTTTGTGTCCGATAAAAAGAGCTTTCATTTTACGAAAACTCTGTATATTTTTTTTAGAATTTTTAGATTTTTTTCAATATTTTTTATCAACATTTCTATGAATCCGCTTCAAACCTAAACAAACTTTTTGTGTACATAAACACTTGCTAAAGGACGGTTGAATGCTCCTACAACATTGGGCCAAATGTTGATGCCGTCGGCCCAGCGTTGGACAGACAATCAGTGCTGCAGGTTAATCTCCCCATGTCCTGACTATAAGACACCAATTAGCGGCGATTGCCTTGATCTCACCGTCCAAGACGTGTGAATATGTGGTGTAAAGTGCTGTATATTTCTGACTTGTTTTGTTTACATGGCAATATACGACCTGGAATTATAACTATTTCACTATTTTTCGGTGCTTTAAAATTGTTTTTTGATTTTTTGTATTTTTAGTCAAGATCAGTAGGCTATATAGCTTCATATAGATGTAATTTTCAAAATCGACAAAATTAAAAAATGTCCCACTCCACTAGGTCCCTTTAATACCAAAAGAGTCAGACTCGTAGCGCCCCCCCCCCCCCTTATTAGAAACATAAACACAAACACGACTCTAGAGTGTTTTAGATTATGCAGTTTTACAAAGCATAGAAACATAGAAATAAAATTGCCACTGAATTAATATTATGCCTTTTGTTTTCTTAATAAATTGTATAAATGTTACTATTTCCAGAACTTTATAATAGTTATTTTCCTCAACAGAGATATAAACATGTTTCAGATTGTGTTATCTTTGCCTGGTAAGATGTCGATTTGATATGTACGATTCTGAAAATAAATTACATTGTCAGAAAGCTTGATAAATTTCATACCCGTATGATTGATGTTGTGCCATAGACCAAAACTCCTGGGGTTATATTTGGGGAGTCATTTTCCACTGTGTGACTGTCTGTGAAATCTTACCCCGGTCTACTCTACCTCCAAAAAGAATGTTGAAGCAGTGACAGACTAACATGACTAACGCTATCACATATATGCCAGAGCACCAAATCGGTATTTTTTTGTATTTTCGCCAGGTTAATGTTTGGCCTAATCACATCATACAGAACCGACACATTGAATATTAAAAATTATAATCAGTGCATTGCTGTGAGTAATGATTTTGTCAGAATCTCATTATATGAAAATCCCTGCTTATTTGATCGACATACCTTAAATAACGGTAGGTGTTTGTTAAGTAGGCCAATGCAGCTGGTTCGCAATGAATCTCAGCTGACAAATATATAGCCAATATCAAGCATGAGCTCTGCAGTGTCTGACGTTGGTCTGACGTCGATCAGATGTTGGTACAGCGTGCTCTGACGTCTTTATGGCGTGTACATAAGTCACAGGTGCGTCGGTATTCAGTTCTGAGCATGCATAGGGCATGGTGCTACATTGATGCATTCTCAACGTACAAAGAGTGACAATGATTTAGATGTGTCAAAATGATGAAGGCTTTTGATTTTAAAGGGACTCTATGGGATGAGAATTTTTTATATTGTCAATTTTTGAAAATTGAATTTATATGAGGCTATATAGTCTATTTATCTGAACTAAAAATACAAAAGTCAAAAAACAAATTTAAAGCCCCGTTTTTTTAATTTCCAGGTCGTATATTGCCATATAAACAAAACAATTTGCTATATACCACACTTTATATCACAAATTCCCACATCTGAGCCGGTGGGATCGAAACCTACTCCATTACACATGAAAGCAGTCGCCGCTAATTGGTGTCTTAAAATCAGGACATAGGGTGGGATACATCTGCAGCACTGCATTAGGTTTTTACATTGCATTACATTACATTACATTACATTACATAAGGTAAACATTTACATTACATTAGGTAAACATTTACAATAGTTTTAATTTTAGAGTACAAATACATTTATTTATTTTGATTCATTCACACGTAGGCCTATTCCCTAAGGGGGGGGGGGGGGGGACTCGCTTTAGGAATGGGTAGGGGTGTGCCTCTGGCATGTTCAAAACCTGACCCTGTACCAATTCGCCTCGCAGCTAAAAAGACACCCTGTCCCAATTTGGAAATTAACACCTAATTTAATTAATCGGTTTATGGTGTAATTACTACCAATATATTTCATGCTTCATGGTCTTTTTGAGCACTTTAATATTTGTTTATAACATTTTGAGGCTATTAGGCTGAAAAATGTGATGGAATTCGGCTAATAATGTCCTGAAAAATCAGCAAAATACATGACCCTGTCCCAATTCCGGAAGCTCTAAAAAAAGCACCCTGTGCCAAAGCAGGAAGCTCAAAAGGCACCCTGTCCAGCGGCACATCCGCAGTACTCCCAAGTATGAAAGTTGGAAGTCCCCCCCCCCCCCCCCCCCGGGGCCTATGCACTCTACCTCCGCTTCTCTCGTGTCACCAGTGTCTGTAACGTTACTTCAGATAAGTGTACCCACTGATAAAGCTCTACAAGAATCTTTAAAATTGATGAAATGCTCTAAAGTTTCAGGTTCGTTAATTTACTTTGAATTGTGAATTCTTCTCGCAACTCCCACCTCAAGATCAATACAGAAGTACCTGGTGACATAATCAAATACAAGCCGAGAACAACCCTATTGAGGGTATATATGGCTTTGTCTTGAATGCATTTGCTTTCAAATATCCCGTGTGCTGCATAAGCTATAGGGCCTAACGTTATATATATATGTGAGACATGGATCACGTGGAAACTTGTCAACCCGGTTTAAATCCGTATTATGAGACATGGGGTAAGTGGCTAATCACGTCCTGGACACTGCGGTTTGTAAAGCAATCCGGTAACGTGGCGTGAGTATTGCGTGAGCGTCCATCACTCTAACAAGTTTATAGGTGCCTTCCGGATCACCTGTGTAAATCCATCTGAGAATCACAAGGAACCACACGGACGTCACTGTAAACGAGCCTCTGATGTGCCCCTCCGTGAGCACGATACAGTCACCAAAATTAATGCTGTTTTAATGTTGGACCGACGTCTGCGACGTCGGGCTAAAATTAAATCAGCATTTAGTAAGAGTATCGTGTTTGCTGGTCGCTCGCTCTGTGATGTTAGGCAACTCACCCAGAGTTTTTACCGGTATAGCGTAAACACGGTTCACGATGATGAACAGTAGCCATCTTTGATGTCCCGGAAACCAATAACCTGGGGCAGCTCACATGAGATGTACTGCCGACCGAACAAACAGACGCTGGACCGACATTGTGCATTTTTTTCGTTTTACTGCTTGTTGATTTTGACTGGGGAGTTGTGATAATGAATCACGATAGACCCAGATCCCAGTTAGACCATGGGCTTCTACCACCCCACTCATATTTGGAGGACATACCAAGTCTCTTTTTTAGTGTGTGTGGTTGTGTGCGTGTGTGTGTGGGGGGGGGGGGAGGGGGTGACATTTTTTTGTGAAATATTTCTGTTTATCTATATATGAAAACAAGATGTCTCTCGAATGAATTATTTCATTAATTTAGCATATGTTTATATTTATATTTAATCATAGTTGCTCTGATCCTGAGTAAAGTTGTCCTGGCCTTTGACCATCTACAATCTATTGAAATTTTCACGCTATTAATGGATCATTAGCTGTGAAGCCTATATTTATATTATCCATATTTTCAGTTGAAATATATGGAGTTGAAAGATATATTTTATCAGCCAGCATGGCATCATTTGTTGTCTCAATCCTAAAAAAACTTGACTGTTTATCTATACTAATGAAAAGAATGGGGCTTTAGGCAACCTTTGTGCACATCTACTAGTATGCTAAACTGGACCAGGAGAACCTCCTGAGGGTGGTCAGATGTATGAGATGTATGAGATGACAGTGTCCTCCAGATACTTGATTCGAAATTCGTATCCTGGCGGTCTGAGGCCGAGCAAGCTACCTCTCGGTCACGAATCCGATTTTCCGAGCAGGCAGCTTTAACCACTGCACCAGGGCGCCCGCCCTGCTTGATCTACTGAACAGCACGTTATTATAGGTAAGTTTTACCAATTGTAAGTTGAATGGCTTAACGAGAAAACCTCCTGAACTGATCCTTGTTACCACACATTGTCATTCGAAGTAGCTATGACATCTTACATCTTAATTTGCGTTCTCGTTCTAGTGCGTTTATTTTTGAAGATGTAGTAACAGAGCTCGAGAAAAATCCTGATACGTCGACATAACATATTTATTTAAAAAAAATACTTAATTTCACATCTTATAATTAGCAACATGACAGCTCGATTTAACATGTGTATGAGTTCGTTCGTACAAAAGCATGGCTATTATGCTTCACTATTCCAAACTAGTATAGTGAATAAAGTTAAAGGTAAATGTATTATCTAAAGTTGTTATTTTTGCCTAAAAATGCAGCTGCAGAAACGTGGTAAATCTACTTTGAATAAAATCACCGAGGATAAGAACATTTAAATATTCAACAAGTTATTGCTCGGGGAGTTAATTTAACGAAACTCAGTTTGAAATTATTAAATATTTTCTGAAAATGATTTGACGTTTTGAGGGCTGATGGGTATTTGATATGTTTTTTATTGAAATCGAATTTAAAATGCGTTTAAAAAAAATGATCATAAACGTTATCCGTCTATTCAATTGTCCTTACAGTTTATTCAAATTTCCATGTTGCAAATATTCAAGAGGTTGTATTTTACATAACAGGCTCTGGATTTGACAATATGTTGTCATTTGTAACATAGTTGATGTGGATACCCAGTAAACACAAAATATTTATATAACATTTATACAACGTCGGCCCAACGTCTTTGACGTTGGACCAACATTGTACAAATGTTATACAAATATTTTGTGTTTACTGGGTAGGAGCCCCCAGCGAGGAGAATATTATATCAGTCGGTTATATTCCCACATGACCTGGCCTAACCCATGTGTTCTAATTTACTTAGCCAGGCTAGACACCAGTAATTGACCCTTCAAGGTCACCGTAATTTACCATAGATGGTAAAGTGACTGTGATGTCATTATCTGTGTCAGGTCACCTTATTAAAGCCGGGTCATACACGAAGACGTGCCCAGAATGCTATCGTATTTGAGCATCGTCTCAGCTGACGCCATACTTGTTTGTGAGAGGCCCCACTAGTCTCTTTCGTACAAAAAAATATGGGCGGCGCCCTAGTGCAGTAGTTAAAGCTGCCTGCTTGGAAAGTCAGAGATCCCACTCTGGCCTTCAAATTTTAGAGAAACAAAATGTTTCTTCCTATCCCACTTATACAGACTCAATATTGTGGATGCCTCCGTGACTGAGAGGTAGCGTGCTCGGCCTCAGACCACCATGGCTCGAATTTTGGATTCAGTATCTGGAGGCAGTGTCATTTCATTCATCTTACCATCCTCAGGAGGTTCTCCTGGCCCAGTTTAGTCTATATGTGCACAAAAGACGGTGGTCTACGACCACATTCATTTCATTTCATACAAAAATAAACACGCGGATGTGTAATTCTGCCTGGAATGTCTAAAGACAGTAACCGCTCACTTTTCAAGTAAGCATTTACTGTTTTATTGATTTGCAAAATAGACTATTATGTATGTAGCACCAGGTTAGATCGCCATATTTCATCTAGTGTTATAGCAGCAGGGTAAATAATCTTAGATTAACAATTATATGCGAAACAACTCTCTTTTTTCGTCCATAAATATTATTGCACAAAAATGCAAAAGCTGCATTCTAAATGAGTTTTAATGTGCTGCCTACTTTTAAATAATATTACAGTTGTACATTTTTTTATCCTATGACATTGTACCGGAAATTATATTTAGTAGGCTACATATACATCTATTGTTGTTATTATGCAGTCTGACCCCAGAGATTACATCGTCCCCTTAGATATGAAAGGGTGTATCTGCCAGTTTGTATAGTGGCATATACACCATTTCATTACCAAGAGGACGACATAGTGAGGGTTAACCTGAGCGACATCCATGTTGCTAAGAATGGTTATTATGCAGTAAGTATTGCACAAAACACTTATAGTACATGGTTGTACTCTAAATAAAATGTATATCTGTTTTCGACCCAATTCTGTATGACTTTGGCCCAATGCATATGCATCAGTGCTTTAACCCTTTAACCGCCAAATTCTTCAATTGGAATTTTCACCCTCTTGGAATTTTCACCCTTAATTGCTAGGACAGAGTCCTTGTACAGTCATTAGCACTAGCACTAGCATTAGCACTGGTGCCTGTCTCGCATCACAATTCGCGCTTCGTGTCCGTGTGATATGTATGTTTTAAACAAACATAATCTCGTGAGAGCCTCCGTGGCCGAGAGGTAGATTACCTCTTCTCAGACCGCCAGTGCGGTGTCATATGTAACGTTATCTTTCACAAAGTATTTATAATATGTTTGACTTTTAAAACCATTTATATGAAGTTTGGGTTTTTTAGTTATCTAAAAGGTGGAGAGATGAGATTTTCGGAGGTTTAGTCACTGAAATATCATACAACTCTCGTTACAAATGGATACCTGAGATTATCCATCTCTTTACTGTACACCAGGGGAACTTGAACAAGACAGCAAAATAGTTTTCAAATTCAACGTCAAATACAATGTCCGGACATTATCAATAAAGTAAATGCGAAATTTATTTGAACGTAATACGAAAATGTTTAGATTGATATACATGTAGGTACCCGGCCGTATACTAAGACGTTTTAGGTCACTAGCGTACGAGCCACCCATGATTTAACAGAGAAACATGAAAACATTGCCAAATAGTTATAAAATACAGTAGTATTCAATTTTACATTCCGTTTTAAATTCATAATAGTATATATAAACAATTAAATGTAATTCTGAATTAATATTGATACATGCCCCATATTCAAGACCAGACCGCACCAGAGCCATATATGACAGTTCTTTAAGATGTTCGGGGCATTCACGGACGTTTTTCTGTGCTCGATGCTTAGGTATGGAGAAGACTGTACCTGTTTTAGGACTTCGTCATTTATTTGGCAGATATATGAAGGCTCATATTTGCCAGGAGTGCTCATGATGTAATATTCTTGGAGATTAAATGCCCACTTTACTGATCACTCATGCAACGATGTGAGGCATTTTGGCTCCTCACTTGTGGCAAATATTTATGAACTTGACATGATCTTGAAAAAATTCACTGGCGGTTCGTAGCTCGTAATGTTCTATTAAAATCTAGCATTACTGATGACTGGTTGGTTGATTGGTTGGGTTATTTTCAGCAATGTGTGCGCATTAATTTTTACAGCACTATAGATATGAAAAGTGTGTCATAAGAAAACCTCACAAGATTTCTCAACTGGTGTTGAGTTTGTAGCCATCTTAATTTATGCCAAGCGTTGATAAATGTATCATTTTGCTCCGAATAAATAATAAATGTTTTTTCCATAATTTGATTGCAATATATATTATTACCGTGCTATACATTAAGACCAGCGAAAAATTTGAATCCCATTATAATCTACTAGCAGTATCTTGTTATCTCGCGTTTAAAGCAGTATGTTCATTATATTGTTTGTACATATTTACATTGTTCCAAACAATCGGGCTTTCTGACTAATCATTCTTACTGGTTTCCTGACTAACGGGCCTTCTGACTGATAGGCGGACACCATAGTATCCAACTTTTGTAGTTCAAAACTTTCAGTATAGATGTAGTGAATTATGTCATCAAGGGTGTCATCAAGCTATCAATACATAAATACCTACTAAAATTTGGACAAATGAGAATATATTGTATAAAAAATAGTTAAATCTAAATTGTATATGTGTAAATTTGAAAATTTGATAATGATTCAGCGGCATATAACTGACACATATATACCTGCCGATTAAACATCGACTGACGCTAGGTAAGACGCCAGAGAACAGACTAAAAACGAAACCTGTTTTTCTTCACACAGTATAATTAATTTTTACAGCAATCATTCAAAACCACTTACGATCCAAAATCATGCACAACGAGTAAGATAATACTAGGATTTTTTTTTATTTATGATTATATTACCAAATATTCACCCGTTGTATAGTTTTAAATTGGCAAAATTCGATAATTAAAAATTATTGTTGATGTCTTGATGTTATTATTGTTAATGCTAATCATATGGAATGCTGAAAATGGCTGAATGCTAATGCGCTGGGATTATATTAGGTGTACTATAATATGTCCTATGCATAAGTATGAATGGTAATCGATATAATTGTAACATAATTCAATTTAAACTATATCAAGATTATAAAACTATGTAACGTATATGTAATTGCCAGAATAACCTGATTCAGACAGTTTCTATATTATATCTAAGCTTTATGGTATATATTTTATTTAGCTACCATGTTAGGTCACTTTAATTGCAAAATATTACTGATGCCATCCACGTGGTCATGAAGTTACCAATCTTAGTGAAGTATGATTGAGTGTTGGAGGTGCAACATACGAGTATCTGGCACAAATGAGCCTGTCACAGCCACAAGTAACTGTTCACCCACAGCAGGCTACTCAATCACTGACATATACAATTGAAACCTATACTACGTGCATGTCGACGCCCTTCCAATTTATAGTGCTTTTATAAAATTGGTTTTACTCATACGTCGCATAAGCTTTTGCATTAGGCCTACGTTATCACGAGTATGAACATCACTGCGATAAATTTATATAATAGTAGAAACTACAATACTTAGACATGTGTACTGTTGTCTTCCCTATTTTCTCATGCACACCTATGCTGGCCACACAATTCTTCATGTAATCCTAGTTTGATTATGTCTTGTACACATCACACAGTACATATCAGAACAAATAATTTGTCATTATCTGATTGTAAGCACTATTTGATTTCTTTTTATCACTGCGAAATATCTCTTTTACATTCACAAAATATGCTTCTAATCTTATATGCAATACAAGGAACGAACGAAGATGTAGTTCTGCTAGACGCGTATATATATCCGTTTTAAAAAAAATACATGTAATTTCCCATTAAAATTGATGAAATAGTTTATGGTAGATACTCAGGTAATTAAATTCGTGCTTTCCTTGGAACGTAATCATTTCTTTAGCAATTCCAACTGCTTCAAAGTGTTGACAGATGTTTCAAAATTATTTTTACCAGCCTATGAAATCAATGTTATTAGGACTAAAATATGTGTTTAAATTAACATCACGATTTGCAAATTTTTGGTCTCAAATTGAACAAATATGAATATTTGCCGTTCTATAGCGTCGGTCAGTCACCTGTGATTGACTAATTATCACTCTGCCGTCAGTGGAAATTTTCGGTATTTTTGTCATTTTTTAAATGGCTTATGACGCCAAATGATTCCCAATTCATATCTTAAATGATCACTCACCTTCCAAGAACACCATTTGCCCCTGTAGCGCATGCATGCCAGACTTCACCTGGCCCACTTCCCTCTGGTACTTCATTTTACGGTGTTGTTGCACACATGTGTCTGAAAATGTGTACATTTACTGTTGCCAACTACGAGTACAGTGGTCATCTGGACCTTATATAATAGTCTCCTGAGCGCAACACTAGTAAGGACTATACTATGTAAGGCCTGATCAGTACGTTATATGTATATGACCAGGTATAGGCGAGGTTGCCCTGACAAGCCAATGTCAAAGAAAGTGGATATTTGAAATATAGTTACGCCTATCATTATTATTCCTAATTATCTATTTCGAGACACGCATATTATAAGGGATTAGTAGATACATAATAGTTATCTACACTGTATGGACAATTTCACCTTGGATTTTAATTCTTAATCCCTCAAAGCCTCACGGTGCATGAACGCATCATTTTGTATTTCTGAAAAATGACTCAATTTCCTTCAAACCTATGGGTTTTAGAACGAACAATTTCATGGAAATTTGTTTAATAAAAACTATATTTTTTTTATTTGTCACCCATTTTAAATCATCTTCCACGGGCAGATTTAGACCGGGTTGACAGTTTTCCGGAACCCTGTCAGCATTTTCAAATTTATCAAATTACACAGGGTTGGATACCTAAAAAGCATTAAATTATTTGGGTTTTTTTCAAGTTGGAACCCGGTTTTCGTTTTGATGACAGGGTTCATTAGAATCCAGTCACCATTCTGATTCATTCACTACAAGTCGAGAATTGCGACAGCAATTCGCGGCTCGTAGTGAAAGAAGATGATTATGGTAAATTCAGGATCTAAAGGTTTAAAGTGCTACATTGTGCCATTTAACTTGAAGTTGTGCAAAAACGCACAACTTTAAGTGGATAAAAATGACTAAAAAGTACATTTTTAGAATTTAAATAAAGAAATAATTATGGTAATCCAGCAAATTTAAAGCTCATTTTTCATTAAATTGTTCTGTTTCGAAGAAAAGGCTAAAAAATGGGGACCAGAGCAGGTGGTACGTGTGGAATGTAGCTTATTCAGATTATGGTGACTGACAACTATTATTGTGTAATTTGTTTTTACTTAGATCACTAAACAAACAGTAGATACGTCAGTGCAACAGTGGTCCACCATCTTACTGGGATGACACGGACGTTTGTTACTTAAGTGTAAATGAGGTGGTCAATCACAGCTGCCGACAAACACCCTCATATGTGACTAAGGGCTACTTCAACTGAGCCATGTCCAGTCCATCTCAGTCCAGTCCTGTCTTGTCCAGTCAAGGCGGATGCTTCCTTTTTACTTACCGGAAAAAATCTAACCCAAAGCACAAATAAAGCTAGTGAAAACTAACAAACTAACAAACGCGCACACACGGACGCACGCACGTACGCAAGCAAGCAAGCAAGCCAGCAAGCAAGCCAGCAAGCAATCTAGCAAGCAATCAGGCAAACAGGCAAACAAGCAAACATGCAAAAAAGCAGACAAGCAGACGAGCAGCCGAGCAGACATGTAGACAGGCAGGCAAGCAAACAAGCAAACAAACAAACAAACAAACAAACAAACAAACAAACAAACAAACAAACAAACAAACAAACAAACAAACAAACAAACAAACAAACAAACAAACAAACAAACAAACAAACAAACAAACAAACAAACAAACAAACAAACAAACAAACAAACAAACAAACAAACAAACAAACAAACGAACGAGCAAACGAACGAACGAACGAACTAGCGAACTAGCGAACGAACGAACGAACGAGCGTATGACCAAGCGAACGAACGAGCGAACGAACAAGCGAACGAACGAACGAACGAACGAACGAACGAGCGAACGAACGAACTAACGAACGAACGAGCAAACGAACGAACGAACGAACGAACGAACGAGCGAACGAACGAACGAAAAAAACGAACGAACGAACGAGCGAACGAACGAACGAACGAACGAACGAACGAACGAACGAACGAACGAACGAACGAACGAACGCACGAACGAACGAGCGAACAGACAAACAAATTGAATGCAGTACATTATATGCAGTACATTATATAATGTGTATGTACACCACATAATTCAGAATAAGATGTGTATTCCCTGCGCCCTGTAGAGAGCTCAGTGTTACCTGCGCCCTGTAGAGAGCTGAGTGTTACCTGCGCCCTGTAGAGAGCTCAGTGTTACCTGCGCCCTGTAGAGAGCTCAGTGTTACCTGCGCCCTGTAGAGAGCTCAGTGTTACCTGCGCCCTGTAGAGAGCTCAATGTTACCTGCGCCCTGTAGAGAGCTCAATGTTACCTGTGCCCTGTAGAGAGCTCAATGTTACCTGCGCCCTGTAGAGAGCTCAATGTTACCTGCGCCCTGTAGAGAGCTCAGTGTTACCTGCGCCCTGTAGAGAGCTGGGTGTTACCTGCGCCCCGTAGAGAGCTCAGTGTTACCTGCGCCCTGTAGAGAGCTCGGTGTTACCTGCGCCCTGTAGAGAGCTCAGTGTCACCTGCGCCTGTAGAGAGCTAAGGGCTGAGGTGTCTTTACGATCCAGACAGCTCCTCTCTCTGCTCCCTGGGGGGTGTTGCTCGTCTAGTTTGTTACTGCAGCACACAGACCTGGTGATAAGAGCATGTGACGTGTAGCCACAGAGACAGGTGCCCTAAACCCTGTTTCCCTAAACAACACTCAATGATTCCTGTAGTGTTTCTCTTCGGTGTGATTTCACTTCAAAATAGTGTTAATTTGAGTTGATATACTGTATTTGGAACCGTTTTACAAATTTAGATTAATGTAATTCATGATTGGTGTACTTGCAGTCTGATGACCTTTTGTTATGAGATGTTTTTGTTTCAGTGGGATGTGGTTTTGCAGGATGATGCCACATTAGCGTGATGTTTTTGCAGCACGGTCTCATTTGTGGCGTTACTGCAGTGATGCAGCTTATCAGACGAGTGGGCTGATTAGCTGATAGTGGTGTAATAGGTGGCAGTAGTGTCAATCTCTCCTCACCTCACGTCACCAATACTGAACAGTCTGAACAGTCTCTAATGTTGCAGAAAAAAAAAATCAGTGTTAAAATTTATTTGTCGGAAGCGTGAATTAGATCTCTGATCTGTTGCATTATCCGTGATTACTCTCTCATCGAGACATGAAACGCCCGTATTATTAGAGGTGGGCAAGTGGTCACCACATTGCCACATGTGCCGACAGAAGCAAAATCTAAGCAATGTAAATCTTTAAAATTGATAATTTAGAGCATCAAAAAGTAGCAATTTATTTTCTCCTGTAGGGCGGGGGAGGGGGGGGGGGGCTAAGGATAGTGGTTAGCACCGCTGCCTTTCACGCTAGAGTTCGGGCTCGTTTTATCGGTCTCGGCGGTTTGAAAGAAACAAAAATGTTTCTTCCCCATCCACTCGTAAAACTCAGTATTGTGGCGAACCTCCGTGACCGAGAGGTCGCGTGCTCGGCCTCAGACCGCCAGGGCTCGAATTTCGAATCCTGTGTCTGGAGGACAGTGTCATCTCAATCATCTCACCATCCTCAGGAGGTTCTCCTGGCCCAGTTTAGCCTATATGTGCATAAAGGTGGCCTAAAACCCGCTTCATTTCATTTCTCTTGGCTGAATTTGACCTGTTTGTGCACAAAAATGGCCTAAAGCCCGAGTCATTTCATTGTTTTTCTCCTGCTCACCCCCGATTATATCTCATAGTGTTGACAGGGAGCTGACATTATAGAGGTAACGTACTATCGCAAAGCCAAACGTCCTGCAGTTGAAACCGTATATGTGATGTGCGAATTTTTTCGTTAATCCTTAGATCCCTGAGCTATTCAATTTATTTCAGGCACTTGATGTTGTCTATCGCGGTACCGAAAATGTATGTTATTAGTGAAATTAATGTCCCAATATATATCAGTGTGTCAAGATTGAAGGCATAGTGTACTGTGAACAGCTCGTTATCAGGGGTTTTACAGGTGCTACTAAAACACAGAATGTCTACTGCAGTCGACATCAGTGCTCTAAGGGTTAAGAGTTTAGGACGCATTGACTTTTTCAGTCACTAGAAGTTGACATTGCTGGAGCAATCGCAATGCAGTTTTAAATTAGTGAAAAATATTGTTATTTAACTGTATAGTTTTTACAAGTTATGCTTTCTTTAGAACATGTATCTGCCCATTTTACGAATTTAAATATTTTTGTCCTGCTACATGTAGCTAAATCAGTTTGAAAAAATCTGACCCAGAAATTACGAGATGTTAACAATGTGGGTTCGATGCTGCGCCTGCGTTGCAGATGGTGGTTCACATTGAAGTGTCACTGTACTGGTGATAGTCACCCGATGGCTGACATTGTAGGGGAGACCGGGGAGGAACTGGGACAAGTGAGAACTGGGGCACCGCTGACAACGTCCGTTGTTTTCAGACAATCAGCTTTTAGGAAACATTTTTCTGTGGCCCTTAGTTGCCTTCACCACAATCTCTCCAGAATCAAATTACAGACAACTTTGTTAGTGCAATGACAAAACTAAAATTTTTAGTATAAAAAGTTGTTTTTCTGCCTTTGTGTGAAAGTGTAAAGCGAGTTGAATATATACAGTACCTCACATTTACAGTGCTTGGGGTAACCTTGCTACCTTTTTCGTGGATATGTATAAGCTAAATGTTGTTTACTATTTTGATTATTGAGTAAGTGAAATGGTTATAAATCTGGTAGGCATGGGGAGAACTGGGACTATATGTAATGGCATGTAGGGAGAACTAGTGAGTGTCCCACCTCCCCACATAAGTGTCCCACTTCTTTCTATATTGGATATAAATTGTTTAAATGTGTTCATAAACTGTTTGTACCCATTTACATCTGTTTATAATTCCCTTTATTTCTGGTATCGATGGATGTAAAGAGATATGGTAAAATGTCCCACTTCACCCCATGAGCTGTCGATGTTCTCCGCGTTTTAATTTTTTTTTCAGCAGGTGCAAAAAATGGTTAATAATAACTACTTGATAGGTACATACAAACTTATAACAGGCATAAGGGTAACACACAAAGTAGGGTCAAATGACGACAGTGAAATGGTGTCTCCTCGCCCTCCTCTAGACATCAGACGTTAATCACCGCACTGAATAATTACAATTGTATAATGGCCATAGACCCATAACATAAGTATTCAAATGAAGCGGAAAGAGCTAACTAAGACATGTATGATGATTTCAAATTGAAAAAACACTTTGGTCTCTATGGTTTATACAGATAAATTCAGTGTTTTAAGGGTTAAGAGTATACACACTGCAGTATCGGGTTTAATGCTGTTACGGCTGGTGACAGCTCGTGGTGGTAACTGTAGCTTGAAAATTCACTCTGAAGGAGAGAGTCCCTCGGCAAAACTCAAACCTCAAAGCGCTAAAATATTTGTGTATAAACTATGGAGACCAAACTAAATACCCGTTTGAATCTGTATAAAAAATATCACAGTTTAAAAAATGTAATTTGTTCCTGTGTTGTTTATTTGATTGGTTCAATAATTTAGGAAAATGTTTGATACATCTGAAACAAAATAAATTATGTAAGTGGAATCCGTGTCAGGCCCTGTGTGTACATCTCTCTTAGCAGAAATGCATAACCAGAAATGTATAGCTCCGGCCTGTTGATTTCAGACAGTATGTTCACCAAATTGCATATAACTCAAAATCTATTTCACCTATACACTTGGTTCTGGTGTCATCAGAAAGAGCGATCATGTATCTTTTCATTGTGGCTTTTATTAATACTAGTAATGCTGTATGGTAGTTGCTGGATAGTAAGTAATATCCATCAAATATTGAGGTAAAATTGTCATATCCCGCCTATAAATATGGTGATATACTTTTTAGTTAATTAATTAATTAATTAATTAATTATTTAAAATTATTAAACAATTAATTAATTATTCAAATTAATTAATAAATTAGGATTAAATGAAGGGACATTCATTTCAAGGTAGCGTAGCATTCTCGTTTAGTAATAAAACGACAAGAAAAAGCCATCATAGATTTCCATGAATTTTTGTAGGCTGTCATGCTTGGTGAAATTTTGTGTACAGCTTGTTTCTCCTCAGAACCACATGGCAATGTTGTGAGAAAACATGCAGATATCACGTGCTCATGTTTTGGTCTACATGTAAATAAGGCACAGGAGCGCCGCATGTGCCCAGAAAGTGAACTAGGTCTACATGTATAGGCGGGACATACATGTGAAATGGCAATTTTACCTCAATATTAGATGGATATTACTATCCAGCAACTACCATTCAACATTACTAGTATTATTAAAAGCCGCAATTAAAAGATACATGATCGCTCTTTCTGATGACACCAGAACCAAGTTTATAGGTGGAATAGTTTTTGAGTCATATGCAATTTGGTGAACATACTATCTGAAATCAACAGGCCGGAGCTATACATTTCTGGTTATGCATTTCTGCTTCTAGGTAATAATAATTAAAGAAGGGTATTAATTGTTTCACTTTAATGACCAATAATATTTAACTTGTGACTGCTCACTCCCCCCGGAAATGACCCTGCTGCGCATGCAGGTGGGTCAACAACATGTGCTAAGCATATCTACTCTTTTTTCCACTTGTATACAATAGAACAATTATATAGTGCAAGGTTATATAATTGAGATTTTAATTAGGGATTTTGTCAATTTAACATACTACATTAATGGGAATTCATGAAATGCAATTATAATAGAACAATTATATAGTGCAACGTTATATAATTGAGATTTAATAAGGTTTTTGTCAATTTAACATACTACATTAGTGGGAATCTCCCTCGGATTATAATTGCATTTCATGAATTCCCACTAATGTAGTAAGTTAAATTATCAAAAACAACCGTTATTTAAAATAACTATCACCCCAATGTATATATTTTATTTAATGTAGTCATCTGTAGTATATTTCCCAGGTGAAAATGCTAGATAAGTTAGAACAGGTGTGACGTCAAGCTTCTTATTTTACTATAACAGGTATGTTACCATCAAATGTCAAATATAGCCTTGGGATGATACGTGGGTTGGCTTAGACCAATCTTCACCTTCTTGGCCATTATCAGATTACAGTGTCACACAAAACCAGAAGACGTGACAATAACGCGCTGGCACCCTATATAATTGTATAGTAAAGGCAAGGCCCGTATTCTCGTACAAGTTACGATATATCGTAGGCTTATAATTGGTCGAGCTGGCCAACTCGACCAATCATAAGCCTACGATGAATCATAACTTGTACGAGAATACGGGCCAAATAGTGAGATCACCAGAACTACTCTGCACAAAGTAATTCTCCATTCTATTTCAAATACAGTTTCAATAGCGAGAGTGATACGTCCGTGCGATTTAACCCACTGGAATCAATTTCCCTGATTCGAAAATGGTGTGCGCAGATTATTGTGACGTCATATGGCGGATTTTGTAACATGCACATGTACAAAATTTCGACACACTCCAATACAAAAGTCGCGCAAGCGCTGCTAGAATATCAGACATTTACTCGGTTCCACTCGGGCTTATTGAACTAGTTCGTGTATTAGCCACTCAAGCGTTGACCCGGTACCGCTTGAATGTTGGACCAGCGCTACAGACCTTTGTACAATAACTTAAAACTACTAAAGTTGGCTAAACTTATTTATGTTTTATTAGCACATTAAATACCGTCTTTTGAACATATTAAAGATAAAACATGACATTAATCAACAATAATATTTCAAAATCGTCGACCCCTATTTTATTAAATCTGCATAATTTTCACTCACTTGAAGTTGTGGATCGCTCTCTATGGGTGGTTAAACAACTAATTTAAATACAATATCACGCCACAGATTTTAAAAATATAAGCTGTTTTCCATTTGATGCTGAAAACAGCTCTATCTAAAATACAAATAAAAGACAAATTAGGCACTTGAGTATTAATTTCAACGTCATTTCAGTCCACCCCACTTTGTTGTGTTTCTGTAAATCTCCCGGCAATTCCAGACGTATTCAGCCGTGCAAGCCATACTGCACTAACTGCTTACTTTTCAAGTACGTAGTTACTGTCTTTTGGTTTTGGATAGACGTCTTAAGCAGCAGCGCTTTTCTAGACGGTCCCCGCAGAGTTACCCTGCCATGTGAGAGTGAGATAAGAAACAGTGCTGCCACCTAGCGAGCACGATGAATTCACCTTATTCTGTTTCAATGTTGGGCCACCGTCCTCGACGCTCGGTGAATGCCGGGTATGTAAATGAATGAATAGAGACGGCGGTGTCCCGGAATTAACGCCTGTGAACAGGACAAATACAAAACGACATTAGAAGAGCCTGATGATCAATTAAAGGGACACAATCGGGCTAAAATAAAGTAAAAATCAGTATCTTTATTTTGGCTTCTTAAAACGGCTATAAGATGTGAACATGTCTATATACCAGAATTGCGGACGTCTTTGAAATTTTGGGTTGCTGTGACAACGTAGCAAGTGTGCCGAAAGCCCCATTTCCCGTATATCTTATTTCAGACTGGTAAATGCGCAAGACAAAATTTAAAAAAACTTACGCAATTCTAATCTGTTCTTATGGCCATATTAAGAAGGTAAAATAAGAATACTATTTTTTGTATGATTTTAGCTTGATTGCGTTGCTTTAAGTTGAATTTAAAACACACCACTAAACTATTTGCTTTGTCCGACCACTACACTCTAAGCCGGGAATGGAGAGTTATTGTTAAAGGGACCCCTTGGGATGAGACATTTTCAATGTCGTCAATTTTGAAAATTTAATTTAAATGAAGCTATATAGCCTACTGATCTTAACTGAAAATACGAAAAAGTCAAAAAACAATTTTAAAGCATTGAAAAAGAGTGAAATAGTTGTATTTCCAGGTTGTATATTGCCATGTAAACAAAACAAGTCAGCAATATTCAGCATTTACATCACAAATTCCCACGTATCAGACGGTAAGATCAGAGCATTCGCCGCTAATTGGTGTCTTCTAGTCAGGACACGAGAGGACACACCTGCAGCACTGATTGTCTACCCAACGCTGGGCCGATGCCATCAGCATGTGGCCCAATGCTGTGAAAACATTCAATCTTCCTTCAGGTATACAAATAGTTTGTTTGGGTTACTTCTGGTTTCATAGAAATGTTGATTAAAAATATTTGTAAAAATCTAAAAACTCTAAAAAAAATTAAATCTTGATCTGGGTGATACACTACTTCATTACAAGACTAAAAACGAAAATTGATGTCTGACACAAATAAAGTAAACGCTTCTATATAAATAGAGAAGAGAGACCTTGTAGGACGGAAAGACGGAAAAGCGCAATTTAAGGTCGGCGACGTCTCCGTCCTTAGCGTTGTAATCAAAGGGGAAAAAAACCCATCAGGAGTCTGGAGTCTGCATGTTAACTAAACCGGAACCAGCCTCTCTCAGAGTACATGGCACCAACGAGCCTCTCAGTCAGTCAGTCAGTCAGTCGGTCAGTCGGTCGGTCGGTCGGTCAGTCGGTCGGTCGGTCGGTCGGTCGGTCGGTCGGTCGGTCGGTCGGTCGGTCGGTCGGTCGGTCGGTCGGTCGGTCGGTCGGTCGGTCGGTCGGTCGGTCGGTCGGTCGGTCGGTCGGTCGGTCGGTCGGTCGGTCGGTCGGTCGGTCGGTCGGTCGGTCGGTCGGTCGGTCGGTCGGTCGGTCGGTCGGTCGGTCGGTCGGTCGGTCGGTCGGTCGGTCGGTCGGTCGGTCGGTCGGTCGGTCGGTCGGTCGGTCGGTCGGTCGGTCGGTCGGTCGGTCGGTCGGTCGGTCGGTCGGTCGGTCGGTCGGTCGGTCGGTCGTATCTGTCTGTCTGTCTGTCTGTCTGTCTGTCCGTCCGTCCGTCCGTCCGTCCGTCCGTCCGTCCGTCCGTCCGTCCGTCCGTCCGTCTGTCGGTCTGTCGGTCGGTCGGTCGGTCTGTCGGTCGGTCGGTCGGTCGGTCGGTCGGTCAGTCGGTCGGTCGGTCGGTCGGTCGGTCGGTCGGTCGGTCGGTCGGTCGGTCGGTCGGTCGGTCGGTCGGTCGTCACAATGTCGTTTAATTGTAAATACGCAATTTTAATCTTTTCGCATGTAGGTCTATTTAAAATTTCCGCAATTACAATTTTTTTTAATGTAACATAAAAGGCTCTACTGGGCAATATAAATACATAAACCTGGTCAAACACATCATGTTTTTGCGTTTAAACTGTGTACAGCCCTATTAGAATATGGAACTATTAAGATATACGGCCGATGATATTAATGAATATGAAAAATACAGCTAAATCTTCTTAAATATAAGCTTGACTCTAGAAAGCAAACACAAACTCCAGCAATGTATGGTACCACGGCATTGTCTACACTGATAATACGGGAATAAGCGAAGTTGTGATATCGTTCTCTCGGATATGAAAGGGTGTATCTGTGATAATTGGTGTGATCAAAGCTCAAAATTCCATCTCAGAGCCTTACAGCCAAAATTTGAATACATTATACTACTACTATATCAATAGATTTCACTGGATTTACAGATTGGTTTTCGCGTGTCTTTGAACTCATTGGACTTGGAAACACATACGCAGGATATTTTAAATATAGGCCCAAATGAAGTGATAATTTCCTTAAATGAGTCAATTGTTAGAATATTGAGAGTTCAAGTATTATAATAACAATAAAAAAGCGAAGATAATGGGTGTGTAACATCTTAAAACTCAGACAATAGATCAAATAATTATACAAAAACACTGACCAACAATCACAGATGGTCGCGAAAATAGCAAACACGAGATATCAATACAATGCTTGGCCAATGTTGGGCCAACGCCGTAGACGATGGGACGGTTGATACGCCGTTGGAAGATGAATTAGCCTCAGTAGTCAGCCGCCGGACAGATACTTAGAGGCTGTTATGTTATCTGTACATACATCGTTACCACTGGTTATAGCATTATGATTATGAATAAGGAAGTGGGATACATAAATCATTAATGGCCAAGTATTGGTTTGATATCAATAGACAAAAAACAAGCCTAAGAAATAGTTGGTTTACGAATTAGAGCTATTTTAAGCTAAAATGTTACAACATGTTTCTATCAGTATGGAGATACTAAACGAAGTTAAATTATAGGGAATATGTTTAAACCATACCACGCTGAAGTATTTTTAAATAATACTGTAGATCTTGTAATATTCGCGAGGTTTTAATTTTCGCGAATTTCGCGAGGACGACAAATTCGCGAATTCAAGAATTTCGCGAAAAATATTATCATAATAGCGCTACTAAAGAAAAATGAAAATTCGCGAATTCTAAACTTTGTGAAAAGTCCCAAAATGAGAAATTCGCGAAAATTTAAACACGCGAAAAATACCAGATCTACAGTAGACCAAGCGACCGAATTAAAATCGTCGTAAATATCTTAGTTGGCTCTTTCTGCTTCATTTGAATATCTATATCTATATGTTATTATGGTTATGGGTCGACGACCATTATAAATATTTTACTATTTTATAGTGCGGGGATCGACTTTAGACGTCAGATTCTGACGTTATGAACATATACTGAATACGGCGTTCGCTCAACGGTTTTGTGCTCGATCACTGAAGTTAAGCAACGTCGCGCCCGGTTCATAAGTGGATGGGTGACCGCCTGGGACTGCCAGGTGCTGTATACACTCGTGGGGCTCAGAGAACCACGTAAATCAGATGGCTCGTCTGACTGACTTTGAGTTGGACGTAAAAGAGCCTCAATGGACGTAGGCGCAGTTCCATCCGGCGAGCCCCCGAAAAATCCACAACATGGAGTACTTGGCACATATATGAGGGATTCTATAATTTTAAGCACCAGTGATGATATTTTCCTAGACATATGAGATTGTCCGAATATTGTCAAAAATTTAAACATATATCAACTTAGCTTTGTTTATTGACATAGCGTTGTCAGCAGAGCTTAATTTCAATTTTAAATGCTTATTTTTATCAATTTAAATTTTTCTTACCGTTATGGAGAGACTAATTTACCGTTATGGAGAGACCAATTTTTGTTACGGAGTAATCTTCAAACTTAAATTTCTCAGTGACCCTTCTACAAAAGTATACCATATTTAACAGGTGGTTGAACATGGTTATTATAATGTTGATCACTTAAGTTAGAAAGAATCACTTTATGACAATAACCCTTAAATAATGAAATAAGAATTACTCTCCGTTACGATTATTGTCGGTATGGAGAGTAATAATAACAAGCATTGTCTCACCATTACGACAATTATTTCTGTTATGGAGAGACAATAAACAAATACTAAATATCGATGCTAATACAGTTTAAAAGACAAAGAGAAAAGTTACTATTTCAACAAGTGTCACTTTTTGGTTAAAATACCGAATTCATAAAAGTTTATAGCTATTTTAAAATGAGAAAAAGGGTGATTTGTGACTACTTTTCCTATCCATAGCGTTTTTATTTTTGTTATGGGGTGACAGAAAATACGCGTTATGGAGAGACGTTTTTTTTTACTAAATCGTGCATAGCATCTATGTATTATTCTATACTATGATTTTTTTTTTTTTCAAATGAGGTTGTGCTTAAAAGTTTAATTGCAGTATTTATGTGGAAAAAATCGCGTTATGGAGAGACGTTGAATTAAAATACTCACCCGAAGACTTTTTTCTGAACAAAAACACATTTATTATAAAAAAATTCACGATTCACTGCATGAATGTCTCGCGCAACTATTTTGCACCAGACAAATGATATTTTGGTCAGAAAAAGTATAGAAATTACCTGAAACCTATAAGGTTACGGAGAGTCGCTGCAACGTGGGACAGACATAAATTGCATAAAAAGTGGTAAAATAATAAAATTATTTTTAAAAACTTGTATATAATCTTATAGATCGTGTTTTACGCTAACATTATATAAGAAACAAATATAGTATATAATACAGGAGGTCTAGAATAAATCACCTGTTTATGTGGGTTTTAGAATGTGGGACAAGGCTTTTTGGCTAGAATTGGCTAAATTTACATAATATTTCTTTCAAAAAACACATTTATGTTAGAATTTTTTCAGTTTAAATATTGCTATATTGTGAAATAAAGGTCATTCATTGCTTTTACGTAATTAAATGAAATCAAAATATCCAATAATAAATATTACAAGGTGCGGACAGTGCTGGTGCTTAAAATTATAGAATATCTCATAAGGCCATGATTGATATCATGAATGATAACAGGCCTTGCTAAGTTACTCCCGTGGCGCGATAGCGCAATAGTGCGTACTGCCACGTAATATACAGATACAGTCAGATTCTAACGTCTAAAGTCGCCCCCCCCCCGCACTGAAAGGGTAAATGACAATGCCACACACCATTAATAAGCGTGAACACACCCACATACCAATGATGATTATTGCACGATTCTAATCGCTGATTCTGGATTGTCAGGTTTCAAAGATTTATTTATAATTTCTCGCGTATCACGTTCGCGAAGAAATTAAAGGTTAAACAGGTGGTAATTTGTTGAAACAGTGGATTCTAATAATAGGAAAGCTATTTATGTAGAAATGTCGTCTCTGAGCATCCAGTGCACTTTGGATTGGTTTGTCGTCGTAAAAGACGCAATGCTCTATGATTTTGTGGCAAATAAAATCAATAATTACATTTTATGCCCTTCGTAACGTCCATGCATTTTTCATTTGTAATCATCTTGAGGGATCAAGTACTGGCATAATATTATTCAAGGTTAATAACAAGATTATGAAATATTTATATTAACTTAAACCTTAGTAAGATCTTAGCGTGAGAGAATGCACTATTTGTATTCGATGAATTATATGCAAATATTCCATATGGCGTATACATGCGTCGTAGCTCCTGCACTGGTTAATTCATTTCACGCCATAATTGTCATCTGTATCCACTACAAACCGCGATTTACTGTCGCAATTGTAGTGGATGTAATGAAGATGACTTGAAGTGGGTGGCAAATGAAAAAAATATACAGTTTATTATTAAAAATAGTTTCACAAAATACCTGGGGAATTAAGTCATTATTCAGAGATATAAAATGATGGTTTGATACATCGTGGGGATTAGCCCTTTCACTACGGGGACCATCTTTACACGTCAGAATCTAGATTCTGACGTATAAAGACGATCCCCGCACTGAAAGAATTAAAATATTTCTAATGGACGTAGACCTATAGCATATGTACTCAAATGAAGCAGAAAGAGCTAACTAAGACATGTATGATGATTTCAATTAAAAAAACCTTTGGTCTCCATGTTTTTTACAGAAACATTTTAGCGTTGTAAGAGTTAAAGGGTTAAATAACAATGAAATACCGAGTGAAAGTCGGCAGTTTCCGCCGTGTGGTTGAAGTATATTCGCAGTAATTGGTAAGGGGACTTCGAGACGTGGAGCGATCATTTTGTTCCACAGAGAAGTTGCCTTATTTCTGGAAAATGGCCACCTTGGTTGTTGTACATCAGTGCGTTAACACCACACACAGGACGAAAAGCAAAAAACAAAATAATCTTGGCCGAATGTCAAACTAGTCCTCACCCTTTTATAAACTGACACGTGTTGCTTATGGCCTGCACGATGTCGTGTCTTACACATACATATCCGTTGAAAATAAGGTATTCCCGGCAAACACAAAAAAATGTATAGCATTTATACAATGCTGGACCAACATCGAAGACGGTGGGCCGACATCGTATAAATGTTATACAAATGTTTTATGTTTGCTGGCTTGTATCTTATTAATTTTAGTCAGAATGCATCATTTGAGGCCTCAGATTTCAGAATTTTCTGGTGGAGCATGCCCCCGGACCCCTCTAGAGCTTATAAGTGCCAGCGAAAATGGGCGCCCCCCCCCCCCCTCCCGTCTATCAATTCCTGGATGCGCCACTGGTGTGAAACTCTCGTAAATCATTTTATACTTTTAAAATAAGGTATCTTTATTTTACTTACTGTGGTATTCTCGTACATCCGCTTGATTAATTGTTTGTTATGTGCTTGTACCTCAGTAATCAGAATAATACAATTATTTGTTTGTTGTTTATCGTTTTTTATGTTTATTTTATATATAAAACACGAGACTGCACATTGGTAGCAGCCAATGTTTAAAAATATGTTCTGATAAAGAACTAATAGAATAGAACAATCGAATATACTGGCGCTCGTAACTTATAATTGATCTTTATTTCGTTTTATTCAATGATATAATATAGGTTTATATAATAGGAAACTATACAGCTACCTGTTTATGCAAGGAGAAAGAACGAAATTCGATAGATTCGTAGATCCGAATGTGCGAGTCGTTTCGCGAGTATATTTAATCTACGAATCTACATCATGGTAATTGAGTTCTTTCTTCGACTTCAAATACACAGATTATGTGCATATGTTCAAAGATTTAATATCAAAAAGCTTATTTAATTGTCAGTATGGCTACACCAGTAAATATTAGACATGCAGTTTCATGATTAAACCAGAGATATTATTAGTGTTATCTCTGATTAAACCCTATATTGTGCCCTACCTAACCAGTACAAAATAACAGTACATTCCTAGATCCGAATCTACTGTTTTAAGAAAAGATTGACGTCACACAAATAATATAATACTACTGCTACACGATAAGCGCCAGGTAACTACATACATATCACATACACTGTCCGCTTAGATATAAAATGGTGTATCTGCCACTTTGTAAAGTGGCAGATACACCCTTTCATATCCAAGGTGACGATATCACATAGACTGTGATTTGATCTTTTCCTGTCACCAGAAGAGAGAGGTGGATGCAATGTGATTCTGGGCGGAAGGGATGACTGCCGCCTGACTGTAGGGGTCGCCAGCAGTGCAGTCTGTTGGCTGTTTGCTGGCTTGCTGTGGACGCCTGCAGGCCATGGCGTGGTCTCTTGTGAGGTCTGTAGGACGTGGGATGCTCGCTGTGGCCAGTACAGTAGCCCGTCTACAGAGATACCTCGTCTTTGTCAGCCACTCTCTTCTGACAACCACAAGTATGCTGACAATGTGTCTGCTGTCACTGACAACAACAACTGACAATGACAGTGTGAGAACAGGAAGGTATCAGCAGGGGGAGAGTCCAGGTAGGCAGGCAATAACCGCTGGTCAAGGCTATCTCGCCAAGTAAAAGGTGACCAGAGATTTGTTTTGACACTTCTTGCTGAGCGGATTACTCCACCTGTAGATCCAGTGAGAAGACGTCCAGGACAACGGGACATCACTAACTACACTACGAAAACACGGATTATTGTCTCATATATAATATGGAAGGCGAATGGATTTTCCCTTCTTCAGCGTTGTCATTACATAAATAATCTATACTGGAATTATCGGTAAATACAAGTTACTGAATGCACTACGCTCTCTGGATAAAACAGTTATTCTACCAGTCCCAACTGCGTTTTTGCTTTCTGGATTTATATACTAGGTAAGTATAAATGTGATAACTGATAAATATATTGATTAGCTTACTTTTATATATATAATTGCCTATTTTTTCATTTGTGTACTATTCCTATGTATAATCTTTCTATTATTTCTCGCCGATTTTGAAATACTTTCCGTGTGCGTAGTTCTAGTTTTTGAAGTCCGATCACGCTCTATTTTTACAGTAACAAATATCAAGTGGAGCGGCTCGTTCACCTTTACAGCAAAACGTGAAAATCTGCACTTTGCAGTCTGTGTAATTTTTAATCTGTGTAATGTCAAATATATATTTTAAAATAGACGACATGCTGTTTCTTATCCAAATGATATTTTGAAGACTAATCAACTGCAATTCCCTGTCACACTATCACGAGTTTGGCCTAGGAGTTGTGGCGCGTATTGGCTATTTATATTTCGCCATAATTTCCACGAGATCTCATGGATTCTGAGGATGGAGACATGAGTTCGACTCTTGCTCGAGTAATATTCCATATTAATACAAGAGTGTTACGATAATTTTGTATTTCACACGAGTTTAGACGACATCCATGCGACACTTTTTAGAGACTACTTTTCTACGGTAGTCTAACACCTTTATGCGAGTGTACACGCCTGGTAATATAATTATGTAATTATATTATTATATAATTACGTAATTATATAATTATATTATTATTATATAATTATGAGTTAATGACGAGTTGTCGCGAGTGAATTACGAGGAAGTACAAGTAAGGGCGACAACTTCTGGTGATCACACTTTTTGGATCAGCCTGTAGTTGATCTTGATAAAATAAAACCGCGAAACAATGCCCTGTCTGTTTTCAATCTCAAAAACCTGTTCGGGTTGTGGTCTGTTGTCTACATTTGTGTCATACACATAATATAATGTTTAAGGATATGTTTAAATTATAAAAAATACAAAAAAATAAAGTGTTATTATCCATTTTATTATTCATTTAGGGAGGGACGTGGCGCAATTCGCGGAAGTTTGCAATGTCACAGCCTGCCGTGCGGTTTCGAATCCCGCTTGGTGCAGAGTTTTCAGAGAAATATCATGTTTCTCCCCTCTCAATATTGGGACATTATTTCTATGTTGTGTCCTTGGGCAAGGCACTTTACCCTCACATGCTTTACTTGACTCAGGTGTAAATGAGTACCTGGTATGACAGAGATGGCAATGTGTGCGACTAGTTCCTAGCGCCGAAATGGCTGCAAGTGATGTATATTTAAAAATAAATTGAAATGGTACATGAATGAACAGGTCCAGTGACCATGTATAATATGTATGAAGCGCACAAATCATTGTATGTGCACCAGAGTTGGGGTCAATTCCGGAATTGCATGGGAATTGAGCTCAATTCCTGACTCAATTCCAGGAATTGGACTAGGAATTGGAATTGAAAAAAAAGGAATTGGAATTGAATTGGAATTGACAAAAAATGCCCGGAATTGATAAAGGAATTGACTTATTTTATCCATGTTTATTTTTAAGCGCTATTAAACGCATGAGTGATCATCACTTTTGTCTTTGCAGTAGAATTTTACCTGATCTATGTTGATTGATATGTGTATTAAAATAATAATAATAAACTTATATTAAAAGTTTTATTTAAGGTATGTGAAAATACTCATCTAAATAACTTATGGCCATCAAGATTAAATAAGACTGTGATGTGTAATATGAAAATAATTGTAACAAGATTACCCCTGCTTAGTTGAAGCAATTCAATCTAACTATCAAAGATTGGTGTGTGCGTATATACTTGGTATTTGCTACTTGTTGCTACTATACACCCTTGATTTACTCCCGCGGACTGAGGTAACCAGCCGGTAACAGTTTTGCCGAGAAGTGCGACTCATGACAACTCAACTAGTGTTAGAGAATCACCATCGAGTGGCTGAATTAGTATCAAAATGAGACGCCGAGCCGGCGTTGGTTTAATCTTGGGCCGTCATCGGAAACGACGGGCCAACATTATATCAACATTGGATCAATGTTCCGTGTTTGCTGGCTTAAAGTTCTGGAAATAATTGTAATATTATTTTATTAATGCTTTCCTTATATATTCGCGCAAGGATGATCAAACTGTTTAACTATCACTTTTGTGTCACTCAACAGCATTTTTTAACATTTGTATTTAAAAAGTAATGCTTGTCTCATGGGCATAATTTTAGCTCTCGTATTTGTTATATTTTTGTCATTTGGACGTCAACAGTTTATAAAACAATCACCAGTCATGATTAGACTTAGGTGAATGAATGGCTTAGAACATAACTATCGCTTGTCCTTTGAGTTGGTAGAACGAAAGAAATATCGGGACCTTGAAACGAATGCGTTTCCAATAGATGTTGAGCCAATGCTGATTTAATATTGGGAAAGCGCTGAAGACGGAGGAGCAACATTAAAGCAACATTGGGTTAACATCTAGTGTTAGTGGGAAGGAAGTTATGCAGCGTAGCCAAGCGCTCTAATTGACCCTATGATTACTTCGCTAATATGCCTTTTGTGCCCTAGAGGTTATCCTGATATATTTTCTTGAGGTATATTTATTCGCCACACGCTAGAATTAGATATTAAAAAATAGTATAATCGGAAAATAAATAATGTGAATAATTGCATCAATTGAAATACAACAATAGATCCTACGTTGGTTTATTTTTAATACGAGTTTATTTGAGTGAGGTGTGGGTCGACACGCCGTAGCCTCCACAGGGTCAGACTTATCAGAGTTTCAAGTAGCACGGCCTGTCGCGAGACATTGTGTTAATTACACTGCCGTGTTGCTGGCAATTGTGGCGTAACAGTTAGTCTATAGAAATAACACGCTCACATCCGCGTCCACACGAGTACAGCTCCGTCATCAGGTATTAAAGATGTACTCCACCCAACTAATATTGAAGTTTAGTAAATGTAACATGTTTAAATATGTTTACAAGATAATAAATAAAATGTATTTTATTTTATATCAGGTGTTATTATTTTATTTTATATCAAGTTATTATACAGCTGTTCCATGTGTATCAAAAGTCTCATTCCTAGGTGGAATTGATAAGGAATTGACTTTTTAGGAATTGGAATTGAATTGGAATTGACTTTTCTCAAAACCAAAGGAATTGGAATTGACTCAGGAATTGATAAAAAGGAATTGGAATGGAATTTGGAATTGATAAAAAGGAATTGACCCCAACTCTGATGTGCACTATATAAGAACTCACCATTATTTTTATTATCTTATTGTGTGGCGTTAGTTATATTTCATAATGATTTAAGAGGACATATTATTTGATATAAAAAAAAATTGTGGAGTGAAAATTATGTTTCACGCAGCAGACAAAATAGCTTAAAAATGTTTAAATACTTTTTATAAAGTATCCATGTATAGTGCGTAACGTATCAATGTAGTGTCAGTTATGCATTTCAGATTATATTTCTTTTTTTTCAGTACAGATTAAGAGTAATACACATATAATCTTAATAACCAAGAGAACTATCCAGTTCCATTTTTGATGTCACACATTTATACGCTTATTGGGAGTCTTGCTAATAAAAAAAACCACGTGTAGATCTGCACCCGTATTCTCGTACAAGTTACGATAAATCGTAGGCTTCTGATTGGTCGAGATGGCCATCTCGACCAATCAGAAGCCTACGATTTATCGTAACTTGTACGAGAATACGGGCCCAGGGCTATATTTATATGCTCGTCATAACCATGATAACTCCCAGAAACCCGCAGCAATGTCGAGTGCATATGGAACAGAACACGCACAAACGCGTACACATCTTGAAGATAAATCGGATAAATTCGTTGTATGTCGAGTAATGCGCGTATTAATGTCGCACTGCTCAATTTAACAGCTCTTCTCTTGTAGGTAGGCCTATCCTGTATATATTCTGTATTCAACTTGCATTGATAATTTTTTCCCACAATTCTGGCCGTTTTATACAGTTTTCGTTTGTTGATCTATGAGTTGTGCTCAGTATTAATCCTGTAGGAATACAAATTATTTGTATTATGTCCGATATGTATTCGCTGGACATCCGTCGCATTTTCGCCAGCCATTCGTCGCCAACACTAGGGAGTGCTACCAAATAGGCCCTATATATACAGTATATATAGTTACAACAAAAAAGAGAGCATATTCAGCACACCATGGGCTTATAGGACAATGCGGTCGGATATACATGGAACTACAGAACATGCGTGCTCGCCAGGGCTGTGTTAGTGTTGGAATAAATAGTTAGCTAGTGTTGGCAAAACAAGTGTGTGAGTTTGCGCTATAGAAATTTATTATCTCTATCCATAATATCTGTTTCAGTCAGTGGGGCTTTTATAGCTGACATATCACGCTCTCAGATATACAAGAACACGCCTTCACAGAAAATACAATGCTGCTTTTTCTTCACTCCTACGATTATCCAAGCTGCATACATTGTGATATTTATCAACTTGGGTTTGTTTCAATCAACTCTCAATGAAACTCAACATTTGGCTCCCCAGCCACCCAGCTGCAAAGACAAGCGTCGCACCTCAAGCGACAAATCGCATCCGGCTGTCTGGTCACAAAACAACCCAGAGTAACAGAGTGAACATGGCATGCTAACGTTGTCCTTAAGTATGCAGAAAAAAACGTTTGTCCAGCAAACGAGGCGGGCGTCTTTATTGCTCAGAATAACACACTAATTAGTAGCATGCTTCATTTGCATCTTCCCCTATAGGCAAGGCACCTTGTCTGGAAAAGATGTTCATTTGAGACAAACTATCAAGAGACAACAGAAGTAACACCATAATTACCCCTGCTACAGCACCATGTGGGATGAGCTAGACTGATGGGTAAATGCAGCACTCGGCCCCCACTGGACACACGGCGTTGTTGCGCTGTTGGATCAACGTTAATGACGTTGATTGAACGTCGCAACAACGCTTGTAATTACCACACCCTTTTCTTTTACGTAATCTGTCCAACATGGTACCCATGGCTAATATTACGGGTTGGGGACGTTATTCCGACAGTCCGATATTGCGACAAACCTAGCAGGGTTATTCTGAGGTGTTTTGCCGCAAGTGGTGTGTTAGCAGGGTTATTTTTTAGATAGTTTGTCGCACGTGGTGTGTTAGCAGGGTTATTTTTGAGGTGGTTTGTCGCACGTGGTGTGTTAGAAGGGTTTTTTCTGAGGTGGTTTGTCGCACGTGGTGTGTTAGCAGGCTTCATTTTGATGTGATTTGTCGCACGTGTTCTGTTAGCATGGGTTGTTTCTAAGGTAGTTTGTCGCACATTTTGTATTAGCAGGGCTGTTTCTGAGGTGTTTTGCCGCACGTGGTTTGTTAGCAGGGTTCTTTTTGAGGTGATTTGTCGCACGTGGTGAGTTAGCAAGGTTATTCTGAGGTGGTTTGTCGCACGCGGTGTGTTAGCAGGGTTATTTCTGAGGTGTTTTGCCGCACGCAGTGTGTTAGCAGGGTGCTTTTTGAGGTGATTTGTTGCATGTGTTGTGTTAGCACGGGTTGTTTCTAAGGTAGTTTGTCGCACATTTTGTATTAGCAGGGCTGTTTCTGGGGTGTTTGTCGCTCGTAGTGTGTTAGCAGGGTTATTTCTGAGGTGTTTGTCGCACGTGGTGAGTTAGCAGGGTTCTTTTTGAGGTAGTTTGTCGCACGTGTTGTGCTAGCATGGGCTGTTACTAAGGTAGTTTGTCGCACATTTTGTATTAGCAGGGTTGTTCCTGAGGTGTTTTGTCGCACGTGGTGTGTTAGCAGGGTTCTTTTTGAGGTGATTTGTCACACGTGGTGTGTTAGCAGTGTTTATTATGAGAGGATTTGTCGCACATGGTGTGTTATCAGGGCTTATTCTGAGGTGGTTTTTTGCACGCGGTGTGTTATCAGGTTAATTCTGAGGTAGTTTGTCGCACGTGGTATCTTAGCAGGGCTATTCTGAGGTGATTTATCGCACGTGGTGTGTTATCAGGTTAATTCTGAGGTAGTTTGTCGAACGTGGTATGTTAGCAGGGTTATTCTGAGGTTGTTTGTCGCACGTGTTGTGTTAGCAGGGTTATTCTGAGGTGATTTGTCGCACGTGGTGTGTTATCAGGTTAATTCTGAAGTAGTTTGTCTCACGTGGTATGTTAGCAGGGTTATTCTGAGGTGATTTGTCGCACGTGGTGTGTTATCGGGTTAATTCTGAGGTAGTTTGTCGCACGTGGTATGTTACCAGGGTTATTCTGAGGTTGTTTGTCGCACGTGTTGTGTTAGCAGGGCTATTCTGAGGTGATTTGTCGCACGTGGTGTGTTATCAGGTTAATTCTGAAGTAGTTTGTTGCACGTGGTATGTTAGCAGGGTTATTCTGAGGTGATTTGTCGCACGTGGTGTGTTATCAGGTTAATTCTGAGGTAGTTTGTCGCACGTGTTGTGTTAGCAGGGTTATTCTGAGGTGATTTGTCGCACGTGGTGTGTTATCAGTTTAATTCTGAAGTAGTTTGTCGCACGTGGTATGTTAGCAGGGTTATTCTGAGGTGATTTGTCGCACGCGGTGTGTTATCAGGTTAATTCTGAGGTAGTTTGTCGCACGTGGTATGTTAGCAGGGTTATTCTGAGGTTGTTTGTCGCACGTGTTGTGTTAGCAGGGTTATTCTGAGGTGATTTGTCGCACGTGGTGTGTTATCAGGTTAATTCTGAAGTAGTTTGTCGCACGTGGTATGTTAGCAGGGTTATTCTGAGGTGATTTGTCGCACGCGGTGATTTATCAGGTTGATTCTGAGGTAGTTTGTCGCACGTGGTATGTTAGCAGGGTTATTCTGAGGTTGTTTGTCGCACGTGTTGTGTTAGCAGGGTTATTCTGAGGTGATTTGTCGAACGTGGTGTGTTATCAGGTTAATTCTGAAGTAGTTTGTCGCACGTGGTATGTTAGCAGGGTTATTCTGAGGTGATTTGTCGCACGTGGTGTGTTATCAGGTTAATTCTGAGGTAGTTTGTCGCAAGTGGTATGTTAGCAGGGTTATTCTGAGGTTGTTTGTCGCACGTGTTGTGTTAGCAGGGTTATTCTGAGGTGATTTGTCGCACGTGGTGTGTTATCAGGTTATTTCTGAGGTAGTTTGTCGCACGTGGTATGTTAGCAGGGTTATTCTGAGGTTGTTTGTCGCACGTGTTGTGTTAGCAGGGTTATTCTGAGGTGATTTCTCACACGTGGTGTGTTATCAGGTTAATTCTGAGGTGATTTGTCGCACGTGGTGTGTTATCAGGTTAATTCTGAGGTGATATGTCGCACGTGGTGTGTTATCAGGTTAATTCTGAAGTAGTTTGTCGCACGCAGTGTGTTAGCAGGGTTATTTCTGAGGTAGTTTGTCGCATGTGGTGTGTTATCAGGTTAATTCTGAAGTAGTTTGTCGCACGCGGTGTGTTAGCAGGGTTATTTTTGAGGTAGTTTGTCGCACGTGGTGTGTGATCAGGTCAATTCTGAAGTTGTTTGTCGCACGTGTTGTGTTAACAGGGTTAATTCTGAGGTTGTTTGTCGCACGTGGTGTGTTAGCAGGGTTATTCTGAGGTTGTTTGTCGCACGTGTTGTGCTAGCAGGGTTATTCTCAGGTGATTTGTCGCACGTGGTGTGTTATCAGGTTAATTCTGAGGTTGTTTGTCGCACGTGCTATGTTAGCAGGGCTATTCTGAGGTTGTTTGTCGCACGTGTTGTGTTATCAGGTTAATTATGAGATGATTTGTCGCAAGTGGTGTGTTATCAGGTTAAATCTGAAGTAGTTTGTCGCAAGTGGTGTGTTAGCAGGGTTATTTCTGAAGTAGTTTGTCGCACATGGTTTGTTATCAGGTTAATTCTGAGGTTGTTTGTCGCACATGGTGTGTTATCAGGTTAATTCTGAGGCTGTTTGTCGCACGTGGTGTGTTATCAGGTTAATTCTGCGGTTGTTTGTCGCACATGGTGTGTTATCAGGTTAATTCTGAGGTTGTTTGTCGCACGTGTTGTGTTAGCAGGGCTTATTCTGAGGTTGTTTGTCGCACGTGTTGTGTTAACAGGGTTAATTCTGAGGTTGTTTGTCGCACGTGGTGTGTTAGCAGGGTTATTCTGAGGTGATTTGTCGCACGTGGTGTGTTAGCAGGGTTAATTTTGAGGTGATTTGTCGCACGTGGTGTGTTAGCAGGGTTAATTTTAAGGTGATTTGTCGCACGTGGTGTGTTAGCAGGGTTAATTTTGAGGTTATTTGTCGCACGTGTTGTGTTAGCAGGTTAATTATGAGATGATTTGTCGCACGTGGTGTGTTATCAGGTTAATTCTGATGTGATTTGTCGCAAGTGGTGTGTTATCAGGTTAAATCTGAAGTAGTTTGTCGCAAGTGGTGTGTTAGCAGGGTTATTTCTGAAGTAGTTTGTCGCACATGGTTTGTTATCAGGTTAATTCTGAGGTTGTTTGTCGCACATGGTGTGTTATCAGGTTAATTCTGAGGCTGTTTGTCGCACGTGGTGTGTTATCAGGTTAATTCTGCGGTAGTTTGTCGCACATGGTGTGTTATCAGGTTAATTCTGAGGTTGTTTGTCGCACGTGTTGTGTTAGCAGGGCTTATTCTGAGGTTGTTTGTCGCACGTGTTGTATTAGCAGGGTTAATTCTGAGGTGATTTGTCGCACGTGGTGTGTTAGCAGGGTTAATTTTGAGGTGATTTGTCGCACGTGGTGTGTTAGCAGGGTTAATTTTGAGGTAGTTTGTCGCACGTGGTGCATCTAGCACTGTTTCCTCTCATTTCCTTGGTTTCTGATTGATTTCTCTGGACACGATGCCTCACGTCTTGATGGTCGCCGTTGTGGGTCTTCTCGGGAAAGTCCAGAGGAAATGTAACCTAAATCAGGGTGTGCATGATGCCACCTGTAGGACGTTGTGCCCAGCATACCCGAGACGTTGACCCAATGCTGTTTCAATGTTGACCCGACGTCGTAGACGGCGGTTCAACACGTTTCGTGTTTGCTGGGGTTGATTTGTCGTCAGAGCGTGAGTAGCCTAATATAATCCAAACTGCACCACACGTAACGTTAGCCCGGCACTGATACAATGCTAGGACAGCGTCAGTGATACTGGCCAACCATAGATTTAGTGTTGTGTAATGTTCAGTGTTAGGTCCTGTGGCTTAGTCTACATCTCTCATTTTCTCATTTCCACATAACATTACGTCATTATAGTTAACGGGTGGTCATCCACATGCACACAATCGTACGCAGTGCACGAGCACGCACACACATACGCACGCACACATCTACGTATGCATGCACACACACACGTACGCACGAGCCAACACGTACACCCACACAAGCACACACACATACGCATAGGCACACGCACGCACGAGTGTACGCACACACACACACGTATCCACGAGCACACATAATACCTACGAACGCATGCACGAGCGCACGCGCGCACGAGCTCATGCAAACAAACTACACTTTGGCGTGTTAAAGGGACTGGCCCAGGCTAAAATCATCAAAAAATCGGTGATTTTATTTTGGCTTCTTAATATGACCATATGATGTAAACATGTCCATAGACTAGAACTGCAAAAGTTTTTTAATTTTTGTACTGCGCATTCACCAGTTAGGCTAGATATAGAGGCGAACTTCCTGATTTCTAATTATTGACAACCATGGCAAAAATAAGAAACACGAGAATTTCGTCTCTATATCTAGCCTAACTGGTGAATGCGCAGCACAAAAATTAAGAAACTTTTGCAGTTCTAGTCTATAGAAATGTTTACATCATATGGTCATATTAAGAAGCCAAAATAAAATCACCGATTTTTTTATGATTTTAGACCTGGGCATGTCCCTTTAATTTATATGTTCATAATATGCTGGACACGGGAGTTCCACAATACACTGCGCCATAGCCATCATAAACTACAGTCGGTAATCTCGGTCATTTTTCAAGATATCATCATATACATTTGTATTGTGTGAAAACAATTTCTACAGAACGATTTCCATCGTGAGAGCTAAACAATAATAATGTGATACCAAATATTTCCAGTCGGTAGCCCACGTGACAGGGTATCACATGATAGCTGTTATAGCTTCCACGCTCAAAACCGATCGTTAGCAACTGTTTGAAGCATACAAAAAAGAAGTATTTGATGATACCTTGGGAAAGTACTCATATTACTGACTATTAACGCATGCATGCAGCTTCCATTGTGGACAACGGGTTTAACCTTTTCAAGGCGAGGACCGACTTTAGATGTCAGAATCTGACGTCTATAGACGTCAGATTTTGACAACTAAAGTCGATTCGCACCGAAAGAGTAAAATATGCATAATGGACGTAGACACATGAGGTATCAAAATAAAGCTGTAAGACTTTAAGACATTTATGATTATTTCAAATTGAAAATAACCCATTGAAAAATATGTCAGTGATTTGAGGGCTCAAGTCCAGTCTAAAGCTAAAGGACGACATCCGACGAAACGTCGCGTCGGGAGTTGCTCGTGCTATTTCACATCCAGCATGTCTGCATATATAATCTGTCTACGAACAGGGCGAGGCCCTACTAGGGTAGTGGTTAGCACCGCTGCCATTCACCAGTGTTCACGCTAGATTATGGGGTTCGTTTCCCGGTCTCGGCACTTTGAAGAAAACATGTTTCTTCCCCATCCACTCGTGCAACTCAGTATTGTTGGAAGCCTCTGTGACCGAGAGGTAGCGTGCTCGGCCTCAGACCCCCAGGGTTTGATAGAGCATCAAAAAGTAGCCATTTCTAGCGACTGGTCTCTTTTCTCCTGTAGGGCGGGGGCCCTAAGTGTAGTGGTTAGCACCGCTGCCTTTCACGCTAGAGTTCGGGGCTCGTTTTCCCGGTCTCGGCGGTTTGAAAGAAACAAAAATGTTTCTTCCCCATCCACTCGTAAAATTCAGTATTGTGGTGAGCCTCCGTGACCGAGAGGTAGCGTGCTCGGCCTCAGAACGCCAGGGTTTGAATTTCGAATCCTGTGTCTGGAGGACAGTGTCATCACAATTATCTCACCATCCTCAGGAGGTTCCCCTGACCCAATTTAGCCTGTATGTGCACAAAAATGGTCTAAAGCCCTCTTCATTTCATTTTGTCTCTAAACACCGCACATGGTTCGTAGGCATGGTGGGATGTTCACTATGTGATCTCACATCAGTCTCACAATGTACTATAGAGGAGTTTCCTGCGGCGTTCGTAGTGTTCTTAGACACTTACGAGACTTATCTACGAGCTCAAGAACGGAATACGAAGAGTTTTTTCTCAATGGGGCCTTGCGAAGCCCGCAAGAAATAGACCTATTTTTTCGATAATAATTGGTCCGGCTGTTGTACGGGTAATTTGAACCGATGTATTACGTATAGGATAAAACTCTGCATTCTTAGCTGTGAAAAGGGTAAAGGCAGAAGTCCGAAGCCTTTTTCACAGCTCAGAATGTGGAACACCGACTTAAAACACATCCGACCCCTCATAATGAGGATCCCTCATAATCAACAGCTCGGACACACCTGACTGATTATAATACAATAGGCCTACCATGATAATTGGTCTGTACTTGATTAACAATATAAAATCTCCACTCCCGGCTTAGAATGCACTGGTCGGACAAAGAAAATAATGTAGTGGTCTGTCTTAGCTATGGTGCGAAGCCAATAGGCAGCCTTTGACTTTGCAGAGTACATATCGGTTCTTTTAAAAGAACCAGCCTTCAGTAGTATTACCATGCAACCCCAGGAGAACCCCACAAGGGTTCTCCTGGGGTTGCATGGTAATAGTACTGAAGGGTTCCTTCTTCTAAGGAACCTATATTGTTTAGAGTGCTATAGCCTAGTACAGATGTCATTTCTATGGCCGATATTGTCCAGTTATTTGACCAAGAACTTACGTCTTCGGCTGGTCGAGATCCCGATCTCGAGCGATGAGAGTCCTTATATCTAGGCCAAACTAAAAGGGAAATCTCTTTTCCAGAGTCTAAAGACCCACAATTTGGGATGGACAGCGCGGTGTAATGAGATTTCCTGTATTCTAGGCCGGCGTTCAGGAGACAGGCAGCTCATGCCTGTCATCTCACGATGTATCAATCAACAGCTATTCACGTCTGCCTACATGTACGTCTGAAGGCTTCTACTACACATTAAGGGGACATGCCCACGTCTAAGATCATAAAAAAATCGGTGATTTTATTTTGGCTTCTTAATATGACCGTATGGTGTAACCATGTCCATAGGCTAGAACTGCAAACGTTTTTTAAATTTTTGTGCTGCGCACTTACCAGTTACACTAGATATAGAGACAAAATTCCCGTATTTCTTATTTTTGCCATGGTTGTCAATAATTAGAAACAGAAAATTCGTCTCTACATCTAGCCTAGCTGGTGAATGCGCAGCACAAAAATTTAAAAATCATCATAAATGTCTTAGTTAGCTCTTTCTGATTTATTGGAATACCTATGTTATGGGTCTACGATCATTATAAATATGTTTACAATTACAGTGCGGGGGTCGACTTTAGTCGTCAGAATCTGACGTCTACAGACGTCAGATTCTGACGACTAAAGTCGATCCCCCCGCGCTGTAAGGGTTAAATAGCTTGGTCAACGACACCATTTGTACATAATGTTATACTTCACAGATTGGAAATGGAATGCCAAATCAAAAAGTAATTATTTTTTTAATTGAAAAATAAAATATTGTTGCATTAGAAATGTCACAAGACAGTTAGATACCCAGGTTTTCACTTTTAACAATTCTAATCACTTTTGCACCGATTGCGAATAGAGGGCTGAATCAAAAAGTATTTTTTTTTAATTGAAAAATGAGATGTTATGTATTAGAAATGTCACAATACAGTGAGATAGCCAGGTTTATAATGTTAACAATTCCAATTTTTTTTATCAACACATTGAAGATTATTTCTGATAATCACTTTTGTACCGATTGGAAATAGAGGGCTGAATCAAAAAGAAACTATTTTTTTAATTGAAAAATGAGATGTTATGTATTAGAAATGTCACAATACAGTGAGATACCCAGGTTTAGATTGTTAACAGTTCTAATCACTTTTATATCAGGGGGAGGGAAGAGGGAACACTTCACATAGGCCCTAATATAAAAATGTCTGAGCAAATGAATGAACATTTGAAACATTTTAAAAAGTTTGAATAATGTATTAACCCTCAAAGCGCTAAATTAAATAAGCTAAGTTGTCACCCACTTAACTTGTCTTTATGTTCAAATGTTCAATTCGTTCCCAATAACATATGATAATTTAATCGGCTAATAAATCAAATTCAAAAACGTCTACAGCGGTTTAACATGTTTAATGGTTAACCTTCATCATAAAGCAACAAAAACACTATACACTTGATCAAATGTAGTTACAAAATGAAACGAATGGGGTTTTAGGCCACCTTTGTACACATATAGGCTAAAAGACGGGCCAAGAAAACCTCCTGAGGATGGTGAGATGAATGAGATGACACTGCCCTCCAGTTACAGGATTCGAAATTCAAACCCCGGAGGTCTGAGGCCGAGCACGCGAACTCTCGGTCACGGAGTCACCCCACAATACTCAATTTTACGAGTGGATGGGGAAGAAACATTTTTGTTTCTTTCAAACCGCCGAGACCCGGAAACGAACCCCGAACTCTGGCGCGAAAGACAGCGGTGCTAACCACTACACTTGAGCCCCCGCCTGGCAAATGTAGTTACAATATTGGCACATCCAAGCAACATCGAAACAACATTGTATCAAGGTCTGGAGTTTGCTGGGATAGCCCTAACTAGCAAACACGAGACGTTTGCCCAATATTGGGTCAATGCTGGCCTATCGTCTTTTACGCTGGCCCAACCTTAACCCGACATTGGACCAACGTCTCGTCTTTGCTGGGTAAGCACGTGTGATATTACTCAACAAAGCTAATTTGTTCTGGACAATGCGCCACGAAGACGCCTGTTATGTCTGGCCATGAACTCCTACGCTGAGCGGGGTCAGCTAACAAAACCCAATTGTCATATGGGAGACTTCTCGTTGCTCCTTGTTTAACCCAAAGAGCGCGGGGACCGTCTTTATACGTCAAAATCTGACGTCTAGGCGTCAGATTCTGACGTATAAGGACGACCCCCACACTGTAAGAATAAAAATATTTCTAATGGCCGTAGACCCGTAACATAGGTATTCAAATGCATCAGAAAGAGTTAACTAAGACATTTATGATGATTTCAATAGATAAAACCCTTTAGTCTCCATGGTTTAAACAAAACCAATTCAGCGTTGCAAGGGTTGACTGTTTCATTGCGGGGGACGAATATGTGAATCACCCACTAAGAATCTGACCGTCCAGCCGTCTCACATAAGACGGGCTGACCAACCCGGCAGATAGTCTTCAAGCGAGAGCGTCCAGCAAAGCTTTCTACCGCTGTAATTGCGAGCGTAAGCAGGTAAGCGAGAGCCATTCCAGTTAACTAATATACCCTCCCAGAACTACGCGATAAGGTGATACGTCGCCCGTATATTAAAGTAGGCATAGATGCAAATGAAAATGAAATGAATCGGGCTTTAGGCCACCTTTGTGCACATATAGGCTAAACTGGGCCAGGAGAACCTCCTGAGGATGGTGAGATCCTCAGGAGGTTCTCCTGGCCCAGTTTAGCCTATATGTGCACAAAAGTAGGCATAGATGCACGAAATAACATCAATTTTGAAAAATAACACGCTAAATTTACAGTCTTTGCTTCAAGTTTGTGATCGTAGCTATTTTTTATATATTTATTTTGAAAACATGTACGTTGCCAAAAATATGCATATTTCAAAAGGAGAATGAGATATTTACAAAATGACGACACGAAGGTGGATTAACCAGGCATGGTGATTATCTGCAGATTTTTCGTGGCCTAGCACTTATATCTGCTGTCCTTGTGTATATATAAGATAGATAGCAGTCGGAAATTACCTTATTTGTCAAAGAGTCACGGCCCAATCCCAGCAAACACGTGGCATTCACCCAGTGTCGTTTTAATGTTGGCCCACCGTCTTAGACGCTGGCCTAGCATTGAAACAGCATCGGGTGAATGCCCCGAGTTGCTGGGAAGTCTCTACTGCCGGACTGGTTAGAGGCCCTATCCTAACCAATGCGAAATCTTCATTAGCAAATTTCCTGAATGACAATTCCGGGATTGTTCACTGGTTACCGTCAATGGAGAATAATATGTCTAGGCTCTCGGAAGCTGACGATTAACTCTGATGGTTGTTGTTGTGGAACGATGCCTATACGTACCATTGCATCAAGGAAAATAGAATCAGACTCTATTTTCATTGATGCTACAAAGAAATGTAGAAATGATACACCTTGTTTTGAGCAGCCTGAGGGCCTACCCCTAACCCTTAAAGCGCTAAATTATTTTATATAAACTATGGAGACCAAAGGTTTTTTTCGATTATACCCTTGTCCTGCTATGCCCGGATATATAAGGATGTTTAAGATCAATAAAAATATCACCTAATTTTGATAAAATAGTTTTCAGTAGATTCTTAGATGATCCAATAATTTAATTTGAGACATGTCTATTTTTCATAAATAGTAATATTTTTCGTCATTTGAAGCTGGAAATTGCGTTAGCAATTCCAGCTTCAAATGACTAAAAATACAATTGAAACAATTCCGCAGGACAAGGGTTAAAATCATCATAAATGTCTTGGTTAACCTTCTTTTGAATACCTGTGTTATGGGTCTACGGCCAATATAAATGGCTTTACTCTTACAGTTTAGACGTCAGAATCTGACGTCCACAGACGTCAGATTCTGACGATTAATGTTGGTCCCCGCGCTGCAAAGGTTTATGCCATTGAGCAACAAAAATAGCTCAATAATAGCTAATGTATAATAAAACACTTATTGTGTCAAACACTGAAATTCAATATCAGTTGATGTGAAACATGTAATTATACACAATCCCAGTCAATGGCTAATAAGGAATAAGGACAGAAAATTAATGCGAATATTAAAAACAAACGTAATGTTTCATGACACTCCATTGGTTGGAACATTAGAAAACGCCTATTGAGTGAGAAGGTGAAATTTATTGATGAAACAGCAGATGACATGTAGATCTACACATGGATCAAATGAAATGAATGGGATTTTAGGCCACCTTTGCGCACATATAGACTAAACTGGGTCACACACATGGAGCATAAAATACAGGGTACCAGTCTACCAGATAATAAAGACAAAATAATATACACCATACAGTTTATAATTGTGAAACACATTGTCAGTCAACGCGAAACATTCCAATGTAGAATGCCAGTGAATGTGAAATATCTTGTCTTGTGGATAACCACAACAATGTCATAAAATCGCACGTTATTTATATACCAATGAAATGGCCACATGGCAATATCAAAATACACCGATGACACACTAGTCTAGCAGTCGACGAGAAACACCAAATTACACTTCTTCATTTGAGCAGCACGATTAAAACTTCATTACCCTTACAGCGCGGGTATCGTCTTTGAACTTCAGACGTCTGTATCGACTTTAGACTTTAGAGTCAGAATCTGACGTCTGTAGACGTCAGATTCTGACGTCTAAAGTCGATATCCGTAACATATGAGTAAAAATACTTACAACGGCCGCAAACCCATAACATATAGGTATTCAAATGAAGCGGAAAGAGCTAACTGACACTTTTATACTGATTTCAAATTGTAAGAAAAACAACCTATAATCTCCAAGTTTATATAAAAATATTTCAGCGCTTTAAGGGTTAAAACAAAGCGATCCTCACTTAGCTCCAGTGATTCTCTCCAGGATGATCTCGGAGAGAATCACTGAAAAAAGACATATAAATTAGCGAACATAACTCAGCAATGACACATTACAAGTGAAGGTAGTACTGGCGTGGAAAGCTAGCTGGCAGAATTAGCTTACTTTACGAGTAAGCAGATACTGTTGGCTTTGCAGAACAGTAGGGTCCATGTCATTGAGTCAGTTATTTATGTCTGAGTGCTCACCTTTGAAACTAGGATCATTTTATTGAAATTTTGCTGACGGGTATCTTTTTTTTCGGTGTTTCAAAATTTGTTGATGCATTTAAGCACACTTATCCCATAAATGAACCATGTGATATTATTTTGAAAACAATTGTTTTTCGAAAAAAATGGCACAAATCGACCAAATAAAGACATTGTGAGCGTTCGATCCCTGCGCTGTAAGAGTAAACATTTATGATGATTTCAAATTGAAAAAAACCTTCGGTTGCGATGTTTTTTACAAATTAATTCAGCGCTTTGAGGGTTGAGTACTGCCCTTTTGCACGCGCAAACAGTCAGTAAGAGCGCAGCATGTCTGTATACACTGTACACTCAAAACAATATAGGTTCTTTAAAAAAAACCCTTCGGTTCTATTACTATGCATTCTCCTGGGGTTGCATGGTAATAGTACGCAAGTGTTCCTTCTAAATAACCTATATTGTTTCGAGTGTATAGGTAGTGGGAACGTAGGCTGGTGTGACTGCGGTACCTGCAAAACTGCCAAGGACGAGAAAGGGTCGTCAATCACCGGTGAAGTAGAGTGGTTTGTCTGCAATTAATTAATTAAATAATTAATTAATCAAACTTCGCCACTTCCCCCCAGTTGCTGAAACCCATTGATATTATGGAGACATGTACATGTAACATCCGAGGAATCAACAAACGTGTCTGTAATTAATTAGTAATTAATAAACCAATCAAACCTCGCTACTTCCCCCAGTGAAATCTTCATAAATGTCTTATTCAGCTCTTTTTGATTTATTTGAATACCTATGTTATGTATTTACGGATATTTTTACTCTTACAGTGCGGAGATCGAATTTAAACGTCGGCATCTGACGTCTAAAGACGTCAGATTCTGACGACTAAAGTCGACACCCGCGCTGCAAGGGTATTAAGTTATTTGTAATCACATTGAGTGTGCATTCCAGCTATAGCTAATGGGAATTAGAAGACATAGGCCTCGGTGAGGGTTTAATGTTGGACCAGCGTCGCAGACGGTGGTCCAACATTAAAGCAGCACCGACCTGCGCGTTAAAGCTTACACCACTAAGCGCGACTATAGTAATTTTCAATCCATTTTATTAATAGCGGACCAGATTTCTGTTATTGAGAACAAAATAAGCGTTTAAACATCAAGATTTGCAAATATTTGGTCGCAAACTATACAAATATGAGTAATTTTCACCCACTTGAAGTTGTGGGTCGCGGTAGCGAGACACAACTTCAAGTGGGTGAAAATTGTAAGTATTTATTTTATCACTTTATGGGTTAAGATGGTTAAATGCCATTTTTGTCATTTAACATAATTATGATTGTACAGGGACAATTACAGATAAAGAACCTATATTTGTCATCAATATTAATTGAAAATTACGTGAATATTTTCCTTCATTATTGATGTAATGTGTCACGAAACACTGAACAACCCACTCATCCCTGTGTAAGTCTTGTTATAAGTCAACAGGGCCCGTATTCCGTACACGTAAGGCTTCAGATTGGTCGAGATGGCCATTTCGACCAATCCGAAGCCTACGATATATATCGTAACTCGTACGAGATTACGGGTCCAGACTCTCTCTGTAACACCAAATACTGTATGTGATGAGAATTTAAGTAGTGTTTGTCAAACTGTCAAAATGCAAGCCTGCAGTCTATATATGAATTAGGGAATTTATTCGATGAAGATGATGAAAAAGTGCGTAAAGGTTTCCTATTTCTTCTCCAAAGTGCACTGCATGTTTTCTTAGTTTTAGACGACCTATCAACGTTAACGAAAACTGGGTTTTAGTTTGCTTTTATTTTGAAGATATGTGTACTTCTTTTTTTAAACCAGCATGTTTGTATATATTTGTTCGCTGATTGCATCGTATATCATCATTATCATGTAACTATAACGATATGATTCATAACCTACACCAGTATTGTATACAGCCCGAGAAAAAAAAAATACAAAGCCCGCCTCGCATTCACGTCATGAGGAAATGAAATAAATCGGGCTTTAGGCCACCTTCGAGCCCGAGCACGCTGAGGCCGAGCACGCTACCTCTCGGTCACGGAGGCTCCCCACAATACTGACTTTCACACGTGGATGGGGAAGAAACATTTTTGTTTCTTTCAAACCGCCGAGACCAGGAACCGAACCCCGAACTCTGGCGTGAAAGGCAGCGGTGCTAACCACTACCCTAGGGCCCCCGCCCCCGTCATGAGGAAACTTCAAACCATGCAATTCCCTTCACACAAGAGGCGTTTCCCAAATGTTGGATTAACTTCGGCTCACCGTCTGCGACAATGGCCGACACCAAACCAGCATTGGGGCAACGTCACTGATCTGTTGTGATATCTTAGAATGTGACATGTCAAGAACATAATATCCAGAGCTGTAAATATCTCAGCTACCCATCAAACACAAGCACGTCTACACAATGCTGGTTTAATGTTGGCCCATCGTCGGCGACTCTGGCCCAACATTAAGACAACATTGGTATATCACTATCTGTTCTTTTAATGTTGGCACAACGTCAGCAATGCTAAACCAGCATTAAAACAACTCTTGTTCGGTGCCTCTCGTTTGCTGGCTAGAGCACGTGAAATCATCAAGCCATCTCTAGTGTCTCCATGAAGACGAGATGTCAGATGACCTTCGTCACGTATGACCTTTGTTCTCTGTTACAGGTGACCTTTGGCCAGAGGATGCCACCCCCTGTCAGACTTGTACCCGGGGTGTCGGTGGAGGAAAGCGATCCGGTGGGTGATCGGGAGTCGGGTCGACGACTGCCCCCCATGTCAGCCCTGACGGCGAGGCCGGGGCTGGGGCCCAGGAAAATCTCCTTCTCCAAACTGGCCGTGGCTGTGCTCAACTTCGAGAACAAGAGGAAACGAGCGGTGAGTCGGGTGGGGTAGAACATACTAGAAAAAAACAATTTAATGTTGGGTCACCGTCTCCGACGGTGGCCCAACATTAAATCAACATCGGTCAATAAATCAACATCGGGTCGGCGTCTCGTTTAAGCCAGAATATGAAGACAAATAAATGGATATCCAACTTAACGTTATTTTTACCTGCGAATTTTAAGCGATTTAAAAACTTACTTTGTGTGTTCGAAATGAGAAAAAATAGTTGGAATCAACAAGAACAATTTTAAGGACACAGTTTAGGCCTACCACTATCTACTGCCTACTGTGGGGAGTTGAAAAATAAATTATTTGTATCTTTGAAAAATTATCTGAATATTTTAAACGTTAGATTTGGATTGATGAAGTATCTTTATCTGTTTACAGTGTAAACGAAAATATTCAAAATAAAATCGCAAAATTCATAATTTATTTTTCTGTATGTAAATTGGACGACTGCTGACTATAAGCATTAAGGTCAGACAATCCTTCCTTCAACAGGTGTGAAATCAGGTGATATTAAACACGGAGTTTGTCTGGTACTGGTAATAATATTCAATAGTCTTTCTGAAACATTAAGCCTTTTATTGCTGTCCACCCTGTAAAGAAGATTCTGAAAGCTCCGTTGTTGCTCAGGCAGGATATTTAGGCCCTATGTGGAATGTTTCCCACATTACCATATAGTAAATCACCTTGAACATATTCACGAAGTTCTAGAGTGTGTATGTAAAACTGTAACATATGTCTTATCTCGTGATAATTCACTATGAAACAATTGTTGAGATATTTAGATGATCTTTTAAAAAACACGGAACCCCCTCCCCAGCCATATACCACTACATCCGACCCGTAATGTGTTACCCGAATGATTAATGACAGTTTTCAGAGGTAGGCCCTATAACTTTATTAAACAGCAATTTAAATAACAACTGAATGAATAGAGATGGCTTGCTAATTCTGGCACGTGATTGATGATCATTCTTTTGTCATGGTTCACAGTACACTTTTGATCAATTGCTCACTTTATTTGTACTCATGCGACTTTTACTTCACGATTGATTCTCAAATCCATTTTTTCCAAGTGAATACCGTGTTGATAATATCGTAGAAACAAAATTTTATAACTAACTGGAGCGAAAGAAAAACAAGTCTAGCATTGCTTTGTCTTCGCAGAAAACGTCGTTCCATTGTTGGCGTCAAGTTCGTGTTTCGCATTTGCTGATTGGTCAGTATTCATACATTTGTAGAATTTCGTTGAAACTTTAATGTACGTTATACATGCTCGAACAACAGACCCGCATGACATTATAATGTCATGAACTTATTATTTGTATTTTATTCATTTTTTAAAACACACCACTATACATTATGTTCATTGTCCGACCACGACATTCTAATCCGGGAATGGAGAGTTATTGTTGATCAAGTACAGACCAATTATCAAGGTAGGCATATGGTATTAAAATCAGTCAGGTGTGACCGAGCTGTTGATTATGAGAGATCCTCATTTTGTTCGTATGTGTTGGGCGGGGGCCCTAGGGTAGTGGTTAGCACCGCTGCCTTTCACGCCAGAGTCCGGGGTTCGGTTCCCGGTCTCGGCGGTTTGAAAGAAACAAAATTGTTTCTTCCCCATCCACGTGTGAAAGTTAGTATTGTGGGGAGCCTCCGTGACCGAGAGGTAGCGTGCTCGGCCTCAGACCGCCAGGGCTCGAATTTCGAATCCTATGTCTGGAGGACAGTGTCATCTCAATCATCTCACCATCCTCAGGAGGTTCTCCTGGCCCAGTTTAGCCTATATGTGCACAAAGGTGGCCTAAAGCCCGATTCATTTCATTTCATTTCATTTCGTATGTGTTTTAACTTTAAGTCAGTTAAATCTCTCAGAGTTCTACATTCTGAGCAGTGAAATAGGCCACGGCCTACAGCCTCGACTCTTTTCACAACTAAGAATGTAGAGCTCCTCTGGCTTTATCCTATATATAATCGTACGATGTGGTGATGTCGGGAACGCAATACTGTAGATCTGTTAATTTTTGCGAATTTCCGATTTCGGGACTTTTAGCGACGTTTAGAATGCGCGAATTTTCATTTTTTAGTAGCGCTAATATAATAATAATAATTCTCCGGGAGATTCTTGAATTTGGGAAATCGTCTTCCTCGCAAAATGCGCGAAAATTAGGACCTCGCGAATATTACCAGATCTACAGTACTTTAAAGCTGGACCACTGTCTGCGACGCTGAGCTAGCCGTGTTTAGTTTCCAGTGTGCTACATATCGCATTACAGATTACTGTATGGCTTGCACCTTATCACATTTATGTGCATGAGTATCAGATCAAGATAATAGAAACACCAGACACCTCATTATGAAGGACACATCGAAACGAGATAAATCGCTTTCCAATGTTTCAAATTATGACATGTTTCCTGTCATTCTGCTAGAAATAACAACTTCTTATTAACCCTTATCCTGCTAAGTTAATTTGTTTAAATTTTTAACCACTTGAATTTGTGTCTCGCTATCGCGATCCACAGCTTCAAGTGGTTGAATATTACTTATATTTGTTCAATTTGAGACAGTCATTTCATTCTCAATAACCATGAATTATTCGGCTAATAAAATGGATTAAAAACGACAATAGTCGTGATCAGCAGGCAAAGGGTTAGCAACAAACCCTTTGAGCTCTGTGGTTGTGTCTATCGTGGTTATGCATAATATAAATGACATATTTTATTTTAGAGAAAATGGTATTCCATTCATCCAAAAAGTTCATTCTGAGCATAGAGCGTCCCCTCGGATATGTGGGGTATAAAAAAGGCTGTAAAGTGGCAGACACACCCTTTCATTTCAAAAGTGACAAAAAGTAAAATAATTTGTAGGGCAGTTACAACTTTATTCTTTCTAACTCTTTTGAGCTATCATTTGAATATCTTACAGTTTAGTATTCTATAAACTCTGGTAATGTTTATCCACCTTGAAGTGAGAATCGCGGCAGCAGAGGTGAGTCACATGGCTGTAAAATGGTTAAAATACGGAGATATTTTTCCTAGTCTTATACCGAAAAGATCAGTTGTGAGAGAGAGTCATGCACCCAGAGACACCGGAGAGAAAGGATTCAAATTGTGGTCGTGTCTTTCGATGTATCGAGGTCTGTTGGCATAATAGAATGTCTCAAAAGCGGACACATTGGAAGATAATGTCATTATGATCGTGATTCCTCCTGTTATTGTGCTATTTCTAGATTAATTTACAATGGAGTTGTAGGCCCATGTCATTTGAGTAAGTTAAGACACAAGACACTTTATAATTAATTATATTGACCTTAATAAATGTCTTATTATATTGCTGATAAAACCATAATAACATAGACCTATATGGTAAATACTGTAAATATTGCATGATCATAAAATATGGGAAACTAGTTTAACCTATATTCACCATATATTCGGTAAAGTAATCGCCGTGTGGAACTGTACCTCACAGGAAAATGAAATGAATCGGGCTTTAGGCCACCTTTGTGCACATATAGGCTAAACTGGGCCAGGAGAACCTCCTGAGGATGGTGAGATGATTGAGATGACACTGTCCTCCAGACACAGGTCTGAGGCCGAGCACGCTACCTCTCGGTCACGGAGGCTCCCCACAATACTAACTTTCACACGTGGATGGGGAAGAAACAATTTTGTTTCTTTCAAACCGCCGAGACCGGGAACCGAACCCCGGACTCTGGCGTGAAAGGCAGTGGTGCTAACCACTACCCTAGGGCCCCCGCCCGTACCTCACAGGAGGGTTTCAGACAAAATGATATATTGGTGTTAGCCTTTACAACGCCAATTTTTTGTTTAATCATGGAGACTAAGGGGTTATATTCAATTTGAAATCATCATAAATGTCTTAGTTAGCTTTTTCCGCTTCATTTAAATACCTATGTTATGGGTCTACGGCCATTATAAATATTTTAACCCTTTCAGTGCGGCGACCGTCTTTATATGTCCGAATCTGCCGTCTACATACGTCAGATTCTGACGTACAAAGACGACCCCCGCACTGAAAGGGTGAATTGGTACAGAATTTCTCATTTGAAATTATCATAAATGTCTAGTTAGGGCTGTTCCAGCAAAAATCCGGGCTCCCCCCATGGACGGCAATCGTGTTTTTTTCCGGAGGAAGTGGTGGGTTTCAATTGACACTTTTCCGGTGAGTGTGGTATTTTGTCAGTAACTATTTCCGAGTTGGGTGATGGGAGGCTTTTCAGCAAACAGAAATCCGCGGTGGTGGGCGCCTTTTCTGGCATGTATTGTAGGCCTAGGCCCAATACATAAATACAAAAGACAGTGTAAACGACAATCGCATTGTTTCTGTATCAAAAACTGTATGAAAACTGTGGACCTGGGGATTAATATTAGTTTTAAATCCGTGGTGGTGGTAAATAAAATCTACGTTGAGCCATAAGGAAATTCCGGGGACTGTGGTGCTAAAAACCTCTGAGAATCCGGGCTCAGTGGTGGCACAAGGACCAAGATTTCCGGGAGGGTAGTTTTTCAATTTCCGTTCATGGGGGGAGCCCGGATTTTTACTGGAACAGCCCTTATCTATTTCTGATTCATTTGAATACCTCTGTTGTGGGTGTACGACCATTATAAATATATTGATTCATACAATGCGTCAGAATCTGACGTCCACAGACGTCAGATTCTGACGTATAAAGACAATCCCCGCGCCGTAAGGGTTAACTAGTTAAGCACCCTTCACTGGTCACATTTATACATTGCATGAACAATTTGGAAAATAATTTATTGAATACCCCCCCCCCCCCCTCCGATATTATCAATCACAATATGGACCTTTCATTTGATATAATTTTACTTGTTCATTTATATAATCAGGTAAGTGATTTTATTTCTTTTGATGGAATAGGAATGGGGAGACATCCCTGGGTGTGAAGATCATTTAAATAAGTCCGTGTCCACTAGCTGCTGATAGCATTGACGTTCAGGCGGTTTTATGCTGAAGCTACCAGCTCATTGATGTAGAATAAACTATAGCTAACACCCATGTGGGGCTGCTGATAGTAACAACATCCAATTTTCTATTTATTTAGGCGACGATTTATTTTTCAAAGTGACAGAGGTTGGGCGGGTGGTAGTGTTTTAGATTTTGGCAAGGTTGAGGTGGCACTGCGAGCGTGATTTCTTAAAAGTTGAAACACTAAAATAGGGTGAGACGAATAGGTCTACATAGCACATAAAATATTAAAATATATTTTGTGTGGGTTCTCGGAGAAATGTGTATACGGTGATTATCACCCAAGGTCTACAAGAGTTTGTGATGATCCAGAATCTTGTGACTGAACTACATGTAGGTGGTCAGCGAGATCCAGATGTAGACTGATTTTGCAGCCTACAGGCTTATCATTCAACCGATGTTGATATAATGCTGGGCTAACGTCGCAGACGGTGGGCCAACATTATTCCACAGTTCCACGTCCAGTGTTTGCCGGGATACACCCGAAAAGGCCATGATCTTCTCAATACATTTTTTATCCACATTGTGCTATTATAGAAACACTTTTCAGGTTTTTGAATATATATGTGGTAAAATACGATGTCACGAAGCATCCACGACAGAAATACGAGGCTGCTGCGATATTTGCTCCAGGAATTGTGAAGGTTTTATCGGAAACACGAGCTTCTTTGACATTTGATCCAGGAATTGTGAAGGTTTTATCGGAAACACGAGCCTACTGCGACATTAGATCCAGGAATAGAATTGTAAAGGATTTATCTGTGTAATGTGCTGTGTCTGTATGCAGCAGTCGTGTGTCATCAGGTTTTAAACCTTTGACCCTTACAGCGCTGATTTTTGTTGTAAAAACCATGGATATAAAAATGTTTTATTTTAATTTGAATTTATTATATTTGGTTAGCTCTCTCTGCTTCATTTGAATATCTATGGGTATACGTTATTTGTAAAGATTTTTACTTTTACAGTGCGGGGATCGACTTTAGACGTTAAAATCTGACGTCTACAGACGTCAGATTCTGACGACTAAAGTCGATTTCCAGGCTGAGAGGGTTAAACCATAATCTCTGAAGAATGATTTAATTTCCTAAAACCTGGGGACCTGAGCCGGGTTGAAAAAATAATTTTTCCGCGACAAAAACTCAAGCCCCCCCTCCCCCTCCCCATCTCCCCATTCAATACGCAATGTTCACCTTCACTTCATGTAGTATTGTGTATCTCTATGAAAGGTAGCCAGTCAAGATGAAATCGTGTGCTATTTGCATTGTTTAATTGCTTTAAAGACCTCGTGTTATATAATTATAATATGTTAACTTTTATATAAAAAAAAGAGAATAAACCCCATGACACATAACCACCACGTGCTCGAATCTGTCGTGCCAGTGAAATTAATTACGCATCGCTTTACAAATGTGCGGAAGGTCCCCTGATGAGCGCTGAATGAACTAATCATGAGAATGATGTCATATCAGGCTAGTGTTCGTGAGAATGACGTCATACCTGTGTCAGTGACTGACCATCTCCAGATGTGGATGGTAACAGTGTGGATGGTAACATTGTCCCGGCGGGTAGGGATAAAGCCTTGGAATTTGCCAAGGGGGGGGGGGGGTACTCGCCTTAGAAACGGGTAGGGGTGTGCCTCCGGCATTGTCAAAAGCCGACCCTGTCGAAATGACAGGATACTGAATGAATGAATGAATGAATGAATAAATGAATGAATGAATGAATGAATGAATGAATGAATGAATGAATGAATGAATGAATGAATGAATGAATGAATGAATGAATGAATGAATGAATGAATGAATGAATGAATAAAATCTTATATGTCGCATGTATCCAGCCGGCTGTTCAGAGCGCTGAACATCGAGAGTAACTTAGCAAGGCCTGTTATCATTCAAATTCCAACTCAGTCTCCTGAGAGATATACAGCTGAGCTGCCATTAAGGAGCATAAAGCTTTTTTTCATTCTAAGCAAATTCGCCTTATGTGCCAAGTACTCACACATTGTGAATTTTCTGGGGTCTCGCCGGATGGAAACTAGGCCTACGTCCATTGAGGTTCTTTAACGTCCAACTCTAGGTCTGTCAGACATGCCATCTGATCTACGTGGTTCTCTGAGCCTCACGACAAACCATCGCTGCACGCATGTCCTAGTGTATACAGTACCTGGTAGCCCCAGGCGGTCACCCATCTAATTATGAACCGGACCGGGCGTTGCTTAGCTTCAGTGGTTGAGTCGACACCGATGAGCTAATCACCGGAAACGCATGGAAAAATGTGTTTTGTCTTTAATATCGAAATATATACAAGACATACACATTTTGTAATGGGCACTATTGGATTCCTCATACCCAAAAAACATGGGTATAGGCATCAACATCGTGACTCTAGCTATGTTAGAGCCTAAGTTATGGCCAAATATGTGATTTCGATGGCGGCCATTTTGAATGTGCCATAAAACGAGGTTGACGGGCGGGACAAATTTAACCCCAAAATTTTTGGCTTATTTGACCTCTAAGGAAGCCATAAAAAGAATAAAGTCAATTCGGGCAACAGAAATGACCAAAATGACATACCGCACCAGACTATGACTCACTGACTCACTACCTCACTACCTCACCACCTCACTGACTGACTGAATTATATTGACTGCATTCAGAATGACTCACTTTCTCACTATATATACCTCACTGACTGACTGAATTATTGACTGCATTTAGACTGACTCACTGACTCACTATATATGCCTTACTGACTGACTGAATGATTGACTGCATTCGGTCTGACTTACTGACTGAATGCTTGACTGAATTCAGAATGACTCACTGACTCACTGACTTACTGACTGAATGATTGACTGCATTCAGACTGACTTACTAAATCACTAACTCACTGACTCACTGACTTACTGACTGAATGATTGACTGCATTCATACTGACTTACTAACTCACTAACTCACTGAATCACTGACTTACTGACTGAATGATTGACTTCATTCAGACTGACTTACTAACTCACTGACTCACTGACAGAAAAATTGATTGCATTCATAACCGCATGTAACAGCATGTTATAAATGAGTGACAAACTAATAAACTGATGTATAAATAGATAAATATACCACGTTGTGATGTGGAGCGTGTCACCTCGGTCTGTTGTGGTCTGTTGTGGTCTGTTGTGGTTATCTACGTCATACACTGTAAACCCTGTTCCGCCTTGGTAGCTCAATTTTTTTGAGGCAAAATTGTTGCATTAATTTTATTGAGGTGACCTGGCACAATTGTTATCATCTTTATAGCTCGTTAATATTGGGTTACTCCGGCTTCGTGCCGTAGCTTAGAATACAATTTTAATATGACCACCGTGAATTGGTTAATTTGAAATCATCAGAATAAATTCATTTTTACCAGATTGGATCACTTGGTTTATCATAATATGAATATTATGCTACTTTACTCAGATCGAAGTGATTACAATTGATCATATCAAACTAAAACTAATACATTATTTTAGAATAACACAACGAGAATTAGTTATTGTGAACCACTCACTTTTCGTCATATTCGGTTATTTCAAAAACAACGCCATCGAACAATCAAAACTAGCTATCTAAGCAAATAAAAATATTTCATTGCTCATTGGGCTAGCATTCCGCCAACGTTGGCGTGGCAATAAAAATGCCGGCCCACCATTTGGCCAACACAATTATCTGTGTGACCTGTTATCTATTAGACTCTTAGGAGCATCGCAAAAGAGAGTCTGGTCCACATTGGTACAGCATTGGCCCAACGTTACTGGGCAGACCACAGCAGTGGACAGTGATCAGCAACCAGCAAATTTACTTGATTGAGGATTCTATTTTTCTAGAAGGTTATTTCACAAAGATAGCAATGAAAAAAAACTTCAGCACATGGCATATTGTCATTTAACATGTTTAAGAAAAATATTTTTCTCCTCACAGATTCACACAAAAATGAACAAAGAACTGAAAATGATTTTATTTTAAGATATTATATATTCTGTGTAACTCACAAAGTCCTAATTTGCTAACTAATCACTTAATTAGTCAAACAAATTATCCAACGTAATAAACATTGTATTTTTTCTATGATAGCTCAATCTAACACGTCAGAAGAGTGTTCGCTTAAGCTGTTTAAACCAAACAAGATTAAGTGACAAACCTCAATTTTCTTAAAATCGTGTGACACAATATATATGCATTGTTGTTGCCTATTTTATCGAGCAGCCTCTATTAAATTGAATTAGGGCCAGTTAGCGCTTAACAACCTTGTTCAAATAGGCCATCTGGACTGAAAATGGTCAAAGTTTTGATGGCCTAATTTGTGCAGTTACAATAACACGATGTGATTACATTGTCCTGCGACGCTTAATTAAAGGTAGGTTGGCTTAACGTACTTGTATTTGATTAGATAAAGAAATGTATGCTTAACTCAAATTGAAAATGTTCTATGGTACCTCAAACCAACAAACCAGATAAGCATTTTCGTTTAAGCCGTTTGAACCAAACAAAATTGTGTGACAAAAAAAGTCAACACAACGCAATTCGACTGGGTTACCTGTGCTGGGTCAACATACATTTTTTGCGTTGCCGTAACTAAAATTGCAAAATTTGTTATGATAGCTCATTCGCTTTGTGCTGTGCCAGCTCATTGAGCCATGGTAACTGAAATAAATTGTGCCATAGTAGGGGACACGGCTTACAGTGTATACTGTACCCAGCTCTGGGTTGAGAGAGATTTCCCCTGGAGTTTACCTAATTATTCCCTCAGCACGATGCTCGTTATCTACTGAGGTGCCGTGTTACCCACTGACATTTTCCTTTCATCTGAAAATGTAATTACAGACGAACTATGCATCTTCCAATAAATGAAAACCATCTCTATTTAAATTGTAGGACTATGATCTGCTGGAAATAAAGGTTTATTTGAGATTTACATCTGATATTTCATTAATTCCACTCCACATTTAGAATCCCGACCAACACAAGACGATGATGACGCAATGGTGGTTTAGTGTTGGTCCAGTGTTGTGGACGGTGAGCAGGGGCGTGCACAGGGGGGGGGGGGGGGAGTTCAGATGGGTACTGACCCTCCCTTGAGCTGCAGATTTTTAAAAATTGTCTCATATTTTTTTTAGATTTTACCTCTTGACTCCCCCCCCCCCCCCTTGACGAAAAGCTGCGCACGCCCCTGGTGGGCCAACATTAAAGGGACTAGCTCAGGCTAAAGTCATACAAAATCGGTGATTCTATTTTGGCTTATTAATATGACCATAAGATGTAAACATGTCCACAGACTAGAACTGTAAAAGTTTGTTTAATTTTTGTGCTGCGCATTCACCAGTTAGGCTAGATATAGGGACACAATTCCCGTATTTCTTATTTTTGACATGGTTGTCCAAAATAAGAAATCAGGGATTATATCTAGCCTAACTGGTGAATGCGCAGCAGAAAAATAAAAAAAAACTTTCACAGTTCTAGTCTGTGGACATGTTTACATCATATGGTCATATTAATAAGCCAAAATAAAATCACCGACTTGTTGATGATTTCAGCCTGGGTATGGGCCTTTAAGCGAACATTCTTTGTTTGCTGGGATGCTCATAAACAATCGCCCGGCTACATCCCGGCAAACACGAGACATTGATTCAATATCTGGTTTAATGTTGGGCCAGCGTCGCAGACGGTGGCCCAACTTTAAACCAGCATTGGGTCTACATGTCGTGTTTGTCTGGACAGAGCGGATGCCCAGCAACAAACAATACGCTGGTGTAGCGTTGGTTCAATGTTGGGCCAACATTTTCTCTCGTGTCTTGCACAATCTGCTTCTTTGTTGTGAGTTTTCCTTCTGACCATCTGCTCCTGCAGGATGCTGCATGATTACCAATGACGTCATGTAGGCCAAGTGCTTCATCCACCTTAGGCCTTTAACCGCCGGTCTCGATTATATTCGTTTTTTTTTCATTTTTTACTAGCACGCTAAATACCAGCTTTTGAACATGTTGAAGATAAAACGTGACATCAATCAGCAAGACTTGAAAATCGTTGACCTTAATTTCAGATATCAGATCTGAATAATTTTCACTCACTTGAAGTTGTAGATCGCGTCAGCGAGACACAACTTCAAGTGAGTGAAAATTCAGATTGAATAATTTGGCGGTTAAAGGGTTAACCCCTTAACCGCCTGTCTCGATTATATTTGTTTATTCTTTTTCATTAGCACACTAAATACCAGCATTTGAGCATGATGAAGATAAAACTTGACATCAACCAGCAAGATTTTAAAATCGTTGACCTTAATTTTTATCAGATCTGAATAATTTTCACTCACTTGAAATTGTGGATCGCGTTAGCGAGACACAACTTCTAGTGTGTGAAAATCCCAGTTATATAATTTGGCAGTTAAAGGGTTAACTGACCGAATTATAATAATAATATTTACTTTCACCAAAGAAGGTTATGTTTAGGTCGTGTTGGTTTGTTTGACTGTCTGTTCGTCCGTCCGGAGGATTACTTACAAAGTAATGAGAGGGTTCGCATGATTTTTTTTACCTGAGGTGTGTCTCAGAACAAGGAGCAATCAATTAAATTTGGGAGATGATCCGGATTACAATCTGGATCGCGCTGCGGGGGTTTGCAGTCTCTCACTGACTGTTTTATGACATAATTGTAGCCCAGATGTAGCCGTGTCGTCCTCTCCGAGGCCGTGGATTGATATATTTGTTTTTGCCAGAAAAAAACAACTCGGCGGTGACTGAGAGCGATCCCGTCCCCAAGGTCCGAAAGATGTCCATAACTTTTTAATGACTGTGCGACCTCTGAGCTGAGAATGCGGGCTTCGAACTAAAATGTTACTGATTCTAAAAAAAAACTATTTTTGACCTGATTATCACCCGATATTTTCCGATATGACAGTCCAAAGAAATATCCCACGATTTTTTACGCAGTCAATCTGTGACTGAAACCTGTTTCAGCCACTGGGGCTAGCCTAGATGCTGCACAATAGATGTGGTAGTTTTGGCATCGATAACAGTATATGTATATTGGAGCGTGTAAAGCTATTATGACTGCTACACATTTTTTATGTGTAAAATATTTCCTGAGTAAAGCTATTAATTAATGATGAACAAAATTACTATATGTCATTGCACAAGATTTGGGAAATGTTAATATATTCTACAAGCTCCAAAAAAACCTGATATGTAGAGCCTAGGCAATGACGAACTATAATAGTACAATGTACAATATTGCGATCTTATTTTCAATAAATATATAGTAGTTTCTAGTCGATATTTAAATACAGACTATCACAATGATGATCTGGTTATGTTTCACATAACTGGTGGGTTTATTCTTCTCAAGTATGATGAGCTATCTATAATTGGGAATTCAATTATTGTTTTGACAAAAATAAGACCAACCAACATTGGGTCAATGCATTGTGTTTGCTGGGACGCTGAGCTATCAACATTTTATATTGTTGTGCATCAGAACAGAAGTGTGCAAGCTTAAACCTTAGCCGGTAAATTCAATAATTTAATTTTTCACCCACCTGAAATTGTGTCTCGCTACCGCGACCCACAACTTCAGGTGGGTGAAAATTACTCTAATTGATTGTTTAGATCAGAATCGAGATCAACAGCGATAGGGTTAAGTCATACATATGAGGGACGTGGCGCAATGGCTAGAGCGCGGAGCTTTGTCAATGTCGCTGCCTGCCGTGTGGTTTCGAATCCCGCTAGGTGCAGGATTTTCAGAGAAATATCATGTTTCTCCCCTCTCAATATTGGTACATTATTTCGATGTTGCGTCCTTGGGCAAGACACTTTACCCTCACATGCTTCACTTGACTCAGGTGTAAATGATTACCTGGTAGGACAGAGATGGCAATGTGTGCGACTAGTTCCTAGCGCCGAAATGGCTGCAAGTGCTGTATGCCCCAAAAAGGGAGTTGAAATGGTACATGAATGAACAGGTCCAGTGACCAGGGGTAATATGTGTGAAGCGCACAGAGCATTGTATGTGCGCTATATAAGAACTCACCTTTATTATTATCATTTATACACTGTAATCAGATGCCCTGAGTGTAGCTAAGTCATCCTCTCCGAGGCCGTGGATTGATGTATTTGCTTCACCCGAAAAATTCAACATGGCGGTGACTGCGAGCAATCTCGACCCCAAGGTCCGAAAAATGTCCATAACTTTTTAATGACTGTGCGACCTCTGAGATGACCATGAGGTCGTGGAACTGAAATGTTACGGATTCTAAAAAACATTTTTCGAACTGATTATCCCCCGATATATTCAGATATGACAGTCTAAAGACATGCTCCACGATTTTGTACGCGGTCAACAGGTTTCAGCCACAGGGGCTACCCTGAGTGTAGCACTGACCTAAACGGATACATACCTCATAATATAACGCTGCTCTGTTATCGGATACCCTCACAAACTTTGTTAGATCACGTTTTCATCTGACAAATGTGTGACCAGTTTCATCAACATGGACAAAAATCAAGTCACTGACTTGCGGTTTGTCTACGCAGTATCTTTTAATTTGAAATAGTCATACATGTCTCAGTTAGCTCCTTCTGGTTCATTTAAATAGCTCTGTTATGGACGATTATAAATAGTTCACACTTTTAGTGCGAGTCTCGACTTTACGGTCCCCGCACTGAAAAGGTTAGCACGATTTTACTCACCGTTATTCTGCTGTACATCATGTATAGTGTCGCTTAATCGTCCATCCTGTTGTCTAAAAACCTCTGTATATTGAGGTCCCCATGTTCATATGGCTAAACAATTGTTTGTTGTTAGTAAACATAACCATAAAACAATTCAATAATATTCTGTACAATATATTTTTTTCAAATATGTCACATGACCAGTCTCGACCAATCACACGGCTCAGATCTAGGTCAGTCGCTTGGCGAATAACTGTCAAGACACCGAACCATTTTTTTATTAGTCTTGATATTTGAAGGTCATCCATGCTTTGTAAGTACCACGCTTAATGAGGCATACCACAAAGCAGTAGAAAACGTGACAGCTTCACGGAACAACAACAACAAACAAGAGAATCAACCAAACCCCGGTCTAATGTTGGTTTAATGCTGAGCCAGCGTCCACATGCTGGCCCATCATTAAAACAACATTAGTGAGATGATCTTGATTTCTGGTGAGCCCATCTCCGGACACCGCTTAACATTGTTAGTGTTGGATGCCGCACAGCAATTGGCGTCTCCCAAGAGAGACCGCCTTTCTTTTTTCCACCTGCCAGTTTCAATAGGTAAGCTTGCTCCCCCAGCGTTCATGGAAGGCGGGATGGGCGAGGGCAATGGATCAGAAAGAATATTCATCCCAAGTCACCCTACTTGATACCGGGGAGAATAAATTGTTAGAGGGTGGGATAGGGGAATGTGGATTAACCTCTGTGTTACCGGGCGAGATTGAGATCATGACTTGTGTCTATACACCACTGAACGGAAGAGGCTTTTATTTTGTTTAGACATTGTCAACCGGTCCCGCCCCCGGTTGACAAGCTCCCTATTGAAAAAAACCAGGCGAGGCACCAGTGTGATGTCTGCACACCCTCATCTGACTGTCTAGTGGTGTACAATCAATTTGTGACGCCGAAAAAGTGTATGGCCGCCACCGTTAGGAGGTTTTTAAGGTCACGCCAGGAAAATATAAACAATTGAAAATTCGAATCGAGCTGGTATGAACAGTATAAAAGGCGGCCATTTTGTTTGAATTTCTGGAGTCTATAAACAACATCCAGCTCCCCGTCTGGAAACGGAGTGCCAGACAGGTGCCCCGTCTATGTTTTGTTGAGAAGTCAAGGATTCAATTCGAGCAGAGTAAACTGTTTTCTACGGCAAGGGTCGCTGTGGATGACCATGCATCACGATTCTGAGATGTTAAATGTGAAGAGCCGCACCTCCTACTTTTGGCGAAAAGGGACCTAAACATAAGGCATCCGTAAGCGCGTTGATTGGTCAAGGCAGAAGCCTTGACCAATCAACGCGCTTCCGACTGAGATGAGATTAAGCCTTTAACCGACATTTACATTCGGTTTTTCATTTACATTAGCACGTGGGCGGGGGCCCTAGGGTAGTGGTTAGCACCGCTGCCGTTCACGCCAGAGCTCGGGGTTCGGTTCCCGGTCTCAGCGGTCTGAAAGAAACAAAAACTGTTTCTTCTCCATCCACTTGTGAAAGTCAGTATTGCGGGGAGCCTCCGTGACCGAGAGGTAGCGTGCTTGGCCTCAGACCGCAAGGGCTCGAATTTCGAATCCTGTGTCTGGAGGACAGTATCATCTCAATCATCTCACCATCCTCAGGAGGTTCTCCTGGCCCAGTTTAGCCTATATGTGCACAAAGGTGGCCTAAAGCCCGATTCATTTCTTTTTTAACACTAGCACATCAGAAATTCACGTAAATACGTCTGAATATATATAATTTCGCAATCGTTGACCTCCATTTTGTCAAATCTGTATAATTTTCACTCACTTGAAGTTGTGGATCGCGTCAGCAAGACACAACTTCAAGTGCAAGTGGGTGAAAATTCTTTGGCGGTTGAAGGGTTCAATTAAAAAGTTGTAGAATCCTAGATACGCCTTAAACACTTTAACCCAGCATTGTTTCAGATCTCTGGGCTGAGATTTTCTGTTTATCTGGGTGACTTGCCCATGCCATACAGCCTTATGTGGCCGTCTGCCCTGATGGCGGCCATTGTGACAGGACGTATTCGCTTGGGACGTGCCAACTCCCACGATACGTTCACTCCAAGCCTGATGCTCAGAAATCACACAAATACGTCCAAATAGTACAGGGTTCGCACAGGCCTTAAAATGCCAAAGCCGGGAATGGAGAGTTATTGTTCATCAAGTACAGTCCAATTATCATGCTAGGCATATATAGTACTATAATCAGTCAGGCGCGACCGAGCTGTTGATTATGGAGGATTTTCATTATTTGATTATGGTAGTATGTGTTTTATGTCAGTTAAAACCCTCACAGCACTACATTCTTAGCTTTGAAAATAGCCTCGGCCTTCGGCCTCGGTCTTTTCCAAACCTAAAAATGTAGAGCTCCTCAGGCCTTATCCTATACATAAAGTACCATTATGTGTCTGATCCCTACATGAAATAACAGTTACTCATGACAGTGCACAAAGAGAGGTTACCACACAGTACAGGGGTTTCAGGGACCAAAGGGTTGAAGAATAGGCCACTCGTGCTTCTGGATGTTACACAAGTGATAGTAGCCCACGTGACCAATCCTTGGTGATTACACCCTTTAGGTCCAGGAAATCAGCACTTCCCTCAGCAAATAAACTTTCCATTTGTAATCCATCAGATCTACTATGAGTCATAAATGACGAGAATAGATGGTATGTTAGGCCCTCCGACTTGGCAATTGGCACGAGCATACACATGTACAATAGACAATGTCATTACAAATTGATTGTCCTGTATACAAAGCACTAATTGAATCATGCGGCCTCCAGGAAGAAAGGTGAGTTCTTGGCAGTGACTACTCGGATTCTACGGATGAAGGAAGCCGTCTGTCTGGGTCTCCTTAATCCACATTCTACAGCTATCCCTTTATGCCTTGTGGGACATAAAATCCTAAAATATTCAAACGTATAGCAACTCTGGCGTGTATTGATAGTATCGTTTAAATAAAACACTGTTTCTGTCTAATAATCATCGATTAAACACAGCATTTTTTTATCCAAACCAAATCTTTAATCGCCACGGCGATTAAAGATTTCGTTCGGATAAAAAACTCAATGGAGAATTTGTAGCACAGAGGCAGTTAACCTGGAGAAAGGGGATCTGTGAAATGCTCTCTTTCCCAGAAGGGGAATTGCCGGGAATTATACCATTGAGAACAGATGACTCAGCGTGCTCAGAGAGCTGAGTATCTCCGCGGCCGAGGGTAAGCACCTCAAATCTCACACACGCAGGCTTTGCTCAATTTATTCTCACCATCCAGTTTATACCCAAATTCAAATCAACGTAGATCGCATGATTTTCGATGACTTTTCAGTCAATTCTGAACCGATTTCCTCTGAAAATTTTGCGAAGGCCATTTTATAATCAAACCATAACAGCGGTAAAAAGTTGGACCATTTGACATTTAATGAAATTCTGGGTTTAAAATCGAGTTAGTTTAATGGATTTATAGAGTGACGTCATAATTTACAATTTACTAGAGGTCAAATGGTCTAACTTTTGAAATACGTTATATAATTTTACGACATTTTGAGGGCTGTTCGGATTGTTTTGAAATATAGTGTTTGCAGAATTGACCATAGCCACCCGGTGCCTATGAATTGCTTGAGAAATCAGCAAAAAATATGCCATCCAGGATAATCTAAATTGGGTATGGGGAATTCAAGGCTCTTTCCTTACACACTATTTTCGTCCATGACATTTTCCAAATTAAATTTTCTACGGCAAAGAATGTTTTTATGGAAGCAGAATTGATCACATCTCTGTCTGAAATACACAACAAAATCATCTGTAAATTACGCCTCGGTCAGGTTGAGCCTCTGAGGTGATAAATAGTACTGAACACTAAATAATGCAATCTTAAAAGACAAAGCCATTGCAAAAATACGAAAAAAAAAATATTATAAAGGGAGTAGCATGATGAACTAGAAGTTTGCACTTAAATGGGAAATTTAAAGAATAAACATAAGATAGGCCTATAGTACAAAGTTTACAAACAAGAGTAACCTCAAATAAGCTTAACCTTTACAAAGCTGAAATAATTTTTATATAAACCATGGAGAGAAAAAGGGGTTTTTCAAATTTAAATTATCATAAATATCTCGGTTAGCTATTTTCGCTTCATTTTAATCCCTATGTTATGAGTCTACGGCCATTATAAATATGATATACTTTCAGTGCCGGTCCCTGCACTTAAAGGTTTAACACGATGCGAAAACAAGTTAAATTTAGATAACAAATAACGTTGCACTAATTGAACGTAAAATAATAATACTACACGAGATCTTATTTATTTACAAGGATCTCATATTGGAATATGATATCGAAATTTTATAAGCTATATCCTCCTACGTCAAGCTATACCATATAAATGAACCTTAAAAAAAAAAAAAAATTAACTGACTAAATAATAACTGAAAATAGAATAATAAAAAATATAATATTAAAATAAAAATGAACAAATTATATGTGAAGGTTTGATAAGCATATCAGAATATGACGGTGCAATAAACACAATCTGGTTTATATTACGGGCCAGAGAGAATAGGAAATAATACTTCGTTAAAAATATATATTTGAAGGTTAAGCCAAACTAGAATAGTTGACTTCATCACGATAAGTTGAAAGTGAAATCCATACGCTTGTTTGTTTGTTTGTTTGTTTGTTTTCTTGGTCGATACTAGATGAGAATCATTATCGAATACTTGCCGGTAAAAACAGAGCAATCCATCTTATTGTTTTGTCCTTAGCACATCACTGGTGGGGGATAAGGTGAATGGTATGTTCTCCAACCAGTCCTGACATAATAAATCGAATTTTAGAGTTCAATTATTGACCTTTAAACGATCTTTCTGACATACGCAGCAGTTTGTGAATGTGATATTTGAATCGCAACAAACAACTCGACGCACGGCACATCATATGCACAATTACAGCTCACTATACAGCTGTTGAATGAAACCATCGTGCAAAATTTTACAAAATTTGACAATTTGCACAGATGTAGATTAAGGTATGTAGATTCATATGTAGATTCATATTAAGCTTAGTACCCATCAAAATCAGCAAGGGATTAGGCCGCCATCTTGAATTAAAAAATGGCCGTCATGGAAATCCATATTTACAATATCTAGGCTTGTAGTAGACATAGAATCACGATCTCTGACGTCTCGCCAGACATAATACCGCTCACATAGACTTACATGTATTATGGCCCATACGCTTGGGCCTCCTAGCATTCTTTAAATGAACATATTTATATAAACCTATACATTTGTTTAATCATCATGACATACTCTATAAATAAAAAAAATAAAAATGATGCTTAAACGTCTGGCTTTTTTTCTATTTTCACATGAAAATGTTAGGTCCTAATCCACTCTCTGAGAGTTGCCATTGCACGGGAACTATCGAATGCAGCATATGCCTTGTTACTACCAGCGTAGGGACTACATTTCATAGCAATGTTTCCCACCTTCGATGTTTTTGAATCAAGAAATGGTCACCCAATCTGAATGAACTGTTAACAAAATAATCTAAATTTAATATTTAAACCCAAGCCTGCTGTAAATTGCAACATTTTTAAAAGAGATCGTAACTCTCTCACTTTAAATTTTTTAATGATATGCGCGTATACATTTGTGTGGTGAGACCTTGTGTCTACATTCACATTTTCGGGGTTAGGAAATTCATTAATGACAAAATTAATAGCCTCACATGACGTCATAATAACTTACAAGTTTGCCGACATGTTGAAATGTTTATTTTTAAGATCACGAATAGGCAAAATCGAAACATGAGACAGTCAGTGACCATCAATCTTTATCTGAGATATATAGAGATATAAGATACCAGCAGAAAAACGCGATATTACATTTCAAAGTGGATCAACAAAGACTAAACGTTTACTTTACAAAAACTGCATAGAGACGGTTTTCGACTGTGATTTTCTGAAATTCTGTAATATGTTTTTCTATTACCAGGCAGTATACATCGAATAATTCTGATTACCCGGAATACATATAAAATAAATCGTGTTCTTTATTTATGCAGCATCACATGCTCTCCTGTAATCACAGAGTTTGGTGCACTGAAGATTGATGACCGACACTTACAGCGGCTCTTACACCTTCTTTTATAGCTCGATCGCAAGGGGGGGGGCCCTAGGTTAGTGGTTAGCACCGCTGCCTTTCACGCGTTCGGGGTTCGGTTCCCGATCTCGGCGGTTGAGAGAAACAAAAATGTTTCTTCTCCATCCACGTGTAAAAGTCAGTATTGTGGGGAGCCTCCGTGACCGAGAGGTAGCGTGATCGGCCTCAAACCGCCAGGGCTCGAATTTCGAATCCTGTGTCAAGAGGACAGTGTCATCTCATTCATATCACCATCATCAGGAGGTTCTCCTGGCCCAGTTTAGCCTATATGTGCACAAAGGGGGCTTAAATCCTGCTCCATTTCATTTTTATAGCTCGATCGCAAAGTTTCAGAAATTTTAGTTCAGCCTGAATCAGTTGCAGTACAGCCCACAGTTTTGAACTTGGTAGATGAGGAGCCGGTACAAGGACTTGTGACCACACATGTCCTGCTCCGTACACAGCACGTTTCACATGTTGGAGTATTAAAGCTGCTTTGGTTGGTGGGATATTCTCAATTGTGTGTGAGCCTTGGCCAAACATCAGTTTTCTTGCGTCTTCGACACTGGTACCTGGACATGTCCTACTATACATCACAATAATATAAAATAAATAAATATAAATTTGGCTCGATCCTGTTTTAATTTTGAGCCACCGTCTACGACGCTGGCTCAAAATTAAAACAGCATTGAGTGGACGCCCCGCGTTTGTTGGTAGTGCGATTCTGACACCGTGGCATCCGGATGTAACAGCCAGATGGGACACGGCTTCTGATTGGCCGGCGGCTCAGCCAAACAAATGTCTGTTTGCTGCTCGTGAGCGCTGTCGCAGCTGGAGAGCACCTTCCCTCTTAACCTGTGATCAACACTCGTCAACAGCTAATGTCCTCATGTGTGGAGGGGATACTATTAATGTAACACCATGAAAATATAATGCCCCCAGGAGCACAACAGACATCATTAATGACTGACACTGCACTTTATGTTATTATTTTTGGGCGCAATGCAAAAAAATATTTGTGATACGTGCGCAAACCTTTTGGGATATATTTCATATCTATGTATGACGTTATTGGTTTTATGTGTAATATGTTTTCAATTAGGGAGTATATTTTACGATTTGGCAACTATCTCTTACGAGGAGTTTTTTAGGAACATGACTCTAGTAACCATGGTAACGTTACCATGATTTTGTTCACAAAACATATAAGCTGTAAATCACTACCGGGTCATTTTAAATTATATGTTGTTGGAATAGACAGTAGTTGATTTACCTAATTTAACCTGAATTTCAAGTAGAATATACTGAGAAGATGTAATTGTTTCGGTTGTTTCAATTTGACGCTTCAATAAAATAATCGGACATAGATAAGAAATCAGCCAAATAAATAACCATTGAAATTGAAAAGTAACATGTGGTGGAACGTTACACAATTAAGCAATTCAATTTTAATATAATATTTTATTTAATATGTGAATTACGTTGGGACATTCAAAATATTTTTTAAATGTTTAAAAATTTAGCTCTCAATAGGGTAAGGAACATAGCTTAGTGTTGATCATGTCATCATCGTGATAGATAGTTAACGCTATTGTCTTGTCGCTTTCACACTTCTTCGTATTCTAAGCCCTTATAGTATCTAAACGAAAGGAACATTTTTCACACTTAAATAACTGTGACTCTATTGGACGCTCGCATAAAAAACAAAGGGACCATGCAGTGGAAAGTGAATTTGCTTTCGTTCTAAAAGAAAACCACCCTTCGGACGTTCCGTGAGCACCTGGCGACCTCTCTGCTGTACAACATAAACTATACTGTCTAATCCATCTTTCGAAATGTGGATTTTATCACCAGTGATAACGTGTGTGTCGAGGGGGATAGCGGGACAAAGAGATTATTACGTATGCTGTCCGCAGCCCGTGTCACGGCGACTGAGACATGGAAACACAGTCCAATGTTGTTTAAATGTTGGGCCATCGTAGCAATATATCTTGTGTTTGGTGTGATGCCTGATTTGTCCTGGGGTTGATCTATAACCAGGGATCACTAGAATTCATATGAGAGGTGGTCGTGACTGTGCTAACATTAATCACTATTAATTCTATCTGAATAGTAGCAAGCAGAAATGATAACCTCTGAATTATTATAGAAAATAAGCCATTTTTTATAACTCCTTTGAATAATAGGATTAAAAGGTAGACATATATTTGAAAGTCATAATTATATAGACCTCATTACAATCAATGAACATGAATATGTTTTTCATATCTTAAAATTAATAATAGTAATGATATAACATTTATATTATGACCGCACAATTAATAATATGTTGCCACTAAACTGTCGGTTATGTAGACTGAGACTGGAATGAACCTCCATTAGAAATTCGCTCTGCGAAAACAGAATTTAGTTTCTTGAAGAAATTGAAAACGTATTTTTTTGGTCAGGCTTTTCCGACTTAAATCCTCGACGACAAACGCAAACAATTTTGGAACTATGAGTCAGATAACGATTATGTTTGTCGCACCTCTAAGCTCGGATCACCGAGGATTTAGGCGCCATAGATGTTTATTATTATTATTATTATTATTATTATTATTATTATCATTATATAAAATTACCAAGTTATAATACCTAACTTTACCTGACCATACTGTTATTACATCTGCGCTTAATTAAACTTTCTACTGAACATTTGAACTGATAATGTTGTGCTTCACACTTCAAAAACAGGAGATAAAATAATCAGATATAAATCACGTATTCGTTACGGCCAATACTATATTAAGTTCTATATCATATGCACATATGCTCATCCCTCCCAGTAGGGTCTGTAAAAGCCAATTAAAGTCTTGATGATCCTTGTAGCAGTCTTGATAAAACCAAGGAAATTCAATCTCTATTGAATTCCCTTGATAAAACGTAACGGCAACTTGAGGATATCCACCCGGCATGACCGCCTTACCATGTCATCAGATGATAGCTAGGCTAAGGTTACAGACCATATACATGGACCGAGCCAATGTAAAGGCAGATTTTGTGAGTAATGTAGATAGATAAATATTTATTGACGAGAGAAGTCTGTGTAGGCTTATGCGTCATTAAAAATAAACAATACATTAGATTACACAGTGCATACTATGATAAAACATAAAATTGTCTAAATATATGTACACGTGTAAAATGCTTTAAAATAATTAAAAGAATAAATTATGATAAAAGTAAACTAAAGTGCAGAGTAATATGTACACTATTACGACAATAAGACAATGTTACGACACTGCTACCATTGACTTGAACGCATGCTTGGCTATGTGAAACGGCAGTGAAATAGATAATGTTAACTAGTACTATTTGCAGCGAGCAGGATTTAAACCCCTAATATTTCGCTCGGGCAGACAATCTTTTTACCACTGAGCCACCAGCCACAGGGGACATTCTGGTACTTGTCACAGAATCCTTTATCCGCCAAATTATTTAATTTGTATTTTCACCCACGTGAAGTGGTTTCTCGCTGACGCGATCCACAACTCCAAGTGAGTGAAAATTGTTCCGATTTGACAAAACGGACGTTGACTATTTTCAAATCTTGCTGTTTGATGCCACGTTTTACCTTTAACATGTGGTACATAATGTGCTAGTAAAAAAAATGAAAAAGCGAGTATAATCGGAACCTGCAGGTAGAGGGTTGAAGCAAAAGCAAGCTGCTAATAGCACTAATGGAGGAAATAATACACTCACATAACTTCACGTGTGTGCCACTTACCAGACATTAATACATTCTATTTTTGGATTACATAAGACAATATCAGTACGTCGTACTGACTGATCTGCAGAATGTGAAACTCATCTTCCCTTGGCCAGTCTCACTCGAGTGGTACCACAGTAACCTGGCCGTATTGAGTACTTAGCAATCAGTTATTCTGTCTATGTGAGATTCAAACCTCATTGGATGTTTCAGATTTATAAATAGGTCATAAAAGGTCACGAAGAATTGACCTCTTGTTCATCTGTCATGCACAGTTACGTGTTTCCGTTGCTAGATGTTTCATATAGACAAGTTGGGAATCTCTTTGGACAGTGAGGTGTACCGAATTTCGTCATGGCGGCCAGTAATCATATAGTGGCCGCCATTCAGGGAGCTGGAAACACAAAGACACCAGCGTGAGATTCCGAGCTTATATATCTATCTGATCTATCATACCAACAGAAACAAGTAAGATTTGCTGTCAGCCAGCTGTCGAGCGCTGTCTGATTGGCCGGTCTTGAGACGCGCGACATTCAAGGTATCTCGCTATTTAAAATAGTTGGACCTATGCTCGATAAAGCAAGCGCACTGTGTGCTCGTGGGTGAGATAACTTGTTGTTGAAGATGGTGAAACTTGAAGGACAAGATTGGCTTCGTATTTTACACCCTCAACTATGTCATTACTTGCATTAAAACACACCACTATTTTATTTTCTTTGTCCTACATTCTAAGCAAGGAATGGAAAGTTATTTTTGACCTAGTACAGGCCAATTATCATGGCCTATGAAATTAAAATCAGGCGGGTGTAACCGAGCTGTTGATCATGAGGGATTCTCATTATGTTCGGCTGTGTTTTAAGTCAGTTAAAACCCTCGGAGTTCTACATTCTCAGCTGTAAAAAAGCCCTCGGCGTTCGGCCACTACCCTTTTCACAGCTAAAAATGTAGAGCTCCTCTGGCTTTACCCTGTACTTACTGCTGCAAGATCTAAGGGGTCTTTTCAAGATAAAAAAATCCCAAAATCCGAGATTGGTCTGAAAACAACCACCCACCCCCCAATCCAATTTTTTTTAAAACATTTGGAAACATGAAACAATACAAAAAACACAAAAAAAAACAAAATATTTTCCCATAGAAATTGAAATCCGAGTTGGGCTTGTCCCACCCACCCACTTGGGAGTTTTTCTCGGATTTTTTGATTTTTTTTAGTTGACAAAACCCCCAAATATGTGTTGGGTAAAGACCTGTAACACAAACATGCTTGATTTCTCTCAGATAAAGCTGTGCAGTTCAGCTATGATAGTTACACTAATTTATCCAAATTTATATAATTTATCCAGTCTGATGATGGTCTAAGGTGGCACCAGTCTGCTGATGGCCTTCACTAATTCAGAGGTTCACCTGGCTACTCAATAAATGTCATTCCTAAATCCCTGACTCAGACACTAAATTCAAATGTCTGCGCCGCGGTTTATTGCTTTCACGGAGCATCTGAGGATGGTCTGGTCCAATGCGCAGTCTTTTTTAAACTAGCTGCTTCGATCCATCAAATCGAGTCTGAGATTTCTCGGATTTTAGGCTTAAATTAAAGATAATGTTTTTTTACGAAGAAAAAGGACCTGAGACATTATAGGCCATGATTAGACTTCATGGTGCAGGTACTTTATGAAGAAATGTCCTTCACCTGAAAGTGGTCATTGAAGAAATACTTTTATTTGTGGTATCACCTGTTAAAGGAAAGTATTTTCACCCTCGCATGCTAGCAATCATGTTATCAGTTTCGGATAAAGAAACAGCAATTAAATCACGTCTCCGTCGCATACTCTTAAGCTATAGCGCATGAAATGTTCTTTCTTATTCCCACTTTGTGTTAAAGTAAATAACCATAGAAGTAATTAAGACCTGAATAATGGGGGTTCGTGAGTACAAATTACCCTGATACATAACTTTTCCGGGTCCGTCCCTGACAACCCACCGCCCAGATGCTGGCCCAACATTAAACCAACCGTGGGTGAAGGTATCGTGATTTCTGGGATATCTCGTCAATAAACGTCAGTCCTAAATCTTCACTCTCAGATCCAGATTCTGCGCACGTTTCTGGATCGCGGTGTGGTTTTCCAGACATCACGGAACACGGGAAATAGGCGTGGTTTATGCACAAAACATATAAGCTGTAAATCACTACCGGGTCATTTTAAATTATATGTTGTTGGAATAGACAGTAGTTGATTTACCTAATTTAACCTGAATTTCAAGTAGAATATACTGAGAAGATGTAATTGTTTCGGTTGTTTCAATTTGACGCTTCAATAAAATAATCGGACATAGATAAGAAATCAGCCAAATAAATAACCATTGAAATTGAAAAGTAACATGTGGTGGAACGTTACACAATTAAGCAATTCAATTTTAATATAATATTTTATTTAATATGTGAATTACGTTGGGACATTCAAAATATTTTTTAAATGTTTAAAAATTTAGCTCTCAATAGGGTAAGGAACATAGCTTAGTGTTGATCATGTCATCATCGTGATAGATAGTTAACGCTATTGTCTTGTCGCTTTCACACTTCTTCGTATTCTAAGCCCTTATAGTATCTAAACGAAAGGAACATTTTTCACACTTAAATAACTGTGACTCTATTGGACGCTCGCATAAAAAACAAAGGGACCATGCAGTGGAAAGTGAATTTGCTTTCGTTCTAAAAGAAAACCACCCTTTGGACGTTCCGTGAGCACCTGGCGACCTCTCTGCTGTACAACATAAACTATACTGTCTAATCCATCTTTCGAAATGTGGATTTTATCACCAGTGATAACGTGTGTGTCGAGGGGGATAGCGGGACAAAGAGATTATTACGTATGCTGTCCGCAGCCCGTGTCACGGCGACTGAGACATGGAAACACAGTCCAATGTTGTTTAAATGTTGGGCCATCGTAGCAATATATCTTGTGTTTGGTGTGATGCCTGATTTGTCCTGGGGTTGATCTATAACCAGGGATCACTAGAATTCATATGAGAGGTGGTCGTGACTGTGCTAACATTAATCACTATTAATTCTATCTGAATAGTAGCAAGCAGAAATGATAACCTCTAAATTATTATAGAAAATAAGCCATTTTTTATAACTCCTTTGAATAATAGGATTAAAAGGTAGACATATATTTGAAAGTCATAATTATATAGACCTCATTACAATCAATGAACATGAATATGTTTTTCATATCTTAAAATTAATAATAGTAATGATATAACATTTATATTATGACCGCACAATTAATAATATGTTGCCACTAAACTGTCGGTTATGTAGACTGAGACTGGAATGAACCTCCATTAGAAATTCGCTCTGCGAAAACAGAATTTAGTTTCTTGAAGAAATTGAAAACGTATTTTTTTGGTCAGGCTTTTCCGACTTAAATCCTCGACGACAAACGCAAACAATTTTGGAACTATGAGTCAGATAACGATTATGTTTGTCGCACCTCTAAGCTCGGATCACCGAGGATTTAGGCGCCATAGATGTTTATTATTATTATTATTATTATTATTATTATTATTATTATCATTATATAAAATTACCAAGTTATAATACCTAACTTTACCTGACCATACTGTTATTACATCTGCGCTTAATTAAACTTTCTACTGAACATTTGAACTGATAATGTTGTGCTTCACACTTCAAAAACAGGAGATAAAATAATCAGATATAAATCACGTATTCGTTACGGCCAATACTATATTAAGTTCTATATCATATGCACATATGCTCATCCCTCCCAGTAGGGTCTGTAAAAGCCAATTAAAGTCTTGATGATCCTTGTAGCAGTCTTGATAAAACCAAGGAAATTCAATCTCTATTGAATTCCCTTGATAAAACGTAACGGCAACTTGAGGATATCCACCCGGCATGACCGCCTTACCATGTCATCAGATGATAGCTAGGCTAAGGTTACAGACCATATACATGGACCGAGCCAATGTAAAGGCAGATTTTGTGAGTAATGTAGATAGATAAATATTTATTGACGAGAGAAGTCTGTGTAGGCTTATGCGTCATTAAAAATAAACAATACATTAGATTACACAGTGCATACTATGATAAAACATAAAATTGTCTAAATATATGTACACGTGTAAAATGCTTTAAAATAATTAAAAGAATAAATTATGATAAAAGTAAACTAAAGTGCAGAGTAATATGTACACTATTACGACAATAAGACAATGTTACGACACTGCTACCATTGACTTGAACGCATGCTTGGCTATGTGAAACGGCAGTGAAATAGATAATGTTAACTAGTACTATTTGCAGCGAGCAGGATTTAAACCCCTAATATTTCGCTCGGGCAGACAATCTTTTTACCACTGAGCCACCAGCCACAGGGGACATTCTGGTACTTGTCACAGAATCCTTTATCCGCCAAATTATTTAATTTGTATTTTCACCCACGTGAAGTGGTTTCTCGCTGACGCGATCCACAACTCCAAGTGAGTGAAAATTGTTCCGATTTGACAAAACGGACGTTGACTATTTTCAAATCTTGCTGTTTGATGCCACGTTTTACCTTTAACATGTGGTACATAATGTGCTAGTAAAAAAAATGAAAAAGCGAGTATAATCGGAACCTGCAGGTAGAGGGTTGAAGCAAAAGCAAGCTGCTAATAGCACTAATGGAGGAAATAATACACTCACATAACTTCACGTGTGTGCCACTTACCAGACATTAATACATTCTATTTTTGGATTACATAAGACAATATCAGTACGTCGTACTGACTGATCTGCAGAATGTGAAACTCATCTTCCCTTGGCCAGTCTCACTCGAGTGGTACCACAGTAACCTGGCCGTATTAAGTACTTAGCAATCAGTTATTCTGTCTATGTGAGATTCAAACCTCATTGGATGTTTCAGATTTATAAATAGGTCATAAAAGGTCACGAAGAATTGACCTCTTGTTCATCTGTCATGCACAGTTACGTGTTTCCGTTGCTAGATGTTTCATATAGACAAGTTGGGAATCTCTTTGGACAGTGAGGTGTACCGAATTTCGTCATGGCGGCCAGTAATCATATAGTGGCCGCCATTCAGGGAGCTGGAAACACAAAGACACCAGCGTGAGATTCCGAGCTTATATATCTATCTGATCTATCATACCAACAGAAACAAGTAAGATTTGCTGTCAGCCAGCTGTCGAGCGCTGTCTGATTGGCCGGTCTTGAGACGCGCGACATTCAAGGTATCTCGCTATTTAAAATAGTTGGACCTATGCTCGATAAAGCAAGCGCACTGTGTGCTCGTGGGTGAGATAACTTGTTGTTGAAGATGGTGAAACTTGAAGGACAAGATTGGCTTCGTATTTTACACCCTCAACTATGTCATTACTTGCATTAAAACACACCACTATTTTATTTTCTTTGTCCTACATTCTAAGCAAGGAATGGAAAGTTATTTTTGACCTAGTACAGACCAATTATCATGGCCTATGAAATTAAAATCAGGCGGGTGTAACCGAGCTGTTGATCATGAGGGATTCTCATTATGTTCGGCTGTGTTTTAAGTCAGTTAAAACCCTCGGAGTTCTACATTCTCAGCTGTAAAAAAGCCCTCGGCGTTCGGCCACTACCCTTTTCACAGCTAAAAATGTAGAGCTCCTCTGGCTTTACCCTGTACTTACTGCTGCAAGATCTAAGGGGTCTTTTCAAGATAAAAAAATCCCAAAATCCGAGATTGGTCTGAAAACAACCACCCACCCCCCAATCCAATTTTTTTTAAAACATTTGGAAACATGAAACAATACAAAAAACACAAAAAAAAACAAAATATTTTCCCATAGAAATTGAAATCCGAGTTGGGCTTGTCCCACCCACCCACTTGGGAGTTTTTCTCGGATTTTTTGATTTTTTTTAGTTGACAAAACCCCCAAATATGTGTTGGGTAAAGACCTGTAACACAAACATGCTTGATTTCTCTCAGATAAAGCTGTGCAGTTCAGCTATGATAGTTACACTAATTTATCCAAATTTATATAATTTATCCAGTCTGATGATGGTCTAAGGTGGCACCAGTCTGCTGATGGCCTTCACTAATTCAGAGGTTCACCTGGCTACTCAATAAATGTCATTCCTAAATCCCTGACTCAGACACTAAATTCAAATGTCTGCGCCGCGGTTTATTGCTTTCACGGAGCATCTGAGGATGGTCTGGTCCAATGCGCAGTCTTTTTTAAACTAGCTGCTTCGATCCATCAAATCGAGTCTGAGATTTCTCGGATTTTAGGCTTAAATTAAAGATAATGTTTTTTTACGAAGAAAAAGGACCTGAGACATTATAGGCCATGATTAGACTTCATGGTGCAGGTACTTTATGAAGAAATGTCCTTCACCTGAAAGTGGTCATTGAAGAAATACTTTTATTTGTGGTATCACCTGTTAAAGGAAAGTATTTTCACCCTCGCATGCTAGCAATCATGTTATCAGTTTCGGATAAAGAAACAGCAATTAAATCACGTCTCCGTCGCATACTCTTAAGCTATAGCGCATGAAATGTTCTTTCTTATTCCCACTTTGTGTTAAAGTAAATAACCATAGAAGTAATTAAGACCTGAATAATGGGGGTTCGTGAGTACAAATTACCCTGATACATAACTTTTCCGGGTCCGTCCCTGACAACCCACCGCCCAGATGCTGGCCCAACATTAAACCAACCGTGGGTGAAGGTATCGTGATTTCTGGGATATCTCGTCAATAAACGTCAGTCCTAAATCTTCACTCTCAGATCCAGATTCTGCGCACGTTTCTGGATCGCGGTGTGGTTTCCAGACATCTCGGAACACGGGAAATAGGCGTGGTTTATGCTTTGAGACCTGAATAATCACTCAGCATCCATCTCTAATTTACCACCTCATGGCAAGATACGCTCCCAGCAAACACAAGACGTTGAACAAATGTTGACTAATTGTCGGCCCAGGGTCTACGACGCTGGCCCAACATCAAGCCAACATTGGTTCTACGTCTCGTGTATACTGGGTATTTACAACTTTATCAAGATGTCGTGTGGACGTATAATTCATAGCAACATGAACAATTTAAACAATAGACAAAAGTGATATAATAAACAATGTAATTTTTCATATTGTCATATTCAGATTGCAGGGGGGGTATGTGTGGCATTCGGCATCCTGGTAGATACTGCGCCTTCATCCAAATATACCACATCATACTGATGACCTGTCCTACTTTATTTCTGAGCTACCACCAATGTTCTTGATATTCTTTTGTGTATAAATATATTTCAAAAAAGTTTGATGACATCGCATTTTATCAGCTCGTATGTAAGCGATGTTCTATCTGAAAACAAAGGGAAGTATTCCGTTTTATTAACTCTTACAGTGCGGGGATTGACTTTAGACGTCGGAATCTGACGTCTGTCGACGTCAGACTCTGACGTCTAAAGCCTATCTCTGCACTGTAATAGTAAACATATTTATAAAGATCATAGGCCCATAAAATAGGTAGGCCTATTCAAATGAATCAGAAAGAGCTTACTAAGACATTTAATGATTTCGAATTTAAAAAGCCCTTTGGTTTCCATCGTTTATACCGAAATAATTCAGCGCTTTCAGGGTTAAGGGGTTTTGGGGGACCAGAGTGTGCATTACATCACTGGCGCCACTCCCCATTTTGCTCTTTTTTTGTATCACCTGATATAGTGGGTGGCCCACGCTGTCTGGAAAAAACTCATTTACTTCTAATCTTTGATCGTGTTATGGTCAGAACCTCAATTATTTACAAATAAAAACTGTTGCCTTCAGATAAACGTAAAGATCCTGACTAAAACAAGATGGTTTATCTTGGCAGTGCTTATTTGACAAATAACGTGTTATGCCGGTGAAAATAAACATAAATACAACTAACAAGATTAACATGATTAACATGACTAACAGTTATGATAATTATGTACTACTAGCAAATACCGATAGACTCGAACAACGAAAAATATTTATGTAACTTATAAGCCACTTATTTTGATTTTTTTATTACATTTACATTGGCTTTGTGAAATCGATTTAAAACTATATACAATCTTAACACACAGTTAACAACAGATGCCAATTTTTTTTGCTAAAATGATTATAATTTAGGGCTATAGGGGGAAATCTGAGAACTTACCCTTATTCTGTTTTTTTTTCTACTCTCATAAGATATCTGCTATCTCTGCGATGTCTTACACCATTGATATAATAATACTGCAATGTCGACTATTATAAGTACTCTACAACATAAGGTCATATCACTTTTCTTTGAGAGATGACTGGGGACATTATTTCACAGCTAGCTGTGATTGAACATTTGAAAAAACCCAATGGTGAACAGTGGTTAAATGGTGGTAGCTTATGACAATCCTGATAACAACATCGCCTCTACGTTGGTCAAACGTTGTCCTACTGTGTTTGACGCAGCACAAATCGAGCATTAGTGTTTTATGCCCACCCAGAAACGCCCACCCAGCCGATGCTGGGATAATGTCGCGGACGCTTGCCCAACATTAACCCTTTGCCTGCCAATCACGACTAAAGTCGTTTTTAATCTGTTTTATGAGCTGAATAACATGATTCAATTACAGTTAGTGGGAATAAAATGTTTGCTTCAAATTCAAGATTTGCAAATCGTCGATGTCAAATTTATTAAATATGAGTAATTTTCACACACTTCAAGATGTGGATCGCGGTAGCGAGACGCAACTTCAAGTGGGTGGAAATTCAAATAAAATACCTCAAGAGAATAAGAGTTAGGCCTAAGTCAAACGCATCTCGTGCTCGTTGCGCAGCTACTCTTGATATATTTATGAAAAAATAAATATATCACAAATTAAATTATTTCATTGGCTGAGCATATATACCACAAACTGTTTTACCAGTTTCAGTGACATTTTCATTTGAGCTGAAATATGATTTAAAACGTAGGCCCATATACGTTTCCAGCACTACAAGATTCAAATAGATGGAAAAGTAGTCATATAAGGGTTAGTGTTTTGTAACTGCTGCACTTTATTGGTCAAAGAAACTGGTATACAGAAAAAACACTTTGCATAGTTGTAAAAATCCAGAGTTTTTTTATTATTCTGCGAACTGCTTTTTAATCAAACTTTAATTAAATTTGAGTAATATATATTGTGATGACTATATTGGAATAAGTGCACGATAAATTTTCAAAGGAATACATCTACAAACCGGACCTGGGTCTTGACGGTTGCGCTTGCGTGTAAACTCATAACAAAGTAGGCGCACCTTCAGACACATGTACACAAAGCAGCCAGCTCCTGGTAAGACACAACAAGGGAAATTACGAGGTCGCATAAGCACGCACATCAATTAGGGGCCATTACACATTTTCAGTGTGCATGTGTGTTGTTTAATGCAGGTTTAGAATGACGTTGGCGCGCTGGCGCAAATACTGTTTGCTGGCATTTGAGATGCTCCCCTAACTTTACAGACATTTGTGGCCAAAACATGTTTTTTTTCTGGTAATGCGCGGCCTAAATCTAATGCGCGCGCTCATCTAAAACAGATAAAAAAACATAGTGGCCTATGCTAACTTTGCAAGTAAACATACACTTGCTGTTTGGCGTTTCAGAGTGGTACCAGGGCCATAACATTGTTTTCTCCTGAAATAAAGAAGAAAAAAAACCCTTTTGCAATTATTAGCATGTTGCAGAGTAGTTTAGAATTCGATAAACCCCAGTAGACTACTTTAATGACTATTCAGCTTGCATGGCTTATGACACTTAATTAAAAGCCTGGAAGGTAATAATACTTGTAATAACTGTCATCTAATGTCTACCGGTATAGCGTTAATAGTTTGAGAATCTTTGTACTTAAGCTATGAAAATAAATTGTGTATCTCCTTCATAATATAAAAAATTATGACCTAAAGTTAAAATAAGACTAATCATAAGGTTTTTAGTGGCACTATAATCTAAAGATTTTAAATTTCAAATTACCTTTTCCGAAGCTATAGCTAGAGTCCCATCCCACGCTTTAGACATATAGGGCTGAGTCAAAGGGTATAGGATATTGCCGTGGAAAACAAAAGCGCAGTAAGCCCCCATGAGAGTAGTAAGTAGTACTGGCTTTTGTCGTTTCGGAGTAGCCGTGTCGTCCTCTCCGAGGCCGTGGATTAAAAAAATTGTTTTACCCAAAAAATCCAACATGGCGGTGACCGAGAGCGATCCCGACCCCAAGGTCCGAAAAATGTCCATAACTTTTTAATGACTGTGCGACCTCTGAGCTGGGCATGCGGGCATGAAACTGAAATGTTACTGATTCTAAAAAAACTATTTTTGACCTGATTATTCTCCGATAATTTCCGATATGACAGTCTAAAGAAATGTCCCACGATTTTGTACGCGGTCAATCTGGGTCTGACGTTAGTTTCGGAGCAGTTTGCCTGATTGTATTGATATGCGTTTTGAGCGTGGCTCTGCTGGGAGTGAATGAGAGGATGTAATTCATGGTGCCTTTCAACCAATCAGCACTCAAAGCATCTGTGAGTCCCCGGATGATGGGATTTGACGTCTGATGTCGGACAAGCTCCTAAACTAACACACTTAACTTAATAACCTCATTGTCTGCCTGTTTCATCATCTGATCAGAAAGAACGGACAAAATGGCGACGATAAAACACGCAGCCGACTGCAATCAAAACATAGCATCTCTGCAGTGTTGAGGGAAAGTGTATTCTGACACCCTATAATGTAGAGTAAATTAACCCTTCAAGCGCTGAAATACTTTCGTTTGAGCCATTTTTTCAATTTGAAATAATCATAAATGTCTAAGTTAGCTTTTCAGATTTATTTGAACACAAATGTAATAGGTATCTACGACCATTAGAAATACTGTAGATTCTTGAATTCGCGAATTTGTCCTCTTCGCGACATTCGCGAAAATTAAAACCTCGCGAATCTTACCAGATCTACAGTATTTTTATTCTTAGAGTGCGGGGATCGACTTTCGACGTCAGAGTCTGACGTCGATTCTGACGTCTGAAGTTTATCCCCGCACTGTAAGGGTAAATTCTCATACTGTTCTGTATGATAGGCCATATATATAAGACTGCCACAGTGTTTAAAGGGACTGGCTCAGGCTAAAATCTTAAAAAATCGGTGATTTTTGTGCTACGCACCTACAAGTTAAGCTAGGTATAGAGACGAAATTCCCGTATTTCATATTTTTGACATGGTTGTCAAAAATAAGAAATCAGGAATTTCGTCTCTATATCTAGCCTAACTGCGCAGCACGAGAATTTAAAAACTTTTGCAGTTCATGATTCTAGCCTGGGCCTGTCCCTTTAAGAATACACCACCCGCCCAAAAATCCGACACAAATGAATATGTATGAATAGGCTATTAACAAATGTGAACCACGCCCAGCAAATACCATGAAACACAAGACGAGGAACCGATGTTTGACTGTAGACGGGCCAGCGTCGCAGACGGGACCGAACATTAGGTCAACATTAGTTCAACATATTGTTTTTGCTTTTTAGCATCAATTAATTAGGCACCAGGTGTCAGCATCAAGCTGGTCTGAATTGATAGCTGAAGCAAAAGTCGAGCTGATGTTTTGATCTTCAGAATTTATAACCATCTCGTGGAATTATGGTGAGATATAGTTCGCCAGTACTCGCCACAACTTTCACCGTATATATCCGCTATAGAAGTGTCTTGATTATCTGATCTTTCGTGTAACACATTATAGGCCTACATTCTGAATATCATTTCTAAGATTAGAAGTGACATTACAATAGGCATAAACCGTGCAGTTCAACCACGTGGACTACGTGACATAAGCCCACGCGAATCATTGATGCAGGCCTACTATACTGTTCCTCCAAATACACCTGTGACGTCAGTCTATTGTCAAATCAGTATATTTTGATCTACGAATCTACTTTTTATTTTTACTACTTGTCACGTCGGGCACAATATACGGGTTCAACCATGAAACCGCATGGCAAATGTTTCGTTTTCTACCATGCTGACAACAAAATGGCGTTTTCTATATCAAATTTTTGAAAACTTGTACCTATGTTTGAGAATTTCAGTCGAAGAAAGAACTCAAATACAATAGATTCATAGATCTGAATATACTCGGCGCTGCGTGCCTCGTAATCTACGATCTACGCATCTATCAAATTTTGTTCTAGTCTCCTTCACAAAATTAAGCTAACGCCACACAACGACGTCCCATAAATGAAGGGAAAATGAAGTAGGAATTGCTAACCGATCACATCTATAGGCCTACATATTCCCACGCGTCTGTACATATTACTCTCAATATCAACCAGTACAGGGGTGTATCTAGAAAAAGTTCGCAGGGGAGGACAGAGCGGTCGGGGGTGATACAGATTTTTAGAATTAACCCTTCAGCACTATTACCATGCAAACCCCCGGAGAACCATTGTAGGGTTCTCCAGGGGTTGCATATATTTAAAGAACGTACATTGTTTGAAGTTAATTGCCTCATGTGAATTTTCAGCAGTTTGAGCACGGTCCGCTAATATTTTCCATTTTCGAGGTTTATTTTTGATATGTAAAAAATCAAGTCAGAAGTGTGATGGCTCAACCCCCTCCCCCTCCTAAATGCGCCCAAGTAACCTATCCACATACCTCTAACATATCCATAGCCAATACACAATCTATTCCCATTCATATAGAAGAATCATAACCAATATACACAGCCAATCACCATCCATCTAACAGATCAAGGAACATAGGACCTTCTATCAGATCCATAACCAATATACATCATATTACCATCCATCTAGCAAATATCTAACCAATAGACAAATCCATCTAACAGATTTATCAACATCGCCGTAGTTAAAAGTGGTTAGAGCTGCGTGCAGAAAGTCGGGAGATCGTTGTTTCGAATCCCACATCGGATATGATTAGAATGTTTCTGCGACCGGCCCTAACCCAGGAAGAGATCTACTTTGGGGGGCGTCTCGGAGCTATGACCCATTGGGGATGATTAGCTACCAAGGACACGCAGGTGCTTGTTTGATATCTAATAAATACACAACCTATCACCATTCATCTATTAGATCCCTAACCAGTACACAACATATGACTATCCATCTAACATATCTATAACCAATAGACAATCACCTAATAGATTTAAAACCAAATAAAGGAGCTATCACCTTCCATCTGACAGATATCTAACCAATAGACAACCAATCACTATTCATATAACAGATCTCTACCCAATACACAACCAATCACCATCCATCCAACAGATCTCTACCCAATACACAACCAATCACCATCCATCTAACAGATCTATAACCAATACACAATCAATTACCATCCATCTAACAGATCTATAACCAATACACAACCAATCACCATCTATCTAACAGATCTATAACCAATACACAACCAATCACCATCCATCTAACAGATCTATAACCAATACACAATCAATTACCATCCATCTAACAGATCTATAACCAATACACAACCAATCACCATCCATCTAACAGATCCCTAATCAATACACAACCTATCACCATCCATCTAACAGATCTATAACCAATACACAATCAATCACCATCCATCTAACAGATCTATAACCAATAGACAACCAATCACCATCCCTCTGACAGATCTATAACCAATACACAACAAATCACCATCCATCTAACATATCTATAACCAATAGACAAATCCATCTAACAGCTATTTAGCCAATATACACAACCAATCACTATCCATCTAACAAATATATATCCAGAACACAACCAATCACCATCCATCTAACAGATATATATCCATAACACAACCAATCACCATCCATCTAACATATATATATCCAGAACACAACCAATCACCATCTATCTAACAGATCTATCACCAAAAACACAACCAATCACCATCAATCTGACAGATCTATAACCAGAAGACAACCAATCACCATCCATCTAACAGATCTATAACCAATAGACAAATTCATCTAACAGATATTTAGCCAATATACACAACCAATCACCATCCATCTAGCAAATATATATCCAGAACACAACCAATCACCATCTATCTAACAGATATCTAACCAATAAACAACCAATCACCATCTATCTAACAAATGTTTATTCAATACACAACCAATCACCATCCATCTGAAATATCTCTAACCAAAACACAACCAATCACCATCCATCTAACAGATCTCTAACCAATACACAGCCAATCACCGTTCATCCAACAGATCTATAACCAAAACACAACCAATCACCATCAATCTAACAGATCTATAACCAATAAACAACCAATCACCATTCATCTAACATATCTATAACCAATACACAACCAATCACCATCCATCTAACATATCTATAACCAATACACAACCAATCACCATCCCTCTAACATATCCATAACCAATACACAACCAATCACCATCCATCCAACAGATCTCTAACCAATACACAACCAATCACCATCCAGCTAACAGATCTATAAACAAAACACAACCAATCACCATCAATCTAACAGATCTCTAACCAATACACAACCAATCACCATCCATCAAACATATCTATAACCAATACACAACCAATCACCATCCGTCTAACAGATCTCTTACCAATACACAACCAATCACCATCCAGCTAACAGATCTATGAACAAAACAAAACCAATCACCATCAATCTAACAGATCTCTAACCAATACACAACCAATCACCATCCATCAAACATATCTATGACCAATACACAACCAATCACCATCCATCTAACATATCTCTAACCAATACACAGCCAATCACCGTTCATCTAACAGATCTATAGCCAAAACACAACCAATCACCATCAATCTAACAGATCTCTAACCAATACACAACCAATCACCATCCATCTAACATATCTATAACCAATACACAACCAATCACCATCCATCTAACATATCTCTAACCAATACACAACCAATCACCATCCAGCTAACAGATCTATAAACAAAACACAACCAATCACCATCAATCTAACAGATCTATAACCAATAAACAACCAATCACCATCCATCTAACATAACGTATCTATAACCAGTACACAACCAATCACCATCCATCTCACATATCTATAGCCAATACACAGCCAGTCATCATCCATCTAACAGATTTCTAACCAATACACAGCCAATCACCATCCATCTCACAGATCTATAACTAATACACAGCTAATCATCATCCATCTAACAGATCTATAACCAATACACAGCCAATCATCATCCATCTAACAGATCTATAACCAATTCACAGCCAATCACCATCTATCTAACATATATATAACCAATACACAGTCAATCATTATCCATCTAACAGATCTATAACCAATACACAGCATATCACCCTCCATCTAATAGATCTTTCTTTGACCAATACACAATCAATTACCATTCATATATCTAACATTTATATTACCAATACACAATATACCATCAATAATAATATGAATACCGTTTTCGTTTGTTTGAGAGAAGCTGTCACCTCATAAGGCTAAAATCCAAACAGCTTTAAAATTAACATCCTAGCAACATGTTATGGAACCATAGTCCTAAATTTGATGTCTCCGTCGTCAGGTATAAAAAAGGAAATGATTCAGTTTGTTGACCCGTATTATTATAGCTGTTCAACTAATTGATTGTAATTTTTTTTTTGCAAAGGCCGACTGATTAATTAGATTTGCAACATTATCCGAAGTCTAACAATATTAGGCGATTTGTCCGAAATAAAATCAGAAATTGTAGCTCTACCTGATGACCTGTTTACCTACCTGCTCAGAATCTACACAATTTAAATCACATATCGTCTCCTCCCAGCAAAAATGACGCGTTGGCCCAACATTGGTTTACTGTTGGGCCACCGTCTACGACGCTGGCCCAACAATAAACGAATGTTGGGCCAACGTCTCATGTTTGCTGGATACGAAAAGGGCATGTCTGCCACTTCGACAAGTTGAAGACATACCCTTTGATCTCCATGGAAACGATATTTGATTTTCCTGAATATGAGAAATTACAAAAAGCTGTGATAACACACAGAGATCTTGATTTTACCAAATCATTTTACTTTTTGACATGTCATTTTAGTGCATAATAATACATATGCTAAACCGGACCAGATGAACCTCCACCAGATGGTGAGATGATTCAACTGACTCTACCCTCCAGCAGAGGATTCGAAAGCCCTTGCGGTCTGATATTACATAATAAGAATCATGATAATAACGCTTCAATGTAACAATGGTAGTAGCCTATAATTCATCTAATATAATCATACAAACTAAAGTATAACGACTAAATATAGACATAATACCATAACAAATACAAATTTATTTCATTTTCGGGAAAATAGGCATCAGGGAAAACAAAATTATGGAAAGATCTAATTATTCTTGTTTTCAGCATTACTTTATATTTTAAGATATTCCCAATTTCGGAAAACCTTTATTTTTGAATGTTGATAGTTAAAGGGATGAGACATTTTCAATGTTGTCAATTTTGCAGCACTAATTGTCTACCCAACGCTGGGCCGATACCATTAGCATGTGGCCCAATGCTGTGAAAACATTCAATCGTCCTTCAGGTATACAAATAGTTTGTTCGGGTCACTTCTGGTTTTATAGAAATGTTGATTTATAATATCTGTAAAAATATGAAAATTCTGAAAAAAATAAAAACATGATCCGTGGGATACACTACTTCAGTGCGGAAGTAAAAACGAAAATTGATGTCATCCCAAGGGGCTGCTTCAAAGTAAAACTACATCGAATCATCGTTTATTAATTATTTTTCTGGTGCATCGCTGGACGATACATTTCTAGGGGCAAAAAACTTTTTAAAATTAACAACAAGGACGCACATTTTTTTTGTACAGCACACGTCACTGAAAGTAATATACCGCAGAATTAGTGATCCTGCTGGAACAGAATATGAAAATTGTCTGAATAAAGCAATATATTTATGATTTTGCCACAAAGAAAAATAGGATTGCTAACCGTGTGAAAGCGACACAATCAGGCTAAAATCATAAAAAAATCAGTATTTTTATTTTGGCTTCTTAGTATGACCATAATTATCATTTAAAGATGTCCATGGACTAGAATGCGTAAGTTTGTTAATCTTTGTGTTGCGCATTTCTATTCCAGGAATATATAGATGAAATATATCTCGCTTAACTGATAAATTAACAAAAATTAAAAAACCAACGCAGTTCTAGTCTAGTCTATGTTCAGATCATATTAAAAACCTAAAATAAAAACACTCATTTTTTGCTGATATTAGCCTGATTGTGTCGCTTTAACGTCAAATGTACTAACAGGCAGCTGCATATTGTTACTCGGCAAACACGAATAGAGTCGTTGTCATTATGCTGGCTCAATGTTGGGTCATCTTCTACGACGTTGGCCCAACATTAAAGCAGCATATGATCCGCGTGTCGTGTTTCAGGGGCAGACTGATTGATGGCTTCGCTTGAGTTATAGCGCCAATCAAGATCCAACTAAACACATTCTTTGTCACGAGTTACTGCGAGGTTTTTTGGGGGGAAATCCGATGACGTAGATCCATCAAACAATAAAAAATGACATTTTGGATTAATTTAATCTGTTTATCTCAGTGATCGTTGATTCCATTAAGAACATCAATTCATGGCGAAACCCTTTTCCTGCTACACCCATATTACATATAACCCTCGTCCTGCTACACCCCTATTACATATAACCCGTGTCCTGCTACACCCATATTACATATAACCCGTGTCCTGCTACACCCATATTACATATAACCCTTGTCCTGCTACAGCCATATTACATATCACCCTTGTCCTGCTACACCCATAGTACATATAACCCTTGTCCTGCTACACCCCTATTACATATAACCCTTGTCCTGCTACACCCATAGTACATATAACCCTTGTCCTGCTACACCCATATTACATATAAACCTTGTCCTGCTACACCCCTATTACATATAACCTTGTCCTGCTACACCCCTATTACATATAACCTTGTCCTGCTACATCCATATTCATATAACCCTTGCCTGCTACACCCATAGTACATATTACCCTCGTCCTGCTACACCCATAGTACATATAACACTTGTCCTGCTACACCCATATTACATATAACCCTTGTCCTGCTACACCCATATTATATATAACCCTTGTCCTGCTACACCCATATTACATATAACCATTGTCCTGCTACATCCATATTACATATTACCCTTGTCCTGCTACACCCATATTACATATTACTCTGTCCTGCTACACCCATATTACATATAACCATTGTCCTGCTACACCCATATTACATATTACCCTTGTCCTGCTACACCCATAGTACATATTACCCTCGTCCTGCTACACCCATAGTACATATAACCATTGTCCTGCTACACCCATAGTACATATAACCATTGTCCTGCTACACCCATATTACATATATTCACTGTCCTGCTACACCCATATTACATATTACCCTTGTCCTGCTACATCCATATTACATATAACACTTGTCCTGCTACACCCCCATTACATATAACCTTGTCCTGCTACACCCATATTACATATAACCCTTGTTCTGCTACACCCACATTACATATAACACTTGTCCTGCTACACCCATATTACATATAACCCTTGAACTGCTACACCTATATTACATATATCCCTTGTCCTGCTACACCCCTATTACATATATCCCTTGTACTGTTACACCCACATTACATATAACACTTGTCCTGCTACACCCATATTACATATAACCCTTGTCCTGCTACACCCATATTCCTTGTCCTGCTACACCCATATTACATATAACCCTTGTCCTGCTACACCCATATTCCTTGTCCTGCTACACCCATATTACATATAACCCTTGTCTCACTACACCCATATTACATATAACCCTTGTCCTGCTACACCCATATCACATATGACCCTTGTCCTACTACACCCACATTACATATAACCCCTGACCTACTACACCCATATTACATATAACCCTTGTCCTGCTACACCCATATTACATATAACATTGTCCTGCCACACCCATATTACATATAACCCTTGTCCTGCTACACCCACATTACATTTAACCCTTGACCTACTATACCCATATTACATATAACCCTGGTCCTGCTACATCCATATTACATATAACATTGTCCTGCTACCCCCATATTACATATAACCCTTGTCGTGCTACACATGTTGTGGGGAGCCTCCGTGACCGAGACGTAGCGTGCTCGGCCTCAGACCGCCAGGGCTCGAATTTCGAATCCTGTGTCTGGAGGGCGATGTCATCTCATTCATCTCACCATCCTCAGGAGGTTGTCCTGGTCCGGTTTAGCCTATATGTGCACAAAGGTGGCCTAACATCCCCTCCTTTTCATTTTTTTCGTCGCGCCGGTTTCGCAGTACAGGGGAAATAAACGTAGAATTTCGCGCCTGTTCGCACGCAGGCGACGACAATACGCGAAACGACGACACATTCGACGTTTGTTTTCCTGCATTTCACATGCAAACCAGGCCCAAAATATATAAGCTAGGCTTAATAACATTATACATATAACCCTTGTTATATTACATACAATATATGTATTATATGTAGCAGGACAAGGGTTATATGTAATATGTAATAAGAAATGGACAGCGGGATTATATTTTTTTTCACTCCTATAAATTTGAGAGTCACAATTTTCTGCGGGTGAAAATGTCTAATAAATTTATTTTAACAATCTAGGTAATTTTAAAATGCTATTCTAACGATATCATAATGATATATTAAAATTAGTCAGTTGATGATGTTTTCGGCTGTCACCTTGCTGTACCATAATTAGCTGCATAGCCATGCGTGATCAGAACAGGACATATTTAGAAAGTGAACCCAAATTACCTGGCCGTGACATTTGAGCCAGGCCGGTGTGAACAAGGACATGTTATACTGTAAAATAATCATTTTTATGCTTTGTGTATATAAAATGAATAATAACCCTTATCCCGCTGATCACGATTATTTCCGGTTTTAATCAGTTTTATTGGTCGACCAAATCACAGTTATTGGGAACGAAATGGTTTCTAAACATCACGATTTGTGAATATTGGTCTCAAATTAAACAAATATTAGTAATTTTTAACCACTTGAGATTGTGGATCGCGGTAGCGAGACACAACCTCAAGTGGTTGAAAATTTACATAAATTTAAATAAATTAACTCAGCGGGATAAGGGTTATTCGTCTTTCCACGATGTCATTGCTATTCTTCGGTGCAAAGCTGCTCACTCTTCAAATAAGCAGTTACTGCCCTTTGTCTTTGCACAGCTGTATTGATGTCAAGTTGTAAGATAATTCAAAATAACAGAATATTATTCCTTCAAATACTAAACGAAATTGAAAGCCGACATTATTATTCTGCGACTTGTGAGACAAAACTCCTGGTAGTGAGCAAAATGATAATGACGAGAACTGTAACTGATTTCCGGAATAGATTTCCCGTTCTCGTTTAGGTGACTTCCGGTGTGGAGATTGTTCCATAGATCAATCAGGATGCAGCTCACCCTTTCCTGTGCGGGGATCGACTTAAGACGTCAGAATCTGATGTCTATGGATGTCAGATTTTGACGTCTAATGTCGATCCCCGCAATGAATTAAAAAAAATATGATGACCGTAAGCCCATATAATAGCATAGGTATTCAAATTAAGGGGAAATATGGGTAGCCAACTTGTTGAGCTAACATTGAACGCTCAATTTTTAGCTTTCATTTGTTCTTTCTAAAATTGAACGTTCTATTTTTAGCTTAAAAAGTCGGCATGTAACTCTGAATATATATCATAAATATATACATTGGCAATTTATTCACGAAAAATACATCACTTTTAATCACATACCACCGATTCGCGATAATGAGAACAAAAACTCTGGAAATCCGGCCTTTTTTATTACAAGAACTAAACGAATTTACTAATGCTTGTCCCCATTAAAGTGGCGAGCTCATCAACGACAGGAAAGAGAAGCTAACTAAGACATCTACGATGATTTAAAATTGAAAAAAACACCTTTGGTCTCCATGGTTTATACAAAAATATTTTTGCGTTGTCAGGTTTAAATGTGACGTATACATGTAAATGTCTCCGTTACGTAACCAGCCACAATCAGACAATGCTGTGGTTCAGAGTGTTACCACCCCATCACCTGATCACGTTTACCAGATTATCAAAACGAGGGCGAACCTGCGAGCTGCTTTCTAGGTGTGAGCAAGGAAAATAGAATCTGATTCTATTTTTCTTGGTGTGAGGGGCTATACCACTACCCCAGAACCCAATTCTGCTGGTGCTAATATGACTAGGAATTACTCCTAACTTAGTTGTCAGTATTGCACTGAAAAAGTGAAAAAATAGATTCTTGCTCAGCTGGCGGGAGGGTTTAATTGGAACGCAAGAGACGTCTATATATGCCGCTCAAATAGAAAACTAGTATCTGCTTACTTTACAGGTAGAAGAAAAAGAAGAATTTTGTTTATTTTACCATAAATATACATTATAAATTATTTAAATGGACCATCGGAGCTCTACATTCTTAGCTGTGGAAAAAGCCTCAGCCTTCGGCCTCGGCCTGTTCCACAGCTAAGAATATAGAGCTCCTCGGGCTTTATCCTATACGTAGATGGTATATTGGGGACCACTCGCTTTTCCGAAGGTCCGTTGTTCCGAAGGTCCGTTGCTCCGAAGGGCCGTTGTTCCGAAGGTTCATTGCTCTGAAGGTTCGTTACATTTATATTGAGCATTTATATTTAGTTTTATTTAGCAGAGCAGTGTAAATGCATCGGCCTTACCAGCTTTAGTTTCTCTCAAACAAGCAGATCTGAGGCAAATGTGTCCCTATGGCCAACGTAAAATCTTGTTAATCTTGCTGGAGCAAAATTGGAGTCCATGTAAATTTTAGATAAAACAGATCTTGAATCTACACAACATCACCTTAAAAATCGTGTATCACACGACTCTCTGGTGCAGGTAGCCTCGGCAAACTTAGGGAAAATAAAGAATAAAATCGTCTGATTTTGAGAAAATGGCTTGTGAAGTTCAAAGGACAGAATGTACACACAATTCTGTGAAACTCAATGACCTCGACCTCCTTTATTTTCACCGAGCTGGCTAATACAATGAAGTATGGGGGAGGGTTCTTATATAACCTTATTTTCATCGAGTGACGTCACTGCGTTTCACAGAATAACACACAATAACACAAAATACTACTAATAATAATAATAGTAAATGAAAAATTATATAGCGCCATATATCTGTAACACAATCATAGGCGCTTCACATGTGATAAATTGTCCAGTCAGCCTTAATAACACACAAATCACTGATTGGAGTATAAATATGACCAAAATGAAAATAACAGTTATATTAAAAATATTTACATCCATACTTACATCTAATATGACACTTTATTATTGTATGAGAAATCTAAAATAAGACATTCCACAATGTATCCCGACGTATTTTGTGTAGGTTTGATCGAATATGAAGTATACTTTCAAAGAATTCACATGGCAAGTGATTTATTACTAATGGACGCGGATCTCTGTAATCACATATCCCCAGTAAACACGAGACGTTGAACCAATGTTGGTTTAATGTTGGGCAGCGTCGTAGACGGTTGGTCAACATAATACAAACATTGGTTCAACGTAGGCTATTGTGTTTGCTGGGCAGTAAACAAGATACTTTGCACCGATGTTGGTTTAATGTTGAGCCAGCATCGCAGTCGGGGAGGGGGACGTTTTGTTAGATTGGATAGGACCCCGACTATATATCTTATTATAAAACTACTGGCACAAAGAAGTGAAATCCACAAGCTGTTTTACATTATTGTGTTTGTACATAAAACAACACAACACACAGACAAAAGTAAAGATGTTCTCTAACAGAATTACGACTGCAAGGTTTTTGGTAATCCACGTTATCCCCGATTAGAAGGAGCACGTCTATTTTACGACACAGCTCGCAATAGTTGCCCCATTTAACCCTTAAAGCGCTGAATTATTTTAAATAAACCCTGGAGACCTAAGGGTTTTATTCAATTTAAAGTCATCATAAATGTCTTAGTCAGCTCTTTCTGATTTATTTGAATACCTATGTTATGGTTCTACGGTCAATATTTTTACTCTTACAGTGCGGGGATCGACATTAGACGTCAGAATCTGACGTCTGTAGACGTCAGATTCTGACGTCTAATGTCAATCCCCGCAGTAGTACCCCACAGTAAGGATGTTGTAGATAGATGATAACGTGACCTTCTATATGAGGGTGTATCTGCCACTATGTAAAGTTGCAGATACACCCTTTCATATCCAAGGCGACAAATCAGAAAAACAAAATACCAATGCTATCGATGAATCCTTCTCGGTATTAACAAGTGTATTATTTGTTACACTTTTAATCGTCCGTTACAAATGAAAAATATTAGTATAACAATTAAATAAATCGGTGTTTCAAAATATGAAACTTATAATAAAAAGATTTAATTTTAGCTTCTAAGATATATTACATTGTGGTAGACTGGACAACACTGACTCTGAGTAGTTATCTTTATCTCATTATCCGCTGAACCGAATGACAGTCCAGATTACATTATTCGTTACAACGCTGAACAATTTTTGTATAAACTATGGAGACCAAAGGGTTTTTTCAATTTGAAATCATCACGAATGGCTCAGATAGCATGATTAGCACTTATCGTATCGCTGCATTTCAATACATTTCAATACATATGCTACGGGTCTTTATATATTTGTAATTCTTTCAGTGCGGGGACCGACTTTAGACGTCAGATTCTGGATTCCCGCACTGAAAGGGTCAATAAATCATTCGTTACTGGATCCAGTGATGCGATCCGATTCCAAGAAAACACGTTTTTTAAACGCTGTGATTTGAAACAGGCCAGATGAGATCACCGGAATAGGAATTTCAGTCACGTGACACGAACAAATTGGCCAGATCATTTGTCAATTTGTTGTCATCGGTTGTGGCGTCCCACAAGGGAAATTGCTTGGTCCGCATTTAATCACAATGCCTGCTAATTCGATGGTATTGCGCTGCCCAGCCATCTCATGTGAAAACCCTCCCTGTGTCATTCTAATAGCACTTGATATCAGCCTCACTGTCTCCTCGTTTGCCAGCAGTACCCCACAAAGCCAATTGGCAGTATCTGCTTACTTGAAAAGTGAGAAGATACTGCTTTTTTGGTTTTGATATCAGCCTCACTGTCTCCTCGTTTGCCAGCAGTACCCCACAAAGCCAATTGGCAGTATCTGCTTACTTGAAAAGTGAGAAGATACTGCTTGTTTGGTTTTGATATCAGCCTCACTGTCTCCTCGTTTGCCAGCAGTACCCCACAAAGCCAATTGGCAGTATCTGCTTACTTGAAAAGTGAGAAGATACTGCTTGTTTGGTTTTGATATCAGCCTCACTGTCTCCTCGTTTGCCAGCAGTACCCCACAAAGCCAATTGGCAGTATCTGCTTACTTGAAAAGTGAGAAGATACTGCTTGTTTGGTTTTGATATCAGCCTCACTGTCTCCTCGTTTGCCAGCAGTACCCCACAAAGCCAATAGGCAGTATCTGCTTACTTGAAAAGTAAGAAGATACTGCCTATTGCCTTTGCACGAGAGAGCAGTATCTCATACAGAGCAATACTTAACAAATGAAATGAATGAGGTTTTAGGCCACATTTGTGCACATATAGGCTAAACTGGGCTAGGAGAACCTTCTGAGGATGGTGAGAAGAATTAGATGACACTGCCCTCCAGACACAGGATATGAAATTCGAGCCCTGACGGTCTGAGGCCGAACTCACTAGCTCTCGGTCACGGAGGTTCCCCACAGTATTATACATAGCCAGGGGAAGCTATTTCGCAAGATAAAATACCATGAGGCGACACTGAGAATACCGCGGGAATTTGTCGTAAATAAAACATTGTTCTTTTTGATATGAAAGGGTGTATCTGCACTTGAAATAGAAGATGGAATGTAAAATAGAAGATACACTTTGAAAAATAGAAGATTTTTATCTCTGGGGTACGAGTTGTTTTACTTTTTACACTCTTATCCGGCGCAATCTCGCCATGTGACTGATCTATCACTGATCAGAAGGGTGTGCTACTTTTTTTAAAGTGTGCATCCGAATGGGATGTGCAGATAACACGAAGCTGCTAGAGTTGTGCCAGTTACAACCACATAGACGTGATATTTACTGTCCCTGTGTACTTTTCGTGGATATGGTGTGCAAAGAGTAAAATTGACCTTTCGTGGAAATGTATATTCGAAGCAGATTTAGCTGCGACATGATCAAGATACAACAGGAAGAACTCTCAATATCTTTTTGAACACTGTTTTTTTTCAAGGCTAATCAGATAATTCAGCGAAATAATAATAATTAAAAAATGATAAGTTCATGAACCAGATAAGATGAACTAAATTATTTGTACAGATAAATAACTAACATTGCTACTTCTGCAAACTTAAAACACGATAATTATATTACAAGCGTATAACTATTTCGTGCATTCGCCATGCACCATTTCATCCATTCATTTATACAGCCACCTATCTTCATCCATCCATCCATCCATTCATCCATCCATCCATCCATCCATCCATCCATCCATCCATCCATCCATCCATCCATCCATCCATCCATCCATTCATTCATTCATTCATTCATTCATTCATTTATTCATTCATTCATTCATTCATTCATTCATTCATTCATTCATTCATTCATTCGTTCATTCATTTATTTATCCATTCAATCATTTATTTATTGATTTATTAATTTATTGATTCATTGATTCATTCATTCATTTATTCATTCATTAATTCATTCATTCATTCATTCATTCATTCATTCATTTATTCATTTATTCATTCATTTCTTCATTCATTCGTTTATTCATTCACTCATTTATTCATTCATTCATTCATTCATTCATTCATTCATTCATTCATTCATTCATTTATTCATCCATTCATTCATTCATTCATTTATTATTACATTCATTCATTCATTCATTCATTCATTCATTCATTCATTCATTCACTCATTCATTCATTCATTCTGAGAGGGTCACATGATAGCCAATCACCCCATATAAGGACATAATTATGTTTAAACACACATGTTTAAACATACCAAAATCAGTGATTTGATTGACAAATAAAACGAATTTAAAACGACAATAGTCGTGATCAGCAGGATAAGAGTTTATATTAATGGCAAAACAATTTTATATAAAAAGGCGAAAAAAAAGCCGAATTTGAGTTATTTGAATGTAAAACGAGATGTCGTCAACATTCGACTGACACACAAACAAGACAATATATTTAAAGTTAAATTTAATTAACCCCTTAATCGCCAAATTATTTAACTGGGATTTTCATTCACTTGAAGCTGTGTCTCCGGACAACTTCATGCGATTGAAAAGTATTCAGATTTGACCAAATAGAGGTCAACGACTTTTAAATCTTTTTGATTGATGTCACGATTTATCTTTAAAATGTTTTCAAGTCGGTATTTAATGTGCTGATAAAAAAGAAAAACGAGTATAATCAGGACCGACGGTTACAGGGTCAATGGCTGACGGTAAACATTGACCGACGATCTGGACGGTCGCGAAATTGATAACAAGGAACACCAAACATCGCCAACCACGAGACATTGACCCGATGCTGGGCCCATGTCAACGCCAATGTGCTAGATGGGGGGCCAGCAATGGTCCAACATCGAGTCGATACCGCATATTTGCTGGTAAACGTCGCCATTCACCTTTACTGCCATGCAAAGGCGGTATCTGCTCACTTGTAAGGTGAGCCTACTTTTGCCTACGCAGAGCAGTTTAGCTCTCAACGCGACCTAGTGGGCACAATAAAACAAATCAAATAATGGGCCCTCGTCGCAGATGTTCCACATTGGTGCTGTATATTCAATAATATTTACAATATTTGTTTTGCAAAATGTCTAGAACAGAAGTTTCCGATCTCCGAGGCCCCGCTTTTGTCCGTTTGAGTGATATAGAAAAAAAATCGGCTTAATATTTTCTAAACATATTAGCAGTGTATTAGTCTTCCTCACTATATTCAATCGTGAATGTATTTTTTCTGAACACTTTTTAAAAACGGAAGTATCTAACCTAGGGATCTTAAACGTTATATTTGACATGTTCATAAGGACTGGTGTACAGAAATGTCAACTGTTTCCCCCATACATCACCCCTCTTTCACTTAAATACATATAGGACACAAACTCAGGCAAAATAAACTTAATAGGCTTCTACGACCGGGCCTAATAAAGAAAATACCGGTAGGCTCTATGTTTTAAACGATTGGGGTATTTTTTTGCATAGCTGAATTGTTGGGCTTGATCATGCATTGAGCAAAATTATATCAAATGAATGAATCAGGCTTTGGGCACTTTTGTGCACATGAAGGCTAAACCGGGCCAGGAGAGCGCAGGCGCTCTGGAGCCAAGTACGCTACCTCTCGATCACAGAAGCACACCCCGATAGTAAATCTTTACGAGTAGGCAGAGAAGAAACATTTCTTCAATTCAAATCCAACAGATTCCGGTCTATCATTTTCTCAACATTGGCTTGATATCATGCGTTTGCTGACCTTTTACGTTCCGGTAACGTGAAATAACGATGGAGACCGAAGTAATAATTATGATCTCATTCATTGAAATTAAATAGATGTAGATTTATCAGCATCAAGGCGAAATAATATGACTTGTCTGCAACATAAATACTTTATCGCCCAGTAGATTTGAAAGGGTGTATCTGCCACATTAAAGAGTGACAGATACACCCTTTCATCTTCAGTGGTCGTTTTGACCTGATATACAGTTATTTAACGTGGCACTCGTTAGCGGCACTGTGTGGTAGCCTGGTCACAGTGAAGCCTCAGACACATTCACAAACATCAAGTCCACCTTGATGAGTTATCTTGTCACATCCATCCTGAACCAGCTCCACCAGGCCTCAGATTACACCGGACACTCAGCCAATGCCGGGATAATGTAGGCCCATCGTCTACCACATTGGCCCTACATTAAACCAGGATTAGATGAACGTCGCCTCGTGCTTGTTGACGTATTCTCAGGATCAAACGTTTTTATTTCGCGCCAGGAACATTTTATTATTTTCCTTTAAATGGGTAAATGTAGATAATAATATACAAAGGGAAAACTTACAACAACGGCATTTTTTAAGTGTAGTATTCTAGTAAAAAGAAACTACGTTCGTTAGTCTTTTCCTTTCGTGTTATTTGAAAGAATGAAAGCTCACAATACCGAATGTTCACGAAATAAATAAGAGTTTTTTAAGCTATGTGAAATTGGATGTGCAGCTGCAGACATAGATAGTAAATCACTCCCCCAATGCCGGTTTAATGTAGGGCCACCGTCTACGACGCTAGTCCTACATTCACCCTTTAACCGCCAAATTATTCAATTTGAATTTTCACCCACTTGAAGTTGTGTCTCGTTGACGCGATCCACAACTTCAAGTGAGTGAAAATTATTCAGATTTGACAAAATGGAGGTCAACTTTTTTCAAATCTTGCTGGTTGATGTCACATTTTATCTTTAACATATTTAAATTGTGGTACCTAATGTACTAATAAAAAATGAAAACCTGAATATATGCGGCACCGGCGGTTAAAGGGTTAAACCGCTTTGGGAGAGCGCCTGAACGTGTTTGTTGAGGTACAATTAAGACTGAACGTTTTTCTTTAGCACGCGAGAACGCTCTTTGCTAGAACATTTCAGTTTTTTCTGCTGCATAAGTGGATAATTCTGACGAACGTTCTGTACGTAAGGACATTTTACAACGGTATTTCCTGAAAAAGTGTAGTTTTCTAGTAAAATACAATACGCTAATATTTGAAAAAAAACTTGAATGCTCTTACCACCAAACGTCATGAATACCTTTTGATTTTCGCAGCCGATTAGGCCAGCAGCTGCAGACATAGATAAATAGTAAATCATAAATCTACATGTACTTTGCATACACAGTTGGTTGGGACACTACTGAGCATATTGTCAAAACAACTATAGCGAAATATCAAACTCAAATCATAGTGTCTGTACGGGTTAATAAGGGGTTGAATCTAGAAATCGTTTCAGCAAATTGCAGTGTTAAATGCAGTGATAGGTGTGAGAAGCCCCACTGAACGGGGTTAAACTTCACAGCGCGGGGATCGACTTTAGTCGTCAGAATATGACGTCTGTAGACGTCAGATTCTGACGACTAAAGTTGATCCCCGCACTGTAAGAGTAAACATATTTATAATGACTCAGTTATGGTGATTCAAATTGAAAAAAACATTCGGTCTCCTTGGTTATTTTTTTCAGTGCTTTAACGGCTAAGCAGGCAGCATGGACAGAAATACAGCCGCCTCCATTCCCTGTCTCTCCTCTCCCAGTTCGATTGTGTTATCGACGTTTACCTTTACATTTTCTGTACCATGACCGACGGCAATCTGCAATAATAACCATACATCGTAAGCAAATATAGGAAAAACCAAGGACAAATTAGTCATTTTCAAACAGTTGATAAGTGTGCATTAAGATAATTTAGGAAATTTTCATGTGAATTTAGATTGCCGGAAAATATAGTTTTATATTGGTTATGATCGGGGTAGAAGGGGCAGAGCGTTGACCGTCGTCGGCTTTATGGAAATTTATTCGTGTTTCTGATATATCGTAGTGGGTCAGACAATTGGCCAAGCGCCGCTTATACGATGGGCCAATGTCTGCGATTATGGACCTATGCATAACCGATGTTGTTTCAACGTTATGCTTGAGATTGGGTAGTTACCTCCCACTCCACTCCCGAGAAAGACCCACCCCAAATCCTATATTTAGCCTCGACATGACGTAAATGCAGCTCAGAACGGCCCCTTAACTGCGGTCATAGGTCAAATCAGTGCTCCAATCATGGGTGGTGGCACAAGCCTCGCACGATCACTGCCATATGTGAGGAAGTTGTTGATTGGCCATTTCAAATCCACCCTATTACCAGCGTAATATTTATTTTTGACCTGTGCCAGTTCCGTGTTATGATTATTATTACTAAGTCAGTAATTTGGTACTTCAACTAGCCTAGCAAGTGTTCGGGGAACAGGAGCTCGTCCTCCTGCTTTGATACTGAAATGAATCTATATGCGGTCCTAACAGATAGAAGCAGGTGCAGCCTTCGTAGGTTTCGCTGCCAAGACGCAGCACGGTGTAAAATGGCGGACGCCGAGGTTTATTTTATTATTGCTTAGATGGATGGTTTGGATAATTATTCAAGCTACTATTTTAACAGGAAATGCTGATAAAATCCGATCCCAAAATAAATCACTCTAAACCCCCAGCAAATCATTGAGTCATTGATACCAAATATGTAGATACAAAATGATTAGTTTTCAGATACATCAGGGCATCACATTTATAAATGCCCTGCGATACAGTAACAGTAGTAAGTAAATATACCCACATATCGTCCCCTTGGAGATAGAAGGTGCTAAACTGCCACTTTACAAAGTGGCAGTTTAGCACCTTCTAACTCCATGGGGACGATATGCAGAATATGATAATAGAAAACATTAGCATGGTCTCCGGTCAACTTTTGTTCATTTCCACGAGGGAAATGAAATGCATCGGGCTTTAGGCCACTTTTGTGCACATAATGGTAAATTGGGACAGGAGAACCTCCCGAAGATGGTTAGATGAGTGAGATGAAACTCTCTAGACACAGGATTCGAAATTCGAGCCCTGGCGTCTGAGGCCGAGCACGCTACCTCTCGGTCACGGAGGACGAAAAACAAAAAAAAGAGCAATTCGTGGTAAATTGATGACCTTTGAGAAAATATTAGGGGAGGGGGGACATATCAACGAAATAAAATAAACACTGTACTTACTGTTCACAACATCATCCACGCAGATTTGTTAGCATAAAAATGTTATTAAGAACTAATGGGTTTTTTATTGCTACGCTAAATATTTAGCAGTCTATTATATCTACTGTCAGGTTTTCAGCTGTTCATTTTCTGACGCCCAGGGGATCATTTAGTTGTAGAATAATTAATCAGAGATGATACTCAGATTCAGGTGCAGATTTATCAGTGTAGAATCCCACTGAACAAAAGGCGTTCATCCATTATTGGTTCAATGTTGTACCACTGTTGCAGAAGGTCTATCAACGTAATTTGATTGCAACAACGATAAGACAACAACTCATGTTTTCTGGAACCTCGACCAACATGTGTCTTGATGTGAAGAATCACGTGTTTTATATTGCAAATATGTTCAGAGACATTGGATTTTCCGATCATTCCCGAAGCCACCTGTGCTGCTTGTAAAAACTGGTGCAATTAATTTAGGAAAAGGTTGCTCAACCGGAGTTGACTATTATTCAGTGTGGGCGATAAAACATGAATACGGAGCTCCTGTCGTCATCGCTAACGCTAACTGAATGACGGTCAACTCGTAGCCAATCCGATTAATTTAATCTTATATATTTTTTTTAATCCCCATCTTCAGATGCAATGAAAACAAAATAATTTATTGCGATAATTAATTGCCATCTGTCAATCTTACGAATTGTTGGCTTGTTTCGTCATTATTCTTTATAGCGCTAATTTTCACAGACTTGAAGTTGTCTCTCGCTACCGCGACCCACAACATCAAGTGATTGAAAATTACTCATGTTATTTTGTTTAATTCAGGACCAAACACACTCATTACATTCCCACCAGTTGTGATTTGATCGTTTAATAAAACGCATTACAAACCATTGTAGCTAGCTGTGCCTACCGCTTTTAGTGTTAGCCCTTACAGCGCGGGGATCGATTTTAGTGGACGTCAGATTCTGACGACTAAAGTCGATTCCCGCGCTGTAAGAATTAAAATGATCAAAATAGTCGTAGACCTAATAACATGGGTATTTAAATGAATCGGAAAGAGCTAACTAAGACATTTATAATGATTTCAAATTGAAAAACCCTTTGGTGTCCATGGTTTATACAAAATAATTCAGCGCTTTAGAGGTTAAAATGGCAGGCATATCGTGGGAGGTCATAGGTCAAATTAGCCTCTCTTTCCTCAGGTGTTTTAGCGATCACGTCAAGGGCCGCGGTTTAAGTTAGGCCTACTTTCCCAAGTTCCCTAAGTAGAGACCAATTCCGATTTACTCACTGAAGCTGCGGCGGCCATCTTGGATTTTTCAACGTGGATACTTATTAGTGAATTAAGTTTTTTCCATTAGAGGCGAGGCAAAAACTTAACGTTGGTCCAATATTCTGGTTACGTTGATACACAGAATTGAAACAGCGTTGGGCTAATGCGTTTTTCTAGTGCTGTAAGTATCATACCCAATACGTTTTTATTGAGAAATTTTAATAATATATCGACTTATTATGCCATTTCAAAGCATGCGTTTTTCGCATTTGTTGGTGAGACACTTCCTTCCGGATATCAAAGCTCGTTATTGCGCGGAGAAAGCATTACAAACTCCACCCCAATTCTATGTATTTGAGAGCTGGACCACTCGGCACACGACGTTGTTGCAACGTTGAATCCACGTGATTGACGTTGATTCAACGTCACATCAACGTCGTGTGCCCAGTGGGAGGATAATTGGGCTGGATCAGAGAGTTTGTGAGAGCTCAATTAACCATTACGTGGTGTTTGACAGGATAGCCTGTTTCTCCTTATTGATGTCCGACTCATTTACAAATTGCCACTATTATGTAGCTTATCCATAAAACAGCCCATTGGTGTATCTGAAGAGGTTTTTATGTTTCCGTTCCATACATTTTAAAATTGTAAAAATCTCTACAACTTCGTTTCATCCGGAATAAAGTCAATACTAATTATGGCAGATCATTTATTACTCGCAATGGCTAAAATAATATAATATGTTCACTTATGGTTCACATCTATCTTAAACAATGTACAACCTTCAACGTTCCACTTTGGTTTCATTATAATCCTATAGAGAATGTTTACTATTGAAGTAAATTTTCAACCACTTGAGATTGTGTCTCGCTACCGCGATCCACAACTTCAAGTGGTTGAAAACTACTCATATTTGATTCATTTAAAACAAACATTTATAAATCTAGATGTTTAAACACACATTTCATTCCCAATATCAGTGATTTAGTCAGCTAATAAAACAAGTTGAAACCGACAATAGTCGTGATCAGCACGGCAAAGGGATAATTGCGTATTCATGGAAAATATAGGACCGGAAACACCAGCTGTGATCCCGATATGAGCATGCGCAGTGACACTGTGGGCCCGCGTGCCTGACACTTGGCGCACCTGTCCATTCCTCAGAGACACTGTTCACTAAGACATTTTAGAAACAACCGCTTCTTCCTGAATATCTTACAGACAGAACTTATAAATGCTTTGTAAGCATGCTACAGTAACCATGTACATAATGAAACTTTTTCTGTAATAATAAAATTGATAAAAAATGATTAAAAAATTAAATATAGTTTTCTTGTGTTTTTTTCACAATGTTACGAATTTCACTGTCGAAGTGTCAATACTACCAATACCAAAAAGGTTTTACGCAGCAATGGAGCCATTGCACAAAAGCATTCCCTCTAGTTTGCCGACATACAAAATAGACTCTCCAACATAATGAAAGTAAAATTCGGTGCACGATCCAGCTGATATTAAATCAAAGCTGCATCAACATTAAAAACAAATTTAGTCCGACATAGAAAGTGCAAATCTATGAAGCAAATGTACAGTTTTTTAGTCATTTTTTATATACAGACGGTACAGTTGACATAGTCCAGTTTATAAGAAAAAATGATTTCTCAAAATGAGAGGACTTGAAGACACTGCAACTGGTGGTTGTGGAAGGTGCATTCACTGAGCCGTTCCTTCAGGGGCCATGTGTCCCTGAGGATATTCCCGGACTATTACTAGCCATAGGACATTGTGGGAAGGATGATCGTGCAAGATGCATTAGTTGAAAGCATCCTCGGGCGACACGGCTTAATTGGGGCCTGTCATCGCTTCCTCGCGGTTCAAGCCCAGCTGATGTGAGTAGAGAGAATAGTCCAGCGATGGCTGTAGGTTACCCAATGTTGACAGCATTGTCCCAGCAAACACAAGACGTTAGCCCGATGTTGGCCTAATGTTGGTCCAGCGTCGTAGACGCCGGGCCAACATTAAGCCAACACTGGGTCAACGTCCTGCACATGAATTACCCACGTTTGACCAACATGTCTCGATCAGATATCTTGGTTTCTCCCAACACGGTTGCAGGCCGAGGCTAATATTTTTTTATTAGAAATGTGGGTCAGTGTTTTCACCATTTACCAAGCATTGACCATCCTCAGGAGGTTTTCCTGGTCCAGTTTAGCCTAAAACCCCATTCATTTTACCAGCATTTAATGCACATTATTATCACTGGATCCACTGATACTCTAGTGGATTTTCATTCTATTTCAGGACAATGCTAGTGTAGGACCCCGAATGCCACTGTACGTAGCTGCGGAGAGCGATACTCGCTTTGGTGCAAATCAAATGATTTGGGCCACCTTTGTGTATAGGCTAGACTGGGCCATGAGAACCTCCCGAGGATGGTGAGATGAATGAGATGACACTGCCCTCCAGATACAGAATTCTAAATTCGATTCCTGAGGGTCTGAGGCCGAGCACGCTACCTCTCGGTCACGGAGGCTCTTGACAATGTTGAATCTTTACGAGTGAGCGGCGAAGATACATTTTCTTTCTTTGAAACTTGAATGCCAGAGTGGGGTTCAATCCCGCGATCTCCGACTTTCCAAGCAGGCAGCTTTAACCACTGCACCAGGGCCCCCGCCCTTCTCTTTGGCGTAAAGCTGCTGCGAGCTTTAGCAGGTTAAGAGCGTCACTGTTTTGAGAATAATCACATGGTGAATTATTGTCATCTATATCACAGGATATTGCTCTGCTTGTTTTGATTGACTGAGGCAGATCACCGCTGGTGAAGGTTGCGCCATGAATGGTAATTGTTCAACATTTATTTTCCGGGGAGCGCACAGTACGCGACAGCGAAAAATAGGTTTTGATCTTTCTTCAAAGCGCAAATAATCTTAAAATCAGCCATAAACTATTAAACTAATATCACTGTTTTGTAGCAATTAGTGTAGTAATAAGTGATATAGTATGCTCTAACATTAGGTAATTTTAATATAGATATTCAGTAAAATCTGAGAATGGTTTTGCTCAGCGGCAATTTCGAGGTTTTCTACTTTAACCTGAAGTGTTGTCAATTTATTTTGAATCACTCTTTGTATAATGACATGCGATATCTAAGGTATATCCACTGACACAAAAAATGAGTACCATTGTAGAGGATGCTGTTTTAGATGAAAGAATACTCAAGACCCGTTTATACCAACAGAAAGTGACTCTCTTATTATTTGCAGGGCTGGCTGTATGCTTCCTGGCACATTATGTAGTCACTTCAGACACAGGAGCCATCCATTTTATCCCAATCATTATTGGTTCTGACTCAATGTCCCCGACACCAACCTACTATCCAGCAAACACGAGGCGTTGGACCAATGTTGGGCTGATGTTGGCTCATCGTCTACGACGCTGGTCCAGCATCAGCCCAACATTGGGCCAACGCCTCATGTTTGCTGACACCTTCTGAAGGTCAGGTGCGCCCCCAAAAATAACATCAAACATTTCCACGCATGTCACGTGACCAGACATTACGTCATATCTCTAGACATCACGTGATCTGGATCCTCATGCTATATCACAGAGCGACAAGCAACAAATAACATTACGTCTCAAGACATGAGATTTTGTCAAATGTTCAACAATTTTTTAAAGCATAGAATGACGTTCATCTTTAATAAATCACCCTGGGAAAGCATCTCGTGATCAGAGTACAGAGTGGAAACATCAGATTGATGGCTTATGTTTGTGGAGGGCGGGGGCGCTAGGGTAGTGATCGAGTTTGGGGTTCGTTTCCCGGTATCGGCGGTTTGAAAGAAACAAAAATGTTTCTTCGCCATCCACTTGTAAAACTGAGTATTGTGGGGAGCATCTGTGACCGAGAGGTAGCGTGCTCGGCCCCAGACCTCCAGGGTTTGAATTTCGAATCATGTGTCTAGAGGGCAGTGTCATCTCACTTATCTCAACATCCTCAGGAGGTTCTCCTAGCCCAATTTAGTCTGTATGCGCACAACATTTTTTTTTTAGTTTGTGTCATTGCATCGTCGTCCCAGCAAACACGAGACGCTGAACCAATGTAGGTACAATGCTGGGCCAGCGTCGCAGATGATGGGCCAGCATTGTACCTACATTGGTCCAATATCTTGATATGATATTAGAGTGATCACAAGGAATAAGAATGGCACTTTAACACTTTATAACTTGTAATTATTGACCTGATTGTGTTGACTTTATGCTGATTTCGTAAGTTAGTTACTACCATGGCCCACAGGTGACACCAACATTAATTACAGTTTTAAAAAAATATGAAAGTTCAGAAAAACATTTATGCAAGTTCAGGAAACATTTATGCAAATTTAAAGAATATTTATGCAAGTTCAGAAAACTGTGCAAGTTGTGCAAGTACAATGATGTAGCACTGTCTGGGCATGTCCGGTGGCACCAATCTGATCTCGCCCTGCAAGGCAGGATGAGTGTCACAAGCAACGACAAGGATGAATATCACGTCAGACTGTATCTAACACTACGTCAGTCTACATCAGTATTTATGTTTTCATATTTAGAAAAACGATTCAACGTAATATGATGATGGCACAGTATCAGGCCACATCTGTACAAAAGCAAAGATCAGTCAGCTGGTAACTACTTCCCAAGAATGTAGTTACTGCTGTTCACATTTAGGTGTTAAAGCTATATTCTCGCGTAAAATGTTTAGATTCAACCCTTAAAGCGCTGGATATTTTGTTAAAAACCATGGAGACCAGAGGTTTTTTTCAATTTGAAATCATCATAAATGTCTTCATTAGCTCTTTCTGATTTATTTGAATACCTATGTTATTGGTCTACGGCCATATATATATTTTTACTCTTACAGTGCGGAGATCAACTTTAGTCGTCAGAATCAGACGTCTAAAGACGTCCGATTCTGTCGACTAAAGTCGATCCCCGCGCTGTAAGGGTTAATATAGCACCTGAAGCAAAAGTGGGGCCTATCATAGGGTTGGGAGCTACATGGGTTGTGATAAACATGAATAATAATTTGAATATATTCCATTCAGGAATTAGTTTTCTGTGATAGTCTAGCTGACTTTTTTTTCATATTGTCTTTAATTTCTGTCCTTTCTAATATATACTGTAGATCTGGTAATTTTCGTGTGTGCAAATTTTCGCGAATTTCGGATTTTGGGACTTTTCACGAAGTTTAGAATTCGTGAATTAATTTTGTTCTTCAGTAGCGCTATTTTAAAAATAATTTTCGCGAGAATTTGTCCTTCTCGTGAAATTCGCGAAAATTAAAACCTCGCAAATATTATCAGATCTACAGTATACTCCAATACAGCATCATTCACCATAAAATTGTAAAAGTATTTTTTTGTATTTTCTAGATCAACACCACGTACAATAAATAAATAAATATGTTCTTTCTATAGGTCTGTAAATCCATAAGGTTGAAGATTGGTAAAAAATGGACGATAATTGGTGACTACCAAAAAAAACAGTCAAATCTGTCAGCTACAAATATCGCAAGATTAAAACGGAAGACGTCATTTTAATATGGAAGATGTTTTACACACCTTTTTAAATCATATTGTATAAATTACAGGTGATGAGAGTGTTTTATCTAGCTCCCAACATTATGCCAATATATCTTCAGGTGTAATAGTGAATCCAAATGTTTTACGCGAATGTATAGGTTTAGCATAGGAGTATAATGTAAATATTGTACATACTTTTCTTTTCGCAAATTACCCGAATGCGTCAATTCACTTCCGGTTCTTTGTTGACATGGACATGCGCCGTGAGTTAGGCCCTTTCCGGCACTGTGCGTGTGTCAGGTTGCGTTCCGGTGTTGTTATCGGATTTGGATCCATTTGGTGTTTGTTCCTGTCCTGGTATACAGTGCAACCACACATTGATGTTAATATTGAGGCTCTATAAGACTAGAATTAGGCATATTCCTTGTAACGACGACTCCACCCGATACTTTATCGTCATGCTTTCACAATGTTATCCCAGCCTCTCCATCACTGGCCCAATATGTATCTTGCTGGCTGGAGGGATACTATCATGATGTGTCTGGACGATTTAACCCTTTAACCGCCAAATTATTCAATCTGAATTTTCACCCACTTGAAATTGTGTATGATTGTGAGTGAAAATTATTCAGATTTGACAAAATGGAAGTCAACTGTTTTCAAATATTGTTGATTGATATCATATCTTATCTTTAATATCTGTAATATCTTTAAAAGGTGTCATATTTTATCTTTAATATCTTTAAAAGGTGGTACTTAATGTGCTGATAAACAATGAAAACCCGAATACATGCGGCATCGGCGGTTAAATGGTTAAATGTCCCGTGCACGTCCGTAACTTGGAAAGAAAACAGAACAGTGTGACAATATTTGGTACACTATGTGGTTCACATCTAAGAAGGTCACAAAAGGATTGAATAATTATAACCCATCCGTTCACGTTCATTTCCGGGTCATATCTCCGAGACTATTTGTCCGGTGATTACAGCCATAAATAATAATGGTAATAATGGTGAGTTCTTATATAGCGCACACACAATGCTCTGTGCGCTTCACACATATTGCCCCTGGTCACTGGATCTGTTTATTCGTGTACCATTTGAACTCCCATTTTTGGACCGTACAGCACTTGCTGCTATTTCGGCGCTAGGAACTAATCGCACACATTTCCATCTTTGTCCTACCAGGTACTCATTTACACCAGAGTCAAGTGAAGCATCCTAGGGTAATGTGCCTTGCCCAAGGACACAACATCGAGAAAAAATGTCACAATATTGAGAGGGGAGAAACATCATATTTCTCTGAAAATCCTGCGGGATTCGAAACCGCACGGCAGGCAGTGACATTGGCAAAGCTCCACGCTCCAGCCATTGCGCCATGTCCCTCACTGTCATACTGCGCAGTGGTGACTCAAATGTGCCTAGATGCGCATTTGCATATAGTGTCTTGGCCCGAATATATTGGCTGTATCGCTTAAATGTTTCTACGCTTTTCATAGTGTCCTTTTTTGCTATTTTTGATAATAATATGTAGCTACCAGATGCAAAATTATAAAAAAAATGATTTCCATGCAGAACGGCGCTGACGTGGGGATACTTTGTATAAACTGCAAACGCTACTGGTTTTTGGTATTCCCAAAGTGTTTGCACTGGATCTTTGACTCTGCTATATGAACTCTATATTTTTGTTTGGCGATAAATGCTCACTTGATTGAGCGGTCTACAAACGCTATAAGGGGTTTTGTCAAGTTGAAAAAAATAAAAAAAATCCGAGAACAACTCGGAAGTGGGCGGCTGGGTCAAGCCCCAACTCGTTTTTTTTTTTTTTTTTGCTTAAAATGTTTCAAAAACAACTAAAAAATGGATATGGGGTGGGTGGTTGGGGTCTGGCGAATCCGAGTCATTCTCGGATTTTTGGATTTTTTTTAACTTGACAAAACCCTAATGCAGATGGCAATGGTCTCCTCGCAGTGTTAATTAGCAATGACAACAAGGTTTTCTATGGCCGTTATAAACCATATTTTGTTTGCACACACCCGGCTGGTGCCGGTGATCGCCACCATAATCAAGCATACTTACCTGGTACAGGGGAGACCATGATCACGTGGGTGGTTCCTTCAGCGTGACGCCCTTCCTTCGGTTTGGCTGAGCATTTTCAGTATTATGCACTGCTGTCAGGGATTCACATGCTCAACAGAACATCCTTTTCCGGTTATTATATGTAATTGGTCGAGAATCAATGAGTATCTAGGTTCTGGTTGGAACGCACTAAGAATACACTCTTTGCAATAACAGCACGCCACACAGTGACCAAAAGCTGAACTATTAATCTGGGACTCCTGTACACCCTTTTCATCTACCTTTTCATTCGAGGCAGTCAATTTTGTTAAAATGTAAAACAAATTGTGTTGTTTTGACAATTTATTACCATGAATGTGTTAGTTATACCATAAATACTGTACATCAAAATGTGAGGTTTAACCGTATAATCGCCAAGTTATTTTGATTGGAATTTTCACTCACTTGATGTTGTGTCTCGCTAACGCGATCCACAAACTGCATGTTTTTATAAGTGTTCTACGTGTATTTATTTTAAAGGCTTTTACGCTCTCCAGAGTGTTTTTTTGCTACTTTTTATTAAATAATATGTAGCTATTTTATCTCTGGTTTTAGCGCGAGAAACATATATTTTATATCATATACATCTAAAAATTATCTTTTACACTTTAACTTGAATTCAAATGTATGTAAAATTTCATCCTGGATGTCAAACATAGTAAGGGTGCTCGTCCCCTGTATTTGGCATCCTAATGTATACAATCTTACTCACATTAATGCATATTTCTAAATATTACTGTATATATTTTTGTATATAAAGCATAATAAATCAATAAATAACTTCAAGTGAGTGGAAATTATTCAGATCAGAAAACATTCAACTCCAATAAATTCAAAACGGCCGACTGGCACCCATTCTTAAATTTGATCTGACTGATATCTACCAGATGCAAAATTATAAAAAAAATGATTTCCATGCAGAACGGCGCTGACGTGGGGATACTTTGTATAAACTGCAAACGCTACTGGTTTTCGGTATTCCCAAAGTTTTTGCGCTGGATCTTTAACTCTACTATATGAACTCTATATTTTTGTTTGGCGATAAATGCTCACATGATTGAGCGATCTACAAACGCTATAAGGGGTTTTGTCAAGTTAAAAAAAAATAAAATAATCCGAGAACAACTCGGAAGTGGGCGGCTGGGTCAAGCCCCAGCTCGGATTATTTATTTTTTTTGATAATTTTGTGTTATTTTGTGTTTTTTGTTTTTTTTTGCTTAAAATGTTTCAAAAACAACTAAAAAATGGATAGGGGGTGGGTGGGTTGGATCTGGCGAAGCCGAGTTTTTCTCGGATTTTTGGATTTTTTTTAACTTGACAAAACCCTAATGCAGATGGCAATGGTCCTCGCAGTGTTATTTAATAGCAAATACAACAGGGTTTTCTATTGCCGTGATGAGTCATATTTTGTTTGCACACAATCGGCTGGTGCCGGTGATCGCCACCATAAGATACTTGTCGCCGATACAGGCACTCGATACGCCGATAAGGTACTTGTCGCCGATACAGGCACTCGCCTTCGGCTCGGCCTGTATCTGGCGACGGCGTACCGATCTCAGCCTGTATCGACCAAAAAACAGTGCCATATGCATTTTATCGTACGATAATGTTTAACATGTTTAACTGATAATTAAATTATTTAGACTACAATGCGTCAGTAAACGTAGATAATTCGCAACCGCAAAACGAATTGTACGATAATCAAGCATACTTACCTGGTACAGGGGACACCGTGATCACGTAGGTGGTTCCTTTAGCGTGACGCTTTTCCTTCGGTTTAGCTGAGCATTTTCAATATTATGCACTGCTGTCAGGGATTCACATGCTCTACAGAACATCTTTTTCAGTTATTATATGTAATTGGTCGAGAACCAATGAGTATCTAGGATCTAGGTAGAACGCACTAAGAATACACCCTTTTCAATGACAACACACCACACAGTGACCAAAACTGCACTATTTAGTTAGGACTTCTGCTTACGCACAAACTCGTGCAAAGAGTGTATAGCGAACAAACTCCGATGATATCGCACCAAAGATAATATTGTGAAAATTGAAATTTCGACCCACACCTGCTCACTATACACTAGTCCTTTTATCATGTGTGTCGTATAAATTGGTAGCTTTGAATATCACATTGCGCATAATCATTGAGCTATTGTTTGAGCGACATGTTTTGTTTGCCTTGAGTACGCGTAGCTCACACTATTGTACATTCAAATACACTCACCCCTTTAAACTGAAAATAATTTTCTACAAGATAATAAGTATAAGCAACATATTATTTCTAATGGAAATTGATTTTACACGGTCGATTTGTATTTCGTATGGCACTTCGTTGAGTAATTTAGTCAGTGAAAATTGACCTGTAAAGGCAGTGACAGTGTGCAAAGGCTGTTTCTACCACGTTAAGAGACGTATAGGCTCTTCGTCCCGCTCACGAGTTTCTCGGCTCTCGGAGAGAGCCGAGAAATTCGTGAGCGGAACGAAGTATTAAAAATATTGTGTTTATTTCTTAGTATATGGCAGCGTCAAAATCCTTCAAATATTCAAATTCAAGCGAGGCCTCGACCCTCCAATCTACATACATGCCACTCGTATCAGAAAACTGCTCTCGACATCAATTGCCATCAATTGCTGATCTGCAACCTTTTCTTTCAGACCAAGGTCAAGGAAGAGGAGCTAATTCAAGCCGCGGAAGCTGGCGACGTGTCAAAGGTCAAGCGTTTCTTCCGGCAAGATGCCGATCTGAATGTCAATTGTACAGACCCCCTGGGAAGAACCCCACTGCAGCTTGCAGTGGCAAACGAACAGAAAGAAGTTAGTCCCGATGCATGTCTATATCTGCAGTTATTTTGTGAGACGAGTCGATTTTACTTTTATGTTTAGAATTATTAGGCCTTTTAAAAATATTCAAATAATAAGGATTTATTTTCTCTTTGCATAAAATGGGATTAGTTATTAAATCTAAATATGAGTATGTGCGGTGCGTCTTCACGGATATCAACAATTATAATTTATTTAATTCGTGTACTATGTTCACATCACAGCTAGTCAAAATTATGACTTCACAGGCAAATTCCCCTCGAAATGTGAGACACGAATGTAATTATCCGTTCGGCATAAAATATGCAGAGTCTGTTTTTTAGCAATGTGTAGTTTTGTGAAATAGCTTGCATTGTTCAGTAAAAATGACATCATTTTTTCACAAATAGCTATTAACGTTATGTGATTGACAATTTGTGGATTTGTGTCGCAAGACAAACAATCCAGCCACACGTGATTGACCAGACACACATTCATAGGCTTTATCAGCCACACAACGGCCTCGATTCTCATATGTCCAGAACGAACCCTATTGTCGATCACAGTTATTAGTGGACGTTATTGTATTGAATGCAAAAAAAAAATTAGTTATTTATACAGTAAAACCTGTCCATACCGGAATGCCTTGGGGACAAAGTTTTATTCCGATTTGGACAGGTTCCGGTTTAGACAGGGTTTTTGTTTATGGAGAGGAACAAACAATGATAACTTGTACAATTGACATGAGGGTTATAATTCAGGATGTGTCATCGGTAGGGCTACAAATGATAGGTGGATGAATGCAAAGAAATTGACATAATAAAAGATACATTTTTTTAAAGATGTTTTATTACATTAAAATAATAAGCATATAATAATCAATGCATACATTATTTTTTCAAACATTATTCAAATATGAAAAACATAATACAGCTAGTATACATAGTAAAACTAGTAGCGGGTATACATATTATGCCCGTGATAATTTATCAATGTATTTACAATTTTACCACCTGACTTAAAATAACAGAACATGTTTGTAATTGTGTGTCACATATTTCACACACTGAGCGCATTTGTCATTTTATAAACATTTATTTTTTAGGGCCTAATCATAAATAACATTACATTCGTGTAATCGTCCTCCACACATTTCAAACACGGAGCATAGGCTATTTGCTAACAACGACATCATATTGCAGCAGCTTTTTTAACTGTTTCAAGACGACAACACTCGTTTGTTTGATAACTTTTATATATTTTCTAGAATGTATGACGCTGGAATAAATGATCCGACACTGTATAATTATGTAATTTAATACAATTAATGCCTTGACTAGGAGTCAAAATATAATTTAGAAATAATTCTGCGATGAAAGAATAAGGCAAATATTTTATTTTACCTACCGTTAGTTATTTATTTATCGGGTCATTAAGTATCACAAGCAGAACAAAATTATTCAAAAACGCGGTCTAATTATTGTGAGAATTATTTATGTTTAATGCAGTGATATGTTTATGAAAAATAAATAACTTTTAATATTTTATAAGTCAAAGATTTTGTTATAATATTTTGTTAACCAATTATTTTATTAATCCATTATGTTGTTAAAATATTTTACCAATCCCAAAGTAAAGGCGCTAACAGGTTCCCTAACGCAGAAAGGGTGTTACCAGCACTAACTTCGCACCTTTTCCATTGCATAACCAGATAACAAGCAAGTGTTATGTCACCTTCCGCCACCTGTTTAACCCTTAGTGCACCGCATGCGATTTAAAAAAAAATATAAAAAAATATATTCCAGTTTGGACAGGTAAAATACAATACAATTTATGCATTTGGGGAAAATAATGAGTCCGGTATTCGGAGTAGACAGGTTCCGGTTTGGTGAGGGGAAATTTGTATTGTTTTGAGTGTAATTAATTCGGGACCAAATAATTATTACGGTATAGACAGGATTCCGGTTTGCACAGGTTTCGGTATGTACAGGTTGCACTGTATTATGAAATCTTATTTTGGACATATTTAATTAAATAACTTTATTTCCATCTGGATTTCCCAGATTCCTGCCTTCATGGTATCATAAACAATTTATGTATCGACACCTACGGTCCCAGTTGTCATTAATAATATATGATCGGACACACTCGGACCTAAAAAGTGGGCCAGATATACTTTTCTAAAGTCAATGTTTTTTAAGCGGCGAGTCAAGGGCCTGTGACGTGGGTAGTTGAATTGATATAAATTTTATGTAGCTAATATGTTGTTCATATAGTAGTGGTGCTTTCCTGTTATGTTTTTGTTTATATAGTGTTCGAATGTTGAACTAGGAACTAGTAGCCAAAATTACCGACCTGATAGATGTTGGTACTCAAATTTCACAAATCACATACATTTCCTGTCACTTGAAGTTGTGTGTCGCGGTAGCGAGACACAACTTTAAGTGACTGAAAAAATAAATTGAATATGTCTTCAATCGTGAAACACTGATAGATGTTGTGACTCAAATTTCACAAATCACATCAATTTTCAGTCACTTGAAGTTGTGTGTCGCGGTAGCGAGACACAAGTTCAAGTGATTGAAAATTTAAATTGAATATGTCTTCAATCGTGAAACACTAATAGATGTTGTGACTCAAATTTCACAAATCACATACATTTTCAGTCACTTGAAGTTGTGTGTCGCGGTAGCGAGACACAACTTCAAGTGATTGAAAATTTAAATTGAATAGCTCTATGTTCTTGGGGTTAACCTGTTATGTTGTTCATATCGTACAAGGATTAACGTGTTATGTTTCTGTTCAGGTGGTGGAAGTACTGCTGGATCACGTCGACAAGAGAAGCGTGTTCCAGGCTTTACTGCTGGCCATTAAGCTGGGAACTGACGAGATTGCCGAGACGATCGTGGATCACCCAAAGTACGCCGAGATAGGAGAGGAGATCAAGCGTCAGGGACGCATGGAGTACCTGCTCAACAGCTGTGATGACATGGTGACACCTCTGGTACTGGCTGCTCAACTAAACCGTTACGAGGTGGTGACAGCTCTCCTGATGAAGGGAGAGGTGATAGAGAAGCCTCACAAACATTACTGTGCATGTTCAGGGTGTCATAAGATGACGCAATACGACGAGCTGAAGTTTGCCAAGGCCAGACTGAACACATACAAAGGCCTGGTGAGCGAGTCTTACACATCACTGTCTAGTGAGGATCCCATACTCAAGTCATTTGAGCTGAGACGAGAGCTCAAGCAGGTGGCGGCTCACGAGAAGTACTATACGGTGAGTGACACATAACTTTATCTAATCTTCGCACTGCACTGCACTGCACTGCACTGCACTGCACTGCACTGCACTGCACTGCACTGCACTGCACTGCACTGCACTGCACTGCACTGCACTGCACTGCACTGCACTGCACTGCATTGCACTGCACTGCACTGCACTGCACTGCACTGCACTGCACTGTACTGCACTGCACTGCACTGCACTGCACTGCACTGCACTGCACTGCACTGCACTGCACTGCACTGCACTGCACTGCACTGCTCTACACTGCTCTACACTGCTCTGCACACTACACTATGCACATCACTGTACTGTACATAACGGCACGACATTGCATTGCATTGCATTGCATTGCATTGCATTGCATTGCATTGCATTGCATTGCATTGCATTGCATTGCATTGCATTGCATTGCATTGCATTGCATTGCATTGCATTGCAACGCATTGCATTGCATTGCATTGCGTTGCGTTGCATTGCATCGCATCGCATCGCATCGCATCGCATCGCATCGCATCGCATCGCATCGCATCGCATCGCATTGCATTGCATTGCATTGCATCGCATCGCATCGCATCGCATCGCATCGCATCGCATTGCATTGCATTGCATTGCATCGCATCGCATCGCATCGCATCGCAACGCATCGCATCGCATCGCATTGCATTGCATCGCATCGCATTGCATCGCATCGCATCGCATCGCATCGCATCGCATCGCATCGCATCGCATCGCATCGCATCGCATCGCATCGCATTGCATTGCATTGCATTGCATTGCATTGCATTGCATTGTATTGTATTGTATTGTATTGTATTGTATTGCATTGTGCTGCATTGCATTGTGCTGAATTGCATTGCATTGTTAAGTCCCCCACTAAGGTGAAAATCTGTCGCATGATTCCAAGCGAATACGAACAAAGAGCGGTCTACAAACGCATTAGCAAAGTACCGAACTGCGCTGAATATGTATAACTGACTTTTGTATCACAATTATAAACTCCATAGCCTTGTAACCATTGACCGTCATATACCCCGCTTTTCAGGTGCGAACCCTATATAAACCTCACATTGGTTTCCGGTACATATTGGTACATAAACACATAAATTATAATATATCAATTCCTGAAAGATCAACAGCCCTTCTATTTATCATTTGAACATACGTATGATCCTAACCCTTACAGCGCCGAGACCGACTTTAGTCGTCAAAATCTGACGTCTTTAGACGTCAGATTTGATGCTATAGTCGATCCCCGCACTGTAAGAATAAAACTATTTCTAATTGCCGTAGACCCATAACATAGGTATTCAAATGAGTCAGAAAGAGCTAACTAAGACATTTATGATTATTTCAAATTGAAAAAACCCTTTGGTTGCGAAGGTTTTTACAAATTAATTCAGCGCTTCAAGGGTTAAACCATGACGACACACCTACTTTAAACATGTTAATGTACATCATTCTTTAAAATGTGTCATATATTTTACTATTTTCTTACCTCTTCCTTCTGTACCCTAATTGCTATGGCTAATGACAACAAATTAAACAAATACTGAATGAACACTTGAACGAATGCAACATTTATTCAATTGGTTATTGAGAAAAAAATTAAATATTCATTCTTATATATCTAATTTTCAAATACACACATAAAAAACCCATACAAGTTATATACTAGGCATATATGGGAATCGATTATTGTTATTTCATATCCACCACACTGATTTGATAATCGAATATCCATAGATATTTGTGCACTCTGCTTATATCCAGCCATGAATACAGGTAAAGATCCCTGGATCGCAGTGGATGTCATTTTAACCCTATCTTATTTAGATTTTCAGCCACTTGAAGTTGTGTCTCGCTACCGCAACCCACAACTTCAAGTGGCTGAAAATCACTCATATTTGTTTTTTTAGCATAAAAATGTGCAAATCTTGATGCTTAGACACACATTTCACTAATAAAACAGGTGAGAAACTACAATAGTCGTGATCAGCAGGATGGGGGTTATTTATTTCATCATTTACCCAATAGTTGTTTATAATAATAATGTACTGAAGCCATTTATCTCGCTATCAGGTTATCATCACACTATCCATTCAGGCCCAGCAAAAATGAGACGATGAAACAATGTTGGTCTGATGTTGGTACAGCGTCGTAGACGCTGCCCAGCATCAGACCAACATTGTTTCAATGTCTCATTTTTACTGTGGAACTTCACGTGGATGAGAATTCCAGATAGAGCATGCCACTAATTAGAAGGTTAACGACTAATTGATGTGGAGACGAAGCGTAATTGGTGCATTACCATGGCCATGAGGCAATTAATCGTCTAATTAGGAGATTAAATTTCAGCATAGAAAGTATGGAACAGATTTTAAAACGCGATGCACAAGAAAGGACAACCGGTCTGGAAACATTAATGTCAACATTGCTCGGATAATATTTTCTGCCGTCGTATTTACCAAATGAATTATTGGCCACAATTATTTTCTTGTTGAAATCCTCACTGCGATAACAGTTCATATCAGTGAGTTAACACCTCATTCGCCAATCAATTACAATTATTTTTATTCGCATTTAGGCAAGATATTTTGAAAATATAACGTGTCTTCGGGCAGTTTTCAGGTGATATTTAGGCCCTTATATAACAAAATGGCTTGTGATTTGACAACTCAGAGAATTATTTCTACTCTTTTTAACTTTTGTATCTCGTCACTAATACAATACTTTAATACTTTAATTGGACTTTTTAAATTTGAAATCACCATAAATGTCTCAGCTTGTCCTTTCTGAGTAATTTGAATACCTATGTTATGGGTCAACGACCATTGAAAATATTTTAATTCTTTCAGTGCGGAGATCGACTTTATACGTTGGAATCTGATTCTGACGTATAAAGACGGTCCCCGCACAGAAAGGGTTGAAATGTAACCACAGTGTCCATTCATGTCTTCATGTGGATGACAAAAAAAGTCAATGTAATCAGTATCAGCTAAGGATTCCTTACCAAACACCATCATGATTTACCTGTCTCGAGATATAATCTTATTTTACGGGCTACAAATAAATCACTACGAGGATTCCAGTTGTGAAGCGAATCATAAACTTGCAATGCACATGGGAAAACTACCAACAAAAAATAATAATCTATCGAAAAAATAATAAGTTTTATGCCGTTATGAATATTCAGCCAATCCTGATTAAAAAAATAATGATTAAGGGGACTGGCCCAGGCTAAAATCATCAAAAAATCGGTGATTTTATATCGGGTCCTTAATATGACCATATGATGTAAACATCTGCCGGTGTGCAGTTTGTTAATGAAGTGTGTTCGTGCCGTAGATATATGGATTTGGAGCAATCTGTGACTCTAATGAGATCCCACATCCACGACTGGTACCACAGAGATTAGGGCGGGGGCCCTAGGGTACTGATTAGCATCGCTGCCTTTTACGCTATAGTTCGGGGCTCGTTTCCCGGTCTCATCTCACCATCCCCAGGAGGTTCTCCTGGCCCAATTTAGCCTGCATGTGCACAAAAAGGGCCTGAAACCCGATTCATTTCATTTCATTTACCATAGAGAGTAAACACAAAACATTTGTATAACTTAAATGGTGGACCAACGTCGAAGACTTTGGGACGACGTTGTACAAATGGTATAGAAATGTTTTGCGTTTGTTGGAATAGAAACCATCTGAATACTCAAGTGGAAAAAATGGAATGACATATTTTCATGCACATCATATAGGGAATCGCATGGCGGTTCAAGATGCAATGTGAATGGGGATTATGTTTATTTCAATGTGTTAGTATTGACATAGAATTATGCGAACATGCAAAAACAATCGAGTTTTACGGAGTGCTTGTACGGAAGAATACCCAACATATTTGGTTGTCCTAAATTTTGTTTCATACTACTGGAGATAGTAGCCTACATAGGGGGCCTATAATATCTAATATTACAAACATCTCTGATTCGTATAATTAGTTATATAAAATGTATTGTAGAATAAGTTTGCATAGGACCATGTCTACATGGTCTAAGCTATTTAATTTGTTCTAATAATTATTTTCACTCAACACAGCTGTAAGAGACCACACATTTTAAGTAATTGTTCGTCAACAAGTAGGTGTGAACGTGCCCTCGATCACTCCATATCTAGAGAGAGCTAGAGAGAAAGACTGAGTAAAGAAAAATGTTCAATAGGCGCTCTAGAATGTTTTTATTTATCAGATCTTACATCATCTTATGTGCTGACAAAAATAGGAACAGTATACGAGGAAATGTGCTTTTTCTGTTTATTCTGTTGCCAAATTTTCATAAATCTTTCAGTCAATTGCGTTCATATTACTTTTTGTACTAACTTTGTAAGTGTTTGTGGAGTCACATTACCAATATGATAGCCCAACTGTCACAATTACCACCAAAGTGTCGATATATATAGGCCTACACATCCAGTCAATTTTCTCGTTGTTTTTTTGGCAAGTCCCGTGATTGCTGTAAATTTCACCCACTTGAGCTCTTTCTCGCCATCGCAACTCACAATAAACTGCAACGTGGGAAAAATCATTTATATTTGTTTAACCCTTTAAGCCCTCACAATGCATTAAAACATCATTTCACATCCCCTAAAACAGACTTAATTTTCCTACAACTGAGGGTTTTAGTAGGACAATTTCCATAAAACCGGTTTATATGTCGAGCTAGCAAAGTTTGTGACCATTTTTTTTCAAACTATACTGTTTGATTGCCAAACAAAAACGGCAGACGTGATCAACACTTTAATCTATTAATGGTTAAAAATAACCTTCCCAAACCCGTTATTTGATGTGGCTATAACTTGCACAGAGCGATTGTGTGGCACTCAACGTTTATCAGCAATATATTATCCCAGGAATTAAAAGGCGTAATATCAGTTTACAAATTTGTGTTAGCACCTTGTAATTGCAACAGGATGATATGCGAGAAATTCTAGAATAAAGAATAGCTATAGTATTCTACTCCTGAAAGTGATGATATAATCAGCTAAACCCGTCAGTCAGTTATTAGTTGAGGGCGGGGGCCATTTTGCAGTGGTTAAAGCTGCCTGCTTGGAAAGACGGAGATCGCGAGTTCGATTCCCACTCTGGCTTTCAAATTTCAAAGAAACGCGAATGTTTCTTCTCCTCTCACTCGTATAGATTCAAAATTGTGGGGAGCCTCCGTGACCGAAAGGTAGCATGCTCGGCCTCAGATCACCAGGGTTTGATTTTCGAATACTGTGTCTAGAGGGAAATGCAATCTCATTCATCTCAGGAGGTTATTCTGGCCCAGTTTAGCCTATATGTGCACAAAGGTGGCATAAAACCCCATTCATTTAATTTTTAGTTGTTAGTTGAATAGTGATAGAATATCATACATTGACCACATTCCGCTACGTAATATCTTCTATAGCCGAGCTGAGAACAATTGCATTAAGATGGCCGCTGTCGTTATGATGTTGTCTTTTCCTCGCTCACCCACGATTGGCTGTTTTCTAGTCTTTCATTCCACCGGCAATGTCTGACGAGCCATTTATGATACTGATCAGGAGTCTAGCGGTGCACTACAAGATTACGGACCACCATAGAATGGTGGCTCGCGGGCACATATTTAGTCATCTATTGGTTCTATCAAAACTGGTCCAGATTGAATTATAACGCCCTCTGGGCACCTCTTTTGATCTCAATAGCTCCACAATATCACCAGCAGAGACGTCCAAGGTAACATGCCAGACGTCGCCTTCTTATCACACCAATCAACTCATCATGCGCTGATATATTTTTTGTGAGCCATGTGAGCCAATTTGAAATCATCATGAATGTCTTAGTTATCTTTTTCCGCTTCATTTGAATACCTATGGTCTGGTTCTACGGCCATTATGAATATTTTTATTCTGACAGTGCAGGGATAGACTTTAGTCGTCAGAATCTGACGTCTACAGACGTCAGATTATGACGTCTAAAGTCGATCCCCGCACTGTAAGGATTACCTAGGCTTCTAACCTTGTTATAGTTCTATCAACACAATAACAGAAACGTAACGATAGATTGAAAGACTATTCTGAGTAGGCTATGTAATAATGCCATTTTTGTGGTCCAGTTGGTACAAGGACGTATATAATTATGTAGTAAGACCAGTCAAGGGCGGTGCGTAATGAAAAGGGGGTCCCGAGAGCTTGTCACCAGTAGTCACGTCTGTGCACCATAAATATTGCTATCGTGTCAACAGCATTGCTATCCTCAGAGAACCGAGAATTAATCCTCAATGACATATATACAAACAGAACGCAAACGGTTCAAATGAGCAGGATAATTAACATTACAACAATTTTGTTTAGTAATATAATAATAAATTCGGAAGACAATTGTTTTGTGAGTTTATTATTATATTAAGAAAAAAATTGTTTGCAAACAATACTTCAATGTGAAATTGCCTGTTTAAAATGACACAATCAGTCTAAAATCATCAAAAAATCTGTGTTTTTATTTTCGTTTTTTATTCCCGATTTCTTATTTCGGACATGCATGTTCGAAATAAGAAAGCGGGAAGTTCGTTTTTATATCTCGCTTAACAGGTAATTGCGCAACACAAAAATTAAAAAATGTACGCGATTCTAGTCTATAGACATCTTTACATGATATGTCATAGTATGAAGCCAAAATAAAAATACTGATTTTTTAATGATTTTAGCCTGATTGTGTCGCTTTAAGTATGCACATACTTTATATTTTACTGAACGTGTCTAAATGTATTTTCGTGTACCTGTTTCGCCAGTGAGTCGCCAGCGCTATGTGGAAGAGAAACACTGTACACATGTTGGTTTAGTGTTGGCCCAATGTCGCAAATGTTAGCTGCGCCATTAGCCTCATGTTTTTTGAGGGCGTTTACAGACAGAATGGTAATTTGCAGGATGGATATATTCCGCATCAAGCATATAATGTAACGTATGATCTTTTTTTCCTCCCACTTATGCAACTGTAACATGTTTTTTTAAAGCTTGGATCAATTGTAGGCCAAAATCTTAGATGGTGAGCCAACATTGAGCCGCAGTAGTGCCATCATTTTTTGTTTGAGGGCCAACTAGGTAGTGTCATTTGACAGTTTAATATACCTCGCTGTCATGCTGAAATGTCACATAATGTCACATACTTAAGTATATCTTAACTGTCGGTGACATGATTTATCGGGTGGGTTTTTTTCTCTTGTAATATCCATCTGCACCAATCCAGTCTTAATACACGCAGAGCAGGATTGCGTGCCGCAAATCACATGGCAGAGTGAAGATGGTAATATCGAGCTAAAGATTCCTTCTATTGAGTTTAAAATTAAGTATGTGAATTTGCAACTTGATAGAAAACTTGATATGTGATGATGTCTATGTCATGATTGTCCATAAATATAATATATTATATACGAATATTATTAATGTTTGTCAATTTTTAGGCATATAGATACATTTCTTCATCTGTTACGCTATTTCTGTAAAACTGCTTGAAAACACATAATTAACTTTGTAAAATGGCGGTTACACAATTTAAAATGGACTCTGGAATGCTAGTTAAAATGTACGCCAGGAACACGCTTAGCCATTATAGTGCAGTGATCGACTTTAGTCGTTAGAATCTGACGTCTATGGACGTCCGATTCTGACGACTGAAGTCGATCCTCGCACTGTAAGACTAAAATATTTATAATGGGCGTAGACCCAAAATTAAGCCAACATGTGCTCTAAAAGAGTGTAGACCTCAGATTTTATTCTGAATCAGATTATATAATTTTAGTGTACCCTATGATGAGAGGTTATGTTTCGTACTAGTATTCTATTGAGTGGCCAATATAACCAACTTCACGAAATATAGGAGGGTAACCATCTTGGATTGGTGGGAGAAATATAGGTCAAATTATCTAAAAAAAACTCGAGAAATAAATTTATCAATCCAAAATCACCAAGAAACCATACAATACACATACAAATAATTATTTGGTATGGAAATAAATTTGTCATTACATTTTTGCGGATTTCAGAATTTTAGAAATTCCGCTCATACTTTTGAGAGAGGCATATGGGCTATTATATATTTTATATTTATTTGTTGGTTGTAAAGAAGGCAAATAAATTATTCAATTCAATATAAAACCACCCGTCTGAAGTAATGGTCCCGGAATTACCAAAATTTAATATGACCCAGCTGCCCAACAAACACAAACCATTTGGAAAACATCAATGTTATACAAATGTTTTGTGTTTACTGGGTGCACAGTTGAGTCCCTATGTTCCTGAGACCCCAATGTTAACCCTCTGCCTGCTGATCACGAGAGTATAGTTGATTTTAATCCGTTTTATTAGCCGAATAAATCACAGGTATTGGGAATGAAATGAGTGTTGAAACAGCAAGATTTGCAAATGTTTGGTGTCAGATTAAGCAAATGTCAGTAATTTTCAGCCACTTCAAGTTGTGGGTCTCGGTAGCGAGACACGACTTGAAGTGGCTGAAAATTCAAATTATTTAATTTATCAGAATAAAGGTTAAAGGTAATAGTCCGGATCATTGTTTATGGATGATAAAAGGGTGGTCATGATAGAAAACCGTCCTGTTCGACACGGGCGCTCAGGGCTCAGTAGATTTACCTATATTTGATAGTGTTCAAATGTATTTTGTGTGGCTGTAGTGCGGCGGAGAACCACTAACGTGAACGAGACGCAAAGGTTTTGTTTTATGTCTTGCCAATGTCGCAAAGAGTGGGTAAATAGTGAACCAACATTGATTGAATTATTGGTCTGTCGTACTGACCGGCCGTAGAACGCTAATTTGGCTGAGGTTTACATGCGCCGCGCCAGGCATATAGCGTAACTTATGATCTTGCTAATTTTCTTCACGCTTACACCACTGCCATACGCCTTTGCCCAAAGTATGGTCTATTTTGGTTCAACATCTTAGACATTGGCCCAACATTAAGTCGCGGTATTGTGTTTTTATTTGGGTCCATAGCCAACAACCCAATAAATACAATACGTTGAACCAATGCTGTTTTAATGTGGCCCAGAGCCTACGCCGATGGGCCAACATTAAACCAACGTTGGTTTACCGTATTATTTTTGCTGGGAAGGTAGTGCCGTCTGCTTTAATCTCAGATAATGTCACATGATTACTTACTATATATATACGACTGATGGGCCACATAATCTACTGCAGCTTTCTCTATCAGTACCGTTTTAGAACATACACACGATAAACTGATGAAATAATAATATTGTTACGCAGAATAAGATTGTATGATTTAATTATATAGCCTATCTAAAAACATATCTATTCAACCACAAATGAGATGAGAGACGCGACTTGGGCGTTACAATGGTTACCAAGACCATGCCTTTCTTGGGATGGTCATAATATTGATTGAATTTTGAGTAGGTTAACTGGTGATTTTCGATTATGACGTTTTTTAATATTTTCATCATCATCAAATATACCATGATGACATCGCAAATTTCCTAAATCTACTGCAAAGTGGGAAATAGATAATCTCACGATGACTCAAAGCAACATTTTGCATCTCTGAAGAATGACATAATTTTATACAAATTTCATTCAAATTTTCATGGGACTGTTTAATAATAATAAAAACTTTTTTTCATTTACAACCCACTTCAAGTTATGAGTGAGTGAGTGAGTGAGTGAGTGAGTGAGTGAGTGAGTGAGTGAGTGAGTGAGTGAGTGAGTGAGTGAGTGAGTGAGTGAGTGAGTGAGTGAGTGAGTGAGTGAGTGAGTGAGTGAGTGAGTGAGTGAGTGAGTGAGTGAGTGAGTGAGTGAGTGAGTGAGTGAGTGAGTGAGTGAGTGAGTGAGTGAGTGAGTGAGTGAGTGAGTGAGTGAGTGAGTGAGTGAGTGAGTGAGTGAGTGAGTGAGTGAGTCATAGAGTTAATACAGGAGGTAGTGAGAGCGTGCCTTAATTGTAGGCCACATTTGCACTTGGCTATGACCTGGTGACAGAGGATGAGAAGCTGTTGTTATGGTGATGATGGCATCCTTGGATTGTGATGATGATTACTAGGGATAGAGTCTGGTCCAGCTTGTCATACATAGCGCCTGTTGCCACACCCTCGAGAGTAGATCTGCCCTGTGTGATCACCTGCAAGACAAATACTCCTGCCTGCCGAATCCTGCTCGTCTCCCATTGGAGGTCAAAGGGTTTCTTTCAATTTGAAATCATCATAACTGTCTTTAAGGGTTTTGTCAAGTTAAAAAAAATCAAAAAATCCGACAAAAACTCGGAAGTGGGTGGGTGGGTCAAGCCCTAACTCGGATTTTTTTTTTTTTTTTTTTTTTCATGCTTCCAAATGTTAAAAAAAAAATCGGATAGGGGTGGGGTGGGTTTGTGGTATCTGACCAATCCGAGTTTTTCTCGGATTTTTGGTTTTGTTTTAACATTCAGATCAATTTGAATACCTATGTTATGTGTCTACGGCCATTAGATATATTTTTAATTTTACAGTGCGGGGAGGCACTGTAGTCGTCAGAATAATCTGTCGTTTGTAGACGTCATGACTAAAGTCGATTACCGCGCTGTACTGGTCAAGCGATTCACACATACCATCTCTATAACCACACATAACATGATATATCATTAAGCGATTCACACTTACCATCTCTATAACCACAGATAACATGATATATCATTAAGTGATTCACACATAGTTACCATCTCTATAACGACTGATAACATGATATATCATCAGGTGATTCACACATACCATCTCTATAACCACAGATAACATGATATATTATTAAGTGATTCACACATACCATCTCTATAACCACAGATAACATGATATATCATCAGGTGACTCACATATAACATCTCTATAACCACACATAACATGATATATCATTAAGCGATTCACACTTACCATCTCTATAACCACAGATAACATGATATATCGCCAAGCGATTCACACATACAATCTCCATAACCACAGATAATGGGATATGTCATCAAGCGATTCACACATAACGTCTCTATAACCACAGATAACATGATATATCATTGAGCGATTCACACATACCATCTCTATAACCACAGATAACATGATATATCATTAAGCGATTTATACATACCATCTCTATAACCACAGATAACATGATATATCACCAAGCGATTCACACATACCGTCTATATAACCACAGATAACACGATATATCGCCAAGCGATTCACACTTACCGTCTCTATAACCACAGATAACATGATATATCACCAAGCGATTCACACATACCATCTCTATAACCACAGATAACATGATATATCATCAAGCGATTCACACATACCATCTCTATAACCACAGATAACATGGTATATCATCAAGCGATTCACACATACCATCTCTATAACCACAGATAACATGATATATCGTCAAACGATTCACACATACCATCTCTATAACCACAGATAACATGATATATCGTCAAGTGATTCACACTTACCATCTCTATAACCATATCATTAAACGATTGACACATACCATCTCTATAACCACATATAACATTATATATCATTGAGCGATTCACATATAGCATCTCTATAACCAGGTAACCACACATTATAGATAATTCAAGGTAGCAGTACAAATCATCTAATTTGACCATATTGTTCGTTGTGTCCAAGCAATAATACATGGCGTGCCATTGCGTAAAAACAATGAACTACACAACATGCACACCGACATGATCTGAAGACAGAGAAAATGCATTTGTGTATAACCAAATGAAATGAATGGGGTTTTAGGCCACCTTTGTGCACATTATAGGCTAAACTGGTCCAGGAGAATTTCCCGATGATGGTGGGATGAATGAGATGGCATTGCCCTCCAGACAAAGAATTCGAAATTCGAGCCCTGTCGGTCTGAGACCGAGGACGCTACCTCTCGGTCACGGAGACTCCCCGCAATATTATGTCTAACCAGCAAACACAAACCATTCGACGTTGGTCCAGCATTGTACAAATGTTTTGTGTTTTCTGGGTAACGCACCTTCTAGCGAGCAGACGTCCATGAACATTGCACCACCATCAACCTTCATTATGTTAAAAGGTCGTGTACCCCAGTCACCAGTCATATATGTAACCGGATACTAATTCTGTCCGCGCCTATCCTATTCTCATGTCCTTTATATGTGTATATTGGCTGCTGTCTGCTTCTATTAACCCTTACAACGCCGAATTGTTTTGTATTTTTCAATTTGAGATCATTATAAAATGTCTTAGTTATCTTTTTCTGATTCATTTGAATACCTATGGCATGGGTCTACGACCATTAGAATTATTTTAATTCTTTCAGTGCGGGGATCGTCTTTATACGTCAAAATCTGCGTCTACAGACGGCAGATTCTGATGTATAAAGACGGTCAACGCACTGAAAGGGCTGAGGTTTGATATAACCACTACCTAAGACAGATAGTACTCGATAATTTACAAAATAAATGTATGGCTGTAACATCTTTCTCCAAAGGTAAACTCTATATAGATGTGATGTTGCTCTATGACCTATCTGTTAGTGGTAGGCTGGCCCCGATGGTGTATTCGGTCCCGTTGTGGCTCAAATATCGGTAGGGTCGGATGTTTGTCATCGATTTTGTACATGTACAGTGCTCAAAGCTTTTCAAATGCCTGGAGTGCGTAGTGCTTTCCATGGTAGTAAAACCCTTCACATAATTTAACAAGAGTAGGAAATAGGCCTAATCTGTCGCAATATTGTCATGATGTGGAATCCTATCCAAACAGTTCAATGAGCAATCAGTCACTGAAGCATTGATTTTTGACTAAGTAGGCTACATCTCAATAAGTTTATATGATTTTTGTATTCATTTTCGAGACTAGTACTTCAAAATGATACTTGAAAAGAGAGATACATTATATTAAGGCCTTTTTTATATTGATGTATAAAAGCAGCCCATGTACATGCTCCATTTGTACGTTTTCCCAATCAGCCTATAGCACTATTAGGCTTGACAGACACATCTGTTTGTTATTCGAAAGAAGGAAAATAACAGGAGAAGCAACGGACACCTGGTCTCGCGAGAATTCATCCAGACAAATCCACCAACGCCAACTTCCAGCGAGATGAACACCACAGTCTCTTGAGAGTAGCATCCCAAAAACTACACGAAAACAAATGCCCCGATAATGATTGGATGTTGAAACCATCGTTGGGGACGTTGGTTCGACATCGAAAAACAATTGGGCTATGATTGTACTACAATGTCTAGCGTAATCAGCCCGGTGTCCTGTAACACCATCTGTACAACGTAATTGATTAGAACTATGATGAGCGCCCTTTAGAATGGGGTTTTAGGTCACCTTTGTGCACATCTGAGCTAAAATGGGCCAGGATAATTTACTGCATGAGGATGGTAAGATGAATGAGATCACACAGGATTCGAAATAGGTAGTTATGGAAATAAGTTGTTATACACAGGTATCGTATAGGATTCTAGAGATGCTCCTTACTCGTACTCACACTATTGTCGCATACTGCAATCAATCAATCAATCAATCAATCAATCAATCAATCAATCAATCAATCAATCAATCAATCAATCAATCAATCAATCAATCAATCAATCAATCAATCAATCAATCAATCAATCAATCAATCAATCAATCAATCAATCAATCAATCAATCAATCAATCAATCAATCAATCAATCAATCAATCAATCAATCAATCAATCAATCAATCAATCAATCAATCAATCAATCAATCAATCAATCAATCAATCAATCAATCAATCAATCAATCAATCATTCAATCAATGAAAGGGTGATTCCATGGCGTGTGAGGGGTGCCAACAGGCAACGGCTGTGATGTCTGAGTCAATTAGGGAATAAAGTTATTATTCTTCAACACAAACGGGACTGTCATATTCTAGTGTATTGAGTATTTTGACTGCAAAAACGGGGATTTAACGATTTAATGACTGAACTCCCAGCATGCCCGGTCACTTTTGCACCATCTCAATTGCATGCGAGCGTGGTAAAATCTAAGAGATCTGTAGAGATGATCGGTCTGCCTTAATTATTTTTTTCTGCAGGGCGTATATTTTCGTACAAGTTACGATATATCATAGGTTTCTGATTGGTCGAGATGGTCATTCTCGATCAATCGATACAACAAACGATAATATATTATAGACTGTACAAGAATATTGGCGCTGGTGTAGAGATTAAATTGAGTTTTTGCTCAAAAATATCCCCAACGCCTCATCCACTATTGTGTGGTTTCAAACCGATCAGTTTCACCACTTCAACCGATCTCACGGGGGTGGGTGGGGCGGAGGGTACAAGAAATACGAGACATTCGCCCAATGCTTGTTTAATGCTGGCCCACCGTCTGCAACGTCGGCCCAACATTAAACCAACATAGAATGAATGCCTTGTGTTTGCTGTGAATACAAGAAATTAGCCAACACTTAGAGGTTTTATTTATGATCGACATGAGCGATAAAAAAATGTTACACTTTACCGATTTGGAAGAAAAAAACGCTTTCAAAGTATAAAACACTGTAAATAGTAAACATTATTCTCTCGGACAATCATTTGTATTAATAATTATCCGATGAAATTATTTTACAGCCTGGGCTTTTCTTCAATATTTCAGGACATGGTATCTTCGTATTGACAATAATTGCTATACCTTTTCACCATAATTAAACAAAAACAATTTTTCTCCCATCATCTTCCCAAGCCTTGCAAGTTTTGATAATAAATTTTTAAAACGAAAACAGTGTGAAATGTTGAAATTGTAATCTTTTGTCTATTGGAACGCAATAGCACAAATTATATTGCTTAGTCACACCATATCTTGCCATACAAGGAGGAAACATTAAAATCCTTATATAAAATCACTATATTGACTTTAGAATAACAGACCTGGGGACAGATCAGTGAGTATCGTGTTCCGCTAAAGTCCACGTTGTGATGGATTGACCGAGATCAAATGATCAGATCACTCAGCTCAACTGAAGGCCGCTAACAGCCAGTGCAATATCAAACTCTTTATACAGGTATAAAATAGATAAAATCCTCGGCAATATCAATAATGTGTGGTACGTGATTACAGAGTGATTTAATGTAGTGTAAAAATGGAATTATTTGTTGATGCGAATTGTTGCTGTGCGCAAATATGCGTCACTTGTAGATAATTGCTGTAGTAGATGAATAACAACAAAAACATAAAAGCATTGGCTTGTAACGATATTATACACATTTGTCAGTTACATTGTGGAAAGGATTTTTTGGAGGGAAGATATCGTTTAAATAACAAAATGTATGCGGCATCAATTTATAAAAAATGTAAAAAAATAAATACGTTCAATGATTTGTATCAATAAACGGCGTAGAACAGAAGATTGAAATAATTTCAGAGAAAAACAGATTCCAGCAATCACAATATGTTGAACCAGTATTGGGTTAATGATTGCCCACAATCTTCTACGCTGGCCCAGCATTAATCCAACATCTGGCGAACGTCCCGTGTTTACTTGATTACATGTATTTACCGTCATTACTTTACTGTTAGATTCATGAACAAGCCTCTAAGAAGAGAGCTCGTTGTTCCGTTAAATGAAATGAATGGGATTTTAGGCCACATTTGTCAGCATACAGGCTAAATTGGGCCAGGAGAACTTCCTGAGGATGGTGAGATGAGTGAAATGAAATTGCCCTCCAGACACAGGATTCGAAAGTCGAGCCCTGGTGGTCTGAGGCCGAGCACGCTACGTCTTGTTCACGTAGGCACCCCACAACACTGACTTTTACGAGTGGATGGGAAAGAAACATTTTAGCTTTCTTCAAACCGCCGGGACCGGGAGACGAACCCCGAGCTCTAGCGTAAAGGCTGTCGTGCTAACCACTACCTAGGGCTCCCGAACTCATGAACAAACAAAACTGAGAAGAGAGTTCGCTGTTCCGGTGATGCACTGATCTGTGAAACCGTGACATTCGCTAGATGTCACGAATATAAAAGAGCGTGTATCTTAGTCCATCCCAGAGGTTTGGTCAGCTGAGTGACTAACAGGTGCTCGATCAATAATGATTATCGGCCAGATAAATTGATTCTGAGTATCTCCTTTCCACGACTTGAAGTGGCAACTGATGTATTTTCTGGCTGGGAATACGAAGATGGATCGCTGCATATTGGTCGGCGTGGCCTGCATTGATTTCTACTTATGATCAAGATGCTCTCTGCCGGCCCAGTCAAAACGTCACGTTAACACAACGTCCGGCAAACATGACACGTTAACACAGTGTTGATTTAATGCTGGGCCAGCGTCGTAGACGCTGGTCCAACATCAAATGAACATCGGGTTTACATCTCGCGTTGCTGGAAAACTGTGTTCGCATAACGTTGGCTCAACGACATGTTTGCGTTGAGACCTCAACGTCTGTAAATTAACCGCAATTTAGCATGAAACATTATCTGCTTTTGCCATCTAAAATTAACATTCGCCGTCTGAAATTAGATGAGATGATGAGAAAGCCTATACATTAATGAAAGTTTCGAATAGAAAAAGGTGTGGGGTCTAAATATTGTTTACGATATTTGACGTTGCGGATATTGGGCTTTGAATATAGAGCGGTATTCTTCGTGCTTATTGATTTTCAGTTATATGCTCAAGACGATGACTTTCTGGAAGCATTTGACGTGGAATTCGAGAAGTAATTTATTTGCATGATAGCAAATACGTCACCTCCTCCACAAGCGTGCTATTTCCTTCTGACAATATAACCGCGATAATTCAGCGAGTAGATCCACCAGATAACAGAAACTCCATTACATCGTTTATTAGATCCGCCATGTCAAGTACGATGTATCTCAACCCAAATCTCCTCCATCAATGCCAAAGTAAGATACAAGAAATTGTTTTTCTAATAGTCCCTTTTTTGGAATTTTTATTTAATATTTGAAATTAACTTTTTAATTGATGAATTGGTATGCTGTTGGATAGCCTTATTATTATTTTCTCGTGTTAGAGAGAGGTAGGAGATATTTATACATGTTTCTATCACGGAGTGGCTCTTTAACCCCCACAGCGCTGAAATTTTTAATGAAAACCTTGGAGGCCAATTTTTTTTTTCAGTTTTATTTGAAATCATCATAAATGTCGTATTCAAGACTTTCCGACTCGTTTGAATACATAATATGTTATTGGTCTACGGTCATGAAAAATATTTTTTCTCTCCCAGTGCGGGGATCAACTTTAGACGTCAGTATCTGACGACTTCAGACGTCAGAATCTGACGTCTACAGACGTCAGATTCTGACGTCTAAAGTTGATCCTCGAGCTATAAGGGTTAAGCTCAAACCAGTTCATCTTTCCCACCTACGCGAGAGTGAAGAACACATCAATTTACCCTAATCCCCACTGTACGGCCCCAAAGGCTATCGTACCTGACACCATTTGTGATGAGGTTATCCGGCACACAATGCCTGATTATGGCCGCCCTGTTCTCCACCGTGTAATGAACTGACATCTGGACGTTCACCTCAAGCCTTTTTTCTTTGTGCTGCATTATCATGATTATAAAACAGTCATAAAAAAACGCGCGAGATGAAACAGCAGTCCCCCAACTGTAGTTGATACCAATCATAGATAGGCAGACCTCACAGCACGAAAGATACATTGATTCAATGCTGGTTTGATGTTAGGCCAGAGTCGCAGACGGTGGAACAATATCAAAACAGCATTGAGTAAACGTCTCTTGTTTATTGGGAATTTGCAGCACACACGATAATCAGATGTTAGTTTAATGCTGGATCAACGATGGGGACGTTGGCATAACATTAATACAATATACCTATAAACCAACACAGGAACAACGTTTGCAAGCATTACGTTGACATTCACCGCCGGTGCCGCAAATCTTCGGGTTTTCATTTTTTATTAGCACATAAGGTACCACCTTCTAAACATGTAAAAGATAAAATGTGACATCAATCAGCAATATTTGAAAACAGTTGACCTCCATTTTGTCAAATCTGAATGATTTTCACTCACTTGAAGTTGTGGATCGCGTCAGCGAGACACAACTTCAAGTGGGTGAAAATTCAGATTTAATAATTTGGCGGTTAAAGGGTTAAACAAAAACAACTGGAACCACAACATATTGACTCTGGGTTGGCTAAATAATTATGTTTAATGTTGTCCACAGTCCAGCATTACGCCAACATTGTTTTGACGTCTGTATTTTACAGAGTACGGTATTAGTGGGGGCGGGGAGGCTGTTATCAGGTTATAGTGATCAAAGCTGCCTTACTGTAAAGTCGAGCTCGCCCCCCCCCCCTCCCCCGTGCGCTTGTGGCGTTCAGGCTTCAAAGAAATAAATATTTAGGTTGATCGCTGTTGAATTTCTTATGGATAGCGATAGTGAATTCCAGAGAGTAGGAACTGCAACTTAAAATGCCCCCGAACCGTTGTTTGTTTTTATTCGGGGAACATACATTTTGTTTGTGTCAGAAGATCCGAGCTGTTTTGGGGGGACAAGTGGCACCAATAGGTTTAATATGTATTCTGGTTGATTAAAAACTGAATGCGGGATTTAACTGGACGCCAATGCAATGCAAACTTTTCCCGATACGTCGAATATATCGAGTATGATAAAAAACGGGCACCATATACTTGAGCTATATATGTTGACAAAAAATTATTATATTGACCTTACGATAATGCGATGGTGATTACGAAGCTTCAAATATAGGACCTGAGCTCGACTGAAAAAATAGAAACTAAGAAAAACGTAAAAAAGTAGGCCTACATGTATTTCACAAAAGTGCAATTAAAATATACGTTAGAAATATTGTTCACTTTTAATATTTCACACATTGATAACGTGTGGACATCGCAAAAATGAAAATCGATAAAATGACAATTTTTTCAACTACATGGTGCTCATATGGATTTATAGCCATTGCAAAAAAGCCGACTTCCGTCTGATTTTAAAATGGACGCAAATGACGCACACAGTAAATGCGTAGGGTTAGTAGAGCACACGAAAAACTAATTCTGGCGCTTTGAAATGAATATGACAAACACATTATCCAAAATGTATATTTTCCAACGTGTGCGCCTAACATGCGTCTATGATTGTGTGACTGGGATATCACTATATAAGCTGTCACATGTGGGCTGTAAGTAATGTTTGATGAAGGCTTTTTCGATCTTCCCGAAAGCAGTTTTATTTCTAGTCAGAAATGTGTAGCATAAGCTAAACTATAAATTATTACTTACGTTTAACCTAACCTGTTAACGTTTAACTTCATGCGCAATTACAAATATATTTGGCAGATTTGACTGGGCATAAGCGATTTTTTTACATTTTGAGTTCACGGGGTAGCGTTAATTATTTTACTTTAAAAACAGCGTTGTCACGTGCAGCTGAAGGTCAAAGGGTACAGTATTAGGTGATATTCGACCGTGAGCTAAAAGTCAGGAGAAATATAATCTCATGAAATAACATGCTGCCATCAGAATCTAATAACATGATGATGTCTCCTTTTACACAGTACATTAGGTACATTACCCGTACAGGCCATTGATTATAGTTGAGTGGATATTTTTAGACTTAACCCTTGTAGCATTTTGTCGCATTTTTTAACCTCGCGGCATATTTTGAATACAATTATTTCGAGATGAAATGTTATTTGAAGCTTATAATTTTACTTAAATATGTCTCCCGGTTGCGCGACGATAACTTAAAATTAATTTGCATTGGTGAAAATTTAATAAAATATTTTGTCTTCCATACACCTGACAAATATTATATGAATGTTTCGGAATAGTGACATCCCACTATCACCAGATATTGACCCAATGCTGGTTTAATGTTGGTCAAACGTCTGCGACGCTGGCCCAACATTAAACCATCATTATGACAGTGTTGCGTGTGTGCTAGGATATTTGCCTTTCCACCAGTTAAAGATGCAACTGTTATCTCTACAAAATAAAACCACATTTCTGTCCCACTATCTTCTGGGTACAGAATCCAAAGCACATGTGTCACGTCGGCTCTATCACGTGATCAGTAGGACTTCCGGTTCCTGTCGTTAGTCTGAGACGACTCCAGTGGACTCCCAGAATCCTCATCAGACGATGGCACAGATAACATTCACGTCGTTGCGATATGAGACAGACAAATCATGTATCCACAAAATAATAGAAATATCATATTTTATCTAAGGGAGACACCATTCAATCTCCAGGGGTGGAGGAGGGCTGGAGTATTTTTTAAATAAATATTTTAAGACAAAATTTTCGTGAAATAAATAATTGTCTGAAGGACATGTTGTAAAAAATATTTAATAAAATTAGATTTGCGAAGCCTCTTCTCCTTAGCCTCCAGATCAATACTAAGCCTAGTTTGGGATCCAACTTTGCAGACAGAATTTTTTTTTTTAAGTGAAATAAATATTTTGCTTGAGGCAGGGTGTTAAAAAAAAAGAAAGTATTGCAGACAGGAAGTGAAATAAATAATAATTTGGTCCAGTTTAAAAACGCTATCCCCGTCCACTAGTAATTAAATGGTGGCCCCCTAACTAGAGTGTAATACACGTGGTATCAAAGTTTTGGTGTGCGGCTTCATTTCACCCATCCAGTCATTGTGTTTAACCCTTTCAAGCCTGAATTTACCATTGTCATCTCCATCCACTACAAGCCGCAAATTGCTGTCGCAATTCTCGACTTGTAGTGGATAAAGATGATTTGATGTGGGTGAAAAATTTAAGAAAATTGCCATGTATTGGTAAACCAGTTTCATGGAAATTTTCCTTCTGAAACCCTTAGTTGTAGGAAAATAAATTGTATTTTTAAGGATTTAAAATGATGCTTTAATGCATCGCGGGGGTTCAAAGGGTTAAATTATCTTTTCTGACTCTCAGTTAATGCAATTAGTCTAGATAAAAAGTATTTAAGAAGACAATTTCCACAATCCAACAATAAATATTGATTAGTTTGTACAACTCGTGCACAATTTGTGTCTTAGTTTGCACAATTCATTAATAAATATTGACTAGTTGATGATCTTTCGCAGGTTGGACAGCGAACACGGGACATTCACCCAATACTGTTTCAATGTTGGCCCATTGTCTTCGACGCTGGCCCAACATTGAAACAGTATTGGGTGAATGCCCCGTGTTTGCTGGGTGATAACCCATGAGGAAACGATCTTTCTGACAAAATATATATCACTTTCAAAAATGAAAATTTCGTGATCGAAAGTTGGTATTTTCAAAAGGTAATCAGGCAATAATAGCATTTTTTGAAGACACTGAATATTTTTGTAAATTAAATCCGGCGCAATGGCTCATTCATTTTTGCACAATTCATCCATTAATAAATATTGACTAGTTGAGCTGCCACACGGGCGGGGGGGGGGGGGGGGTTCCGCGTCCTTATGTCCCCTGGGGTTCTGATCCTTCTTCCATTCCTCTTTTATCACTGATTGTCATGATGGGAAACCTCCCACACATAAACACGATCTGACAGGCTCAGGTGCAAAAATAGAATCTACTCCTTCATTACAAACGTCGAGTAGTATTTGTAGTTTCGCATCTAGATTTCCAGTGACAAAATATCTATCACTTTTAAAAATGAAAACTTCGTGACGGAAAGCTGGTACTTTAAAAAATAATCAGGAAATACAAAAAAATTAAGACAAACTATTTTTTTTTAATGAGATCCGGTCGCAATGGCTCTTTCCGCTCGGCTATGAACGCATAACCTTGAAGTACCGGGTGCGAATCCCGGTCGGAAGAGGTGGGGTTATGATAGTGGTTATGAACAGTGATCCGGAATGGAGTGTGCATTGTGCTGTGATATAAATAGCCTGGCTTGAAATCTTTCTAAAAAAATATTTCATTGTTCCGACTCTAAGATTTCTCCTGACGCGATATTTCCACAATGTACAAAAAGTGACCTAATAGAAAATGAGACAAAATGCTATATTAACTGGCTGTGTTATTTTTTATATTTTTTCCTAGCTGGATGTAGATTTATGTTTATTTCTTTCAGCGCGGGGACCGTTTTTATGCGTCAGAATCTGACGTCTGTAGACATAAAGGCCGTTGACCCATACCATAGGTATGCAAATAAAGCGGAAAGAGCTAACCAAGATATTTATGATGAAATAAAATTGAAAAACAATAATTTTGGTCTCCATGGTTTATTCAAAAATATTTCAGCGTTGTAAGGGTTAACCCTTAGACCACTGAGCTCTACAATTTAAATTTTCAGTCACTTGAAGTTGTGTCTCGCCACCGCGATCCACAACTTCAAGTGACTGAAAATTTGTGTTATTTGTGAAATTTAAGTCCCAACATATATCAGTGTTTCAAGATTGAAGGCATATTTTACTTTTAACAACTGGTTATGCAAGTGCCAATGAAAACACAGAATGTCTACTGTAGTCGACATCAGTGTTCTAAGGGTTAATCTTAACGCACTACGGCTCAGACAAACCCCACGTCTTTGCCTAATATGTGCTCTGACCTACAAGAGCAGGGGAGATTATACGGAGTGATGGGATGACTGCGTGTTCCCTGGTGCTTAGAAACCCCTTATATCACAATAGTCAAACACATCTCTTCTGATCTCAGACACTAATCACAAGCTCTACACGCAATCAATCTGGCGAGTGTTTTTCTGATAACCAGGGTTGGTGAGGAGGTTGTGTTTAGCTTGATTGACAAACGTAATCTTGAATTGTGATTAGAGAACCATCAGATTAATCCATATGGGGCTGGTAAAGTAGCAAAATCATAAACTCAAGTTCATGATCCCTGGAAAGGGTTTTTAATTCTGCCTAAAAGTATAGCGTACTGTGGTTCTAAAATTCACATATAATGAGCAATATGTGGTTCTAAAATAACCATATTATAAAAGTATACTGTATGTTTAGTTTTATAGACAAAATTATTCTTGGCGACTGTGATCCAGAAATCATATTTTGTTATCCTATATGTTTAAATATTTAGGATATTTGTATCCACTAGAAGCTGAGAAAGCATAGCGACAATATCAACCCTTACAAAACTGAATTATTTTTGCAAAAACCATAAAGACAAAAGGTTGTTATTCAATTTGGAGTCATCATAAATGTCATGGTCAGTTCTTTTCGGTTCATCTGAATACCTATGTTATGGGTCTACGGCAATTATAACTAGTTTGATTTCTTCAGTGCGGAGATCGTCTTCATACGTCAGAATCTAACGTCTACAGACGGCAGATTTTGACGTATAAAGACGGTCCCCGCGCTGAAAGGGTTAGTGACAAAAATATAAGCCAGTCAAATTGTGTGATCGTGACTGATTGAATATAGGTAGAATCCAAGATTATTATTATAACAGGACGATTGACTGGTTGACATTCGCGGCTGTTATATTGTCCAGCTGGCACATTAAGGTGGTCTGTTTTACCAGGTGTGACCTGTAAATGAGCAAAGTGACCTCAATCATTCCTCATTTCCTTAGTCCCGAATAAGATGTTTTCCAGCACCCACACATCTGTTCCGCAAGGACAAAAGGCAGTATCAGCTTACGTGCAAAGAAAGCAGATACTGTCTTGTGTCTTCGCACGGCAATATTGACTACACATGTGCCTGAACAATCATGTTTTGTCGAGGGTGGTTGGGTAAAATTTACCAAAGAAAAAATAACACACGAAAAGGCTGCATAGCTGCTAAACAAATGTTGTGAGACTTACATTTTAATTTGAAAAATGTAATTGCATCTATTGTAAGTGACTAGATAACCTGTAGCTCACCATATGTTAGCTTTAGAGGTTTATACAATGGATACGTTGGCCTTAATCATTAGGAAATCAATTAGGCAAATTATGGGGAATCAATTAAATTATTCACAATTTGAATCTTTATTGCCCACCCTATGGGCTGAAGACTACGTTTGTGGAAAATATGAAGTTGGTCCATCAGTTGGTCCATTTTCAGTGGAGTTTGTACTCCTGGTAAGTTAGGCTGAGCTACTCATTATTTAAAAACACGTCGAAATTGATTTTACACCATTATCGGCTACTTGGGTTGTACAGCAAAAATAATAAAAATGCTTCTTATTTTTATGTAACGTGGCTTCTATCGTATATTTGCAACGTTAATTGTGAGACCACGAGTAAATGATATAATTTTAAATAATATGATTTGTTCGAATATGTCTCATACCACCACACCATTAAAAACTCCCACACATTGGAGAGCGTATTTTTGATTCACATTCAGTGACAGTGACCAGTGTCTGCTGCCAGCATGGCTGGCTTTATTTGGTAAAATAAGCCAGACTAAATGTAAGTCTTGCACTAGCTGAGCCAGCAGACGTTCCTCAGAGCTAATATTAGACATCAATTATTTTTAATTATAGGCATACCTACGATGGCGTGGGGAGTGGAGCTAGCGTGAAGACTCACTGGGTCTGCCGGAAATTAACAATAAACCCCTTCTGACTCAAAAAACACACATTTTTTGGCTACCATACTGTTCAGGATATAGGCTAGTTACAGTTTATGATTTCTGTCAAAACATGATCCTTAATGTTGTTTAGAGCTTATAATTTTGTATTTTTTTTATAAAATGAATAAAGTTAATATGAAGTTAAATAAGAAAGAGATACATTTGAAATTACGTCAGACAGACAGACAGAAGGTAATCTCTGAGATCAGAATGAGACAGACAGAGACAATAGACAGCTTTTATTAAGGTGCGAACGGCTGTTTGGCAGCTGTCTGTCAGCTTATGAGCACCCCCCCCCCCCCTCCCCACCTCACCGTGTTGTGTGACAAAATGTGACGTGAATGGGAAAATGATGTAAGAAGCAGATTGTTGGCCAGCTGCTGGGTTTTTATAAAATCAGAGCTGTACAAATAACTGTTCGGGTCCCAAAGATACCAATAGAGCAAACAGTGAAAATTGACATCTCATCCCAATTGCGCACATGGTATAGCCATGCACTGGATGATCACGTGACTAAAGTTTAAAGTGTGTAGACCGGAAGTGGTACATTCACAATCAAGGGATTGTCTAAAGCCAGGAAGGGATGTGTAGGTATTCATGATTTTGTCTTGTGATTTGTGATCTCCCGTGATTCTGTTGCACAACAAGAGCTGGGAGTGGTTGTTGTCCTAAAGGATCGAATGAAGCAAATCTGGCGAAAGCTGACTAAAGTCCCACATAATTTAACCCTTTCAGCGCGGGAACCGTCTTTATACATCAGAATCTGACGTCTACAGACGGCAGATTCTGACGTATAAAGACGATCCCCGCACTAAACGAATAAAAATATTTCTAATGGTCGTAGACCCATAACATAGGTATTCAAATGAATCAGAACGAGCTAACTAAGACATTCATGATGATTTCCAATTGAAAAAACCTTTGGTCACCATGGTTTATACAAAAATATTTTAGTGCTTCAAGGGTTAACCGTTTAACACCTGGAGGTTGACATCAAAGCGAAACACATTGAAAACTCAGGGATAGTCTTGGTTGAAAGAAGTATTTTTTTAGTTTTCAAGATGTATTTTTTTAGTTTTCTAAATAAGGCAATATGTATCAGTAAAATTGCAACACAGATCAACACAGATGAGCATAATAGATTTCTGTTTTTTTTTTAAGTATAAAACGTGTCAACTGTTGTTTCTCCATGTAGTCTATATACCAAACGGTCCATCGCAGTGTTGAATTGTAGAATAATTTCAATAAGAAATATGAGATGTTGGAAATATGAATATAAAATAAAGATATAAACATATTTGATGCTTAACCCTTTCAGTCCGGGACCGAATTTAGACGTCAGATTCTGGCGTCGAAAATCGAGCCTCGCACTGAAAGAGTAAAACATTTATAATGGCCGTAGACCGATAACACAGGTAATCAAATGCATCGGAAGGAGCTAATAAAGACATTTATTATGTTTTCAAATTGAAAAAAACACCTTTGGTCTTTTGGTTTATGTAAAAATATACCAGCGTAGTAATGGTTGAAGGGTCAGGTTGATCGATAGTCATGGAGTCTGATAAACTTATCCTCCTGGCTTAGCATCACAGACACGTTCACCAACGTAGGCTTAACGCTGGGTCACCGGGCCCAACATTAACCCTTTCAAGCCTGAATTTACCATTGTCATCTTCATCCACTACAAGCCGCGAATTGCCGTCGCAATTCTCGACTTGTAGTGGATGAAGATGATTTAAAGTGAGCGAAAAATTAACGAAAATTACCATGTATTGGCCAACCAGTTTCATGGAAATTTTCATTAAGAAAACCCTAGTTGTAGGAAAATTAGGTCTGTTTTCAGGGATGTAAAATGATGCTTTAATGCATCATGAAGGTTCAAAGGGTTAATCCAGAATATGGCCAACTGTTAACGTTTGCCGGGAGAGAACCATTTCGCGGTTAAGGGGCAGAGCGGCCCCACTGTCATCATGTGTACACATGACTCCGATCGATCATCTGCCGCCGTCACCGTGTCTGAAACGTAGCGGCGCTGTGGATGGCACCGTGATGGCGACGTGATGGCATCGTGATGGCGACGTGATGGCATCGTGATGGCGACGTAGCGCAGCAATATAATAATGCAGCGAAAATCCCCATGTAAGCCTCATCGCCACTGTGTTTCATTTTACAAAGCGCGTATCCACCTACAAAAAGATGAAAAATATTGAGCCACATATTCTATATATATATTTTTTTTTTAATTCAAAATCATACTTTTACGAAGCGCGCATTTACCTACAAAAATAGTTAACTCATTAAAAATAATGAGCCACATATTCTTGAATTTTTTTTAACTAAAAATCATACTGCATGACTGGTTTGGGAAGGTTATCCTCATCAGCCTCACTTATAAGAGATGGCTTCATCTGTTGATGGAGTCACCAGAGTAAGATCAAAGGATCTTATCGTCTCATTAACCCTTAAAGCGCTGAAATATTTTGTATAAATCATGGAGACCAAATGTTTTTTTTCAATTTGAAATCATCCTGAATGACTTAGTCAGCTCTTTCTGATTCATTTGAATCTCTAAGTTATGGGTCTACGACCATTAGAAATATTTTAATTCTTTCCACCGTCTTTATACTTCAGAATCTGACGTCTACAGACGTCAGATTCTGTTTCTGACGTATAAAGACGGTCCTCACACTTGAAAGGTTAATACATACTACAGTATTCATTTTTTGATTCAATGCATCTAAATCACCAATTACCCTTTACAAGAGGAGACGTCTTGCTCAGTAATTAGGACAATCATGGCTGTGTGGCACAGCCATACAACTTGTTTTTAAAATGTGTTTTAACGTGTAATGAGAAATTCGCATTTTAAAAATCAGACAAACAGTTCATCGAGATGACTTTCCGTTTTTATCTTATTTTCGGTGATAAAAATAAAAAAATTAAATGCGATGCATTTTATTAAAATGTAATAGCCGACAAAATTACTGAACGAGATTTTTCTTTCATGTGACATAATATGCGATCGCCAATTTGACCAGGACTTGGCTTGTTACCCTTTAAACTCCTACAGTATGTAACAGTCAGATTCTGACATTAAAAGTCGATCCCCGCACTGTAAGAATTAAAATATTTATAATGGCCGTAGACTCATAAAATAGGTATTCAAATAAAGGGGAACGAGCTAACTATTAAAGACATTTATGATGATTTCATATTGAGAAAACCCCTTTGGTCTCCATGGTTCATGTAAAAATACAGCGTTGTAAGGCTTAGGCTAAGCCGCAAATCACAACAATACTCAATATATCAATCAATCAATCAAGCAAACTTCTCTAGCGTATATATTCTCAGCGGACTGTGCTCAGAGGCACACAAATCCGTAGCATGATCATGTGTCATAATTATCGAGGCCAAAGCAGGTTCGTCAACAGGGTGCCGGTCCACCGATAAGCTAGGGTGGGAAATCTAGATCAAATAGGTGAGATTTAAGTAATTTCTGGAATGTTCAAATAAAATTATTATTTATGGGCACAGGCAGGGCGTTCCATGGGGCTGAGATAGATAGCTAAATCTCTTGTTTTTATACGGGGAACAACACATTTATTTGAATTTGTGTAGCGTAGATATTTTGAGCATTTCGGCCGAACAATGTAGTTGTTTTAGAATAAGAATGGAACGACTAAAACGTGGGGCCTTGGTTACCACTCTAGCAAGGCAGTTCTTAACCCGCTGTAATGTAGCGATATCCTTTTCTGGCAAGTTGTGAAAGAATGAGTTACAATAGTCTAATTTGCTACTGACCAGTGCCACCGCAATTTGTTTGGCAAAAAACTAAGAACAGATTTTTTTTTAATTAGACGCAGGGCGTGAATTTGATGGAAGCATGACTTACATGGCTGGTATATATGTCAAGTGAAAAATCCTTTGGTCTCCACAATCATATTTCAGCGTTGTATATAAGGGTTCAGGGTTTCCTACAGGCCATTTCTGCGGGGGGGGGGGGGGGGCGGGGCCTCCACCCCAAACTTTGTTTACTCCCCCCCAAAAACGTGCACGCATTGGAATGAATCGGGCTTTAGGCCACCTTTGTGCACATGCTAAACTGGGCCAGGAGAACCTCCTGAGGATGGTGAGATGATTGAGATGACACTGTCCTCCAGACACAGTATTCGAAATTCGAACCCTGGCGGTCTGAGGCCGAGCACGCTACCTCTCAGTCACGGAGGCTCCCCACAATACTGACGTGGATGGGGGAGAAACATTTTTGTTTCTTTCAAACCGCCGAGTCCGGGAACCGAACCCCGAACTCTTGCGTGAAAGGCAGCGGTGCTAACCACTACCCTAGGGCTCCCACCCAAAACGTGCACTTATTTAACCGTCCTCATTTGTTCTCCCCCTAACTTCAAAAAGCCCTCCCCAAACCTCTGCAGAAAACCCTGGGGTTAACATTGACTTCAAAATAAACCGAAATAAGATACACGGATTGCAGCGGGAAAAGTACCAGAGAGTGTGTTATTTTATTGCTGATGTGGGATATGCAGGTGCAACAGAGTCTAAAAACAACTTAATTGAATACCTCTTTTTTGCGGAAATTAAAAAGGTCCATTTCATGTTCACAGGCAACGAAAATGTAACCTAATCCGCGTGAAATCTACTTGGTTAGTTGCCTCCCTGCTTTGTCACGTGATGCCAACATCCGTTGTGAACCGGAAACGCTCCAAACGTGCCGCAGACTAATCTGTCTCGCGGCAGCTTATTTCACGCGAGATCTGTCCGAGGCTGTCTACCCTCTGCGCTCTAGAATCTCCAAGTAAAAGACTCGATCATACTTACCTTATAATATAATAATGTTGCGAGTTTTGTAGCGGAAAAAAACAAGGATCAAAATGTTGGAACATGTTAGAACATAAGCAATCATTTTCTATTAGAAAAAACAATTGGAAAAAATATATATACCACAAGTTAAATATTACCTATTCGTATTCGAAAAAAATAATAGTGTTAAAATGGCCACCACATGTCGTCTTAGTACTGTTTTAGATGCATGTAGAAAATATTTAAATTTAAAAAGCACCTTTCTAACAATGTGGAAATGATAAAGTGATTTTAATGAAATCTCTGTCTATGACAAGTTTATTGTGTGTGCTGCTGCAGGCCAGCATGCCTCTCGTCACATCTTTCTTTTATCCCTTGGAACGCTGAAATATGTTCGTATAAAAGTGCAAGTGACCAAAGGGTTTTTTCAATTTGAAATCATCATAAATGTCTTAGGCAGCTCTTTTCGCTACATTTGAATATCTATGTTATGGGTCTACGGCCATTATACATTTTACAATTCTTTGAGTGCGGGGATTTCCTTTAGACGTCAGAATCTGACGTCTATGGACGTCAAATTCAGACGTTTAAAGTCGATCCCCACGCTGAAAGGGTTAATCACCCACTTTTCTGTTGATAAAATATCGTGTCTTTTTTTCAAATATTGAATGTTATCAAAATGTGACAGTAATTTCAAACATAGTAATTTCCACAAAAAAATAGTTTCTTCAAATTTTGATAAACTAAATCCGCTGTACTATTACGCCTACGTTTCATTCTACCAGTGCCAGTCGTGACGCCAAGTGACTTGAAAAGATCAGGACCAGATAGTTCTGTTTGACCTTGACCATTCCGCCTCCTTCAGTTCTGTTTGACCTTGACCATTCTGACTCCTTCCACGTGAAGCCTTGTAATTGGTGCATGTGTGGGAATCCCACATCGCTCTCACGCACATGTCTTCACTAGGTGGTGTCATATGTCCACTTTATGTTGGGCTTAACCTTCTACACCGACCAACCTGTCGTCTTTGATGATAACGTGAGAATTACGCCGGTTTTTTTTTAATCAAGCTTTCGGAAAAATATACCTATTGCTGTATAGTAGCTACTTATTATAGTGATTAAGTACAAAATTACTTAATATATCACCTGAACCCTATTTTTTTTTTAGTTTTCTGTCTGAAACTTTAAATTTTGGATGCTACGTTTTCTAACAAGCCTTTATTTTTTTTAACAAATGCTTGATACCTAGCCAAAACTTAGATATCACTGGTAAGAATTTTATGATTTCTGGAGTTATTCTAAATTTGTTTGTTCGTGATTAGGCCTACAACTACAACACTGGATAAATACCGTTTAACCCTTCAACCGCCAAATTATTCAATCTGAATTTTCACTCACTTGAAATTGTGTCTCGCTGACGCGATCCACAACTTCAAGTGAGTGAAAATTATTCAGATTTGACAAAACGGAGGTCAACTGTTTTCAAATATTGCTGATTGATGTCATATTTTATCTTTAACATGTTTAAAAGGTGGTACTTAATGTGCTAATAAAAAATGAAAACCCGAATATATGCGACACCGGCGGTTAAAGGGTTAAACAATTTTTAAGATCTATTTTATGATGTTATGTAAAATAAAAGGCCTATATTGGGCAAGAAATGTGCATGATAATAAACTTCTACAAAAATGTACACCATAATTAGAAACTGTGATGATAATTTTGAAAGGATAATAATGTATTTTGAAAATGATGATGTGGGCAATGATGTATTTTATGACGACATGAAAAAGGAAACAGTAGTTTGATTTTGGTGCAACCGATGGTTATTCTGTATTTGTTTTTACAGAATATGTTTTTTAGTGTTGGTTGATCACCTCACAAATCTTACTCAATATAGCTCAGGAATCTGTTATATCTGAATATCCATGAAACTATCATTCATTGGTTTATTTCATTTTTAAATCCTACTTTTTGTTTCTCTGTTTCAGTCTGAATATAAAGCTATGTCAGACCAGCTGGGGAATTACGTTGTCAAGTTATTGGATAAGGTGAACGGCAATGATGAGCTGAACACTATACTTAACGTGGATGACCACCAGAGGGGGCAGATGTTCCACCATGGAAGTCTGGCCAGACTACAACTGGCCATAGAATACAAGGAAAAGAGAGTGAGTGTTACAACTAAATGCTTTAGTACCCATACGTAGAACCACGAACGAATTAATGGCCCCATTACCTTAGCTCGTGACAGGATCAACTAATATCAGCCGTTATGCAGCTGTTGTTTACGTTCAGTCATCTTCGTCTACTAGAAGTCGAGAATTGCGACATCAATTCGCGGCTTGTTGTTGATGAAGATTTCAATTACTGTTGATCTGGTAAATTTCGCGG
>OZ024909.1:72041395-72048895 GCA_964017125.1 Flabesymbios commensalis | reverse complement strand
CAGTACAGTGTTAGTCCTGGTTTCCTAGGTACCGTTCCTCACAACACTCCATCATTTTATACTCTAACTATGCTAACGATGTTACTGACAATACAGCTACTACCTCACCATTATTATCATTATTGTGTGTCATTCCTGACATTTCGTATCGCAGCTACTAAATAACTAATGCTCTGTTGAGGTCAAAGTTCAAGGACATGTCGTAGTTCAACATTCATTTTTGAGCATGTGTGCAAATATGACCTTCGGTGCACATTTTGTAAACACATGATTCAGAATGGTGAATATCCGCTACTCAGGATTCATGCACTTTGCTCTCGGGCAGTGAAGGGGAAAGCTCATTGCGCGAACTACAATATCTGTGCTCAGTCCTTATTGACAAAATAACACAAACAACATATCCTACATTTCGGCCAAAACATCTGGCCATGCTCACTGAATTACTTGAGAATAAGCTTAACTCTTACAGCGGGGGGATCGACTTTAAGACGTCAGATTCCGACGTCTAAAGTCGATCCACGCACTGTAACAGTAAAAATATTTATAATGGCCCTAAACCCACAACATGAGTATTCAAATGAAGCGGAAGGAGCATACTAAGTCATTTATGATGATTTCGAATTAAATAAAACCCTTTGTTATACATGGTTTCTATACAAAATATTCAGCGATTTAAGGCCACTATGTTTTCCCCACATTACAAAATAAAACATGTGTTTTTTTTCTGCCCAGAGGGCGCATTACATTGTTGCCGATTTCCGAGAAAAAGATGTTAATTTCGGAAAATAAAAAAAAACATTGTGAAAAAGCAAGTTTATAGGAAATAAAAATAAACATTTTCTCAGCTATGTTTCTAGTTTGCTTGTTTTTTTCTTTGCCCCCCCCCCCTTAACTTTATTTGAAATAGGTCAAAACGTTTGTTTATTACGTCGCTCTCATTAACTTTTCTAGAAATTGTTTTTTTTTCAAATGTTTTTTTTATTTCGGCGCCCTCATCAACTATTCTAAAAATAGGTTCAATGTTTTTTTTCTTAAATGTTTTTTTACTGCCCTCCTTCATTAAATTTTATTTTTTTCTGATCTAAAACAGAGAAATAAAACAAAGTGACCTAAGGCTGAAAACATGCATATTTGATTATGAACAACGTTCCTTGCCAATTAAAATTACCACCACGCCAAATGTATATGCGATGACGATCGAAGATATAATCACATCTCAGACATTTACATATATGGCGACCAGAACCATCACAGAAGAAAATGATCATCCCACGCCAGATCCATATCGTGGACGATCGCGCATTAAAACGAGTGTTATTCGTAAACTATCGCCTCGACGTCGCACACAAATTCTGCCTTTCTGAGCGATTCAAGACTTTAAATAAAGACAATCACATAGATAATAATAATAATAATAATAATAATAATAATAAGTTCTTCTATAGCGCACATACAGTGCTCTGTGCGCTTTACACAATTAAAGGTAGGCGTTACAGAAAAGTTGCTTCTTCACGGCGCTTTTGAAGACATCTAAGGATTCGCACTTCCGCACTGAATCCGGGAGTTCGTTCCACAGCTTCGGCGCTGCACTGAAAAAAACTTCTGCCTCCGTACTGTAAGAGTTTAGTCTTGCGCCGACAGAGAAGGTTTTTTGATGATGAGCGAAGGCTTCTGCTTGGAGTGTAGCTTGAAACTAACTCAGATAAATATGATGGCGCGCTGCCATGGATAGTCTTGTACGTGATTCGCTCTTGCACTGGTAGCCAATGGAGGCCTTTAAGCACTGGTGTTATATGATCATCTCGATTGGTGCGTGTCACCAGGCGTGCTGCGGTGTTCTGAATACGCTGTAAACGCTGAATAAGCCTCTTGGGGAGGCCGTACAGGATGCTGGTACAATAGTCCAGTCGAGCAGTGATAAAGGCATGTACCAACTTTTCAGTGATAGATTGAGTCAGAAGATGACGAGTCTTTCCAATGTTTCTGATGTGCAGAGAAGCAGCACTGCAAACGGCACTGACATGTTTGTTAAGGGTCAGACAGCTGTCCAGTGTCACTCCAAGACTCGTCACATTCTCTGCAGGAAGAATGTGCATTCCACCAATTTGTAATGGTCTCAGAGAATGTTTGGACGAAAATCCAGCCTTGTATGTGTAGAGGACCTCTGTCTTCTCCCCAAGATCAGACTTGCCTGGAAACGAAAGGCGAACACGTCGCCAGCGGAAAACAGCAACGAGCAGTAACCATACAGCAGTAGCCTGGGTCAACTTCAACGTGTCGTAATCCCGATTAAGGTATAATTTAGCATACTTCGAAGAATAAACATTTTGAAGAATTCAGCATATTTTGAAGAATAAACAATTCAAGAAAAAATATTAAGTATCCGAAATCAAGTCATTTTCATTCTTATCAAGGTGTGAATTGCGGCAGTAATTCCCATGTCATGTTAAAAAAGTTAAACGGAGGCTGTTGAATGAAATCAATTAGAAATTGAATAAAAATACCAAATGCAAATGAAATGAAATGAATCGGGCTTTAGGCCACTTTTGTTTACATACAGCCTAAATTGGGCCAGGAGAACCTCCTGAGAATGGTGGGATGAATGAGATGATACTGCCCTCCAGACACAGGATTCAAAATTCGAACTCTGGATGTCTGAGGTCGAGCACGATACCTCTCGGTCACGGTGTTTCCCCACAATACTAAGTCTTACGAGTGGATGGGGAAGAAACATTTTTGTTCGTTTCAAACCGCCGAGACCTGGAAATGAACGCCGAACTCTAGCGTGAAAGGCAGCGGTGCTGACCACTAACCTAGGGCCCCGCCCACCAAATAGATATCAGGGAATCTGAGAGCTAAAGGGTTAATGGTTTTCGGAAGATGTCTGCCTAAAGTTGACATGAAGAAGATGAGTTGGCTGCCCAGTCAGGAAGGGAATCAAGGGTGCTTATTGACCATCACACTGTGGCCGGATAGTGCCTGACTGCTGGGCCAACGTCTCTAACGTCAGACCGTCATTAACCCGGCATTAACCGATGACTGGACGAGTAATGGGGCGCCTGAGATTGGATTTATGGATGCACAGATTCTTATTTCAGTGTGCGGGCAGACCCTGTAGCTATGAGGCGTTCACCCAATGTTGGTTCACTGTTGGTCCAGCGTCGCTGACGCGGGACCAACAGTGAACCAACATTGGGTCAAAGTGTGGTGTTTGTAGGCAGAGGGGCGATAATAAATAGCCTGAAGAGCGCCCTGTGGATTCCCTAGGGAACTCCCCATGATCACACCAGGCCGAACTAACCTACACTCACCACGTGACCCCATGCTCTACTCTAACTCTGTGAAACAGTGACTTCACAACTACTATTATATCGTGGATACATCCTTTGTCAATTGCCAGTTACATTTGCTTTGCACAGTATCGGTTCTTGTTCGATTAATCAGAATTAATGAGGTGCTTATATTATTGATTAGTAATATTGACGTATTGTTGCTCTGCCTCATGCAATCTAGCCATTGTCATTTTTTTGACATTTCATGTATGTCATGAATTAATTATTCAACATGTTTTTAAACAATACAGCAATTACATATATAATAGTGATGTATGTCAAATAAGGGTTTAGACCGCGCTTGAATCCTGAGTCCACAGTATACTCACTCACTCACTCACTCACTCACTCACTCACTCACTCACTCACTCACTCACTCACCCACCCACCCACTCACTCACTCACTCACTCACTCACTCACTCACTCACTCACTCACTCACTCACTCACTCACTCACTCACTCACTCACTCACTCACTCACTCACTGACTCACTCACTCACTCACTCACTCACTCACTCACTCACTCACTCACTCACTCACTCACTCACTCACTCACTCACTCACTCACTCACTCACTCACTCACTCACTCACTCACTCACTCACTCACTCACTCACTCACTCACTCACTCACTCACTCACTCACTCACTCACTCACTCACTCACTCACTCACTCACTCACTCACTCACTCACTCACTCACTCACTCACTCACTCACTCACTCACTCACTCACTCACTCACTCACTCACTCACTCACTCACTCACCCACCCACTCACTCACTCACTCACTCACTCACTCACTCACCCACCCACCCACTCACTCACTCACTCACTCACTCACTCACTCACTCACTCACTCACTCACTCACTCACTCACTCACTCACTCACTCACTCACTCACTCACCCTTAATGTGAGCGATGCGTCGAAAATAGGCAATACACTCAAAATCCTATAGAACACTACTTTTCGTAGAGCCATCTACGCATATTGCGGAATTATTACATATTTTAGTGATCCCGGTCAAATCGCAGGCATCCTGTAAATATAGATTTGGATTTTAATGTCAATGTCACCAGACTAACTGTAGGCCTATATTTTCACATTTTTGACCTCGAAATCGACTTTTTGGTGATCGTGAAGTAAAATTGACCTTAAAGTTGACCTTGTATCAAGAAAATAATGCCATAATTTGATTTTTTCAGTCAAAATCCCATGAAAATGAGGTATTACATACGTTCCCTGTTTTATTTGTTGAAAATGATATTTTCTCCTACTGACTTTAAAATTGACCTTTTTACCTTGAAGATCACATTGAATAAACATATTTTTTCAGAAATGGATTGTCCAGTCAAATTTACATGATAATGAGGTATTACATTTGTTCCTAGCTTCATTTGTTGAGAAATTCATCTTTGACCCTGTAGCAAAAAAAGCAACTGCCCTTGTGACTTAAAATATGATTTCCCCCAGTGGACGACTACCTGGGTTCGACTCACTGGAGCATATGAAATGTGATAAATATAGTCGTTTGCTTTTAACCATTCAGTTCATCAGAAGTCACATTTATGAGAATGGCTTCTAGTCTATGTTACGTTAGCAACTTTTACACACCAAATACCTCCGCCAGTTTTCTTTCCTGACTCCGAGCTATGTGTCCATGCAAGCACAGTCGCTATGTGACCGGATATCCCTTGATATTACCGAGTGGTACAAACTTAGGGACGTAGTAACAATAATAATTTCACGCACGACATAAAACACACACAATAGCATTACTGTTTATTTTAATTAATTAGTGATTTATTCATACCATTTAAATCACGACATATAGTTAGTACCATATACTGGGAGTGGCAATCGAAGAAAAATATTACAGACCAAAAATTGTATAACTTCTATGTATCGTATCTACGGTAATGGAGCGAAATTATTGTTTCGTGGAGGCCTAGCCAGTAGCAATATCCAAAACTATATATCAATAACCTTACTTTTTTTAAATGAGCTCTGCGTCTGGTCACATACCAACCCAGTGGATACAAGGAAATGTGATATCAATTCACAAGAACAACACAACACAATAAAGGGCACAAATCACAAGTTTCAAATTACATACCAAAACGTATTTACCGTCTATGTATCGTATCTATAGGATACAAGGAAATGTGATATCAATTCACAAGAACAACACAACACAATAAAGGGCACAAATCACAAGTTTCAAATTACATACCAAAAAGTATTTACCGTCTATGTATCGTATCTACGGTAATGGAGCGATCTATTTACATTGTTTCTCATAATCATATAATTATGTAATATACTGCTGTCAACAAATGTAGCAAAGTCAATGGTATGACTAGATGTTCGCTGAGTTATAGAGCTCCAGCATTTGTATCCAATAATCTTTACAAAGCTTCAATACAGCCTATTATTAGGTTATAGAATATTCTTCCCCAGTATGGTCACCTTTCACCATAATTCAAATTATAACTATCTATTTATTAGAGTCAATTAAAAGGGTTCAATGAAAACCCATTAGATAAGCACTTCATCATCCAACAATTAATTACAAGGAGCGTTGTGGGTGTTTAAATATATTAAGCTTACCATTGTCTTTCTGCTGCTTTTTAAATCATTATTATGAATCAGATTTCTGGACCAAGTATTGTATTCTACCCCCGACCAATGAAAAAGTGGCTCAGCCTGTCACATGACGAGATCAGCCAATCACCGCCGTTTGTTCAGTTGTTGTTTTTTTTAATTAGGGGGTAGAATGCCATACTTCGGCCAGTTTATCCGAGAGAAAACAGAGCTAATACGCTTAAAAGCTTCTATTCAAATCGAGTAGTTAGCATTTAGAATAGCTCAATCGCGCCATTAAACAGCTTTGTATAGCAATTGTGTAGTTCGTATTAAGCATCTTCCTGACAGCCAGGCTCGCTGCTCCCGAGGTCCGAGGTCTACGACCTCGGGAGAAGCGAGCCTTGTGTGGGAAGATGGTATTACGTTAAGTTTTATTCCGGTAATGTTTGCTCCTGGACAAGCACTTGTGGATGTCAGGCGTGCGTGTGATATTCTATTAATCATTTGTATATTGTGATGCTATTTAACCCTTTACCCGCAAAATTATTCAATCTGAATTTTCACTCTCTTGAAGTTGTGTCTCGCTGACGCGATCCACAACTTCAAGTGAGTGAAAATTATTTAGATTTGACAAAATGGGGGTCAGCTGTTTTCAAATATCGCTGAATGATGTCGCATTTTATCTTTAACATGTTTAAAAAGGGAGTACTTAAAGTGCTAATAAAAAATTAAAACCCGAATATATGCGGCACCGGTGGTTAAAGGGTTATTTAATATATTCTTCTAGAAGTCGAGCGTAGTGTGGGTGGGTTCATGTGTAATCTACATCCTAATTTACATAACTATTTTATTTAAAATCGCATAATCAAAAAAGTTGTTCAAATAAATATAGCATAGTCAAATTATATAATATAATATAGAAAATCAACATGGTAAAATTGTCTTTAAATTATAACATTAATGTGCGCAAGATGTAAACAATGATTCAATATTCGAAAGTATGGTCTTCGAAATACATTAAAGGGACCCCTTGGGATGAGACATTGTCAATGTTGTCAATTTTGAAAAGTTAATTTATATTAAGCTATATAGCCTACTGATCTTAACTGAAAATACGAAAAAGCAAAAAACAATTTTAAAGCACTGAAAAAGAGTGAAATAGTTGTATTTCCAGGTCGTATATTGCCATGTAAACAAAACAAGTCAGCAATATTCAACACTTTGCATTATATATTCGCACGTATCAGACGGTAAGATCAAACCAGTCGCCGCTAATTGGTGTCTCATAGTCAGGACAAGAAAGGTCACACTAGCAGCACTGATTGTCTACCCAACGCTGAGCCGATGCCATCAGCATGTGGCCCAATGCTGTAAAAACATTTAATCGTCCTTCAGGTATACAAATAGTTTGTTTGGGTTTCTTCTGGTTTCATAGAAATGTTGATTAAAAATTTTTGTAAAAATATAAAAATTCTAAAAAAATAAAAACATGATCCGTGGGATACACTACTTCAGTACGGAACTAAAAACAAAAATTGATGTCATCCCAAGGGGCTGCTTTAAGCAGTTCCAGTTTGAATGCT
>OZ024909.1:72007895-72041195 GCA_964017125.1 Flabesymbios commensalis | reverse complement strand
GGACAATGGTAGGCTTAATATATTTAAACACCCACAACGCTCCTTGTAATTAATTGTTGGATGATGAAGTGCTTATCTAATGGGTTTTCATTGAACCCTTTTAATTGACTCTAATAAATAGATAGTTATAATTTGAATTATGGTGAAAGGTGACCATACTGGGGAAGAATATTCTATAACCTAATAATAGGCTGTATTGAAGCTTTGTAAAGATTAATGGATACAAATGCTGGAGCTCTATAACTCAGCGAACATCTAATCATACCATTGACTTTGCTACATTTGTTGACAGCAGTATATTACATATATGATTATGAGAAACAATGTAAATAGATCGCTCCATTACCGTAGATACGATACATAGACGGTAAATACGTTTTGGTATGTAATTTGAAACTTGTGATATGTGCCCTTTATTGTGTTGTGTTGTTCTTGTGAATTGATATCACATTTCCTTGTATCCACTGGGTTGGTATGTGGCCAGACGCAGAGCTCATTTAAAAAAAGTAAGGTTATTGATATATAGTTTTGGATATTGCTACTGGCTAGGCCTCCACGAAACAATAATTTCGCTCCATTACCGTAGATACGATACATAGAAGTTATACAATTTTTGGTCTGTAATATTTTTGCTCCCGAGGATCCTCGGTCTACGACCTCGGGAGAAGCGAGCCTTGTGTGGGAAGATGGTATTACGTAAAGTTTTATTTCGGTAATGTTTGCTCCTGGACAAGCACTTGTGGATGTCAGGCGTGCGTGTGATATTCTATTAATCATTTGTATATTGTAATGCTATTTAACCCTTTAACCGCAAAATTATTCAATCTGAATTTTCACTCTCTTGAAGTTGTGTCTCGCTGACGCGATCCACAACTTCAAGTGAGTGAAAATTATTCAGATTTGACAAAATGGAGGTCAGCTGTTTTCAAATATCGCTGAATGATGTCGCATTTTATCTTTAACATGTTTAAAAAGGGAGTACTTAAAGTGCTAATAAAAAATGAAAACCCGAATATATGCGGCACCGGCGGTTAAAGGGTTATTTAATATATTCTTCTAGAAGTCGAGCGTAGTGTGGGTGGGTTCATGTGTAATCTACATCCTAATTTACATAACTATTTTATTTAAAATCGCATAATCAAAAAAGTTGCTCAAATAAATATAGCATAGTCAAATTATATAATATAATATAATATAGAAAATCAACATGGTAAAATTGTCTTTAAATTATAACATTAATGTGCGCAAGATGTAAACAATGATTCAATATTCGAAAGTTTGGTCTTCGAAATACATTAAGCAGTTCCAGTTTGAATACTCTTCATCAACTATCATCACATTCTTACAAGACTTTGCCAATGAGGTCAGCTTTTATGCGTGGGTAATTTTGGGATGTCTCGATGACGTAGATTTTCCAGTAACGTGAAGTGTAAGTGGCAGAAAACCAGATATATGCATCCTGCTCATCATTATATCTTGTGGACAGATCCTCTCTCTCAGCGACCATCTGCCAGGTGACGTCATCGTAGGAAGTGGAGAATGCTGCCATGGTCATGTAGATATGTGAATGGCAACGGATTGATATAATAGCTCCAATCATCAGGCAGATTTACACCTAACCATGGATCAGTATCAGTGCCATGCGCAACCCATCCACAAGCACCGCCTTCCAAATAGTCGGTTATTTTGGCTCTGTATGATTTATATTGATTACTATATACAGAAGAGGCCGTGTAGACTCCGTCTGGTAGATTATAACCTGCCACAACAGGCCCAATCTTGATCAACTCACGTGTTATACATTCTCCTCCATCCATCATGAGACGGCTCGTGTAGAAAGCCCCATCCACAGGAGGGCTCAGTGCTTCATAATCTGACCAGTAGGTGTCTCTGACATCAGTCATGGGAACAAATGAATGACACACGCATTTAAGGTGATAGTTGACATTATGTGTAGGTACCGGGTAACAGGTTCTGTTCCAGCTTCCATCAGGACATACAGGTAAGAAAGGAAGTGTTTCAGCAGGTGTAGAACAGGTGTCACTCATGTCGTGTTCATCCAGATTACATACAGGTGTAATTAATGTGAGATTTATGTTACGACTTAAAGGTAAAGTACGATTTATCATAGATCTCATCTTAAGTCCTCTAAGACTGAGATTCTGATCACAAGTAACAGACGATGAACGTATCAGTCCAATGTGACTCTGACCAACCACTACAGCCAAGTACAACATCGCCATATTGAAGTCTCCTACAAAAGGAAGATGATACCAAGCTTAAAGGTGATCTATCACCCCTTATATGGTATTAATAATTATGTCCTTATATGGGGTGATTGGCTATCACGTGACCCTCTCAGAGGGTCACATGATAGCCAATCACCCCATATAAGGAAACACGTGTGCCCCCATCTTGTGGCAACTTTGATTTATTTGACACAATTTTATTCATACTATATAAGGGGTGATAGATCACCTGTAAATTTATAGCCATAGTCTATATATTATATTAAAGGGACTCAATCGGGCTAAAATCCTGAAAAAATCGGTGATTTTAATTTGGCTTCTGAATATGACCATATGATGTAAACATGTCCATAGACTAGAAGCCAAAATAGAATCACCGATTTTTTTACGATTTTAGCCTGATTGAGTGCCTTTAAGGTAGGTCAAAAGTCTCGTTCAGAAACTAATCTTGCAAAGGTTATATGTGACCCGATCTGTCAAAATGAGTCGTAAATCTTACCTTGATATGACCTATTTCTATTTTTTATATAATTATGTTTTTATTTTCATATGATTATTGTCAAATCCTAATATGTTTTGACATTGAAATACGTGTACATGATGTAAACAAATATGTTAAATACGTCTTTTGTTTCACTTTTAGTTAATTTTATACATGAATCAGAGCAGTGATTTTTGTTTCTATTTACATGCTACTATGTAAACAGTCGCTAATCAGCAGGACATATTCATGTAATGTAAACAGGCTGATTATCAAAATACCAGGCATATACTGTTAAAGTTCAAATAAATAGTTCACTATTGAAAAATCGCCGTCTAAAGGAATATTTATCTTCATTTAATTTTAATCAAATTGCGTTTTTTTTAGAAAAAATAACAAAATCGCATATTTGAACTTTAAAGACCATTTTCTTAAAATGATACAGCTTCAGATTTCACAGACTTCGCCAAACCATATTTTTGGCACTAAGCACGTTAGACGTCGTGATATATGCCGTTTTAAATTTGTGTAGATTCCGGATCTGTTAATAACTCAAATATTTAAATCTGCAACTTACGACTCATTTTGCCCGATCGCGGGTCACCCATCTGCAGAAATCTATCGATGGTCAAAAAATATCACTACTTCCTCGAAACAACCTATAGACACACACAAAAGTATTAGACGTTTGTGTCAATCAAATATTTACACTAAATGACATACTTACCAAACTGTTTATAGAACTCAGAACTCAGAGCACGACTTATAGCACGACTTACCTGCTTAGCTTAGTTACTTTTCAGTTGAATGGATAACGTTTCTGTATAACTGACTAATATTACACCTTCTAATTATGACGTTTGTTTGTCACTATGGATAACATTCTATTATGTTCAGTTTATCAGGATGAAGGAGGTGCAGATATCATTTTTACATTATCGTGTGGACACATATAATCAGGTCATTGACATTTGTTGACATGTATTGCAGTGCATATCACTAATGAATAAGGTGTTCCAGACGATAACACCATTCGTTATGGTGATGCCGGCACAACGTCTACCCGACGTCTTCGACACTGGGCCGACGTTGTGCAAATGTTATACATTTTTTTTGTGTTCACTGGGCTTTACAAAAACTTCCACTGGCTACCATTATTCATGTTAATACTGGACTTTGTGTGTAATGTCATCTATTGAACTCAGCCCAGAAAGAGTGTACATAAGTTTTTTCAACTCTTAATTTCTAACTAATAATTGGTGGACTAAAATCATATGATAATTCACAGAACAGGTCTTTTGTGAAACGTTCTTCAATTATTTTGTTAAGCTGAAATTATTTTCCCTTGACTTAATCTAATAATAGTGCTATAATAAACAATTCGGTCATACTGTCCTGGTCAGGGAAGGGCTTAACGATCTGTGCAATGATTATTACGCTATCGACTATGTTTTTTAATGAAGCGTCTATTTACTGCAATCGCAACGGAACATAATTTGTTGAGATCTAGTGTTTAGTATTTTATCAATGCCAAAGTAGCCACTATATAAAAAATATAAAGAAGACAATTCTAAAAAATAACATAAATTTAAAACTATCACACACAAATAAATATGTACCTATCTACTGTAGAAGATATACCGCTAGTACATGTACATGTATATATTTATTATTACATGGATGCATGAGAGAGTTATTCTTGAAATTTGTTAAAGGTGACATATCACCCCTTATATAGTATAAATACATTTGTGACAAATAAATCAAAGTTGCCACAAGATGGAGCACAAGTGTTTCCTTATATGGGGTGATTGGGCTATCATGTGACCCTCTGAGAGAGTCACATGATAGCCAATCACCCCATATAAGGACATAATTATTCATACCATATAAGGGGTGATAGATCACCTTCAATATAATATAGGGTTAAGAAAAGCGTGGGAAGATATCTGGAAAGTTAGGCCTTCTCTCTTAGTAGCCGTTTAAAATTGGGACATTCTACAATAAACGTATAGGTCTACTTTTATATTGGAAAGTATGAAGGGGGGGGGGGGGATGCAAATCTTTTTTACGTTTTTGTTCATATTAATGCTATAAAAAATATTATATATCCTTAATCTTTACTTCACTCTTGTCACGAGTGTCTCTACTTCAGACGTACTGTGACACTGAGAAGTCAGTGTAAATCTTTACTCGCCGAATAAAAAAAATTCTACTTTATTTGTAAGCTGATGTTGCGATATGTCAACACTGTAACAATATGCAACGTTTTAAAAAATAATGCAAAATCAAAATTATTAGGTTCAAGTCCTGGGGATCCTCAAAACAGAAACTCAGACAATGAATAAGTTGCGGTCTCACTGGCTCCAACAAATGAAGCCATCAAGGCTCACATCCTCAGAGCGTGCATTCCCAGCAAACACAAAACATTTAAATACCATTTACCCAATGTTGGTCCAACGTCAAAGACGCTGAGTCGACGTTGTATAAATGGTTTGCAAATGTTTTGTGTTTGCTGAGGAATTGCAACCAAGAAAATAGAATTATTATTAAAAGATGTTGCAGAGTTGACGAATTACAAAATCAGCTTACCGATAAAGTAGGGTTTTTTAACCTTAAAGTGCTGAATTATTTTCATACAAACCAAGAGATCAAAGGGTTTTTTAAATCAGCATAAATGTCCTAGTTAGCTGTTTCCGCTTTACTTGAATACTTATGTTATGGGTGTACAACCTTTATACATATTTTACCTTACATACGTCAGATTCTGACGTCTAACTTCGATGCCCGCGCTGTAAAAGTTGATCGGCGTTGCATGGATAGGAAACATCACATTCTGTAGCATCAATATGAAAAAACGGCTATTAACCCTTTGACCGCCAAATTATTCAATTTGAATTTTCACCCACTTGAAGTTGTGTCTCGCTGACGCGATCCACAACTTCCAAGTGAGTGAAAATTATTCAGATTGGACAAAATGGAGGTGAACTGTTTTCAAATATTGCTGATTGATGTCACATTTATCTTTAACATGACGTTTACACAAGCGTTTTTAAGGCAAGACACTATATCTATGAAATCGGCCTGGGGAGCATCTCTCTGCCTCTCAAATGCACATAGAGCCCCCTCCACCCCCCCCCCCACTATCGCCTACTATCGCACTTTATACTGCAAGTCGAAAATTATATATCAGTTTTCAGAAAACTAACAGCTGTTGGCCCAGCTTAACCCTAATCCTGTTAATAGTCTAGGAACCAGGGGCCCATTTTTGAGATTCCGTATTCACTTTAATGTATATACTTTAAACCTATTTAATGTTGTAGATGGGTTATCTGGGAGTGAGAAACAGCCGGTTGTAAAGTATTTAAGGTGTGCACTACCAAGTTATGACCCACTTAGTAAATGTCATAGGGCGGCCGAGGGGTGCAATCTGAAAAAATAATTACAATGGTCAATAATCAACTTAGACATATAATTTTACTACTAAAATGAAGGTAGCCGATAGGTGTTTCTTTAGAAGAAAATATTACTATTATTTTTATTATAGTGAAATAACCCTTTGATCCCAAAGTCGTTTTTCAGCGTTATTTTGATGATAAAATCAAAACAATTAGGTGTGTGATATACAATATAACGATAATTTCATTACGAATATACCTTAAACCTATATAATGTTGTAGAGGGACTACCTGGCAGTGAGAAACAGTCGGTTGTAAAGTTTTTAAGGTGTGCACTACCAAGTTATGACCGATTCAGTAAAGTCATAGCGCGGCCAAGGGGTGCAATTTGAAAATTTAGAGAAAATTAATACAATGGTCAATAATCAACTTAAACTTATAATTTTACTACTAAAATGAGGTAGCCGATAGGCGTTTTTTCAAATAAAATATTACCATTATTTTGATTACAGTGAGTTAACTCTTTGATCCCAAAGTCGTTTTTCAGCGTTATTTGACTTATTTCTGATGATAAAATCAAAATAATTAGGTGTGTGATATACAATACAACGATAATTGCATATACGAATATACCTTAAACCTATTTAATGTTTTAGAGGGGCTATCTGGGAGTGAGAAACAACCGTTTGTAAAGTTTTTAAGGTGGGCACTACCAAGTTATGACCGCTTTAGTAAATGTCGTTGATTTGCGGAAAGTGGTGTATTTCAATATGAATACATATTTAGAAAACAACGAATAACTTACCTACATTCATAATTTTTGTCTTAATAAAAGTGAAATGAGTTGCGGTGTATTTCATAAACAATTAAATGTTATTATCTTTGTTATTTATTTATTTTTTCACAAAAAGTGGTAAAATTTCTCAAGAATTTGTCCCCTCGAGATCCCAGTAGTAAATTCAAATTTCAGAACCCATTACTTTATAAATAAGCGGTGTACTGCAATAAAATCAACAAAACAACATGTATTATCAGTGCTGAATGGGCCTACATGTCCCCAATCATTAAACATATAGCATTTGACTTTTGAAGATTTATAACTATAGAATACATATATATCATCTACCCCCATATCATCTACACCCATATGTAATACTTTGATGTGGAAATGGATTAAACGTAAACAAAAAACACTTGATTTCGGATATCAAATTTCTATTCACAAAACACACACATAAACATAATGTAATATATGGTCGGCTGGAAGTGGAAAGTGCTAACTTGATTTAGTATATTCTTATTATTTTTTGTTATATCTGTTCTATGGAGCATGTGGAACATATGCTACCACTTATGAAAATATTATACAATAATGAGCTTTATTTATAACAAAAAAAACGGCATTTTATGGTGGCAGTTTTGGTCATTTATTATAAATCATTTGTTATGTTACACCACATACTTAAAACTGGATTTGAAGAAAGCTGAAATTATATGCAACCCCAGTTGGCTTCTTTCAGCTGTAGGTTAATACGATACAAACAGAGTTAGCAGTTTTATATGCTCAACGCTATGGTTTATGCTGCAAAAGTAGCAGTAAGAAAACAGCTAAATTGATTTGACGACTCTCCCTGCTTCTAATTTAAGATGTTATAGGCTATGGTGAAAGCAGTTAACTGGTGTAGTATGTTTCTGGAAGTAAAACTTATCAGTAGAAATGGGTGTTTCTTGTTACAGTGTAAGATGACAAATACAGTTGGATGTTTTCATTGCTGAACATATAAGGGAAATATTATATCATCTTAATGAGTTTAGTTTTAAGTGTTGACAACAGTTTTCACAAGTTATTTCAATTAAAGTTGATATGTTCAGAAAAAACTTTGTTTGGTTGTATATTATTATTTCTCTCTGTTAACTAAAATACAGGCTTTAGTGACAAAAATGTATAACCCAGGTGAATTTTCAGAAAACTAAATACGTTCACTAACATCCTGTTTGCTCAGTTAGCACCTTTCACCTCTAAGCCTACGATATGTAAATATATTTGTATATATTCCTTAACGCTGCATGTCATGAGATATATAGGACAATTACATCTAGTGGCTGGACTCTTCATTACTAACATCGTCATCATGGACTGCTGGCTGTTAAAACAGTTTTGTCCACATTGACAAATTGCACTGCAAAATCATTTTTATAACTTTTCTACATGTGCACCGCAGAGAAGTACATTAAATTTTGTTTTACGGCCGCATGTGAGAAGTTCAGTACACACAGATGGAATGGGATCCAATGTCATCAAACGTGACTGCAACATGTCGTCTTTTAATTTCCACCCAGATTCTTTAGGCAATGGAAGGGTAGGAACTGATGCATTGATCCACACCATGGCTTGATAGTTGCTTCTCATGACATGCAGCGTTAAGGAATAATGTGTGGGTGGCGATTTTGCCATGACTATGAAACTGGCTGGTGGATTCTGACCCAGTTAGTGCATGAAACCCAGAATATTATGAACTACACTAGGCTATGTTTGTGTCTACTTCTTCGTGTGATGTACTTAAATTATCAATCATGCTGTTATGAGATGGAGAAGCAGGCAAATCGTCACAGTCAGACACAATTACTTCGAACTGCTCATTGATGAGTTGGGCTTTCATGTTGATAAATAGAAGTAATGTTGATACAATATCAATGCACTGTTCCAGAAAGCGAATGAGGGGTTGCTTATATGTTTATCAAAATATTGCTTATCAAAATCATTCATTAGCTCATCTGCATGCGTCATGAATAATTTCATTGCCGCTCCACTTCTATTTATTTCATTGTTACTGAAACACGTCTCCAAGGCTGCGACGAATGCATCAACTTTTGCAATACTTGTCTTTTTTGTCTCTGTGCTGTGCCAGATTCGGAATAATTGATGTAATAGTACTCTCCACATAGCTTCAACGGTCAGCTTATGAGCTGGCTGCCGCGTTAGCTCGGATGTTTCAATACAAGTAACAGCACAGAAAGTAATTTCAAATTAAATAAACAACAGCAAAGCGGAATTCCCTGTTTAGCTGAATAAATCTATATTAATTTTAGTGGCATTGTCAGCATCGGTTAGGCCTAATGAGAGGTAAATTCGTAATAAAAGTATCGTTATATTGTATATCACACGCCTGATTATTTTGATTTTATCACCAGAAATAACGTTGAAACCGACTTTGGAATCAAAGGGTTAATTCACTATAATCAAAATAATGGTAATATTTTTTAGAAAAAAACACCTATCGGCTACCTTCATTTTAGTAGTGAAATTATATATTTAAATTGATTATTGACCATTGTAATATTTGTCTAAATAGTTTTCAGATTGCACCCCTCGGCCGCGCTATGACCTTTACTAAATCGGTCATAACTTGGTAGTGCACGCTGCTGTTTCTCATCCCCAGATAGCCTCTCTACAACATTAAATAGGTTTAAGGTATATACATTCTGGTGAAAACGGGACCGAAAAATAAGCCACTTTTTCACAATTGGTTCCTAGACTGTAACGTTCAATAGTGAATGTGTTGGATGCATTGAATAATCTTTATTTCAAGAATATTAGTACCGAGTATTCCAAATAGTTTGAGAATTCTCCTAATTTCCTGAACATGTCCATCGTCCCCCCAAGCTGTATCATTCATTACAAAATACCATTATGCATGCACGCCCTGAACATGCCAAACGTTAATCTAACCTCGGGACCCAGACGGTTAAATCAGCCCGCGTCGTCTAGTCACTAACTAACTTTAATTAACAAGCTGCCAACACCTGCTACCTCTCAATAAAACCTGTATGGGCCAGTACCATGCCATGACTGAAGGTGAGGTCTACCCATCTTCTCTACAGTAAAACTAGTCACCTCCGCCGCCGGAGGTGACTAGTTTTACTGTAGAGAAGAACATGGCGATGGAGAATGCGGCTGTCGAAAACTTTCATACCAAAATTTAGATTTTTTATGTTAACCCTTGTCCTGCTGATCACGACTATTGTTTAATTAGTTTAATCTGTTTAATTAGCCGACCAAATCACTGTTATTGGGAATGAAATGTGTGTCTAAACATCAAGATTTGCAAATATTTGTGCTCAAATGAAACGAATATGAGTAATTTTCAGTCACTTGAAGTTGTGGATCGCGGTAGCGAAACACAACTCCAAGTGAGTGAAAATTTAAATAAATTAACCTAGCAGGATGAGGGTTATTACGCCGTTATTTAAATGTCAATACACTTAGTACAAACAGGGGATCTAAGTGTAATGTATGCACATGAACTAACTGTGAACATATTGGATTGTAAATAAATTGGAAATCAGTTTGTAGACATTGACATAGAATTAATAAAATTAGCTATTAATTCAACGCTGTAGAATTTAACGCAAATGAAATATTACACGACTAAACCGCCGACAGTGAATTTGGTCATATTAAAAGTAGTTTGACATTAATGTCTATTCACAGCCCATCTAATTTTACCACATTGATGCTCAATGTTTTTTATCTAATCTATTCTGTTCTGTAAGTATACATGTTTAAACATCGCTACCAAAAAAGTACGTACACTTTGTTTAAAACAGAGATCACGTGCATGGAATTTGAAAACTATTCAGTATCTGAGGCTAGCTTAACACTCTTTTTTTATCAACTTGAAGCTGTGAATCGCGGTAGCGATCCTCAGCTTCAAACTGGTATCAATTCTACACCGTAACCATGGTAACAGTGGCATACGACATCCAGGACGTCTGATAATAGGGTAATAAAATGTCATTAGGTACTGTCGTTTCAAGATGTGGGAAATGGACTATTTGCATCTATATATTGCATATATATTTATATTTTTATAAACAGATATTCATATAACATGTCACGATGTGCTTTACTTGAAACACCAAATAACATGTTATGTAATATATTTAGAAACAGTTTTTTTTATAAAATTATAAGAAAACAACTCATGTTTACCCTTATCCTGCTAAGTTTTTAAAAATAAATTTTCACCCACTTGAAGATGTGTCTCGCTACCGCGACCCACAACTTCAAGTGGGTGAAAATTACTGAAATTTGTTTAATTTGATATCTATCCTTTGCAAATCGTGATGTTTAAGCACATTTTGTTCCCAACATCAGTGCTTCGATCGACTAATAAAACAGATTAAAGACGACAATAGCTGTGATCAGCAGGATAAGGGTTAATTCATTATAAAGCAGATCCAGCCACCCTTTGTATATCACAGAACCCCTGTTTTTAGTGTGTTTACCCCGACCTCAGCTAGACTGATAGCGCCGCGGACCACTGGGCTCAATTGGCTCGACAAATCTTACTTAGGCTGTAAATCTCAAAGAGCGCCCACAAACCAATCGGTGTGGTATGACCAAGTTCATGTGCTCCGCCTTCGTCCTACAACAATCACTGTAAGATGCCACGACTCTAACATAAATATCCCCACGTGGTCTTCCATATTAACTATAGATCACCTATGCAAAATATAAAACTATGACAGCCTGTTTAAACCGGGTCCTCCTGCATCGTAAATATACTGATAACTCAATGGAAGATAGTGTCACGTCTAAGTTACATGTAATTATCGTTTTCAATACACAAATAATAGCTACTTTAGCGATTTCATCTCCACCAAACGCAAAAAATACCCTAATGTTGGTTTCATGCTAGTCCACTGTCTGCGACACTGATGCAACATTAAGCCCACATTAAATCAATGTCTAGGGTTTTATGGGTTATTATGTAATATGGCTGGACAACAAAATGAAAAAATCAATCACAAATTAAATGCTCCTCACAGATAGGGGATTAGTACATAAGTCATTATATCATGTGACCCCCAGGGACTTCTCCTCATTTTAATTTACTTTGGGTGTCAACTGCTACTGCAATTCCCAAAGTGAATCATAGCGAATTTTGTTAAAATCAATTTGACAATTTAAAGTTCATTTTTTTCTTTGCACTTATCGTATTAATGACAAAATTGCTAATTATTTTTTTGTTCGTATATTTGTCTATCCTGGTGACCAATGTCTGTATCAACACGTCCGTGTGTGTCAAAATGTAGATGATATGAACATCAAAACGTAAGATATTCAGTTAATCAAAGCTGCTGTGCATCAGAACATATATGTATTATAATTACAACATAGAATAATTTCGTAAGAGCAATATAAATGGTTACACACCTAATGTTTGTATATATATGATAATAATGTAAAGCCCAAAACCAAGGCTCTCTTGGTATAAAGTGGGGATGAGAGCGCGGGGTATTTTTTTTTCTTATATACAAACACACTGCTCAGAAAGCAGGGCCCATCTCAATAGGGTCAGTCTTTGCCCTTTCCTCTGGTGGCTGGTCGTTCAAACGGCTGTCCCAGTAAACACAAAACATTTGTATACCATTTGTACATCGTCGGCCCAACGTCTTCGACCTTGGTCCATACTGTACAAATGCTATACAAATGTTTTTTGTTTATCGAGGTTTCTATATGGTTCAGCAGCCCTGGTTCCTTGTCTCTCGGACTTACTTGCCAATGCTGTGTACAATCACCTACTTCACCAGGTGAAAAGAGAGAGGCACTATAAGGTTTATACCAGAACTAGTGCATAATTTCGCGTCAGCCCTCGCGCTGCGCGCTCCTATGATGGGGTATTTTTTCTGAGTATCTCCGGGCCATTGATTACGTGGTTCAATCAGTGTAGTTGAGTTGAGAGGGGTGTGGCGGGTAAGTGAATATATGATGTCTAGACGCTGTAATCACCACACATTGGGACAATAATGGGTTAATGCTGGGCCAGCGTCGCAGACGCTGGCACAACATTAAACCAGCATTGTGACAATGTGCCGTGTCTGCTAGGGACGCTGTAATCTGTCAACTGAAAAACCAGACAAATCACCAAGTTAACTTTTACCACTCAACGGATGCTCATTTTCACGTCCTTCAAATGCGGAGAAATTTCGCAAACGAGTTTTTCTTAGATTTGCGATGCATACGACGGTGGCGTGCGTCATCAGCAAATCATTCCAAATTTTGTGACGCATTATTTTATTGAATTTAGGGGGGGGGGGAATTAGGACGTCGCGAAAATTTGTGATCCACGGTATGTGAAAATCGCAGGAATTGAGGGATATTGCTGCAATTCGCCTGGACAATGTGGGTTAATTTAGCCAGCAGTGAACCAGACAAGCTGAAGACGAGACAGGCGGGTTGATGGTCGACCAGATAGACAATTAGACAAACCATTTGGACAGACGGAGACCCGGCTGGAAAATACAGGCTTTATGATCCAGCGCACACGAGACGTTAGTCCAATGCTGGCTTACTGCAAGGCCAGCGTCACAGACGGTGGCCCAATATTGGCCCAGCATTGGGCTAATATTTGCTATTCACTGGGAAAGTAAGATTGGCGTGTCTCTGTTTTCTGGAAATTACGTGTGATAGATGCCGCTATACTTACACTCTAACGTATTTGAACTTTCCTTGAAGCACGAGTGGATGACATCCTGGGTTGTACCATGCTTAAAAAAAAATAAAAAAATATACATTTATTTAGTCTATTGACATCATTTCTAAATCACTTGTCATCCATACAGTAATAAACACAAACCTATACGCAGTTAATTGTGATCCCATTTGAGTGTCCTCAAGCTGCTTTACAAAACAAAACATATTGGCTGATACAGATGTGGAAATCAAGCAAAGCACCAACTGTGGACAGATTAGATTTTTTGAAAGAATGAGTGTTTTACATTCATTCCAAGTCATTGATCGAGCATCGCCAGCTGCAAATGAATGTAAAATGTGAAGGATTGCATGTGGCGCACGTGACATAAAAAAATCGGTGATTTTATTTTAGCTTCTTAATATGACCATATGATGTAAACATGTCCGTAGACTAGAACTGCAAAAGTTTTAAATTTTTCCTGCTGCGCATTCACCAGTTAGGCTAGATATAGAGACGAAATTCCCGTATTTCTTATTTTCGACATGGTTGTCCAAAATTAGAAATCAGGAATTTCGTCTCTATATCTAGCCCCACTGGTGAATGCGCAGCACAACAATTAAAAATCTTTTGCAGTTCTATTCTATGGACATGTTTACATCATATGTTCATATTAGGAAGCCAATATAATCACCGATTTTTTGAGGATTTTAGCCTGGGCCTGTCCCTTTGAAAATAGACGTCACCATCTCCCGGCTGGATATATGCCGGATCCACTGATACCGGATCTGTTCCAAACGCCTCCGCATCCGCCCCCCCCCCCATCCCAACAGCAGAATGTCAGCCGTGGTTAATTTTTTTGGATCATTTCAGATACATATTAAATTCGTATTAGCCCTTATCCTCATTTAAATTTTCACCCATATAAAGTTGTGTCTCGCTACCGCGACCCACAACTTCAAGTGGGTGAAAATTTCTCATATTTGTTATATTTGAGATCTATCCTTTCCAAATCCTGATGTTTAGACACACATTTTTTTCGAATATCCAGGATTTGACCAACAAATAAAACAAATCAAAAGCGACAATAGTCGTGATCAGCAGGCTAACGGTTAATAGAGTGTTATGACATGATGCTGTAAACGGGAACTCAAGACCTTTTGAATGGGCTCCAGGACATTTCGCACCATAGACGTCCCCCCCCCCCCCACAGACGTCTCGCACCCATCTTCAAGACGTTTCGCCCCCGTCGCCGTGACGACTTGTCCCAGTTTAAGACGTTTCGCCCCCCCCCCCCCCCCATGAGACGTTGCGCACCCAAGGAAGACGTTTCGCCCCCTATGTGAGACGTTTCCCCCCTGGGAAAGACGTTTCGCCCCCTCTCTAAATTAAGACTTTTCGAGCCCTTATGTGAGACGTTTCGCCCTCATTCTTATAGGACGTTGTGCCCCCATCCTTATAGGACGTTTCGCACCCTAGGCAAGTCGTTCAGCCCTCGTTTTCATAGGACGTTTTGCACCCTAGAGAAGACGCTTCGCCCCCTTTTTTATAGAACGTTTCCCTATATATATTTCTAAAAATAAATAATCAACCTTCAAAATTGTATGCGTTAATGTCATACAACTTACAATATTGCATTTAATTATTTATGTACAAAGTTTAGGTCGGTGATCAGATCGATAGCACAATAAATTAAAGTGGCTGAATCAAGGAATGAAAACGCTAAGTGACAGTAATAATAAATGGGACGGCAATCTTCACAATTTTATGCTGTTTTATGATTAGGGTGCGAAACGTCTTTCTTAAAAATGAATATCATGCTGATTTATGAATAGCAAGCGAAACGTCTTTCCTAATTATGAAAAGGGTGCGAAACGTTTTTCTAAATTACGACTATAGGGGACGAAACGTCTTTCTGATTAGGGGGCGACACGTCTTTCCAAGATATGAAGAGGGGGCGAAACGTCTTTTCGAATAATAAAATGGGTGCGAAACGTCTTTCCTAAATATGATTTGTGGGCGAAACGTTTTTCTGAAATATGGTTTAGGTGCGAAACGTCTTTCTGAAATATGGTTTGGGTGCGAAACGTCTTTCTGAAATATGGTTTAGATGCGAAACGTTTTCCTGGACTATGAAGTCGGGGGCGAAACGTCTTTCCTCTTTAAGGGGAGGGGCGAAACGTCTTTCCTAAGTATGAGTTGGGGGCGAAACGTCTCACTAAAAAATGGGGCGAAAAGTCTGTGTACCTTTTGAATGATAGTTTTAGAGTTTGCCACTTTAACATAGCCGTTCATTTCATAGTATAGGCCTACAAAGCTCTACCCGGTATAACTGGGCCGCCTAACTCATTTGCTGCGCGAGGCCCAGTCACACTGACCGCCATTTTGTTTCCACAGCCAGCTGTGTAAAAACGACACTCGCGCTGCCTACCAAAAAAACTCGGATGCCATGAAATTGAGACGAATATTTCAATTGCTTACGAAAACTAGGTCATTTCCAGCGGGGGTAAACTTTTGCTCGTATTAGAACTATTGAATTTAAAAAGATGAAGATCACTGTGTGAAAGCCTTGCGATGTCATCAGGGTAACAAAGTTCCACACACACGCCAAGAATTCCCTGTTCCCGGCTATATATATTTTATACCCCAGCCACCAAACATTTACTGCTCCCAGACATATAAGTTTGACACCCCATGCAGACACCAATAATCTACGGCCCCCAGACTTTTTAAAACAAAATTACACCCCTGTTAGCAAGAATTCCCTGCTCCCAGACTTATTTATAAGTTTTCCACCCCATACATCAATAATTTATTGCTCCCAGACATATCAGTAAGTCTGGGAGCATGACATTTTTGGTTGCTGAAATGCAAACAAATTATATATACCAGCCTTATACATGTGTAAGTTATATGTATCTCCTTCTTCTCCCGTTTCAGTTTGTAGCGCACCCCAGTTGTCAGAAGAAGCTGACCACCCTCTGGTACGCGGATTTCCAAGGTTACCTGAAGAATCGTGCCTGGTGGACATGGGCGGCTATGGTGCTCTGTATCTGCTTGTTCTACCCCCTCCTGGCAATGGTCTATCTGGTGGCACCAAGCTCCAAGGTAAGTCAACTGGCATTGCTGGCTCATTCCTACTTATTAACCCTTGATGCGCTGAAATAATATAAACCATAAAGAACAAAGGGTTTTTTTCAATTTGAAATCATCATAAATGTCTTAGCTAGCTCATTCTGACTCATTTGAATACCTATGCTATGGTTCTACGGCCATTATAATTATTTTAACTCTACAGACGTTCCTCTATTACAAAAGGGCAAGCAGATAGGTAGGTTGGTCATGGACCCTTGTATTAAGTGTATGGCCCTGGCCACCAGTTTCATTACATAATATCAAGAATATATAATAACCTATATATTCTTTATTACATATACCATATATTTTTACAGATCAGTCAGTTGGTGACGACCACTTGTATTAAGTTTATGGCTCTGGCCACTCCAGTTTCCTTATCCCTATTTTTTTACAGATTGGTAAGTTGGTGCTTATCCTAAGCATTCAAGCCTATGGCTGTAGCCACCAGCTTTAATCCATATATTTCTTACAGATTGGTAAGTTAGTGGCAACCCCTTGTATTAAATCTATGGCTCTAGTGCCTAGTTTTCTTATCTATATGTCTCACAGATCGGTAAGTTGGTGATAACCCCTTGTATTAGGTTTATGGCTCTGGTCCCTAGTTTTCTTATCTATATGTCTCACAGATCGGTGAGTTGGTGACAACCCCTTGTATTATGTTTATGGCTCTGGTCCCTGGTTTTCTTATCTATATGTCTTACAGATCGGTAAGTTAGTGACAACCCCTTGTATTAAGTTTATGGCTCTGGTCTCTAGTTTTCTTATCTATATGTCTTACAAATCGGTAAGTTAGTGACAACCCCTTGTATTAAGTTTATGGCTCTGAGCACAAGCTTTATTACATATATTTGTTACAGATCGGTAATTGGTGACGACCCCTTGTATTAAGTTTATGACTCTGACCACCATATTTATTACATATATCTGTTACAGATTGGTAAATTGGTGACGACCCCTTGTATTAAGTTCATGGCTCTGGCCACCAGCTTCCTCACCTTTCTCTGCCTGATCATGATCCACAGCCTGGTAGAGCAGGACAAGCTATGCAGCACCAGGATTCTAGACCATCCTGCCATCTATGACCATCTCATCGAGCTCAGACCTAACTTGACCAAACTAAACTGGTCGTCTATCTCCAATGTCCGCCTGGAAACACTGCAGAGGAACATGTGCCTCAGGAGTTATGTCCTCGTCTGGCTGGACTTCTGTGTAGTGCTATGGGTCACAGGTAAGTCTGCAGTCTATTTTAACCCTTACCACTATATAAGCTATGGCGACCAAAGGGTGTTTTCAATTTGAAATCATCATAAATATCTCAGTTAGCTTTTTCTGTTTCGTTTAAATATACCTTTATACAATTATGCTTGTTTTTCATCATGTAAAAATTACATTCCAATTGATCCTTTTTGGTTACATACCAATAAAGAGTAAACTGTTTAAAAAAATCCATTTTTGCGGCAATTTTGATCTGACAATAAATATGTTCGTAACTAGAAGAAAAGTGCAAGATCGTCATTAAACAAAATGTAAGGTCAGACAGAAGGAACAGCTGTGATAAATTTCGGATGACAGGATTGATAAGCTATATAATGAAGTGTTACTCGACAATATTAACCAACCTATTTTGCAGACAGTAGACATAAACTGGCCGATTGTTTTAACAGTTTTGTGTCCGTTTAACAAACTTTGCTCATAGCTAGAAGATAAATATGAAATGCAGTAGCCAGTCTCATCCAGAATATGCCGGTTTTAAACTTTAAATCCAAATATGTCTGTCCAATGTCAACGATAAACACTGATAAATGGTTGTAAAAAACAGGCTATTTTGTATTGATGTTTCGTTATGGGTTGTTACCAGCAAACACCAGCAAGAACATTTGCATGTATAGCATTTACACAACGTCGGCCCAACGTCTTCGACGTTAGCCCAACATTGTATAAAAGGTTTACAAATGTTTTATGTTTGCTGTGTGATAACACATTACTTGTGAAAATGCTTCCTAATCATACAGTATTGATTGGTTAATGGTAATAGGTTCAGCTTCACGTCTGTCGTGTAAACAGCTTATTGGAATTCCCTTCATAGTTTGGCAGAACCATGTCAGCTGTGGTGTTAGGCGAGCCAAAAGTACACATTACATATCCTGTGTATGTCAGGTTTAGCTGCAGATCAAAACGCACACAGTACTTGTTCTGTGTCAGTCAGGAGTAAATACAGATACAAATAAAATTTACACATTACATGATGCTCTGTGTCTGTCAGGAGTAAATGCAGACCAAAACAAAACGTACACATTACATCATGTCCTATATCTGTCAGGAGGAAATGAAATGAATCGGGCTTTAGGCCACCTTTGTGCACATATAGGCTAAACTGGGCCAGGAGGAACTGCAGATCAAAACGTGCACATTACATTACATGTCCTGTGTCTGTCAGAAGTAACTGTAGATCAAAACGTGCACATTACATGTCCTGTGTCTGTCAGGAGTAACTGTAGATCAAAACGTGCACATTACATGTCCTGTGTCTGTCAGGAGTAATGCAGATCTAAACGTACGCATTACATGTCCTGTGTCTGTCAGGAGTAACTGCAGATCAAAACGTACACATTACGTGTCTGTGTCTGTCAGGAGTAACTGCAGATCAAATGTACACATTACATGTCCTGTGTCTGTCAGGAGTAACTGTAGATCAAAACGTACGCATTACATGTCCTGTGTCTGTCAGGAGTAACTGCAGATCAAAACGTACGCATTACGTGTCTGTGTCTGTCAGGAGTAACTGTAGATCAAATGTACACATTACATGTCCCGTGTCTGGAATACCCAGTAAGCACAAAACATTTATGCAACAGTTGTACAATGATGGGCCAACGGTGTACAAATGTTATATAAATGTTTTGGGTTTGCTGATTAACTGCAAATCAAAAGGTGCTTTCAATATACATCTCGAATATAACTGACCAGCTTGACCAGCTTGCAAATAAATTTTTTTTGGGGTGAAGTAGCATTAAATGAACGATTTTTCTCTTTTTAGTTATTAAATGTCGCGACTCGAAACTTCAAGAAAAAGATATTAATTATAGAGAATTGATTTGTTGAGAATAACGACACATACAAAGTGGACCTCGACCTCACCACCTCACTATCTGCACCCCTGACTGAATCAGCTATGCTTTGCTCGTCATTCAGTTGTTATTTACATTTTAAATGCAGGAAATATATGAACGGGACAGACAGACCCCAAGCAATATTTATTACAGATTAATATTGACATTTTTGGTATATTTATTCAACAAATAACACCTGATTCACATATTTATCAATCGAACTGAACATATCAATTAATTTTTGCGATAGAAAAATAAATATAAATGATAGATTATGTTTGGCTGACACATGTAACGAAGTGTAATATGCGACTGTTAAACGTTATAATTAATAAATTCATAAATATACAGAGTCAGGACTTGAAAGAGATCGTGAAATATTTTCCTGACTAATTTACAAACAACATAGGGAACAGAATTAGTGGACTATCAAGGAAAGAATGACAAGTTATCTCTGGAAGCTCTCAGTCGCAGGTGTTATCAAGTATGATAGGCCCCTATTCATAACAAATAGATGTTATCACCATTCATTGCATCTCATAAGCAACCCTGCAATAATACATGAACCCTTAGAACACCGATGTCGACTACAGTAAACATGTTTATGTTAGCACCTGTATAATCAGCTCTTAAAAATAAAATATGCAACAGCTTTCAATTCTTGAAACACTGAAATATGTTGCGACATAAATTTAACAAATAACACAAATTTTCAGTCACTTGAACTTGTGGATCGCGGTAGCGAGGCACAACTGCTGAAAATTTAAATTGAATTGCTCTTGCTCTAGGGGTTAAACTCTCGGTGTCCAAGATAATTATTGTGGTTACATGCATATTACGTTATGCTTTGTTATGCCTAACTGGGTTTTCATATGATGCTTTTCAAGATCATTTTTGTATTTTCGTCCAACCTTATTTCCACAGACAGGAACCTAAATATAATCATATACTTTTTCGTTCAAAGAAACTCTAACAGAAAAGCATACTGCACTCTCCGAACATTTGAATATTTTTTAAAACTATACAATAAGAGAACTGTGACAATTCACGCAAGTTGAGACGAGAACTAATCAGACTCTCAAACCATTTCTCTGCAGAAGAAATTATTCACTTTTTCAGTAGAAATAGCCAAAGATGTAAATAAGGTATATAATAAAGCGTCAAATTAGCTTTATACATGGGCTACGGCTACATGACCTGCACAAGGCACCATTTTTATGGTCGCACCAAATCTGCTACCGCCTAGTCCTATATTTCCTGATAAATACACAGAAAAATAAATGACCGTTCTGCCGCACCCTACGACGCCATTACACTGATCCCGAACCCACCCTTTAACTGTGAAAATTATTTTTCGTCCACGCGAAGTGATTGTAGCCCCGAATGGCTCAAATCCCACATGCGTTCCACCTCTTTCACTGTAATATCGCTCACACTTCAGTGTGGTTCAAGTCCTCCATTATCGCTCAGAAAAGCTGTAAATTGCCGTGGCAATTTCCAGCTTTTCTGAGCGATGATGGAGGTAACAAGCCGTGCACTGGGACCGTCAGATTTCTTGCTGCTTCCCAAAGGAGATCAGGCACCCCTGAGCCTTACAGCCATATAATATGTTGCTGTAGAATTATGTATTGTTCCGCTCGTCTGTGCCACCATGGCGAGCCAAACGACTCCTTAATAAATAGCTCATATGGTTTGCCTCTCTAAGGGCAGAATATCTGATAGAACAACATGCTAGAGAATACAAATTATGCCGCCCTAGTATTCTATCTCGAAAGAAGATTACAAGGTTGTACAATTTGCGATCTTATTTACGTAAGCTGATAAACAACTATTTTGCTTAATACACGACACGCATGTTATTTACAAACATTCTTGTTACAATTTATTAAACTTCAATGACACATTAGGACTGTTAGTTTTATGAGATGTTGTTTATAAGCCTAAGGGCTATTTTAGATGGCCTGCAGTACAAAAAGTAATGTCAGATGTAACCGTACTAACGGATTAAAAAAAAACTGCAATTACATATCTCTTTCCTACTTAAGGCTAGACTACTGTCAGTTTCTTCAAGCCGCTTCCATGCAGGCCACCCCATGGTGTCGGGTTACACTATAAAACACATTATATAGGGCCTACCAACCTACCAGGGGCTAATTTGTCAAACAGCGATTTAGTATGAATCTTTCCTACACTATCATTTTTTTGTGGTATGGTACAGGTCAGCTCTGGGGAGAGATGAAGAGGTTATACCATGACGGGCTTCAGCTACATTTTATCAACATTTATAACTGGATGGATTTCTTCATGCTGAAGTTCTACATTGCGTCCCTTACGTGTCGATACCTTACCAACATCAAGGTTAGAATTTTAGTCATTCCAGACATTGCCATGTAAATTAATCCCTAAGGCGCTGAATTATTTTGTGCAAACCATTGAATGATTTTTTTTTCAATTGGAGATCATCACAAATATCTTAGTTAGCTCTTTCTGATTTGTTTGAATACCTATGTTCCTGGTCTACGACCATTAGACATCTTGTAATTCTTTCAGTGCGGGGACCGTCTTTATACGTCAGAATCTGACGTCTACAGACGGCAGATTATGACGTATAAAGACGCTCCCCACACTGAAGGGGTTAACTAACAAGTCGACATGTGATTGATGATGAGAGATAGCTAATAACGGATTTAGACAATTTAAATGTTTATCCTTTGTAGTCTAAAACATGACCAATATAACTAATGAATGGCTCAGAGGTAAAGTGTTCTAAGTTCAAAATTTGATTTTTTCTGTTTATGTCATTGTGGGAAAGTTAAATATATGGGAAATCATCTACTAAAATATCTATCTAAGTCATTCGTTAAAAAAATTGTGAGACTTATTAATCAACACATATTTTTTCACTGTCAAAATTGATACTTTTCGTCAATGGTAAAGTGATCCAGTCCATCAGTTTATATAGGGACATTTTGACTTGGATCAGTTTATCTCTGATATATATGGATAATGGCAGCTGAAATGTTATATAACACCCCTTATATGGATCAGCCTGTGTCATACCGATCATTACCATTTTTACTGGAGCACGATTATGAGACACTGGACAGTTTTTATACTAGTTTGTGACTTTTATAAAACAATTTATATTTCTAAATTTATTTATAAAATATAAAAATAATTATAAAATTAAATGCAATAAAAAGTGCCAGAAATGGATTTTACGACATTAATAACATTAATAACTTTATACCTGCCAGTAGGAATAAATAATGAACATCAATGCTTAACTTCCCATATGCTTCTAATTATGGACGCAATAAAGCTGTATGACAAACAAAAATGTATAATTTTTGGTTAATTCATTTAACATTAAAGCTTCCATGGAAATGGAAAATGTGGACTTGGATCACTTTACCTCTAAGCCATTCACCTGTCTCCTTGTATATAGACTGTTTCACATCCAAAAAATGTTGTTAAAATTTCCGTAAGATAACGTTTGTATAATCGGCTTAACCATGCATGCTTTGCTGATCAGGATCTACAAATATATTTTAAAAATCCTTTATTTTGTGACAGCATCTTAACCCTTACTTATCCTGCCAAGTTACTTTAATCGATCATGCATTAACCCCGTATCCTGTTACCTTATGCAATTTTTCAGCCACTTGACGTTGTGTCTCGCTATCGCGACCCACAACGTCAAGTGCCTGAAAATTATTCATATTTGTTGAATTTGAACACAAATATTTGCAAATCTTGGTGTTTAGACACCCGTTTCATTCCCAGTAACAGTGATTTGGTCGACTAATAAAACAGGTTAAAAATGACATTAGTCGTGATCAGCAGGATTAAGGTTAAATTGATACGATTATTGTTGAGACACCGTGTTTAAGTTCTGTGGTATGATGATACACAGCACATGTTGTGTTTGTAGGTGAGACAGTCGGTGAAGTATTTCCTGGATAGGTCGTCATGGCTAGGTCTCCTAAAGGGTCATCATCGACCTCTGTATATGATGTACTGGCTGGATGCAGGTGATTATATTATATTATATACTATTATATACCATTATATACTATTATATTATATTATATACTATTATATACTATTATATACTATTATATTTTATTATATTATATTTTATTATATTATATTATAATTTATTATATTATATTATATTATATTATATTATATTATATTATATTATATTATATTATATTATATTATATTATATTATATTATATTATATTATATTATATTATATTATATTATATTATATTATATTATATTATATTATATTATATTATATTATATTATATTATATTATATTATATTATATTATATTATATTAAATTTCATTATATTATATTATTTTATATTATATTATAATATATTATATTAGATTAGATTAGATTAGATTAGATTAGATTAGATTAGATTAGATTAGATTAGATTAGATTAGATTAGATTGTATTGTATTGTATTGTATTGTATTGTATTGTATTGTATTGTATTGTGTTGTGTTGTGTTGTGTTGTGTTGTGTTGTGTTGTGTTGTGTTGTGTTGTGTTGTGTTGTGTTGTACATGTTACACAAAATTTTTGTGTTTGCTGGGCATGTACACGACAAACGTTGGTGCGGCATCGCGTCAGTGTTGATTTGCGTCATCATTTTAGTGGTGACAATGAATAGAATGCACACTGATGCCAAGTTAGTCCTCGCTGGTTGTGTGGGGGACAGGCATGCAGTGATAATGGGAAGCCCGCAAACAGTAATTCTGATAAATCACTTCTCTTAACCCTACTGACGTACTCAGTTTACGCGAAACAATGGCCCAATGTTTGGTCATTGCTGAACAATCGGTTGCTGTATCGGACCAGCTTTGAGCTAGCGTTTTCCTAACGTTTGATGTGTGGTAAACTTATCGTTATATTCTCGATATGCACGACACCGAACGAAAGTTTAAATCACGTGATTGGACACGTGGTCAGCGTCATGGGGGTTCTCATTAGTCAGCGGTTGTTATTTATAATCAGGGTCATCATTAGTCAGCGGGTAATATTAGGTTATTTATTATCAGGGTCATCATGGCCGTCCTCTGGTCAAATAAATACATTTGTCTTTATAATACAACGTTCACAGGCTCCTTCAAAATATACGGTGGGTGTGTGATGTGCCTGTTTCGTCAAACTGTCTACATTAGCCTATGTGTATCAAATATTGTATCAAATATTAGGAAAAACGATTTTGGAAAAACAAACATACCATGGATACATTTCGGTAGAAAGCTAGACAAGTGGGATATATTTCAAACCTCTGTTTTCCAATATGGATGTTTTTCGAGTCCTATTTCATTTAGTCACTTAGCTTTTGCTCCAAGGTTTATCGTGTGATCTTTCCAGCCGTACTGATTTTATGACAATAATATAAAGAAAACTAACGGTTACCCTTGGGAAAGCCGACGCTTCACTTATCACATTAACACTAAAATCAGGATCGCGCAAACTGAGCCATGCGTCAGACCTACGGTTTATGGACAACCATTATTCATTCTAAAGTGATAGAAATGATGACAAATGAACACTAGCCACCCCACCACCCAGGAGGGAGAGGAGGTTGAACAATGAGATGGAAAATCCCAGCAAACACAAGACGTTGAACCAATGCTAGTTCAATGTTGGCCCAGCGTCATAGACACTGGGCCAACATTAAACCAACATTGATTCACCGTCTTGTGTTTTCTGGGATATATTCTGACACGTGTGGTGTCTCCTGGATATTTCAATCAATAAGTGTCGTCGCAATGGAACTGTCCAGCCATCAGAAAAAAAATATTTTAAAACACAATGCGACAATTCAATTTCTATGAGAGTTAACAGTCGACAGTGAAACAATTTAAAGGCCTGGGGTTTGCAATGTTACTCTTATAAAAAATTCGCTTGATAAGTGAAATATGTTTTTTTGTAAATAGCTAGGGCTTCTCCCTCTTTCACAGTAATGTCCAAAGACTCCCACTATTACATTTAATTATTTGTAGTTATGTATTACCAACAGCAAATCTTTATGTTTACAACGGTAAGAACATACGCCGGGAGAAAATACTTGATAATTCTTATGTTGATTATTCGTCGATTATTTCTTGCAAAATGGGGGAAATACTTCTATTTTTCACTGCTTTGCATTTGGAATTAATAACACAATTACCAGTTTAAAATGACGATGAAATATTTATGTATGAAAAATAACCATCTCCTATATTGAATTACGTGATCAACGAAACATCTATCACATAGTTTTACTATTCGATAAAAAAAATACACACTAAATCACACAATCGGGCTACATATATTTACACAAAATTGGGAAATCAAGCAATCTCACGAGCTATCATTAATAGAGATTAAGATTACCGGTACTAGGAAAAGGTTAACCCAAGAATGTGGATATTATGACAATGTGCGTGTCCTTGTCATTTCAAATCGTTTACTGATACTATGTGCATGTCCTTGTCATTTCAAATCGTTTACTGATACTATGTGCATGTCCTTGTCATTTCAGATCGTTTATCAATACTATTTGCTTTTCCTTGTCATCTCAGATCGTTTACTGATACTATGCGCGTGTCCCTGTCATTTCAGACCGTTTACTTATACTATGTGCGTGTCCTTGTCATTTCAGATCGTTTACCAATACTATTTGCGTTTCCTTGTCATCTCAGATCGTTTACTGATACTATGCGCGTGTCCCTGTCATTTCAGACCGTTTACTTATACTATGTGCGTGTCCTTGTCATTTCAGATCGTTTACAAATACTATTTGCGTTTCCTTGTCATTTCAGACCGTTTACTGATACTATGCGCGTGTCCCTGTCATTTCAGACCGTTTACTTATACTATGTGCGTGTCCTTGTCATTTCAGATCGTTTACCAATACTATTTGCATTTCCTTGTCATCTCAGATCGTTTACTGATACTATGCGCGTGTCCCTGCCATTTCAGACCGTTTACTGATACTGTAGGATCCTGACATCGCTTAGTCGATGTGACGCTTATCCCCAGATTCCTGGACGCGGGCTGACGGGGATGACCGCCTCGTTTTCATACCGTGGTGACGTGCGCACACAGAGCAGTGTGGTGCGGCCTTGGTATTATTCCCGCACTTCAAGCGTAATACTCAGCGACTGCGGACGTGCTGCAGCTCGCTCTCGCTAAGTCCATAGAGACGTGCCGTGCGCGGATGGTTGTGCTTTGCTGTTATCGCATATTAATCAAATAAACATGACAAGAGAGAAGACAGTTTCCTGGTTTGTTTAATACCGTCTACCAGACGGATGAGGAGGATATTTGAGTTTTGATGGCGAGATTGGGCGGAGTCCTTCGTCGGCCGTTGTGACCCCATAACGGAACTCCCAGTGTAGGTTTACCACGACATATTGGTTAATCCGACCTTCAACTCGCCATATTGGTGGCCCCTGACGACTGATCGTTCACGCAACGGTGTTTTCACCTAGACGCCAGTTGAAAACCGCTGTTTTCAAGGATAGTTTCATTAATTTTAGGGGATTTTTTGAAAAAAATCAATAGCATTTTTTTCAAAAGGTACGTGAAAGCTGTAGGTCAAAATATATATATGCCAGTTTAAATTAGTCAGAAAGAGTTACCAGACGAGAAGTACGTTTCTTTGCGTCGAAAACGGCGTAAATTTCTAAACTTTTGGTCGAAATCCCACGTGTTTGGCGCCTTTTCAAGATGGCGGCCTTGCCGGTTCTCTAGAAGAATCCAGAAAATTATTCTTATAGACATAGTCTATCATTTTTTTGTCGTAAGAGTTTGTTTAATGCCTTCATCCTACTAATGCCACTGTAGGCGAGTAGGAAGTGGGTATTTTCTGTAACTCATTTTTATCGTTGATTACCATAATTGGGTAACTGGATCTTAAAGTCCACAGACGACATCTCGTCATTTTTTCACGATTTTTCTACAAATCGACAGAAATTTTTACTATCGCTTCGACTCGGGTAACCTTTAATAGGTTTAGGGCCAAAATAAATTGTTTCCCTAAATGAATGTCAATAAACGGTCTTATTTGGTCTGTTTAAAAATATTCCCAGGACCGTAGGTCAATATTTTGTACTATTATCATATGTTATTTCAGAGAATGCTGAATATTGTATTTGTATTTGGTAGGTGTGCGCCATCTTGGTCGCTGGTTTCCCTAACTTAGCTCAAAGCCCGCCGTGGGCACCCACGCGTTCCCCCCTAACCGGCATGCATCGGGACAGTGAACCTGTGTCGCCGCATCACATTAGCATAAAGTAAGCCGCCATTTTGATTTGGTGGAGATTATTAGTCACGTGTTCCAAATTTTACACGGACAGATTGTAATAAAAAAATTTAAATTGTTTGTAAATTTTCTTTTTCAACACAATTGAGGGAGGAAATGTGTAAATAAGTCGTTTCGAAAACGAAATTCTGTCACTAATTGTGCTAGATTTTTTTGTTCACTTTGAAACGCTTTTTGGTGTTTGTAATCGTGCTAGGCTATTCAGCGCCTTATTTGGGCACGCAGTAGCTGATGAATATGCTAATGTGAGGCGAGACGGGGATGCTGACTGTATACTGTGTACGCACCGCTCAAAGCTTACCATCACAGACTATAAGCCACATGCTGCCTGCTGCACAGGCTGTGAGCGCCAACAATACACCACACACACACCCAGCACAGGCGACATAAACTAACCACACCGAAAACAGTCGGTCTATACGTCAACCAATGAATCGATGCGAGCGATTGATTCGGACGTTTATGAAGTGATTCGGTGATGAACGTACCATTATAAAAAAAAAAACGTGGAATGTTCATCACAGATATCATTTTTCAGCGAAATGTTATACTTTATCATTTATCAGCATAGACTACTGTCAGTCACGTTTTAGATATTATTCTTAAATCACAAATGTCACTGTTTTTCTTCGCAGTCACATTTAGTCTATCAGCTTGAGAACGAAATTTTCTCACGATAGTTATTTCTGAAGTTTAAATTTTTTATAAATACAGAAATATTCGATTTGACAGTTGCGCTATTGCGAAACATTGCAAATATTTGAATGTGTTTTTCGACTTGTGTGAAATTTTTTTTTCACCCAGGTCGATTTACAAAATACTATTATCATAGCTTAGCATAGCTTATCACAGTTATATCTGGCATATTGTTTTTATGTACCACTGCGACCTACGGTTTTCACGGTACCATTTTGCATGTGTGTGACTCAGTGAAAACGTTTTATGTCTCATATAGACCTCCAGTTTTCACTTTAATCAATACACACCTTTTGTGAATTTGTGAACAGCACTTAGGTGAAACTTCAACGACGCATATTTCTGCAACTAATCTGCAACCCCCGTTTCTCGCACCATGCGACATAGCATGAACATTTGCTACAGTCTACACTTCTAGTTTCAACATATTACAGACATTTTTCATCTGATTTTTACGGCATTGCACAACCTGTCCGCGCACGGCGCGTCAAAAATAGTTGGCATGTGTTAATACGACATGCCATTTTAAACACATTTGGGATAAGCACAGAGCCAATAGGCCAGCTATCCCAGATGCTTCATTAATTATATAATTTTACAAACACTACTTCATCATGTCAAAGCAGTACGACAGCGAAGGATTCATGTCAACGCCTCTAGAAGGTGCGGGTGCTAGACCAAAAGATAGCTATCATCCCGACAGTGAAGACAATGAGGTTCGATTCCCAGCAGCTGACGAGGAATATCAACGCCTCAAAGCCGATTTTGCTCGGATTGCTCGGGATAGACGTCTGAATTCCCACTCGAGGAGTGACTCATCAAGGAGTTCTTCACCGCTTGGTAGACAGCTGCAGAAACGAGCTACGAGCTTGCCCAAGTTTAGAATCGCAACTTTCTACGCCTCTGATGTGGAGCTCTGGTTTAATTAAATCGAGACGCAATTCGCCCTCCACCAGATCGATGATGACGACGAGAGGTATAGCCTAACCTGCGCTGCACTTTCTGGCGAGATTGCATCAGACGTGAGAGACGTGCTGCTGCAGCCTTTCAGGTCAAACAAATATGACAGCCTAAAAGCAATACTAATTGATAGGCGAGGATTGACAACACCTGAAAGGGTTAATAAAGTTATCTCTGGCGAGAAGATTGGAAGCGATATTCCCTCGCGGTTCCTGAGGCGTCTGCAGAAGACTGCAGGTTTCGGCACCAAAGCTGTTGTTGGAAAGGCTGTAATTCGGCAAGCGCTCATACGACAGATGCCCGCTTCCATCAGAGCCCATTTGGCGACTCAACCCGACAGTGCCTCCCTCGAAAGTTTGGCCGTTTTGGCTGACAGGGCACTGGCTGCAGAACAAGACGTTGAAGAGAGTAAGCCGGGGGTCGCAGAGATCAAAGTCGACGAGACCAGCAAATTAGTTGGTTTGCTAGAAGATCTATCCAAACGCATCAAGAAATTAGAAACAGTAACAACATCCGAGAGGAAACGAAATAAAGGACGTGGAAGAGCAAATAACTACGCTCACGCGCCTGCATTTGCCCCTAATGTACAGGCCTCAGGTTTCATTAGTAACCAAAATAGTCAATATAGAGACGTTAAAGATAATGCTCGACCTTTCGTTCCGCCGTCGAATGCACAGGCCACTGAGTTTGTTAATAATTCAAATAATTGTAAATAATGCACAACATAATGTTCGACCCTTCGCACCGCCGCCGCAAACGCCGCAAAATAATGTCGCACAACCGACCGACACAGCCACTGCACAGGTTTGCTATTACCACCACACTTACGGTGAAAAGGCGCGCTTGTGCAGTGAACCCTGTTCATACTATGTTTCATTAGGTCAGCGCGAAGTAGCGAATATCGCGTTATCCCTCACTCTAAGTTATTATATGTCGCAGATAAAGGACATAAATGCAGATATTTAATCGACACGGGCGCAGCTGTCAGTGTTCTGCCGAAATCTTGCGCTAACGGGATTTCGGGCGCTGACAGTCTCCCCCTGGTGGCAGCTAATAACAGCACTATAAAGACTTACGGCAATTGTAAACGCGTCGTCGATGTCGGTTTAAAGCGCGAATATCCGTGGACGTTCATAGTGGCAGATGTACAGCAACCCATAATCGGGGCTGATTTTTTAATCCACTACAATTTGCTCGTAGACTTGAGAAGCAGATGTCTTCGAGACATGCGTACAGGCTTAGCCATTGCCGCTTCATTATCTTCGATTAAACCTCTGTCATTGAACAGAGTTGATACAGTTCAAAATGAATATACTAAACTCCTCGGCCAGTTCCCGGAACTGACACGCCCTACGACAAAGGGTGAGCCCGTCAAACACGGCATAACTCACAAGATTGTGACTAAAGGTCACCCGACCACGACGTTTGGCTCCCGATAAGCTGGTCACAGCCAAACGTGAGTTTGACGATATGATTAAATTAGGGGTCATTGAACCCAGCGACAGCGAGTGGTCCTCAGCGCTTCACATGGTGCCAAAGAAAAACGGCGATTGGAGACCATGCGGGGACTACCGTAGTTTGAATGCACAGACCGTACCGGACCGTTATCCGATTCCGCATATTCAAGATTTTACGCAGCGGTTAGCCGGATCGAAAAAATTTTAGAAGATAGACTTATTCAGGGCTTATTGCCAAATTCCGGTGGAACCGTCCGACGTACACAAGGCTGCTGTTACCACACCTTTTGGCTTGTTTAATTTCACTAGAACCCCATTTGGTCTGAGAAATTCCGGTCAAACGTTTCAGCGATTTATAGACCACGTGACACACGGACTTGATTTCGTTTTTGTTTATTTGGATGACCTACTGGTAACCAGCCCAGATCATAAAACGCATAAGAAACATCTACGAATTCTTTTTGCTCGACTATCGGAGTACGGAATCATCATTGGTCTTGAAAAGTGTCAGTTCGGAACATCTGAATTAGGTTTCTTAGGTCATCACGTTTGCGCCGAAGGCATTTCGCCGTTACCTAGCGCCGTTGACGCGATCGTTAATTTCAATAAGCCCGAAAAGCAACGAGCATTGCGTAGGTATCTGGGAATGGTAAATTATTACCACCGTTTCATACCGCATTGCGCCGCGAAGCTGACGCCACTCAATAATCTACTGACTTCTGCCAACGAAGGCCATACCAGATTGTCACCGAAATCAAATTTCGATTTGAAGTGGAATAAAGAAGCAGAGTCATCATTTTTCGAGTCCAAACAGATACTGGCAAACGATACGCTTCTGGTGCACCCAGATTCTACGGCCCAGCTTAACATCACGTGTGACGCTAGTGATGTCGCCGTCGGTGGCGTTTTGCAGCAATTTTTAAACGGTATGTGGCAGCCGCTTTCGTTTTTCAGCAAGAAGCTGAACCCAGCAGAGACACGCTATAGCGCGTTCGATCGTGAACTTTTGGCAGTATACGCTACAATTAAACATTTCAGACACAATTTAGAAGGACGAAATTTTTTCGTTAATACTGATCACAAACCGTTAACATTCGTAATGTCATCCGTGACTGAGCGGGCATCCCTACACGTCATTTAGCGTTCATCGCTGAATTCACCACCGATATTAGATATGTAAAAGGAGAGACAAATTTCGTCGCTGATGCGCTGTCACGACCATCAGTGTCAGCGATACACGATGGCCCAGTGATAGACTATAAAGCGTTAAGTCTCGATCAAGCTAATGACGCGGAATTCACACGTTTGAGACATTCCACTACATCAACTATGAATTTCAAACTATTGAAATCGTTTGATAATCAATTGATCTGGTGTGATGTGTCCACGGGACACAACCGGCCGTACCTTACCGCGAAATTTCGCCGAAAAGTTTTTTCGAACTTACATGGTTTAGGCCATCCATCGCATAGAGCCACCAGACCTTTGATTAATACCCGATTTGTATGGCACGGCATGAATATAGATATTGCTAGATGGTGTCGTACCTGTAAAGGTTGCCAGACCGCTAAAGTTTCACGTCATAACACTCCTGTTTTCGGATAGTTCACTGAACCTACTGAGCGATTCGATCATGTCCACGTGGACATAGTCGGACCTTTACCTTATGCCGATGGTTTCAGATATCTACTGACTTGCGTCGACCGTTTTACACGTTGGCCCGAAGCTATACCTATGGTAGATATTAGAGCCGAAACGGTCGCCGATGCCTTCTTCAGCGGGTGGATAGCACGTTATGGTACCCCTGCCACTATCACCACTGATAGGGGCGCTCAATTCGAGTCCAAATTGTGGGATAGTTTATGTAACCAATTCGGGATTATTCGGAATCGTACCACGAGTTATCACCCTCAGTCGAATGGCATGGTCGAGCGTTTCCACCGTCAATTGAAAGCCGCCATTATGGCGCACGAGTCACCGAATCCGTGGAC
>OZ024909.1:71917895-72002895 GCA_964017125.1 Flabesymbios commensalis | reverse complement strand
ACCATTAATATTTTGCTCCCTATTTTTAAAAGTCTATTTAATTATATCCTAATGTCAGGAAATATACCAGAGTGGGTAATTGGTAACATAATCCCGGTGTATAAAAATAGAGGAGATAGATCATCACCCGAAAATTACAGAGGAATAAGTTTACTCAGTTGCTTTGGAAAAAAAATCACCAGTTTAATTAACACCCGTTTGACTATCTTTTTAAACTGAAACAAAGTTATGCTAGAAAATCAGACCGGATTTAGAAGAGGTTATTCTACTATGGATCATGTTTTGACACTTAAATCGCTAATCGATATATTCTTACATAAAAAAAAGAATTTTTTTTGTGCTTTTGTTGATTTTAAAAAAGCGTTCAATACTGTGTGGCGATCTGGGTTATGGATCAAAATAATTTCTTTTAGGATTACAGGCAAACTTTTTGATGTCAGAAGCAACTATAACAACATCAAGTCATGTGTACAAGTAAATGGGCGAAAATCTGATTATTTTAGTTGCTATACTGGCGTAAGACTAGGGGAAAACCACTCCCCGCTTCTCTTTGCTCTATACTTAAATGACCTTGAATCATTTTTGAAATACAACCACGTAAATAATCTCAAGCTTAATGATAATATCTTTGATCAATTCGTAAAGATACAGATTCTTCTTTACGCTGATGGTCTCCAAAACGCTTTAAATTGTTTAGCTCGATATTATGAACACTGGAATTTACAAGTTAACACTAGCAAAACCGAAATCGTAATTGTCTCAAAAGGAAAGTAAAAAAAATCTTATAAATTTACCTTTAATAATAATAAAGTAAATACTGTCGATTCCTTTAAATACATCGGTGTCTACTTTAACTTTAACGGTTCATTTATTTATCACAAGAAATTTATATTTGGTCAAGCCCAAAAGTTTTTTTTTGCAATTTTGAAAAAATCAATAGAACTTGAACTTCCTGTGGATATCCAACCTGAATTGTTTGATTACCTGGTTTTGCCAATTTTAACTTACGGCTGTGAGATATGGAGGTATGAAAATATATCTATATTAGACAAATTACATTTTTAAAATATATATTGTGTGTAAAACAATCGACACAAACCTGCATGGTGCTCGGTGAAACAGGTCGTTTCCCATTATCCATATCTATTAAAACACGAATGATATCTTTTTGGTGCAAGCTAATAACGAGTGATGTGAACAGATTTACCACAACTCTATACAATTTACTGCAAATTTTTAATGTTAATAATATTTTTACGTCAATATGGCTTCAATACATTAACACTATTTTAGATGAAACAGGTTTTTCTTACATTTGGACTCTACAAGAAGTACCTAATATCAATACATTTCCAAACAATTAAACAGAGACTAAAAGATCAATTCATCCAACAGTGGATGGCAGATCTTAATCTTTCGAATAAATGCCGTTCATATAGAATTTTCAAATTAAAATTTGAGCTCGAAAAATATGTGTGTACTTTGCCACCTTTAGACCAAAAAATATTTGTCGATTTAGAACATCAAACCATAGACTGCCAATTGAAAGGGGAAGATACTATGGCATCAATAGAGAAGAAAGAACATGTGATTTCTGTAATTCTGATAAAATTTGTGATGAATTCCACTTTGTACTAGAATGTAACACCCTTATTGATATACGACAAACTTTCTTACCACCCTACTGCCAAAATCATCCGAACCATATAAAAATTTCATGTCAGACACATCCTGTAACATTTCTAATGAATTAGCTAAATATCTGAAGGCTGCATTCAAGTGTTTTAATATATATATCTGAACTCTTAAAATGATTCCTTAAATATAGGCCTACAATCTTGACTAAATTTATATATGTCCTCTATTATCTGTTGTCACCTTTTTTATCTTTTTTCATGTTCACTATACCATTACACATATTTTTACCTTTTCTCATGTGGCAGCGTCGTGTCTGAAACATGGGTCTGCCGCAATATGCGCAGTACTAATGTCAAGGACACGGTGCTGCCACGGGAAGAATTAAACTAGTATTATTATATTATATGATATTATATTATATCTCTAAATATTTCATGCTGTTCTTATATTAAATAATATTGTATTTTAGATGCAGCCTATATTAAATATATATATATACATACATATATATGTTATTATAAAAAAATCATTATGTTACATCACTGTACCTCACTACCTCACATTATTTTCTGCAGTATATTTTTCTATGTATTTGAATACTTAATTTTATTACTATGTTTTATTACCTTAATTATTTACTTTTGTTATGTACTATTGCATACTCCAAGCCATATATGGCCCGAGTTTAATAAACTATTGTCTATTGTCTATTGTCTATTGTTGGTTGGTTTTGTAGCTGACTGACTGCTACATTTTATAATAATCTGGTTTAATTAGAAATGCTGAAACATGCACTTACAGAGGTAATTAATTAAGTGTTTTTTCTGTAGTCGTTTCACGCCAGTGGAGAACCAGGCCATAATCAACAACTGTCCCTCATTTCAGCTCGCGTGGGCGATAAAAAGAGCAGTTAACAAGACACTGATGTGAACCTGATATGTTCACCGTGTTCTCATGTTGGCGGAAATTCACAATACAAAATAAAGTGAAAGAATAATCAAATACGGTCATTAAACATGTTACATTGTCAAATTGTCCAGACACACTCACCTCTCGAAAATATACCTCGTTGTAGAGGAGAGAGTTTACTGTAGATAATAAGAGTGAACAGAACGCTGTGGAGTGTGATAATATCTTTATCAAGAGGATATAATTATATTGACACGACCGTGTAAAAACAGCTGCGCTTTGTGGACTGTTTTTGTCCTCTGGGAGCGTTTTCCAGCCATTTCACACTTGTCATTAAGTGTCTCGTGGGTGTTGTTTTAGACGGCACCGTTATCCCCGTCTGATTTACAACTCCGGTTATGAATGGAAATGTCTGCATCGCTTGTCAGCGTTCTTAGGACTGGATCCTTCTCTCCGTGGATGACGCCCAGCGAACACGATGCATTGAATCTATGGTGGCTCAATGGCCCAACATTAAATCGACATAGATACAATGTATTGTGCTCTCTCCCACTCGGCACAGGACGTTGTTGCGACGTTGAATCAACGTCAATGACGTTGATTAAACGTCGCAACAACGTCGTTTGTACAGTGGGCTTATATTTACTGTCGCCTGTCTGTCAGTTATTCAAAACGTTTTGAATGCAGCACATTACTTTATATATATAAGCCTATATATATATATATATATATATATATATATATATATATATATATATATATATATATATATATATTTTTTTATTATTATTATTGGGGGGGGGTGCTGTTCTCAAATATTTTAACATTTTTATTAATTAAAATACACGAATGAACGGACTAGGCACCACGTCATTTTTATTGACACACAGGATAAAGCTTGAGAAAATCAATGCATAGATCATAGTATCCTACCATAAATACATGTATGTGTTATATTTCTGATCATTCGCATTATGACACACACCTATAATCGCAGGATTCGAACCCTTGGCAGTGAGACCTAGTGGTAATTTGGAGTAAAGCATGCCAGTCGATTTTAAATAGTAATGTCATGAAAAGTTAAACAATCACACAAAATATTTTTAAACCGCAAATCTCCAACAAATGTTGAAAAATACCAGTTTAAAGCAGTATAAATTTGCATTAAAATGCAAACAAATTAGGGTATAAAAGACGCAACACCAAATACGTTAGCGCAGATGAAATAATTGTGCGTTCAGATTTTTCTGTTGTGGCCAGTCCATCATTGAGTCCAGCCGTACAGTGTGATTTAGGCACATCAGCGCTGTCACTGATAATTGATATAAATGGCCTATTTCCATGCTGGAAATGGTTCTCTCTTCTTCCAGGTGGCCAGTTAATTTTACCCACCTATTCCGATATCGTCTTTATAAATGAAATTATTAGCGCTGCCTTTGTACCTATCGGCAAAAGACAAAACCAAGACTTCTCTGCAAGACTAGTCACACGCATTGGCTCAAGGTTGCACCAGCGTTTACGTCGTCAGATGGCTCCCAAATATGCGGGAATGTAATGGAATGAAATGAATGGGGTTTTAGGCTATCTTTGTGCACATATAGGCTAAACTTGGCCAGGAGAGCCTCCTGAGGATGGTGAGATGACACTGCCCTCAAGACACAGGATCTAAAATTAGAACCCTGGCGGTCTGAGGCCAAGGTCGGTACTCGTCAGTCACGAAGGCTCCCCACAATATTGAATCTTTACGAGTGAGCGATAAAAAAACCTTTTGTCTCTTTGAAGCTTAAAAGCCAGATCCGCGAACTCCGACTTTCCAATCAGCTTTAACCACTGCACCAGGGCATCTGCCCCCCCCCCCAAAAAAAATATATATACGGAAACATCATCAAATTGACAATATATATTAACCATCAAAATTTGATTTTCTTCGGAGTGTAATATTTTGAAAGCATGATAGAAATATTGTCGCTGATTAAATGACATTGCTCTTATTACGTCATATAGAGAGTAAAGCAAAGTATTTTTATTCCGCTTCGTTCATGGCGGATAGTGTCGTACAGGGTATTTATTCCGCTTCGTTCATGGCGGATAGTGTCGTACAGGGTATTTATTCCGCTTCGTTCATGGCGGATAGTGTCGTACAGGGTATTTATTCTGCTTCGTTTATGGCGGATAGTGTCGTACAGGGTATTTATTCCGCTTCGTTCATGGCGGATAGTGTCGTACAGGGTATTTATTCTGCTTCGTTCATGGCGGATAGTGTCGTACAGGGTATTTATTCCGCTTCGTTCATGGCGGATAGTGACGTACAGGGTATTTATTCTGCTTCGTTCATGGCGGATAGTGTCGTACAGGGTATTTATTCTGCTTCGTTCATGGCGGATAGTGTCGTACAGGGTATTTATTCCGCTACGTTCATGGCGGATAGTGTCGTACAGGGTATTTATTCTGCTTTGTTCATGGCGGATAGTGTCGTACAGGGTATTTATTCCGCTTCGTTCATGGCGGATAGTGACGTACAGGGTATTTATTCTGCTTCGTTCATGGCGGATAGTGTCGTACAGGGTATTTATTCTGCTTCGTTCATGGCGGATAGTGTCGTACAGGGTATTTATTCCGCTTCGTTCATGGCGGATAGTGTCGTACAGGGTATTTATTCCGCTTCGCTCATGGCGGATAGTGTCGTACAGGGTATTTATTCCGCTTCGTTCATGGCGTATAGTGTCGTACTGGGTATTTATTCCGCTTCGTTCATGGCGGATAGTGTCGTACAGGGTATTTATTCTGCTTCGTTCATGGCGGATAGTGTCGTACAGGGTATTTGGCCTGCTTCGTTTATGGCGGATAGTGTCGTACAGGGTATTTATTCTGCTTCGTTCATGGCGGATAGTGTCGTACATGGTATTTATTCTGCTTCGTTCATGGCGGATAGTGTCGTACAGGGTATTTATTCTGCTTCGTTCATGGCGGATAGTGTCGTACAGGGTATTTATTCTGCTTCGTTCAAATAGTGTCGTACAGGGTATTTATTCCGCTTCGTTCATGGCGGATAGTGTCGTACAGGGTATTTATTCTGCTTCATCCATGGCGGATAGTGTCGTACAGGGTATTTATTCCGCTTCGTTCATGGCGGATAGTGTCGTACAGGGTATTTATTCTGCTTCGTTCATGGCGGATAGTGTCGTACAGGGTATTTATTCTGCTTCGTTCATGGTGGATAGTGTCGTACAGGGTATTTATTCCGCTTCGTTCATGGCGGATAGTGTCGTACAGGGTATGTATTCTGCTCCGTCCATGGCGGATAGTGTCGTACATGGTATTTATCCTGCTTCGTTAATGGCGAATAGTGTCGTACAGGGTATTTTTTCTGCTTCGTTCATGGCGGATAGTGTCGTACAGGGTATTTATTCTGCTTTGTTCATGGCGGATTGTGTCGTACAGGGTATTTATTCTGCTTCGTTCATGGCAGATAGTGTCGTACAGTGTATTTATTCTGCTTCGTTCATGGCGGATTGTGTCGTACAGTGTATTTATTCTGCTTCGTTCATGGCAGATAGTGTCGTACAGGGTATTTATTCCGCTTCGTTCATGGCGGATAGTGTCGTACAGGGTATTTATTCTGCTTCGTTCATGGCGGATAGTGTCGTACAGGGTATTTATTCTGCTTCGTTCATGACGGATAGTGTCGTACAGGGTATTTATTCCGCTTCGTTCATGGCGGATAGTGTCGTACAGGGTATTTATTCCGCTTCGTTCATGGCGGATAGTGTCGTACAGGGTATTTATTCCACTTCGTTTATGGCGGATAGTGTCGTACAGGGTATTTATTCCGCTTTGTTCATGGCGGATAGTGTCGTACAGGGTATTTATTCCGCTTCGTTCATGGCGGATAGTGTCGTACAGGGTATTTATTCTGCTTCGTTCATGGCGGATAGTGTCGTACAGGGTATCTATTCTGCTTCGTTCAGATAGTGTCGTACAGGGTATTTATTCCGCTTCGTTCATGGCGGATAGTGTCGTACAATGTATTTTTCTGCTTCGTTCAGATAGTGTCGTACAGGGTATTTTTTCTGCTTCGTTCAGATAGTGTCGTACAGGGTATTTATTCTGCTTCGTTCAGATAGTGTCGTACAGGGTATTTATTCTGCTTTGTTCATGGCGGATAGTGTCGTACAAGGTATTTATTCCGCTTCGTTCATGGCAGATAGTGTCGTACAGGGTATTTATTCCGCTTCGTTCATGGCGGATAGTGTCGTACAGGGTATTTATTCTGCTTCGTTCATGGCGGATAGTGTCGTACAGGGTATTTATTCTGCTTCGTTCGGATAGTGTCGTACAGGGTATTTATTCCGCCTCGTTCATGGCGGATAGTGTCGTACAGGGTATTTATTCCGCTTCGTTCATGGCGGATAGTGTCGTACAGGGTATTTATTCCGCTTCGTTCATGGCGGATTGTGTCCTACAGGGTATTTATTCCGCTTCGTTCATGGCGGATAGTGTCGTACAGGGTATTTATTCCGCTTCGTTCATGGCGGATAGTGTCGTACAGGGTATTTATTCCGCTTCGTTCATGGCGGATAGTGTCGTACAGGGTATTTATTCCGCTTCGTTCATGGCGGATAGTGTCGTACAGGGTATTTATTCCGCTTCGTTCATGGCGGATAGTGTCGTACAGGGTATTTATTCTGCTTCGTTCATGGCGGATAGTGTCGTACAGGGTATTTATTCTGCTTCGTTCAGATAGTGTCGTACAGGGTATTTATTTCGCTTCGTTCATGGCGGATAGTGTCGTACAATGTATTTTTCTGCTTCGTTCAGATAGTGTCGCACAGGGTATTTTTTCTGCTTCGTTCAGATAGTGTCGTACAGGGTATTTATTCTGCTTCGTTCAGATAGTGTCGTACAGGGTATTTATTCTGCTTCGTTCATGGCGGATAGTGTCGTACAAGGTATTTATTCCGCTACGTTCATGGCAGATAGTGTTGTACAGGGTATTCATTCCGCTTCGTTCATGGCGGATAGTGTCGTACAGGGTATTTATTCTGCTTCGTTCATGGCGGATAGTGTCGTACAGGGTATTCATTCTGCCTCGTTCGGATAGTGTCGTACAGGGTATTTATTCCGCCTCGTTCATGGCGGATAGTGTCATACAGGGTATTTTTTCTGCTTCGTTCAGATTGTGTCGTACAGGGTATTTATTCTGCTCCGCTCAGATAGTGTCGTACAGGGTATTTATTCTGCTTCGTTCAGATAGTGTCGTACAGGGTATTTATTCCGCTTCGTTCATGGCGTATAGTGTCGTACTGGGTATTTATTCCGCTTCGTTCATGGCGGATAGTGTCGTACAGGGTATTTATTCTGCTTCGTTCATGGCGGATAGTGTCGTACAGGGTATTTGGCCTGCTTCGTTTATGGCGGATAGTGTCGTACAGGGTATTTATTCTGCTTCGTTCATGGCGGATAGTGTCGTACATGGTATTTATTCTGCTTCGTTCATGGCGGATAGTGTCGTACAGGGTATTTATTCTGCTTCGTTCATGGCGGATAGTGTCGTACAGGGTATTTATTCTGCTTCGTTCAAATAGTGTCGTACAGGGTATTTATTCCGCTTCGTTCATGGCGGATAGTGTCGTACAGGGTATTTATTCTGCTTCATCCATGGCGGATAGTGTCGTACAGGGTATTTATTCCGCTTCGTTCATGGCGGATAGTGTCGTACAGGGTATTTATTCTGCTTCGTTCATGGCGGATAGTGTCGTACAGGGTATTTATTCTGCTTCGTTCATGGTGGATAGTGTCGTACAGGGTATTTATTCCGCTTCGTTCATGGCGGATAGTGTCGTACAGGGTATGTATTCTGCTCCGTCCATGGCGGATAGTGTCGTACATGGTATTTATCCTGCTTCGTTAATGGCGAATAGTGTCGTACAGGGTATTTTTTCTGCTTCGTTCATGGCGGATAGTGTCGTACAGGGTATTTATTCTGCTTTGTTCATGGCGGATTGTGTCGTACAGGGTATTTATTCTGCTTCGTTCATGGCAGATAGTGTCGTACAGTGTATTTATTCTGCTTCGTTCATGGCGGATTGTGTCGTACAGTGTATTTATTCTGCTTCGTTCATGGCAGATAGTGTCGTACAGGGTATTTATTCCGCTTCGTTCATGGCGGATAGTGTCGTACAGGGTATTTATTCTGCTTCGTTCATGGCGGATAGTGTCGTACAGGGTATTTATTCTGCTTCGTTCATGATGGATAGTGTCGTACAGGGTATTTATTCCGCTTCGTTCATGGCGGATAGTGTCGTACAGGGTATTTATTCCGCTTCGTTCATGGCGGATAGTGTCGTACAGGGTATTTATTCCACTTCGTTTATGGCGGATAGTGTCGTACAGGGTATTTATTCCGCTTTGTTCATGGCGGATAGTGTCGTACAGGGTATTTATTCCGCTTCGTTCATGGCGGATAGTGTCGTACAGGGTATTTATTCTGCTTCGTTCATGGCGGATAGTGTCGTACAGGGTATCTATTCTGCTTCGTTCAGATAGTGTCGTACAGGGTATTTATTCCGCTTCGTTCATGGCGGATAGTGTCGTACAATGTATTTTTCTGCTTCGTTCAGATAGTGTCGTACAGGGTATTTTTTCTGCTTCGTTCAGATAGTGTCGTACAGGGTATTTATTCTGCTTCGTTCAGATAGTGTCGTACAGGGTATTTATTCTGCTTTGTTCATGGCGGATAGTGTCGTACAAGGTATTTATTCCGCTTCGTTCATGGCAGATAGTGTCGTACAGGGTATTTATTCCGCTTCGTTCATGGCGGATAGTGTCGTACAGGGTATTTATTCTGCTTCGTTCATGGCGGATAGTGTCGTACAGGGTATTTATTCTGCTTCGTTCGGATAGTGTCGTACAGGGTATTTATTCCGCCTCGTTCATGGCGGATAGTGTCGTACAGGGTATTTATTCCGCTTCGTTCATGGCGGATAGTGTCGTACAGGGTATTTATTCCGCTTCGTTCATGGCGGATTGTGTCCTACAGGGTATTTATTCCGCTTCGTTCATGGCGGATAGTGTCGTACAGGGTATTTATTCCGCTTCGTTCATGGCGGATAGTGTCGTACAGGGTATTTATTCCGCTTCGTTCATGGCGGATAGTGTCGTACAGGGTATTTATTCCGCTTCGTTCATGGCGGATAGTGTCGTACAGGGTATTTATTCCGCTTCGTTCATGGCGGATAGTGTCGTACAGGGTATTTATTCTGCTTCGTTCATGGCGGATAGTGTCGTACAGGGTATTTATTCTGCTTCGTTCAGATAGTGTCGTACAGGGTATTTATTTCGCTTCGTTCATGGCGGATAGTGTCGTACAATGTATTTTTCTGCTTCGTTCAGATAGTGTCGCACAGGGTATTTTTTCTGCTTCGTTCAGATAGTGTCGTACAGGGTATTTATTCTGCTTCGTTCAGATAGTGTCGTACAGGGTATTTATTCTGCTTCGTTCATGGCGGATAGTGTCGTACAAGGTATTTATTCCGCTACGTTCATGGCAGATAGTGTTGTACAGGGTATTCATTCCGCTTCGTTCATGGCGGATAGTGTCGTACAGGGTATTTATTCTGCTTCGTTCATGGCGGATAGTGTCGTACAGGGTATTCATTCTGCCTCGTTCGGATAGTGTCGTACAGGGTATTTATTCCGCCTCGTTCATGGCGGATAGTGTCATACAGGGTATTTTTTCTGCTTCTTTCAGATTGTGTCGTACAGGGTATTTATTCTGCTCCGCTCAGATAGTGTCGTACAGGGTATTTATTCTGCTTCGTTCAGATAGTGTCGTACAGGGTATTTATTCTGCTTCGTTCAGATAGTGTCGTACAGGGTATTTTTTCTGCTTCGTTCATGGCGGATAGTGTCGTACAGGGTATTTATTCTGCTTCGTTCATGGCGGATAGTGTCGTACAGGGTATTTATTCTGCTTCGTTCATGGCGGATAGTGTCGTACAGGGTATTTAGCCTGCTTCGTTTATGGCGGATAGTGGCGTACAGGGTATTTATTCTGCTTCGTTCATGGCGGATAGTGTCGTACATGGTATTTATTCTGCTTCGTTCATGGCGGATAGTGTCGTACAGGGTATTTATTCTGCTTCGTTCATGGCGGATAGTGTCGTACAGGGTATTTATTCTGCTTCGTTCAAATAGTGTCGTACAGGGTATTTATTCCGCTTCGTTCATGGCGGATAGTGTCGTACAGGGTATTTATTCTGCTTCATCCATGGCGGATAGTGTCGTACAGGGTATTTATTCCGCTTCGTTCATGGCGGATAGTGTCGTACAGGGTATTTATTCTGCTTCGTTCATGGCGGATAGTGTCGTACAGGGTATTTATTCTGCTTCGTTCATGGTGGATAGTGTCGTACAGGGTATTTATTCCGCTTCGTTCATGGCGGATAGTGTCGTACAGGGTATGTATTCTGCTCCGTCCATGGCGGATAGTGTCGTACATGGTATTTATCCTGCTTCGTTAATGGCGAATAGTGTCGTACAGGGTATTTTTTCTGCTTCGTTCATGGCGGATAGTGTCGTACAGGGTATTTATTCTGCTTTGTTCATGGCGGATTGTGTCGTACAGGGTATTTATTCTGCTTCGTTCATGGCAGATAGTGTCGTACAGTGTATTTATTCTGCTTCGTTCATGGCGGATTGTGTCGTACAGTGTATTTATTCTGCTTCGTTCATGGCAGATAGTGTCGTACAGGGTATTTATTCCGCTTCGTTCATGGCGGATAGTGTCGTACAGGGTATTTATTCTGCTTCGTTCATGGCGGATAGTGTCGTACAGGGTATTTATTCTGCTTCGTTCATGATGGATAGTGTCGTACAGGGTATTTATTCCGCTTCGTTCATGGCGGATAGTGTCGTACAGGGTATTTATTCCGCTTCGTTCATGGCGGATAGTGTCGTACAGGGTATTTATTCCACTTCGTTTATGGCGGATAGTGTCGTACAGGGTATTTATTCCGCTTTGTTCATGGCGGATAGTGTCGTACAGGGTATTTATTCCGCTTCGTTCATGGCGGATAGTGTCGTACAGGGTATTTATTCTGCTTCGTTCATGGCGGATAGTGTCGTACAGGGTATCTATTCTGCTTCGTTCAGATAGTGTCGTACAGGGTATTTATTCCGCTTCGTTCATGGCGGATAGTGTCGTACAATGTATTTTTCTGCTTCGCTCAGATAGTGTCGTACAGGGTATTTTTTCTGCTTCGTTCAGATAGTGTCGTACAGGGTATTTATTCTGCTTCGTTCAGATAGTGTCGTACAGGGTATTTATTCTGCTTCGTTCATGGCGGATAGTGTCGTACAAGGTATTTATTCCGCTTCGTTCATGGCAGATAGTGTCGTACAGGGTATTTATTCCGCTTCGTTCATGGCGGATAGTGTCGTACAGGGTATTTATTCTGCTTCGTTCATGGCGGATAGTGTCGTACAGGGTATTTATTCTGCTTCGTTCGGATAGTGTCGTACAGGGTATTTATTCCGCCTCGTTCATGGCGGATAGTGTCGTACAGGGTATTTTTTCTGCTTCGTTCAGATAGTGTCGTACAGGGTATTCATTCTGCTCCGCTCAGATAGTGTCGTACAGGATATTTATTCTGCTTCGTTCAGATAGTGTCGTAAAGGGTATTTATTCTGCTTCGTTCAGATAGTGTCGTACAGGGTATTTATTCCGCTTCGTTCATGGCGGATAGTGTCGTACAGGGTATTTATTCCGCTTCGTTCATGGCGGATAGTGTCGTACAGGGTATTTATTCTGCTTCGTTCATGGCGGATAGTGTCGTACAGGGTATTTAGCCTGCTTCGTTCAGATAGTGTCGTACAGGGTATTTATTCTGCTTCGTTCATGGCGGATAGTGTCGTACAGGGTATTTATTCCGCTTCGTTCATGGCGGATAGTGTCGTACAGGGTATTTATTCCGCTTCGTTCATGGCGGATAGTGTCGTACAGGGTATTTATTCTGCTTCGTTCATGGCGGATAGTGTCGTACAGGGTATTTAGCCTGCTTCGTTTATGGCGGATAGTGACGTACAGGGTATTTATTTCGCTTCGTTCATGGCGGATAGTGTCGTACAGGGTATTTAGCCTGCTTCGTTTATGGCGGATAGTGACGTACAGGGTATTTATTCCGCTTCGTTCATGGCGGATAGTGTCGTACAGGGTATTTATTCTGCTTCGTTCATGGCGGATAGTGTCGTACAGGGTATTTATCCCGCTTCGTTCATGGCGGATAGTGTCGTACAGGGTATTTATTCTGCTTCGTTCATGGCGGATTGTGTCCTACAGGGTATTTATTCCGCTTCGTTCATGGCGGATAGTGTCGTACAGGGTATTTATCCCGCTTCGTTCATGGCGCATAGTGTCGTACAGGGTATTTATTCCGCTTCGTTCATGGCGGATTGTGTCCTACAGGGTATTTATTCCGCTTCGTTCATGGCGGATAGTGTCGTACAGGGTATTTATTCCGCTTCGTTCATGGCGGATAGTGTCGTACAGAGTATTTATTCCGCTTCGTTCATGGCGGATAGTGTCGTACAGGGTATTTATTCCGCTTCGTTCATGGCGGATAGTGTCGTACAGGGTATTTATTCCGCTTCGTTCATGGCGGATAGTGTCGTACAGGGTATTTATTCTGCTTCGTTCATGGCGGATAGTGTCGTACAGGGTATTTATTCTGCTTCGTTCAGATAGTGTCGTACAGGGTATTTATTTCGCTTCGTTCATGGCGGATAGTGTCGTACAATGTATTTTTCTGCTTCGTTCAGATAGTGTCGCACAGGGTATTTTTTCTGCTTCGTTCAGATAGTGTCGTACAGGGTATTTATTCTGCTTGGTTCAGATAGTGTCGTACAGGGTATTTATTCTGCTTCGTTCATGGCGGATAGTGTCGTACAAGGTATTTATTCCGCTACGTTCATGGCAGATAGTGTTGTACAGGGTATTCATTCCGCTTCGTTCATGGCGGATAGTGTCGTACAGGGAATTTATTCTGCTTCGTTCATGGCGGATAGTGTCGTACAGGGTATTCATTCTGCTTCGTTCGGATAGTGTCGTACAGGGTATTTATTCCGCCTCGTTCATGGCGGATAGTGTCATACAGGGTATTCATTCTGCTTCGTTCGGATAGTGACGTACAGGGTATTTATTTCGCTTCGTTCATGGCGGATAGTGTCGTACAGGGTATTTAGCCTGCTTCGTTTATGGCGGATAGTGACGTACAGGGTATTTATTCCGCTTCGTTCATGGCGGATAGTGTCGTACAGGGTATTTATTCTGCTTCGTTCATGGCGGATAGTGTCGTACAGGGTATTTATCCCGCTTCGTTCATGGCGGATAGTGTCGTACAGGGTATTTATTCTGCTTCGTTCATGGCGGATTGTGTCCTACAGGGTTTTTATTCCGCTTCGTTCATGGCGGATAGTGTCGTACAGGGTATTTATCCCGCTTCGTTCATGGCGGATAGTGTCGTACAGGGTATTTATTCCGCTTCGTTCATGGCGGATTGTGTCCTACAGGGTATTTATTCCGCTTCGTTCATGGCGGATAGTGTCGTACAGGGTATTTATTCCGCTTCGTTCATGGCGGATAGTGTCGTACAGGGTATTTATTCCGCTTCGTTCATGGCGGATAGTGTCGTACAGGGTATTTATTCCGCTTCGTTCATGGCGGATAGTGTCGTACAGGGTATTTATTCCGCTTCGTTCATGGCGGATAGTGTCGTACAGGGTATTTATTCTGCTTCGTTCATGGCGGATAGTGTCGTACAGGGTATTTATTCTGCTTCGTTCAGATAGTGTCGTACAGGGTATTTATTTCGCTTCGTTCATGGCGGATAGTGTCGTACAATGTATTTTTCTGCTTCGTTCAGATAGTGTCGCACAGGGTATTTTTTCTGCTTCGTTCAGATAGTGTCGTACAGGGTATTTATTCTGCTTGGTTCAGATAGTGTCGTACAGGGTATTTATTCTGCTTCGTTCATGGCGGATAGTGTCGTACAAGGTATTTATTCCGCTACGTTCATGGCAGATAGTGTTGTACAGGGTATTCATTCCGCTTCGTTCATGGCGGATAGTGTCGTACAGGGTATTTATTCTGCTTCGTTCATGGCGGATAGTGTCGTACAGGGTATTCATTCTGCTTCGTTCGGATAGTGTCGTACAGGGTATTTATTCCGCCTCGTTCATGGCGGATAGTGTCATACAGGGTATTTATTCTGCTCCGCTCAGATAGTGTCGTACACGGTATTTATTCTGCTTCGTTCAGATATTGTCGTACAGGGTATTTATTCTGCTTCGTTCAGATAGTGTCGTACAGGGTATTTTTTCTGCTTCGTTCATGGCGGATAGTGTCGTACAGGGTATTTATTCTGCTTCGTTCATGGCGGATAGTGTCGTACAGGGTATTTATTCTGCTTCGTTCAGATAGTGTCGTACAGGGTATTTATTCTGCTTCGTTCAGATAGTGTCGTACAGGGTATTTATTCCGCTTCGTTCATGGCGGATAGTGTCGTACAGGGTATTTATTCCGCTTCGCTCATGGCGGATAGTGTCGTACAGGGTATTTATTCTGCTTCGTTCAGATAGTGTCGTACAGGGTATTTATTCCGCTTCGTTCATGGCGGATAGTGTCGTACAGGGTATTTATTCTGCTTCGTTCATGGCGGATAGTGTCGTACAGGGTATTTATTCTGCTTCGTTCATGGCGGATAGTGTCGTACAGGGTATTTATTCTGCTCCGTTCATGGCGGATAGTGTCGTATAGGGTATTTATTCTGCTTCGTTCATGGCGGATAGTGTCGTACAGGGTATTTATTCCGCTTCGTTCATGGCGGATAGTGTCGTACAGGGTATTTATTTCGCTTCGTTCATGGCGGATAGTGTCGTACAGGGTATTTTTTCTGCTTCGTTCAGATAGTGTCGCACAGGGTATTTTTTCTGCTTCGTGAGGATAGTGTCGTACAGGGTATTTATTCTGCTTCGCTCAGATAGTGTCGTACAGGGTATTTATTCCGCTTCGTTCATGGCGGATAGTGTCGTACAGGGTATTTATTCTGCTTCGTTCATGGCGGATAGTGTCGTACAGGGTATTTATTCCGCTTCGTTCATGGCGGATAGTGTCGTACAGAGTATTTTTTCTGCTTCGTTCAGATAGTGTCGTACAGGGTATTTATTCTGCTTCGCTCAGATAGTGTCGTACAGGGTATTTATTCTGCTTTGTTCAGATAGTGTCGTACAGGGTATTTATTCTGCTTCGTTCAGATAGTGTCGTACTGGGTATTTATTCTGCTTCGTTCATGGCGTATAGTGTCGTACAGGGTATTTATTCTGCTTCGTTCATGGCGGATAGTGTCGTACAGGGTATTTATTCTGCTTCGTTCAGATAGTGTCGTACAGGGTATTTATTCTGCTTCGTTCATTGCGGATAGTGTCGTACAGGGTATTTATCCTGCTTCGTTCAGATAGTGTCGTACAGGGTATTTATTCTGCTTCATTCAGATAGTGTCGTACAGGGTATTTATTCTGCTTCGTTCATTGCGGATAGTGTCGTACAGGGTATTTATTCTGCTTCGTTCAGATAGTGTCGTACAGGGTATTTATTCTGCTTCGTTTATTGCGGATAGTGTCGTACAGGGTATTTATTCCACTTCGCTCATGGCGGATAGTGTCGTACAGGGTATTTATTCCGCTTCGCTCATGGCGGATAGTGTCGTACAGGGTATTTTTTCTGCTTCGTTCAGATAGTGTCGTACAGGGTAATTATTCCGCTTCGTTCATTGCGGATAGTGTCGTACAGGGTATTTATTCTGCTTCGTTCATGGCGGATAGTGTCGTACAGGGTATTTATTCTGCTTCGTTCAGATAGTGTCGTACAGGGTATTTATTCCGCTTCGTTCATGGCGGATAGTGTCGTACAGGGTATTTATTCTGCTTCGTTCATGGCGGATAGTGTCGTACAGGGTATTTATTCTGCTTCGTTCATGGAGGATAGTGTCGTACAGGGTATTTATTCTGCTTCGTTCATGGCGGATAGTGTCGTACAGGGTATTTATTCTGCTTCGTTCATGGCGGATAGTGTCGTACAGGGTATTTATTCCGCTTCGTTCATGGCGGATAGTGTCGTACAGGGTATTTATTCTGCTTCGTTCAGAGAGTGTCGTACAGGGTATTTATTCTGCTTCGTTCAGATAGTTCCGTACACGGTATTTATTCTGCTTCGTTCATGGCGGATAGTGTCGTACAGGGTATTTATTCCGCTTCGTTCATGGCGGATAGTGTCGTACAGGGTATTTATTCCGCTTCGTTCATGGCGGATAGTGTCGTACAGGGTATTTATTCCGCTTCGTTCATGGCGGATAGTGACGTACAGGGTATTTTTTGAATCTCTAGATAGATTGATATTAGGCGTAGTATTACATACATTTTTTTTGTCACAAGCCTCGACACAGAGTTTCGGAGTCGTAGATTTGTTGCGAGGAAAGTGTAACATAATGATCTTTTATGACATTAATATTAACCCCTACAACGCTGAAATATTTTTGCAAAAAAAAACAGGGAAACAAAAGGGCTTTTTTCAACTTAAAAATCATCATAAATGTCTTATATCAGTTAGCTCTTTCTGATTCATTTGAATACCTATAGTAGATTCACTCTGAGAAAAAACTCATAGCAAAATAAGCAGTAGATTCACTTTCAGAAAAATGTTCATAGTAAAACAAACATTATGCGCACTCCCAGAGAAAAAATTAAAGGTGTGTTGGTATTTAAAAAATAGATATATTCCAGGTATATATGTATGAGCACAGCTTCTTATTATGTGTTACCATGCAGAGGCGGACCTTTAAGAATAACATTTTCCTAATATCACTCAGTACATTAACGTTACAGTCACACAGTGGGTAATCAAGCCTTGCAGCGTGAGGACTTTAATCGTCAGAATCTGAGGTATGTAGACGTCAGATTTTGACGTCTAAAGTTGATCCCCGCACTGTAAGAGTAAACATTTTCATAATGACCGTAGACCCATGAGATAGGTATTCAAATGAATCAGAAAGAGCTAACTAAAACTTTTACAATGGTTTCAAATTGAAAAAAACTTTGGTTTTCGCGGTTTGTAAAAACATAATTCAGCGCCTAAAGGGTTAGGCCTAAGATTAATCTAGGATTCAGCATGCTCTTGACATTTGCTCGCAATTGTATTAGAGGCTGACATGCGTGTGGCGTCTTGCTCATCATTCACATATGACTTTCCAGCTTTTTTTGTTTTTAATTAATTTCAGATGTTTAAAATTAGCGTTATGATATACTTCAGGTAATTAATTTTGCTTGTATTAAGATACATAGGTCAATACATTCCAATCTATATTTTCTTGGTATTTACTTCTTGGCTATATATACTGGTAATATAAAAGGGAATGATGTTAGAAGAGTTATGTAGCACTTAGCTGTTACATTAACGTGCCTCTACTGGATACCTCATAATCATTTGAGAAACCGTAGCGGAGTCCAGTAATTGCCGACGACGACCGAATTCGGCAATTGCATGCAAATCCTACTCCCTGCGTCCGACAACTTGGTGGCCTGGTGTGACAATTAGGCCATATTTAAATATATCAAGAGCATGTGAAAAATGAAATTGCCTCATTTACGGCTTACCATTTTAGGGACGAGATGTTAAACATATTCAAAATGTTAAATGAAAAATATTTGTGTTTTGTTTTTAACTTCAAATTTGTAATACTGCGTTGTATAAAGATACAATGTGTTCTAAAAAAAAGCTAATACAAAATAACGAAGGAATGTAGGCATACGTACATTACCATTGACGCGTATTATAATCGATTTACATAAATTATACTGCTTCTAAAAGTAGAAAAATAATGTTCGTGGAATTTTAAAAAGTACACAGACACAACTCCGTGCATAACTGCATTACCCATTTTCCTCTTATTCTGTGAGTTTTTATAGCGTGTCAGCTTTTTGTTTGTAAGCTTGTTACTAAGCTCATTTCCCAGCTTGTTTCATCTCGCCGCGATGCACCTCTTAAAAAAAATGGCATCCCCTCACGATGTGGCAATCGTGTAAATGTTGTTTTTTGTGGAAAATAATCAAAGTCATCGTGGGACGTGGATCAAATGTGGGTTCAGTGTCATGCCAACGTCTAAGCCGTTGGCATGACACTGAACCCACATTTTTTGTGTCTGAGATCAGAGGTGGAGTTGACAGTGTAGATAGATCGCACGTCGTATTTCTTCCTTATGATCCCGACTGATAATTAACCCCGTAAGCCAACACGATGCATTCAAGCATCATTTTACATCCCTGAAAACAGACCTAATTTTCCTACAACCGAGGGTTTTAGAACGAAAATTTCCATGAAACTGGTTTACAATACGTGGTAATTTTCTTAAATTTTTAAACCACATCAAATCATCTTCATCCACTACAAGACGAGAATTGCGACAGCAATTCGCGACTTGTAGTGGATGAAGATGACAATGGTAAATTCAGGCTTGAAAGGGTTGAATCCTTTCCGACACGAGATTTCCCGGTGTGGATCACACGGAGTCATTCAGTCACATCTGATGGAAGCTACGGGGTGCAGCAGAGAAGGAGATTGTGGTACTGCATGGAGGGGGCAGGCGACTGCTCAGTACTCCTCAAAGCCGGGGTGGAGTCTGGTGCAGTGCTTAGCGCTGGCACCTGTCACGCTGGAGCATCATAGTTCGTCCCACCTCTCCACGTGTACCGACTACTTGTTGAATACACACTACTATTTGTCGCCATCGTGTCGTCTACGTGTCGTCTACGCGTCGTCTCCATATTGCACCGCAATCCGGGATGAATCTGGCCTGGTCCGAATTTTTTTTAATGTGATCACCCAATCTTCACTGGGCGATGACGTCAAATTATGAAGTCTTCTAGCGTGGATGTGGGGTTATATTAATCTTAACTCACACAAATCAGCCTCATTAATAACATTACAATGAAAAACATAAGACTGTTTAGACCGCCTACTAGTCTAACATCTGTAAGAGCTTCACATCGTTTATTTCACAGTCCATGTCTTGCCTCCATTTATTGCAAAATTAGACAACAATTATTGGTTAGATCAATTTGGATACACAAAAACGCGATACTTTTAATGACGAAAGTTATTTTCCTATAGTTTACTGACTTGTGTGCTCGTTGGACTTCCTTGCATCATGACTGACTAGGGAATCATGCGTTCTCGTCCAATCACGTGTTTGTTTTGTTTCGCTACTGACTAATAAACTCGCTACTTTATTCATTAGCTCCTTACAGTGGCTTACTCACTGGTATCCACGAGTTAATCCTGAGTGGGCACACAATATACAAGACGTATCATTCTCATTGTGCGTGGATTCTAGTTTCATATGATTATGGTATTTGATTCCCAGTTTATTCCCGTGTCTTTTTTTTGCACGCGAGTTTAGCATCTTTCGACCAAAACATAAAAAGCCTATGTTAGATTGATATTTCAGTATGTGATGAAGTTTACTGTGACATTTGTTTAATTTGTCTAGGCACACAAAACATAACAGACGCCGTCTTATGATCGTTTTGCGTGGATTCAAGTTTTCAAAATAACCCTGCCCGTGTTTTAACCGTTAAAGCGCCAAATTAAATAATTTAAATTTTTACTCACTTGAAGTTGTGTCTCGCTACCGCGACCCACAACTTCAAGCGAGTAAAAATGACCCGTATTTGTTTAATTTGAGTCTACGCATTGGCAAATCTTGATGTAGGAACATTCATGTCATAATCAATAAATGTGATTAAACTTTCTAATAAAACATATGCTAATAATCGACTTTAGTGGTGCTTAACGCTGTAAGGCTACAGTTAACATGTTTTAATCGAAGTCTATAAAATCTATTTTTGTCTGATATTTCAGGATGTGATGAAGTTTATGGTGACATTTGTGCCGATCTTCATGGCGTTCATGGTCGGCATGTACAACATGTACTGGTACTATGAGCCATCTGTCAGGCGACAGGTGGAAACGTTTGACCACAACATCAAAACCAAAGCTGAGAAAGGATTCGGCAAGTATGTGCCTCTTTTAGCATCTGTTTAGTAAATACATCGTTCCAATTATATAAATATCGCAGTTGACTACCATAGCATCACCGGTGAAAAACTGTGAAATCACCGAAGTATAAGGTTATGATTGATAAACTATTTACGGTGATTCACCTTTCGTTTTGCGGTCCATCGTATTTTAGCACCCGTTGACCCTTTAACTTTTAAAGCGCTGAATTTTTTTTTATAAAAACCTTGGTAACCACTTTGATATCATCATAAATGTCTTATTCAGCTCTTTCCGATTCATTTGAATATCTATATTATGGGTCTACGACCATTATAAATATGTTTACTCTTACTGCGCAGGGATCGACTTTAGACGTCAGAATCTGACGTCTACAGACGTCAGATTGTGACGTCTAAAGTCGATCCCCGCGCTGTAAGGGTTAAACTGCTGAAATATTTTTGTATAAACCGAGAGATGAAATGATATTTGTCAATTTGAAATCATCATAAACGTCTTTGTCAGCTGTTTCTGCTTTATTTGAATACCTATGTTATGGGTCTAAGGTCATTATACATATTTTACTCTTTGAGTCTAAAAAGGGTCGCCGCGCTGCAAGAGATATTTTAGTATTGTAACACTGCAATTTGAGCTATCCACGGAAAATTTGCGTGGCAAGTTTTACATTGCATTCAGTTGTTTGCCATACTCTTAGGCAGCATGGACCGATGTAATATAATTATGGAGGATGCATGGTTATCATTGTGCCAAATACACATGCTTTACTACTTTGACATTGATAACTTTTTGAAATGATTTAAATTATTGTGATTTTTATCAGATTTCAAAATATCCAAGAATTATTTTCCGTGCAGTACGAAAAAAGAATAATTTATTATCGTCTCTTTTCGTTCACTTGAACATGTTGAAACGTTTCTTTTTCAGTCTTGAATACACTTTTCGCACCATCTACTGGGCTCTGTTTGGGTTGAGTAACAGTGAGAATGTGGAGCTGAACAGAGGCTATAAGAGTCGTTTCACTGAGAGTGTAGGCTATCTGGTGTTTGGAGTGTATAACTGGGGAGCTGTGATCATTCTACTCAACATGCTCATAGCCATGATGACTCGCTCATTTGAGAAAATCACTGTGAGTTTGGTGTTTATTAATTTTGATCGTTAACTGTCTATTTTCATTTTTTCCTAGCAACAATATCGACAAGTCTGATATATGCAGTGTCCCACCCAAGATTACCATTTGGCGGGAAACATATATTTTATATAAGTTGTATATAAAAATTACCTTTTACATAGAATATTATCCTGGATATTAAACATAGTAAGGGGGATGGTCACATGTATTTGACATCCATGCACACAATTTTACCTACAATCGCATAATTGTACAATAATACTGCATATATTTGTGTATATAAAGCCTAATAATAATAAAAAAATATTAACCCCAAAAAATGATTTATGTTCATTAGAAAAGTTAAGATTTATCTTAAGATTTATATTAAATTTTGCAATGAAAATAAAAGAAGCATAGATAATCTCAATCTTAACCCTTTAACCTCCGGTCTCGATTATATATTTTTTTTCATTATTTAATACCACATTAAGTAACACACTTCAAACAAGTTAAAGATAAAGCTTGAGATCAATTAGGAAGATTTGAAAATAGTTAACCTTCATTTTGTCAATAATTGTCACTCACTTTAATTTGTGGATCGCGTCAGCGAGACACAACTTCAAGTGAGTGAAAATTCCAATTAAATAACTCGGCGGTTAGGGATTAAGATGGGCCCAGATTTAAACAAGTAAGAACAGCTGTAAATGACAACAGTCCAGAGTATAGTGTGAATTTGTAGTCAATAATTTGAAGTTGTCAATCGCGTCAGAAACTAGCGGCTTCAAATGAAGGGGAAATATGAAAATATGCCTACCATTTAACTCACATGCTTGACGTTTAATACATTAAAATAGTTTTGTTATGGTTTTGATTAGAATACTTCCAATCTCATAATACATTTCACATTTCTTGATAGAAAACAATCTCCTCCCTTTCGTTAAAATCCGAATATTAATTATAAAAAAGTATTCAGGGATCGCTTAACATTTCATGTTTATGTTCTGAAAACAAGTATGAACATAAAAAATAACCACGTCGCCAATCATTTTGATGACTATGTCAATTTTATCATATTTGGGAGATTTAGTATCAATGCCCTTTTTGCAAATTTCTATTTTTCTGGTCATATATAATTATTTGAAAATTCCATATAACTGTACTGTCCAATGTGAATTTTACTACATTCCAGCAAACACAAAACATTTGTATGATATTTGTACAACCCGCCACAACGTCTTCGATGTTGGTTCAGCATTGCACAAATATTATACAAATGATTTGTGTTCGCTGGGATGTAGATGTTGTTTTGTGTATATAAAATTCTATTTCAGCTTATAGGCCTATTAATATATTCTAAATAATCCATCACTATTCATGCCCAGTATATTTTGATTTACATATGATGTGTGTCATCCCAGCAAACACAAAACATTTGTATAACAGTTATACAACGTCGGCCCAACGTCTTCGACGTTGGGCCGACATTCTATAAATGTTATACAAATGTTGTGTGTTTGCTGGGATGAAGTATGACCGATCTGCTGATTATCAACTTAAGACTTTTTGTTGTGCAGTGTAGTCAAGACATTGAGTGGAAGTTTACCCGCTCCCGTCTCTACATGGATTACATCAGACCTGGATCCAGCCTCCCGGTGCCGTTCAACCTGATCCCGAACCCTAAGTTCCTGGGCCGGGTACTGAGTACCATGATCCGCAGATGCTGCTGTCTGCCATGTAAGGTTAATAAAGGTCGCCGCTATAAGACGACCATTGAGGCTCCCCAGTTCTCACTGAATGGTGCTGCCAGTCTACTCATTGGACAGGTGAGATCCCCTTAGCCGTAACCCATATCCTGCTGAGTTAATTTTTTTCAATTTCCACCCACTTGAAGTTGTGTCTCGCTACCGCGACCCACAACTTCAAATGGATGAAAATTATTCTTATTTGTTTGATTTCAGCACAAATATTTGAAAATTTTGATGTTTAGACGCACGTTTCGTTCCCAATTACAGTGGTCACGTTATAAAACAGATTAAAAACGACAATAGTCGTGATCAGCATGATAAGGGTTAACCCTTATTCTGCTGATCACCACTATTGTCGTTTTTAATCTGTTTATTTGTCGACCAAATCACTGATATTGGGAATGAAATGTGTGTCTACATGTTAAGATTTGCAAACATTTATACTCAAATTAAACAGATATGACTGATTTTCAACCACTTGAATTTGTGGGTCACGGTAGCGAGACACAAATTCAAATGGGTGAAAAATTAATAAATAAATTTAGCAAGATAAAGGTAAAAGCGCTGAATTTTTTTGTGTATATACCATGGAGACTAGAGGTTTTTACAATTTGAAATGATCATATGTGTCTTAGTTAGCTCTTTCCGATTCTTTTGAATACCTATGTTATGGGTCTACGGCCATTAGAAATATTTTAGTTCTTTCAGTGCGAGGACTGTCTGTATGCGTCAGATTTTGACTTATAAAGACGGCTCCGCGCTGAAAGGGTTAAATCACAGTTATTGGAGAGAAATGAGTGCTTAAACATCAATATTTACAATGTTTGGTTTGAAATTAAGTAAATATGAGTAATTTTCACAGACTTAGAGGGCAAATGCGAAGGGGTTTGAAAAATGAACTCTTAGCGTTAAGTTATAGATTAACCAACACTTTTAGCGACGGCTATTAAAAATATACAAAAAGATTTTCTTTTAATTAAGATGATATTTTGTTTGAGAGCTGACTGGTTGTATTACCCATGCCAAATTCAATCAATATTACTGGTTGAATAATAATTTCCCTGATTTGAAGTATACATTGACGGAAACATCCAATAATGCCGCCACCTTCATGCGACAGTCAACAAACATTCTCATTTTACCTAAATTATATCATCTAAAAAGCAATTCTGATAGATATGTTTTCAATATTCAGAGTTATACTAAATTTGAACGAGATGAAATTCTTTGTATTTGACCTTTTAAATTGTGGGTTGCGGCTGCGCGACACGACTTAAAGGTGTGGTCAAGTGTCAAAATTCGCTGGACAAGGGTCCCCCAGAAGGCAATAGTGCCCGTGGGTAGGCCAAGCCCTATTCCATAATAATACTAAATATGCGTTTCATACCCAAAGCCTCATTAAGAGCAAGTTCTCAAATCACAGCAAGTTCATATATACTTGAGCGACATCTATGAGTTAATAATTCAAAGCTCTTTGCCCTTGCCCCTACTTGGTCGCTGGCTTGCAAACACACTGACTGTATTACTGCTGGGATGTTGAAACTGTTTGACCCCAAGTTTGTATTGACATCCCAGTAAACACAAAACATTTGCATGACTTTATGCAATGTTGGACCAACGTCGAAGACGTTGGGCCGACGTTGTATAAATGTTATACAAATGTCTTGTGTTTGCTGGAGCAGGAGGACTTTTTCTCAAACATTGTACATTTATTCAATGTTGGTTCAATGTTGGGCCAGCGTCGCAGACGTTGGCCTAGCATTAAAACAGCATTGGATCAATGTCTCGTTTAAGTAGTATCTTGTAATCAGTTCAGTGGCTATATTAATGCCGTCAATCTGTACTCAATAGGCTACTGTTGGCCTACACTTTACCGTCCCAGGCATGTGCGTTTTGCAGTTGAATAATTCTTTAAGGTGGGAGAAAATATAATTAAAATAACTTAGCGGAGAAAGGGTTAACACTATCCTTTCTAGGCCCGTATATATATTTATACGGTTTTTATATTTCTAACTAACCCTATTTTTTGTCATTTGAACCTGGAAATTGCGTTAGATGAACGAAAATAAAAACAAACAACCCTTGTCCTGCTAGGTCATTTTATATCATATTTCAAAATAAACAAATGCACTGAAATTGAAAAAAATATGTAAATGGACAGTTAATAAAATAATTTAAATCTAATTTAAAAAATAAGTACTTTTCATAAATAGAGATATTTTTCGATATTTAAAGTTTAAATCACCCTGACAATTCCCATGTCAAACGAGTGGAAAATAAAAACTCTCAATTCAACACAACGACGGTAAAGTTTTCGGTACTGTGAGCTTTATTTTAATCTTCAAACTAATAAATAAAGTAATAACTAGTTTGTGCTAGATACTCAGCAAATCAAATAATTTAATTTGGGAGTAGTATATTTTATTGTTATTTTGTTCGCAATTGGAAACTGAAATTGAGTCCGCAATTCTAACTTGAATGAATAAACAAGGGTGTCCATTCAGCAATGCAACCTGGGTAAGATTTGTCCGGTAATATTAACAGAACAAGTTAATTTTCTGGCTATAGACTGATATCTAGACAAAATTTATGCTGAGGTTATAAACTTGAGACAGTTGTGCCATACCAGCACTGAGGTTAAAGCTGAAGTCAATATATCTTCAACCCTTAAAGCGCTGATAATTTCTGTATGATCTATAGAAACCAAAGGTTTTTTTTTTAATTTGAAATTATTATAAATGTCTTAGTTAGGGATGTTGCAAAGATAAAAAAAGGAAGTGGTTGGGTGGGTCCAGGGCCATATTTTGGATAGGAAATTGGAAAACCAAGAAAATTGTTTAAAATCTTCGATAATTATTGGTTTCCAAAAAAAATTTGGTTGGGGGGGGCGTCGGTGGGTGACGCGAACTCTATCCAAATTTTGTTTAGATGTCTGAATTTTTTTAAACTTTGCAAGGCCCCTTAGCTCCTTTCGTATGTATGTTAAGGGTCTACGGTCATTAGAAATATTTTTATTCTTACAGCTCCGGGAGCGACTTTAGTCGTCAGAATCTGACGACTAAAGTCGATCCCCGAGCTGTAAGAATAAATCGGTAATTCCATTGTGTTTAGTAGTCAGTGAGTCAAATATAATTTTAAGAAGGTTTGTGTTGACTAATCTATTGAACCATTTCAGTTTAAATGAACTTGAATAAAATAATATAAAACAAGATTAATAGACTTACAAGAGCACAGATGAAATAAACATCGGCTGACCAAATACATACACTTGGCCTAGCAGCCACTCAATCCAAACATGATATTATCCCCCTATTATCTGAGCAACAAGAAACCGCTCATACAGTAGGCCTACTACTCACCAGGTGGGGCCTCGGTGAGATTAAGCTCTATGTCAATCACTAGGTGGATCTTCTTCCCTCACCAGATGTTTCTGATCCAGTGATAGACCAGTGAGTGATGTGTTGCATTAAAATATTTTAACCCTATCAGCGCCGGGACTGTGGACGTCAGATTCTGACGTCTAAAGACAGCCCTAGCACTGAAAGAATTAAAAATATTTATAATGGTTTTAGACCCATAACATGTGTATTCAAATAAAGCGGTAAAAGCTAACTAAGACATCTATGAAGATTTCAAATTGTAAAGGAACATTTGGTCTCCTGGTTTATACAACGGAATACTATATCACGATACTTATGATCATTTTTGCACTTATTTCAGCCACTTATGATCATTTTTGCACTTATTTCAGCCAATTATGATCATTTTTGCACTTATTTCAGCCACTTATGATCATTTTTGCACTTATTTCAGCCACTTATGATCATTTTTGCGCTTATTTCAGCCACTTCTGATCATTTTTGCACTTATTTCAGCCACTGGACACAGACATAGACAGAAAGTTACGGTTGGGAGCCTCTAACTTTGAGATGAGACAGAGATCAGAGAGTACTTGTGATGCCTTTGATATCTATGACTACAAGGTCAGATTTATACAGATTGACTACTAGTCTTCTGCACTGCAAGTGTCATATGTCCCAGTATAAAATAAACCCAAAGATTATAAATGGACAATTACGTATCCCGATTAAACCTTCATTATATATTGCGATCTTTCAAATATGATTCACTGAATTCCTTCTAGAATGATACGGCTATCATATGCCATATAATTAAATAACACGCGAGCTAAGATTTGATATTTCGTTACCGTTTAGGTGAATAGTCTCATGTATGCGATGCTTAACTTAATTTTATAACAGCGTATTTAACCTGTGTAATCCGAGCAAACACAAAACATTTGTTTACCATTTGTACAACGTCGGCCCAACGTCTTCGACGTTGTGCCATCATTGTACAAATGTTATACAAATGTTTTAGTTTTCCCGTATTTCACAGGTTACTATCGCGAGCTAAATCTTAACTAATTTATTCAGCTTACACATTTTGTCTTTGAGCATTTTGACCGTATTTGCGCTACGCTGACTTTATTATGATGACTTTGTTGTTTGCTTATTGCTCGCTCTCATGTTTGCCTTCTTGTTGACTTGCCTTCATATCTCCATTGTTCCAGGTATATTTAAAATTATATAAGCACAGCAACCTGTGTAATACTCACTCCCTATGGTATTTCAGTGATAGATAACGCATTGTTCTCTGGAACTATGGCTGATATAATATAATCGTGGTAAAGTATATATTAACTAACGTTATTCTACTTAATTATTTCTGATAAATATATTTTCTTTGCAGACTGTGATAAAGAGAGTTGTACGACGTTATATAGCAGAACAGATACAAGCCTCATCTGGCACTAGTGAAGGTATGTACCCTTGTGAAAGTGAAGTGAACTGTTGTGCTGAATACATATGGTGTAAACATGTTATGTTATGTTATTATAATAGATAGAATTGGTTACAATTAAATAACTCATATGGAAAAATTTGATATGAGGGGGGAGGGGGGCGGCGCTACCCTTGAAGAACAGTGAGTCTTAGTCTACGTTAATTGGTTTAACTCTTAAAGCGCTCAAATACTTTTACATAAACCAAGAGACCAAAGGGTCCTTGTCATTTTGAAATCATCATAAAAATCTTAGTTAGCCCTTTCCGATTGGAATGTCTTAGATAGCCCTTTCATATGAATACCTGTGACATGGGTATATGTCCATTATAAATATTTTACTCTTTCAGTGCGGGGATCGACGTCTCAGGTCGATTCCCGTGATGAAAGGGTTGATGATGGTGACACATCGCCGACCGATAATATATATGGGACATATATAAACCATTTTTTCAATTATTATTCAATCAATGTTTTGAAAGACCTTGTTCATGTTATAATTTGGGCCACGCTGGGGATACAGAAGAAAATGTAGACACATGCTTAATACTCAGCCTGGCTTTGATATGTTTATCTTTAGCTCAGAAAAAAATATTTTCAAAATAGGTACTTCCATGTTTTTTTGCTTTACAACACAATATAGTTTACAAATTTTAAAAAGAAAAAAAAAGTATTTTTGACATGTTCAACATTACTTTTTCTTTAGCATTTTAGCCTGTTATGGGCCATTAGAGCTTAATTTTGTTCATTGAGAAACATTTTTTTGTACAGCTGGATAATAAACTAATATATTTACTCTATTGCCCAGCAAACACAAAACATTTGTAAACCATTTGTACAACGTCGGCCCAGCGTCTTCGACGTTGGTCCAAAATTGTATAAATGTTATACAAATATTTTGTGTTTGTTGGGTGACTGTTGTTTGTTGATGCGTTATTTGTTTTTTCAGCAGGATCTAGTCAGAATGGTGCTACAGGAGTTACTGGGTGTTGTAATGGAGGTTGTAATGGAGGGAGACCCAGCACACTGAGTGAGGGGGTGGAGAATGAGGAGGCAATGAGGGAGAACATGTCAAGCCTCCAGGAGGAGGTATCCACCCTCAAACCCTCCATAGACACTCACTTCACCTCCATCAAAGCTGTGCTGGAGGTACTCCAGGCCAATGTGTCAGACCTGCAGATTAAGCTTGACAGGCTGAACTACACACAGCAGCGTCTAGGACATGGCTGCTGCTGTCCATCATCTTGTAGTGGTAGTCTATGTGGTAGTCCACCCAACCCTGGTGACTACCCTGTCACACCTTATATCACAGAGAATCAACGTGATATGGAACTGGTGCCTAGGAGGCAGAACAGTATACGTGAAGCAGAAAAGGGGCCGAGGAGACAAACCAGTATACGTGAGACAGACAAGGGACCAAGGAGACAAAACAGCATTCGTGAAACAGATCAAGGTCATATGAGACCTAACAGTATACATGACAAAGAGCAGCTTTCTAGAAGGCCAAACAGCATACGTGAAACAGGGTCTGTGAGACAGAGAAGTATACGTGAACCAGAACATGGACCTAGACGTCAAAACAGTATCCATGATTGGGAGTATCTAACAAGACAGAACAGCTCACACAATCAAGAACAAGGACGTACAAGTCAGAGTAATCTCCATGTGACATCTCAGATAGAAATGGCGTCACCTAACACCTCTGTTGCCTGCGCTACCGTGCACCACGAGTACTCACGAGGAGTCACGAGGTGTGGGCTACAAAATACTAGAATACCTGGTCCAGACCCTCATAACAAAGTACCAGGTCATGTACAGGTAGACAGTTATCCCCAAAAAATGCAAACACTTAAGGTCGACCCATCGAGTGTGACTGGACACAGATCTGGTGATGAGCCTTGTTTCACTGACGAACCCTATCATGTGACACCCCGACCTACATTTACACTTGAATATAATCATAAGCAACTCAGCCTATCTAACCACTCCTCACTAGACAAACAACACACGTTGTCTCACCATTCCTCATTGGACAAGCAGAACACCTTGTCTAATCATTCCTCATTGGACGTGGATAACCCAGTGATGAACAGGTCACATGATGACACTGATGATAACACAAAGAGTCACGTGTTCACATATTCGTTGTGAGGTCTTTCCTACTGAACGATCCGCAAGTGTCAACAATGAAAGTAATCAAAAGAAATAATTAAAACTGACTGTAGGCCTACTTTCAAAACTGATATATCCACATTAGAATTCCACATTGTGCCACTGAGACCAAAGCTCGTTCAATGTTGAATACTCAATATACCGGTGTGAAAAAACATCCTGTTTGTAGGGAGAGAAACTGTCAGCTTGAAGTTAACAAGTTACAATATGTGTATTACATTGTTTTACTATAATATCTGTTTTTTTTCTGGTGTAGCAGTAACCTAATATGTGGGCATTGAACATGTTACATTTGTAAAAGTCTCAGACCCTGTCAAGTTAATTTATTTACATTTTTACCCTCTTGAAGTTGTGTCTCGCTACCGCGACCCACAACTCTGCGTGCAACCTGGCAAATGATATCACTAGACTAATAACTCTCACATGTCCAAATATCTGTATGTCACACTCATCTGTATGTTGACTTCATATGTCTTCCCGATCACTAAAATGGCATTTTCTGTCGTTCCAATTTTGCAATTGACTTCCCTCTAATCTATCCAATACGTATTCTGTCCATCTAACTTTTCTAATGACGTTTCCTGTCCATCTAACTTATCCAATGACGTATTCTGTCACTCTAACCTGTTCAATGACGTCTCCTGTCCCTCCAACCTGTCCAATAATGTTTTCTGTGCCTCTAATCACTGACACTGATGATAACACAATGAGTCACGTGTTCACATATTCGTTGTGAAGTCTTTCCTACTGAACGATCCACAAGTGTCAACAATGAAAGTAATCAAAAGAAACAATTAAAACTGACTGTAGGCCTACTTTCAAAACTGATATCTTCACATCAGAATTCCACATTCTGCCACTCAGACCAAAGCTTGTTCAATGTCGAATACTCATTATAACGGTGTGAAAAAATATCCTGTTTTAGTCAGCGAACCTGTCAGCTTGAAGTTAACAAGTTACAATATGAGTATTACATTTTTTTTTACTATAATGTCTGTTTACTTCTGGTGTAGCAGTAACCTAATATGTGAGCATTGAGCATGTTACATTTACTAAAACTCTCAAACCCAACACTTATACTGTTAAGTTAATATATTTTAATTTTCACCCAATTGAAGTTGTGTCTCGCTACCGCGACCCACAAATTCAAGTGGCTGAAAATTGATCATATTTGTTTAATTTGAGCACAAATATTTGCAAATATCGATGGTTATACACACATTTCATTCCAAAAACAGTGATTTGGTCGATTAATAAAGCTAAAAACGACAATAGTCGTGATCAGCAGGATCAGGGTTAAGGATGTTCCTCTGTAACAGCTGAGATGAGATGAGTGGACTCAGATGCCAGGCTTTATACATGTGTTTAACCCTTTTAAGCATGAATTTACCATTGTCATCTTCATCCACTACAAGCCGCGAATTCTCGACTTGTACTGGATGAAGATAATTTGATGTAGCCATGTAATGGTAAACCCGTTTCATGGGAATTTTTGCTCGAATACCTTTTATTGTAGGAAAATAAAATAAGTCTGTTTTCAGGGATGTAAAATGATGCTTTAATGCATCGTGAGGGCTTAAAGGGTTAATTCTACAACACATATCTAAATAAACCCTTACAAAGCTGAATTATCTTGTATAAACCATGGAAACTAAAGGGTTTTCTCAATTTGAAATCATCATAAATGTCCAAGTTAGCTCTTTCTGATTCATTTGAATACCTATGTTATGGGTCTACGACCATTACAAATATTTTATTTCTCACAGTGCGGGGATATACTTTAGACGTCAGAATCAGACGTTTATAAACGTCAGAATCTGTCGAATACTTATTCTGTCCATCTAACCTCTCTAATGAGGTCTTCTGTCCATTTAACTTATCCAATGACGTCTTCTGTCCCTCTAGCCTGTTCAATGACTTACTATGTCCCTCCAACCTGTCCAATGACGTCCTCTGTCCCTCTGACATGTGCAATGACGTATTCTGCCCCTTCCAACCTGTCCAATTACGTCTTCTGTCCCTCCAACCTCATCTTCATCTATCCAGTTGTCTGCTACCGGCAGAACCTGGATAACCCGTATATGTGCTATGAGTTCAGAACCCCCCTCTTCCCTGCCCAACTCCTGCAGGCCAGACAATCTGACCTGAGTGTGACCTCCACACCACAATCACTAAACCGGTGACGTCATAATGAATATTCATGTTGCTCGCACCCCCTCCTTTTTGTACCGGCTTTACACACACCTGTTGTCAAGGTCAGACTGGTAGTCTGGCGGTCTGACCTGACTGGGCAGGGTGCTCCAGCCTGTTCAATGACGTCTTATGTCCCTCTAACCTGTTCAATGACGTATTATGTCCCTCCAACCTGTCCAATAACGTCTTCTGTCCCGATAACATGTTCGATGACGTCTTCTGCCCCTCCAACCTGCCCAATGACGTCTTATGTCCCTCTAGCATGTTCAATGACATCTTCTGTCCCTCCAACCTGTCCAATGACGTCTTCTGTACCTCTGATCTGTGCCCAATGAGATTTTCTGTGTCCCTTCAAATGTTTTTATGTGTTTCTTTGTCCCATGTTATATGGAATTATACCTGTACAATGAACTTTCCAATGTACTTATTTCATCTAACCTGTCCTGGATGTGGGCACAGATAAAAACATGCAGGTATAGGCCTACATATGTTTTTGTAGAAATATGCTTATACTAACCTGGCCGTTGTCTTTCTTTAAATCGGTAAAGTGTTTTTTCTCTAACCCTTTAAGCTATCCAATACTGAATTACTGATCACCGATTTAGTGTAGTTATCTGTCTTTCTATCCCATCTAATGGTTTTTACAAACTGTCAATTGGGTTTATCTGACCTTATCCAATGAATTTCTCTAACCCGTCTAATGACTTCATTTGACTTTCTACTTTATCCAATGCTTTCTCTGACCCTCTACCTTTTCCAAGAAGCTTATTTGGCCTTTTAACATATCCTAAGAATTCATTTGACTCTCTAATCTGTCCAACGATAATCTCTGACCTCGCTCGCATGCCATTGAGATGGTGTTTATAGTGACTGGGCATGCTGGGAGTTCAGCCAGTTTGAAGTTTCATGCGATCATAGTGTCTCAGATCCGGTTCAATCTCCGGTCACTAAGTGTCCCCATCTATATCTTAATCGCAGGCAAGCGTGTCTCTGACCCTCTTACCTGCCCAATGACTTTCTCCGATATTTATATATATTCTAACCCTCTAACCTTGTCCACTTTCTATGGCAATCTAACCTGCCTAATGACTTTATCTTTATCTCTAGCCTTTCGAATGATTTTCTCGGACTCTCCAATCATCCAATTACTTTTTCTGGCCCTCCAACACGCCCGACGACTTCCCTTAACCCTTGAATCTGTCCACTGATAATATCTGACAATCTAACCTGTCCAATGACTTTATCTGACCCTCCAGCTTTGGCCTGACCTCCTAACCAATGACTTCCCCTGACCATCTATACCCTCTCAAATGACTTTATCTGTCTATCAAACCCGTACAATACCTTTATCTGGTCTTCTAATATGTCCAACGACTTTCTCTGTCTTAACCGGCCGGCCCAGTGACCTCCACCGATCCTTTAAACTGGTCAATGACTTTTTCATAATCACTGACATGTCCACTGATTTTTTTCTGACACGTTCAATTGAGTTTCCCTGACCTTTATTAACTTGCCCAATAACTACCCTAGCCTCTATCACTTTCCTAGCATCTAACCTTTACAAATTGCTACTCTTAAAATACAAATGGATAAGAATTACAAACATCACTCACGTTTCATTATTTTATAGGCCATATACGTTCCTGGTAAATAGCCGATATTTCGTTAATGGTAACGTCCATGAATCATGTATTCACAATGTAATTATTGTTTTTATTAGGTATGTCGTAACTGCTCAACAAACACAAGATGTTGAACCGATGATGGGTTGACGTCGTAGACCGCGGGCTAACTGTTAATCAACACTGGGTCAACGTCTTGAGTCTGATTGACCTAAAACAAATGTACGTCTGTTTTCATGAATTCATTTTGTTAAAAAGTGATAAATATTTGATGGTTTTTAAATATAAATATTATGATACTTCTCCAGGTTTGTATTCTACTTTTGTATCCTATGTAAAATATATTTGATCAAGTGTTTGAAAAAAGGTATAAAAGTATAAAAATGTATAATTATCGATCCTAAAAATTATATGTTTGTGTATTAATCGACTAGAAACACTTACTTCTGGATCTAAAAATTTAAGCTGCGTCTCGCTACCGCGACCCACAACTTCAAGTAGCTGAGAATTCCTCATATTTCTTTAATTTGAGCACAAATATTTGCAAATGTTGATGTTTAGACAGACATTTCATTCCCAATAACAGTGATTTGGTTGACCAATAAAACAGATAAAAAACGATAATGGTCGTGATCAGCAGGATAAGGGTTAAGGAATGCATAAATTGTTTTATTAATTTATATCTGAATAATGGGAGGTAGTTGACATACATCCAGACTTAACAGGACCTGGAGAATATACGGGTATCTCGAAAACCCCCTCGAACCCCTCGACCCCCTCGCCCCTCGACCCACGACCCACGCCCCTCGACCCTCGACTTAATTTTAAAAACAGTTTTCGTTTGTTTATATAATTATAACTTTTGTATAATAATAACATTCGGGAAATTTATATAGGCCTACTGTGATGCTTAACTGGCTATCAAGTGATGTTGGCTGACCGTCTGCTACGCTGGTCCAGCATTCACCCGACGTTGCTTTAATGTCTCTTGTTTAATGGGTGGCCATCGAATATAGTTTTATGAATACACGTAGGCCTACAGCTGGCCAAACACATTTAATGCTGGGTCACTGTTTAGGACGCTTGTCTAACTTTAACTGTTAAGTATATTACCCCAGGCATGGGATTAAATGCCTCTTGTTTTTTTGGTGCGTAAAAAAACACTTGCCAGTCATATCACCCGGCATATCACTCCCCAGCTTCATTCAGTCACACGCTTTGGCACCGGCATCGCAAGCGGTGGGCCAGCGTTACAGAAGTTGGGCCAGCAATGATCCAACATTGGTTCAATGCCTAGTGTTTTATGTGCTTAGCTATCATTGGACTGGAACATTGTTGGGCCAGCTTTAATGTAAGACAGTGGTGGGACTCAGATGGCAGTCTATACATGTATACGCCTAATCAAGTGCCCGCATATATTGAGTATCGTGCCTGTATCCAAAATAATATACATGAGGCTTTCAGCCAATGTTAGGCCAGCGTCGCAGACGGTGAGCCAACATTGACCTGATATTGTTTCCCGAATTTTATAAATAGACTAAAAAAATACAATAAAAAAATTGAAGTCGAGGGTCGTGGGTCGAGGGTCGAGGGTCGTGGGTCGAGGGTCGAGAGGCGAGGGGGTCGAGGGGGTCTAGGGGGTTTTCGAGATATCCAGAATATACAGATAATGCTGACTTGATTCTCAATTAGAATCACGGCGCTTTGTAACCGAGCGCGCTACTTCTCAAGCACTCTGACAACTTTGAATTTTTACTGGTGGACATTTTTTTCAAACATGTATTCATGTAAAACTTGTATTTGTTTAACTAAAAATACAACGCATCCTTATATTGTTAATGTGCACTTTTAATTGCAAATTAAAGGTAACGAATACAAATCGTAAAGCATTATTACGTGATTGTGTAGCTTTAAAGTAATACATGAGATACAGATATACAGGTATTGACAAGAACCAAAACTATGTCTGACTTATTTGTTACGATAAAATAAATGAAAAAGGATATTGTAGCCGCGATTGGTTCTCAAAGGGTTAGTTAACCCGTGTCGTGTTAGACCCGTATATATTACGATCCAATAAAATTGAAAAACAAATCAAATGTGACTCACAGTCATGATCTAGTTTGTGCTGGATGATCAGATGACCAAATAATTTAGGATTGGAGGTGTGTATTTCTCAGAAATAAAAATATTTTTCGTCATTTGAAGCTGGAAGATGCGTTAGCAATTCCAGCTTCAAATGAATGAAAAATACATAAATAGGAAGGGTATTCCCCCTGGGCCCAGGGGGAATACCCTTCCTATCTATGTATTTTTGTTATTTGAAGCTGGAAGTTACGTTGGCAAAGGTTTGTATTGTCCAATACTACCATATAGACCTTATTTAATCAACAAATAATATATAAATGATCAACATAATTATGATGATATAATATAATTTAATGGCAATCTTCAGTGGCGGACCCAAGGGGGGGAGGGGGTTGGGTGGTTTACCCCCCCCCCTCATTTATTTAGGGGTTTCCTTAAGATTCGGTGATATACTGAGTGAGAAACAGTCCCCAATATACCTTAGATTGCATGAGAAAACCTTATGAAAGCAAAAATTTCCCGCGGGCTCCTCGACCCCTTTATTGCATTTTTTTCTTGTCAAATTTACACCCCCCTCACTGAAAAGCTAGATCCGCCCCTGATCTTAGAATATTTCACCTGTTACTGTTATTTATTATGGGCTGATCATGTTTAAGTTTCTGGGTCCTAGTCCTTAATAGAACAATATGAAAAGTTCCATTGCTCCTTATATCAATAATAGCTGACTGATGGGGTGTTTGCTGACAAAAATGACTTAGTGTTTGTATACATATGTTGTTATGCAATCAATAAATAACTTGAATTGTTTCATTAACCCTTTAACCGCCGACTATATTCGGGGTTTTATTTTCTTATTAGCATATTGCATACCAGTTTTTGAACATGTTAAAGATGCAACGTGACACCAAGAACTTTATATAGATATAAAATTCTTGCTGACATCAATCAGCAAAATCAGTAGCCTTCATTTTGTCTAATTTGAATAATTTTCACTCACTTAAGGTTGTGTCTCGTTGACGCGATCCACAACTTCAAGGGAGTGAAAATTTAAATGAAATCATTTGGAGGTTAAATTATTGAAAGTGTTGACCCTTGAATTGGTCTATCAAGGCCTTATATTCGGTATGTATATTATCTAAATGTAATTGTTTGCACTTTGAGTGGACAGTCATGTGAAATATTAATCTACAACTTAGAAATGAGTATGTAGCGTTATAAATGATGAAACATGAGTTTATTGTAAACATGATTATGGTGATATAATACAGCAATCTTAGATTATTTCGCCTGTTATTGTTACTTATTATGGGTTGATGATGTGATACTGTAGATCTGGTAATTTTCGCGTGTTTAAATTTTCGCGAATTTCAAATTTTGACACTTTTCACGAAGTTTAGAATTTGCGATTTTTTTCATTTTCTTCAGTAGAGCTAGTATAATAATAAATTTTGCGAGATTCTTGAATTCACGAATTTGTCCTCTGCGCGGAATTCGCGAAAATTAAAACCTCGCGAATATTACCTGATCTAAAGTATATGTTATTACACATTGTATGTTTGAGGTCTGTGATTTTGACTTGATGTCCGCCTTGGTGTTTATCCTATGTGATAACTACCTAATCTGCATAGTGTAACATAATGCTCTTGGTTTTCGATTATAACATTGTAAATACTGTTAACCCTTTGCCTGCTGATCACGACAATAGTCGTTTTTTATCTGTTTTACTAGCCGATTAAACCTCTGTTATTGTGAGTTAAATGACTGTTTAAACATCAGGATTTTTAAAGGGACTGGCCCAGGCTAAAATCATATATTTATTTGAATTTATTTTGGTCTCTTAATATGACCATATGATGTAAACATGTCCAAATACTAGAACTGCAAATTTTTTTAATTTTTCTGCTGCGCATTCACCAGTTAGGCTAGATATAGAGACAAAATTCCTGATTTCTAATTATTGACAACCATGTCAAAAATAGGAAATGCGGGAATTTCGTCTCTATATCTAGCCTAACTGGTGAATGCGCAGCAGAAAATTAAAAAAAATTGCAGTTCTAGTCTATGTACATGTTTACATTGTATAGTCATATTAAGAACACGACATTAAATCACCGATTTTTTTATGATTTCAGCCTGGGCCAGTCCCTTTAAATGTTTGATGTCAAATTAAACAAATAAGCTTAATTTTTAACCACTTGAGGTTTTAAATCGCGGTAGCGCGAAACAACCTCAAGTGGTTGAAAATGTAAATAAATTGCCATCGCAGGATAAGGTTTAATTAAGTTTTCATTTTCTAGTCTGTTTCTCACGTGAGGGCATCTGTTCTTCACAGATTGGTCATCAAATGGTATTTCTCCCATTTATAAATAAAAAACCTTCTATGTCAGATTTTCTGTTCATATCATTCTCTTCACATCAATTCCTGGGCGGATCCAGAAGCATTAGAATAAGGTTTCCCACGGAAGGCAGTCAAACGTTGTGTGGATATCATACTTTGTTTCCCAGCAATCCCTAGCACATTGTTTTAGACGTTGTTTTATTTTTACTTTATATATTTACCCTTTTAAAGGCTACATTAAAACTTTTATTTTTTCACCCAGTTCAATTTGTGTCTCGCTACCGCGATCCAGAACTTCAAGTGTGTGGAAATTAGCTATATTTCTTTAATTTAAACACATTTTGCTTTACTTATCGGTGTAAGAGTTATATATTATCATATATACGTCATATACGTTTTCATGCCGATTTCAATCGAAATCAAATTGATATGGAAGATGCAGACGGCAGTGAATTATCAACGCTATATCCTAACCTGAAACTGTCATTCAACATACAACCATATAGCCATATGGGCTGATACCAAAACACATCGGTCCATATTCTCGCACAAGTTACGATATATCGCATGTTTCGAGATGGCCATCTTGATCAATCTGAAGCCTACGATAGATATATTGTAACTTGTACGAGAATACGGAGTAGGTAACAAGTTAATCATTACATAATTTGGAATTTATCCTGTTACTTGCGCTCACTGACTTTCGAATGAATACCATCGGCCACGCCATAAGAGCTTCAAAAAGATGAGCAGCTTTTAAGACATTACTTCCGAGGCTTTTTATTGATATATAATATGAGTTCAATAGTGATTGATTAGAAAACATAAAACTCAATTGCATTTGTGTTGGTTACGTTTCTGTTCATTGAAGTCATGATAATCACAACATACGACACAATGTTTCTGTATAGAACACAACTACTCTTTGATTAGCTTATGTTTAGAATAACAAATGTAAAATTCCACTCAGATAAAATATGTATACCGCGATCCTATGGCTGTATATTACTTGAACTTAATGTGATCCAAAGAGAATACTAACCTTTCGATTAAACACATTAAAATAGAAAATAGCGACCATCAAGCATCATCAACAAAAAATTAACTGACTATAGTTGGGGTTTGTAGTTTATTTTCTTAGTGCGTAATCCGTTAAATATGTTTTGTATGAACGAAGCAGACCGATAAGAACTAGAGACGTAGATATTAGGGAACATCCAATTACAAATTAAAACATACACCAGTTTTATTTCAATAAGAGTTGAAAATTGCATCAGTAAGTGACTGGAAATAGATGACAATACATAAATATATCTAAAACGTTTTCTTACATGGTTTTATTATTTATTATTTATTCACAATTATTTCCGTCTAATACAATAAGGGTATAATTATGACCTACCAATTGATCTATGTCAAATGTTTTTATTTCTTATATAAATAGAGATGTACTGCCGTGCACAGCCAAAAGGCAGTATCTGCGTATTTGTAAAGTAACCAGATACTGCCTTTTGGCACATAAATTAAGCAGATCCCAGTAAACACAAAACATTTGCATAACATTTATGCAATGTTGGACCAACGTCGAAGATGTTGGGCCGACATTATATAAATATTATAAAAATGGTTTGTGTTTGATGAGATGCTGCGTATTGGCTTTGCAAAATTTATTCAAAAATGGTCGATACTCCGATTATTTTCTATTCCCAGATCTACATAAACTTTCAATTTATAAGTGCAATATAATTAGTAGTTAAGTTAAGTACACACGGATAAGAATGTAACATTATCTCTGGGTTTGAGCCCAATGGCGACGTTCACATCAGGCATGTGGACAGGAAAGAGCGACAATGTTACATGAATCAATACATAACAGAATAGAACAATTCATCTTTGTAGCATCTTTTTAGTACCTTGTGTAAACTTCATGATAACATAACCGCTCAGAAATGTGGGATAAGTAACATAATACATAACTAAATAGTGAGCGAAAGCAATTGATCCCACTTAGAATATTATTTAAGTGTATTTATTTTATTGAAAGCTACTAGGCCTATAAATATCAGAGTAATGGAATAAAATAGCTTGAAATGTCACATTATATCATAGCTATTTTGATGTAATGAAGTTGGCTTGTATGTACAAATATATATAAAGTGTATTGCTGTGCAAACGAAGGTAGCTGCCTACTTCAAATAAAACAGTTACTCGTGTTTTTGCACGGCATTTGTATCAATGATTTATCCGTGATGTAAGTACATTTGACCGCTTTTTCAGAATCTGTATACATTTGATGTAGGTCTGTGCACCGAACCGCTCATTTTCATATTAAAAAATAAGTGAAATATTACATACATTGGAAGCCAGATATAATAAAAACTCGTTACGAGTGGAGAGGGCATGATACTCTTACAGTCTGAATTTGTGGTTTCACCAAGTATTGGGGGGATTAAAATATGAAATAATTGCTCAATTATTCTTTGATTTTAAACAGTAAGTCATTTTAATGTCCTGGTTCTCGAAATGTTGGGGCAATGTTGGCTCAGCGTTTGTGACGCTGGCCCAATGCTCCACCAACATTGGGTTACCGTCTCGTGTTTGCTGAGATTCTCCACATTGTGATCACAATGTTGTTAAACAATCTGTGGAAATTGTGACAGCAAATATTATTGACGGCACCAGACTCGACCCATGCAAACACGATACATCCATCCGATGTTGGAACATGTTGGTCCACCGTCTACGATGCTGACCCAACAGTGGTCTAACATCGGGTGGATGTCTCGTGAGAAAGTAGTAACTGCTGGGAAGTAGTAACTTCAAAAGAGATAACTTTGGTGAGAAGTTTGTGAAGGATAATAATATTTCTCACAAGTACATCGTGTAAAGCCTTCCATTCTTCCAGTTATGCAAACGGTGTTCATTTGAGTGCGGTATTAGAAAATACAGCACTCGTTCAAGGAATAAGGTGGGAGCCTATAGGCGAACACCTTATTCCCTGGCCATGTGCTGTATTTTTCCATACCGCAGTAAAATGAACATCGTTTGTATTTTCTCACACGATTGTCCAAAACTTTCAGCGGCGCTAATAAGTGTACAGTTGACTGACATGACAGACAACCATAAGACCCGCAGACGCTCAGTCAATAGCATTCCCCGCTCATGCATACAACATGTATACATGTGGTACAGCGGAGTGCGGTATTGACTGATCCCGATATATGTCTCATAGTGGAGACACCACCAGTGAGTGTGAGAATATGGAATCACCACACAAATACCTAAAGTGAATGATCAAAGATTGGGACTATTTCACTTTGGTTGTATTCATTTGAATCTGGATTTGTTTATGCAAGTCATCACGTCAGGCATGCAAGCGAAAAAACAGACCAAGGCGAGCGAGCGTAAGAGTGAACACGCAGTCGACAAGCGAATACGATAAGCGAATACGACACGTTTTAATGTTTGCCCAGCGTCTGCGACGCTGGCCCAAAATAAAAACAGCATTGTATCAACGTGTCATGTTTGCTGGGAAACACCACGAGAACAGACGCCAGATTCGACGGAATTTTCCTGAGTTTTTCATGCAAAACTGGCACGAACGCGAAAAAATGCAAACTAGTTTGAAATTTTGCGCGTCCTTTGCGTGGTGTATTTTGGAAAATAGTGTAGTCTCCAATTTGATAATTGTTTGTATAATTTTGCGTTCACTCTGGCGCAGGCGTTCACGTTGCTGTGTTTTGAGCTTGAACAATTAGCTGTCAGGCGCAGGTCGTTTTCCTTTGTACACATGACGTTATAACAACGTTAAATGGACGTCAATGGCGCTGATCTTGTCCTGTTTCCAGATTGGTTCTAATATTTAACGAACGTTTGTGTGATTTGTCATGAAGACCCCTATATTTTTTTCATTTGATGTTTCAAGTAAATCTGATCGTTTTTAAATACGCACTGAAGTAGATTTCATCGTTTTGTAGTATTTTGAGTGTTTAGACTGATCTAGATACAATTTCCCCCTTAGATATGAAAGGGTGTATCTGCCACTTTAGCAAGTGGCAGATACACCCTTTCATATCCAAGGGGATGGCATGATGATCTGGAGCGATGAAGGCCGCGTTTTGGCTGAAACACACCAGACGGAAAGATGATGCGAGCTTCAACATGGCCACAGCTAGCGTGCAGAATACATGATGTAGATCTGGTCATTTTCGCGGGTTTTACTTTTCGCGAATTTGCTATTTTGGTACTATTCACGAAGTTTAAATTTCGCGAATTTTCATTTTTCTTCAATAGCGCTATTATATTAAAAATTCGCGAATTTGTCTTTCTCGAAAAATTCGCGAAAATTTAAATTTCGCGAATATTACCTTATCTACAGTATATGCACATCCCAGGAATACACACTTCACGCCCCCTTTAGATTTGTATATCCCTTGTGGGAGAACATGACGGTGAGAAGTGGCGACAGCATCATCTAGATGCCTTGACGATATTAAAGTATATCTAACTACTATTCTGCCATACAAAAATATAGTGAAAACACTTATAGAGAGGACGTGATCCAGTTTGTGTTCCCGCTGCTGATTACTAGACTCCTAAGTATAGCTGTGATTATACATCATGATTCTCTATGATTTAATAAAGTAGATAGAGTAATAATGGTGGTTAGAGTCAGTAGCGGCCACGGGGCTGTGAGGTGATGTGACTGCGCGATAGCTGGCCGAGATTCTACGATACAAACCCAGTCTCGACGCTCCTCTTCGTAAATTAACGCTCCTAGAGCCCAACCTGTAAAAGATAAAATCAAATTCAAATTTTATTACCATATTATATCTGGTAGAATTCAGGGTATATACATTATTAGTGGTACATTATTATATAATACATTGATGTACCTATACAGTGCTGATATTTTCAAAACGTATCAGAGTTAAACACATAATATAGAAATGTTGCCCGCGTGCAAAACCACATCTTCCCCCGCAAGGCTGGCTACTCCTGAGGTCGCAGACCGAATGACGGCCTCGCTGTGTCAAGACATGCTGCCGGGAAGATGCAAAACCAGAGATAAAAAAAACATATTTTTATGAATATCATATAGGTAAAATTCACTCTGCAAAGCGTGGCAGCCTACAAAATAACCACAAGTAAAACACTTTTTACATACATCGCTATTACAAAATTTACACCCTTAGTTAAAAAACATGGCCAGCGTCAGCTCGTGAAACCGTCGCAGGAGAAAATACATCATTTATAAATGAATTATTAATAACAAGCGAAAACTTTGACAATGTCGAATAACGATCTCAATTGTATATATTTACAATGTCAACATTTTGTTTCAAACAAAGCGACCCACCAAACTGATGACAGCGTCACACTCTAGATCTGGTTGTACTACTTGCTCACTCCCATTTAATCCCCAAAGCGCTAAATTAAATAATTGGAATTTTCACCCACTTGAAGTTGTGTGTCGCTACCGCGATCCACAACTTCAAGTGGGTGAAAATTACTTATATTTGTTTAATTTCAGACAAAACAATCGGAAATCTTGATGTTTATAACATAATAAAACAGAATCTAAACGGCTCTAGTCAGGTAGTCGTGATAAGCGAGTTAAGGGTTTCCTCTTACAGCGCGGGGATCGACTGTAAACGTCAGACTCTGACGTCTACAGACGTCGGATTCTGACGTCTAAAGTCGATCTCCGCACTGTAAGAGTAAAAATATTTATAATGGCCATAGACCCATAACATATGTATTCAATTGAATCTGAAAACGCTAAAAAAGAGATTTATTATATTATCAATTTGAAAAAACCCTTTGCCCTCCATTGTTTTCCTAAAAAACTGCAGCGCCTTAAGGTTTAAACTGTGTCTGAATATGTAATTACTACTCACTCATATCCACGTCGTTTAAATCCGTGACCGCCCTGACGTTGGTGGTGTCATTATCGAACCCGTAACCTTTGATCAGGAGAAGAGGAACAAACAAGCCTAAGACACAGTCATCAGCCAGATAAAAATCTGTTCTCCCCACAAGCTCCTCTATTTCCGATCTGCTCTACAATAAGATAAATAAGAAAATAATTAGCCCATAAAATTAACTGTATTTACAAATATACCACTTAAAAATACAACATTAATTTGCGAAGTTCCCCCATAAAAAAAATTGTATAATAAATTCATTGAACGAGAAAATCAGCCGATATATCATGATTCATTCACTGATATTCAAAACACCTAGATTATCCCTGACTATAGCAACATATCGAGAATGCTTTGTGTTTTCTTGCATATGTATACATTCAAATGTACAGCATTTCAGTTTTATTGAATCTTAATTGGACGCCTTTATGCACTGGATCAACCCTAAAAAAATCGTTTTGAGATAAATGCAGTTGAAGTTTATGGTCTACTCTGAATTCAAGAAAGCGAATGAGCAAAATATTGATTTAAACTAACACACGACAGCCACATTCTCAATTCATGGAACATACCCTTATCTTCAGATATTTTTGGTTTCGAGCCTCGCTGCCTCAAATGAACTGTGGTCCAGTTGTGCATAAATCAGAATGACCATTTTGATTTATGCATAACTGGACAAGCCCACATTTCTTGTAAAATCAACGTATACAATTATATGTAGAACATTTAAAATAATAAGCACATTAGAGACTCTGCGTCGTATGTAGATCTATTCCAAAGTGTCTATAATAAAAATACGTGTCACTTTCTATAATTTGTGTGAAATCACGGGGACTGCGAGGATGATGGGGAAAATAAAGGTGTGGGTTGGTCCAGTTGTGCATAAATTAATTTTAAGATTTTTATTAATGCACAAGTGGACCAAGCCAAAATTATTGTTAATTTAACAAATGTGTAGAAAAATACATCAATAAACACATTACATGTTATCTACATATTCTGTAGATCTAGCTGTGGAATGTCTTTAGTACAATACGTGTAGCTTATAAAGCTTAGGTGAAATCACGGGGACTGTGAGGCTGATGGAAGAAATGAATGTATGGGTTGGTCCAGTTGTGCATAAATCAATCTAAAGATTTTACACATGTTGGTTTTCTTCACCGCAACTAGGTGGCGTGATGGGTGTAATTTGGACTTCCGGTTAATTTTTAAATAAAGGTTATGCATAATGTCTATCACTTGGCACGCTTAACTCATTTTTGATTTTTTGTGGTTTGGCTCAGTTGTGCATAAAGGCGTCCAATTATTAGCGAGATATTATGTATCTATTTCTTTTGTGCAGCTTTAGGCCCAGTCCGCTACTTTTTCATATGGAATGCCTTTTCATATATTTGTTGGTGTTACTGATATTGAGCAATTGGACGACTGCAAATACCCACGCCTCCAATAAATAAATGTAGTTGTAAAAATCAGTTTGAAAGTATAACTGTACATGCAGCTATTGTATTCACTTGTGGTTTAATATTGGGTACTGAAAAAAATAAAATAAAAAATAAGTAATATTTATTAATAATAAGGCGCGCTTTATTGGCAGGGCCTACAATGGTTTTCTGCTAGATCGCAGAAAACATGCAGACGTATAACTAATGGTATTTCGATGTTGGCCCAATGTCTGCGACGCTGGACCAACAATAAAACAACATTGGTTCTTGGGCTTGCCGTGATAATGGAATGCTTTCAGCAAAACAAGCCGAAAAAGACCTCTAATAAGTCGCTATGTAGTAAATAAAGCTCTACATGACCAGAATAGAGCGTGTACACTCTGTATAGGATAAAGCCCGAGGAGTTCTACATTCTTAGCTGTGGAAAAGGCCGAGGCCGAACCAAGTCTAAGAAGGTAGAGCTCCGAGGGTTTCAACTGACTTAAAACACATCCGACCATAATGAGGATCCTTCATAAACAACAGCTCGGTCACGCCTGAGTTATTATAGCACCATAGGTCTACCATGATTATTGGTCTGTACTTGATCAACAATAACTCTCCATTCTCGGCTTAAAATGTAGTGGTCGGACAAAGAAAATAATGTAGTGGTGTGCTCAAATAACACAGATGGTTCCTGGAGGTTCTTTTCTATATAGTGATATAGAGAAATGTTCCACATAAATGCCAATAGGGATATAGATAAAGGTTCCACATACATACCTTATATGTGAAAAAGAACCTCCCAGAACCTTTTGTGTTAAGATTGTATAACTTACTTTTTTACAATATGTGAGAGCTCGTCTGGCAAGCTCTTCAGGCACAAACGTGCCGTTACTGTCCAGAATACCCAGATTCCGAGGTGGATGGATGAAGTTTCCTAAAGCATAGAATAGCTTTTCTTTTGGAATGGAGGGTTGGTAGACGGTTCCTATGGCGCAGGGTTTAGGATGACATCTGTAGGGCTCAGCGTGATACACCAGCTTGTTAAGCCATGTGAGACACGTCTCTGGATCACCACTCCCACGAAACGTCACATTCTGCCCCAGAATCGTCGTCTCCTTGTTATAACCTGATGAAATAACAAACAATGTATCAGAGACGAACTAGTCAGAAATGTCTTCATTCCTGTATTAACTCTTAGAACACTGATGTCGACGACAGGAGACATTCTGTGTTTTTTTAGCACCTATATAAACAGTTGTTAAAAGTAAGATTATGCTTCCAATACTGATACATGTTGGGACTTAAATTTCGCAAGTGACACAAATTTTCAGCCACTTGAAGTTGTGTGTCGCGTTAGGGAGACACAACTTCAAGTGACTGAAGTGACTACTACAGTAGACATTCTGTGTTTCTATTAGCATCTATATAATCAGATTTGAAAAGTGAAATATGCTTCCGCTTTTGAAACACTGAAATTATGTTGGGACCAAAATTTCGCAAATCACACAAATTTTCAGCCACATGAAGTTGTGTGTCGCGATAGCGAGACATAACTCCAAGTGACTGAAGTGACTACTACAGTAGACATTCAGTGTTTGCATTAGCACCTATATAATCAGTTGTTAAAAGTAGAATATGCTTCCAATCTTGAAACACTGATATTTATGTTGGGACTTACATTTCTCAAGTGACACAAATTTTCAGTCATTTAAAGTTGTGTATCGCGGTAGCGAGACACAACTTCAAGTGACTGAAAATTTAAATTGAATATCTCAGTTCTGTAGGGGTTACTAGTAATACATATTGGATATTCGTTTCGTGCTAGTTTTACCATTGTGTCTCTCCATCATAATTACACTATTACAAAGTTTCCATACATTTGCTTTGAGCATGGTGGTCCGAGGAGACTCAGTTTTCAGAATAGTTACAAAACTCACCAATGATGGCTACGCATTAGACGTGTGGAATATGCCTGAAGCATAACTCATGTGTAAAATATTGCAAGTCTCAGCTTCAAATAACAATATATACTAGTATATGGTTTTGATCAAAAATAATAAATAATTTTCTAACCCGTTGGCCAGCATGGGTCATCTATAGGAGATACTCCTGGTGATTGTTCTACTATTCTTTCCCTGACAAACTGGTGGAGTAGGTTGGAGCCGTAGTATAGGTAGCTGTGTGCGTACAAAGGATAGATATCTCCTCCAACCTTCACAGGGAACTTATCAGCCATAATATCTCCCTCTGGCTGAAACACTATCTGACTACTCGCTCCTCCCTTCTCCAAAACACCCACTGTCTGCTCAGCTGAAACAATACAATACACTGAAATACAATGAAATACAACGCGATGCAATGCAATGCAATGCAATGCAATGCAATGCAATGCAATGCAATGCAATGCAATGCAATGCAATGCGATACAATACAAGGCAAAGTAATACAATACAATACAATACAATACAATACAATACAATACAATACAATACAATACAATACAATAAAATAAAATAAAATAAAATAAAATAAAATAAAATAAAATAAAATAAAATAAAATAAAATAAAATAAAATAAAATAAAATAAAATAAAATAAAATAAAATAAAATAAAATAAAATAAAATAAAATAAAATAAAATAAAATAAAATAAAATAAAATAAAATAAAATAAAATAAAATAAAATAAAATACAATGCAATACAATGCAATGCAATGCAATGCAATGCAATGCAATGCAATGCAATGTAATGCGATGCGATGCGATGCGATGCGATGCAATGCAATACAATGCAATGCAATGCAATTCAATGTAATGCAATGCAATGCAATGCAATGCAATGCAATGCAATACAATACAATTCAATTCAATTCAATTCAATGCGGTGTATTACAATGCAATACAATACAATGCAACGTAATACATGTGCAAGGCAATGCCAGGCATCTGTATTTCCGTAATAGCTTAGAAATATCTAGCCATGGTTACATTTACTTTAAATATGTTTCTATTACTCATTTGTAATGTATATATACTTTTGAGATCAATATTCAACATTTTTTTAGCATGCACCGATTGAATATCAACTTCTGATATAAAAAATACTGTCCATGAAAACAAGTATTCTGTTGTGACATAAGCATATACCACAATATATACACGTGATTAAGTATCTATGCACAGGTCATGTACTGGTTGACCATCATTTTCTCATGGTATATATGACAGCATGATGAACCGTCTGCATTCTTTTGGTAGATATTAATATTCTACTTATAGACCGTCCATGATCGACGTATAAAACTGGGACTGACAGATTATCCATACTGACTGACCTTAATGGGATTGTTTTATACATTGAAGCGCCTGAAAAAATCATTAAAAGTTTCACCACCGCGACCCACAACTTCAAGTGGGTGAAAATTTGTCGTATTCATTTAATTTAAGACCAAGTATTTGCAGATCTTGATGTTTAAATACTCATTTCATTCATAATAACAGTGATTTATTCGGGTAATAAAACTTATAAAAAACGACAATACTCATACTTAGCGGGTTGAGCTATTAGTCCTTACCTCGACCGTGAAAAAATCCGGTGGCATAATTGACAGTGATCCAGGCGAATACACCCTCCTCTTCTCCGGATAAAACCCTGGTAACAAACAATATCAGGTTGAGATTATATGTAAACTTTTTTACTGTTAGTGTCCGTCTGGTAGACAGGTCATGGTTGATTTTGGAGCCTAGAATAAATGTTTTTATGTGTGTGAGGAGCGCGCAGCGCGGGCCCTGTGCGAAATTAACGTCGATACACTGGTTTTAACTTTAACTCGACGAGGCCGCCATTAACGTGATTGCCTAGCCACATTGAGAAGGGAGAAACAATGCTGTTTTTCTGAAAAACCCACACGGGAACAGCGGGGTTCGAGCCAGGGACGCATGCATGACTGGCGAGGTAGTCAGGCGCTCAAATCATTGCGCCATGTCCCCTTCTCTATGTTTTTATGTATTATTACAGGTATATTTTAATGGTCGCCACCCCATCTGTGTCAGTTATATATTTACTCCTCCAGATGTATCGATCCCCATATCGTCACCTTAGTGCAAAGTGGCAGTTACACTCTTTAAGCACTCAGGTGAAATGTGTCCTTTCATCAACTATAGAAATATTTAAATAGGCGCATCCTATTGCGCAATAATCAGCTGAGTTACTTATATATTTATCGCAGTATCTCTGAGAGTCTGTCGATAGCCTTGAGTCATCCGTCTATTTCGCGATCGTGAAATATACGGATGCCCCACGGATGCGGATGGCATACGGATGGCGTCACTGTATATAGAGACAATGTAAATGGAGAAGATGACTGACTTACCTACAGTTACCAGATTCATATTGGAATGGATTCTCATCTCGTAGGAATATTCTATCCACTTGATCAATCAGGGTGTTAGCATCGTCTTCCAGAAGAACCCTCAACCCTACAACACATAGAAGATACATGGTTACACTCTAAACAACATAGGTTCTTTAGAATGAGCCCTTCAGTACTATTAGCATGCACCCCCAGGAGAACCCTGCAAGGGTTCTCCTGGGGGTGTATGTTAATAGTACTGAAGGGTTCCTTTTAAATAATCTATATTGTTTAGAGTGTATGGTCAATGACGGTTCTGCACAACCCCATGACACGTATATAAACAAACTTTGTACACTAAACATCTCAATAAATAATTATATAATACTGATTTTGTATGTATACTTTTACATATATAGATATTTGAACATAGCTAATATAACGCTTTAAAGGCTCGTTATACATGTTACAGTAAATTCTATCGAATAAACATATAGTTTGTATAGTGCGGGTTATATTTGACAAACATAAAATACCATGTAAGTTGCAAAGTGAACTATTAGAAACATTTATATTTATTCACAATATTCTGCTAACTATTTTATTTGTGTGAGACTGGCTCACTAAAACCATTATGAGATATGTATTACTGATGATGGAAACACAACCAGCTTTTTGTATTGTATTCAGCACGATGGTTTTACAATGCTGAAATATCTGCATTATCTCACATAAACTGATAAATCAGTTATGTTTATATAGCACACATGCCGCTATGTACAAAACATTCTCGCTGCCGTAGTATTTGCAACGATATCCATGTCGAAAAAAAACGGTGCTATCGGATGAATAAAAAAAACTACTTGAGTGTTTTATAGACGTTTCCCATTAAGCGGACATGGCCTACATTCTCTGTGATTACATTAACTACAAACTCTCTTAAGTGTAACACCTCTGTCGAATATATTTGTTTTAAGTCAGATCGAATTTTCACATGAACTGAGGATCTTGCATAGGCCTACAGGGTTTAAAATAAAGCCTTCGGAGCTCTACATTCTTAGCTGTGAAGAGGGTCGAGGCCGAAAGCCGAGGCCTTTATCACAGAATGTAGAGCTCCGAGGGTTTCAACTGACTTAAAACACATCCTAACATAATGAGGATCCCTCATAATTAACAGCTCGGTCACACCTGACTGACTTTAATACCATAGGCTCACCATGATGATTGATCTGTACTAGGTCAACAATAACTCTTCATCCCGGCTTAGAATGTCGTGGTCGCACAAAGAAAATAATGTAGTGGTGTGTTTTAAATGGGCTGCTCGTCTATTTAATATCGGATAAACGTCAGAGACGTAGGTCTAATATTAGAAAAAATGCATCAATCTAATGATTGTGCTCGGATGTACCCAACTAAACTTGTCGGAGCTTATTGTCACGTGTATTTGACAACCTAATTATACATACATGTGTAATACATCTGTAGATCATTTTACCCTTATAATACATCACAGGGCTAACATGATCTATAAATACAACTACAATTTATATTCCATTAAATTATATTTGTGCTTTCACATTGTTTTATTTTCACATTACACATATCAGCTTTTAAACACGCTAAATTTAACATGTGACACCAATCAGCAAGTTTTCTAATTCGTTGACCTCCATTTTGCCAGATCTGAATAATTTTCACCCACTTGAAGTTGTGAATCGCGTCAGCGAGACACAACTTCAAGTGGGTGAAAATTCAAATTTATTAATTTGGAGGTTAAAGGGATACCTTAAAGGGATAACCCTGATTCTAGCATCAACTTTATTTGTCACAAACACCAAAGACTGTCTGCTTGTTTTAAACGGGATGTTTTCTTATAGATGAAATTCATTCATATCACGACATCTGAGTGTCGCTTGTGTCTACACTGGTCGTATATATGACTCGTATGTCACATGGACTCCTCTCACCAAATTCCAACGTATGCAGGACAATTTTGTGAAACGCAGTGACGTCACTCGCTGAAAACAAGGTTATGTAACACCCCCTCCCCAATACTTCATTCTGTGAAACGCAGTGACGTCACTCGATGAAAACAAGGTTATATGAGAACTCTTGCCCATACTGCATTGTATTAGCCAGCTCGGGGAAAACAAAGGAGGTCGATGTCATTGAGTTTCACAGAATTGTATCTTAATACCAACATGTACATTATTTAGGACTTAATTGATTAAAATACCATATTGCACTGACATAAAAACCTATTATTTGAAATTTCGCAGGCAGATAGCCAAATATCACCAGAACAATTGTACAAAATCCCTTGTGAGAAGTAAAAATACATTTCGACGTAATTTGTTTCGGATACACAAGTGAATATCAAGAAAAGTACAAATAAGATTATTTTGGACATTATTTTCAATAGGGGCACATATACATAAGACACTTAAGACTCATTTGTCGTCGTTCAAGAAAACGTACAGCCAGCTAATATTCAGTCAACATCCCTTGTTTACTAAAAAAAATGTAAATTAAAATACTGTAGGTCTGGTAATTTTCGCGTGTTAAAATTTTCGTATTTTTTTTATTTTGGGACTTTCCACGAAAATTAAAATTTGCGAATTTTTATTTTTATTTAGTAGCGCTATTATATTAATAATTCTCACGAGATTCTTGAATAAGCGAATTTGACCTGCTCGCGAAATTCGCGAAAATTAAAACTTCGCGAATATTACAAATATGATATGACCAGTTTTCAAGATTATCTTGTCATTTGCTTATCATAATTAAGTGTAGTATTTGTCATGAGCACGGAGACCATGACACGTAGAGTAGTGTAGTACCTGGGTATATGATTCCTAGATGATTCCTAGACAAAAATATACCAGTCACCCAAAGTAAGGTGCTTGTGAATTGATACCATCGGTGATTGATTCAAGTACCATCAAGTACTTCCTGAACACTCCGATATTACAATGTGTAGTATATACTCAGTGTTAATGTTTTACTCTCTTTCGCAAAAATGTTTCAGTCCCATCATCATACGAATTACTATAACAGTAAAGTTGTAAAATGCATCAACGTGCGTGCGTTTTACATGTGTTTAACCACTTCATTTCCAGGCCGAAGTTCATGCCAGAATCCAGTAATCCTGGTATAACTATAGTAAATCCGACCAAAATTCCCTTCATGTATGGTTACGTAACATGACGAATGACGACGGAAATTTCCGTCATGTATGGTGGTGAAGGGGTTAAGGGAGGGCTCGGTTCTTAAAGCTGCCTGCTTGGAAAGTGGGGGGTCGCGAGTTCGAACCCCAATCTGGCCACCAATTTTCAAAGAAACAAAATGTTTCTTCCCCGCTAACTCGTAAATATGCAATATATAGTGGGCAGCCTCTGTGACCGAGAGGCAGCGACCTCGGCCTCAGGTCGACAGGGCTCGAATCCTGTTTCTGGAGGGTAGTGTCATCTCACCATCCTTAGGAGGGTCTCCTGGCCCAGTTTAGCCTATATATGCACAAAGGTGGCCTAAAAACATTAATGTCATTTCATTTACATGTGTTTAGCGATGTTCAGAGATTTTTTAATGTGGATTCAAATATAATTTAAATAGTTTTAACTCATTGAAAATCGGCAAAAAAATGATTATATAAATTACAGCTTGGGCTCAGTATTCTTCGTCAACTCAATGATCACTCAATCTTAAACAAACTTTGCTTTAAAAAGATAGCGTATACTCACTCGAAATCACGATTTTCTTTATACCGCAGTGTATTTCATCAGTTTCAGTTGAGCTTTACACCTACTTTATATTGTGATATCGCATATGTATATATAGATTACCCCCCCCCCCCCCCATTGTTGATATGATAAGAACTAAAAAAAAACACATTGAGTTAGTTATCTTAGTCAGACAGTATGTGGCCTTACTCTCTCCACTCAAGGTCAGTCCCAGCAAACATCATACATTGACCCAATGTTGTTTTAATGTTGGGCCAGCGTCGTAGACGGGGGACCAGCATTAAAACAACAATGGTTGAATGCCTCGTGTTGGCTGGGCAGCCCTCATGCCCTCAGGAGGTTGACGTCTCAAACACTCCACCATAACTCGTTCACAAGTCGTCGGGTTGAGTGGTTGAGAGGTGGCCCCTAATGGTACTACACCATCAACCGGGCTCCCTATGATTACAGACACCACCATACATACCTCAACATTAATAATACATATCCCACATTCAGCTTTAAAAAAATAGTATTAAAATGATATTTGTGTAAGATATTTCTTTGAAATTATCAGACTCTGCAAGTATTGATCGTGATAGCGAAACGTAAAATCGGAGGATGCAAATTCGAACACATGCACCCTTAATACTCCCTTTTCACATTTGAGAACCATGTCCATTTAATATTAAAAATAATATCTTTTGATTAAAATATGGCATACTCATGTTTAAACTTTGCCAGTGGTCTAAGGCCAGAAGCACTGAGTTTAACCATTAGTTACCACCTCGCAGGGACAAGTGTCATCGTCACAACATCCGTAGCAATTACAATCTCTCTACTATGCCTACCAAGTCTGGTCGTTTCAGCTCCAGTCCGATCATGTTTTTTATTAAATTATTAAATAATGTTTGATGTAAGCATATATATTATATTTTACCCAGTCATTGTGCCTACAGATCATATGTTCCCATAAAATGCCTTTTTAACGTAATTAACTTATTTAACTTATTTAACTTGTTCAATTTTAATATCGCATCATGTCTATATTGTATCCAATTTTTAAAGTAAAATGACAATTTGTTAGCTTTTTGGCTGCCATTTCTTTTTAGTTTAATAAACATGAATTATTAATAACATGCTTAATATAAAATAAAAAATGAATTAGGCCTATACGAATAAAATGAAGTAATTTTCGGTTGGCATTCCGTCCTATTCCTGAACTCGACCTTGGCCTTGTCAGCCTATTAAGCAACATAATCGCCACCCTCTCATTAGGCAGCGTTGAGGTAATGCTGGCTCAATGACAAACTAACATCGCAGACGTTAGCCCGTTATTGTGCCAGCGTTGATTCTTTGGTTGGATGTCAGCGGACTAAGTATAAGCCGAGATGTAAGAGGCACGGACCACTGCCATAATATTTACACGTCTACACTCCAGATCCATGAATGGATCGCCAGGCAACTCAACACGGCTACTGCATGCCAAGAAACCAATTACTACAAAATGAAGGATTATCTGTGGATGCTCAGACCCTTTAAACGCCGAGTTCTCTAATTGAAATATTCCCCAACTTGAAGTTGTGGGTCGCGGTAGCGAGATACAACTTCAAGTTGGTGAAAATTTGTCATATTTGGTAAATTTGAGACGTATTTTCATTAACGAAATACATCACATCAAAAAAACTTTATTTTATGTTATAATTAAATGTTTAACAAAGAATATAGCTGCGATCGGAACCCGAAGGGTTAGCATGCTAAATGCCAGGAATTATAAAGTCAGTCGATTGAATATGATACGGTATCATGAATAGAATAAGATGCTGTATAGACTGCTTGCACGAGTTTGCGCAGTATACAATAGTCTGATTAAAATAGTTCCGAGTTGCTCACCGTGTGGCGTGTTGTCATTGAAATGTGTGTGACAGTTGTCTGATTAAAACAGTTCAGCGTTGCTCACCGTGTGGCGTGTTGTTATTGAAAAAGGTGTATTATAGGATAGGATCCCATAAGGTACGATCAAATATTTTAGTCCATTAATGCCCACATCATCTGGGACCAGAGCTCAGCGCCGTGCCGGTGCTATTTTTGAGTAGTTCCCTCCAGTAAAACAAATTTTTCGCATTGCTTCAGACAAAGCATTTAATTTTCTATCGATATGTAGATGCTGAAAGTAAATTTAATTACGTCACCATACACAATATCGCGTCTACTCGTCGTGGATGAAAAGAAATAGGTCACATTTAAAACCAGCAGTGTTAGATCTTTTCAAGTGAATATGATGACACAGCAGAAACATTCCAGGCACTCATTCCACGCATATTCCCAGAGGCAGAAAAAAAGGTTAACTTAAGCAAGAAGCTCTAGTGCATACATATAGTAAGCTTTTCGGATTTAGCAATCAAGCAAGCATGTATAAATCTACACGATATATAAATTACTGTAATATTAACGTCATTTAGAATAACTATGTAATTACCATGACATTGTTCAATTGAATAACCTAGCATTTCTTTTTAGACCAGTTAAAATATTTGTACTCGTGTACATACTTTGTCCGTTTAACACGTTTCCGGTTGAGTCGCGAGAAAATGGGCTCGAATTATTGTATAATTAACCCTTAGACCGCCGGTGGCACATATATTCGGGTTTTCAATTTTTATTAACACATTATGTACCCCCTTTTGACCACGTTAAAGATAAATTGTGACATCAATCAGTAATATTTGAAAACAGTTGACCTCCATTTTGTCAAATCTGAATAATTTTCACTCACATGAAGTTGTGGATCGCGTCAGCGAGACACAACTTCATGTGGGTGAAAATTCAGATTTACTAATTTGGCGATTAAAGGGTTAAATGGACTGGGATGACACCAATCTGGGTATTTTGTTTTGTATCAAGCAGTGTATCCCACCTTTCAGCTTATCGTAAATACGACTTACTAATTCCTTTTCATGACTAATAACTTTCGCGCCAACAACACACTAACCCTGTCTCACGAATTAAACAATATTATTAATGTCCTTAGAGGGCTCCCAAACCGTTGATAGGCTAATGGAGAATTAAAAAATATATGAGCCTCCCAGACAACCTCCTCTCCATATATTTGGGTACATCCTTGTCAAAATACGTCACTTTAAATACACTAGTTATCCGCACAAAAGTACGTCCGGCACTCCCCGGATAATATGCATTCTCAAATAAGTAATTAATTTCCTGTGAAAAAACGGTGTTATGGTTGAGTCGTTTTGGTTTGTTTGTTCGTAATTTTGTCTGTTTCTTTGTCCGTCCGCAGGATCACATACAAAGTAATGCATGAAACTACCATGATGACATCGCGAAGGCGAAGTTAGGCGGCCCGGCCATGCCCATCTTCATCTATCCAGTTGTCTGCTACCGGCAGTCTGACGGTCTGACCTGACTGGGCAGGGTGGGCCATGCCTTGTATGAAACTTTTACCAGAGGTGGACTGTCTCAGGCCAAGGAACAATCCTCTAAATTTGAGGGTGATCTGGAATACGACTCGGATCACACCGCATAGGTCTCTGACTGACTGTTATTTCATAACGGTGTATCATGAAAAATATATTAAAATTTTACAATATCTAATATTTCAACAAAGAATGCTATAAAAAAATGGCTCTTATTGTAAATGAATAAAGTTAATAGTAGATGAAAAAAGTTACAAAAACATGTATCTCAGCTATGGGCATTTATACCTTTGAACAATGTATTTAGAATGTTTCACAAAATATCTTACAAATCTGCAATGACAAATTGTCTCCATATTTAAAATCGACACTTAGTGATTGTCTATTCGTAATGCTCCCACAAGGCTGTTTCCTTAATCAGTCTCCCCAGCAATGATAATAATAGTTTATTGATCGTACTCTTGGTACATAGCATATACAAGCAAATAAATAAATTTAAATATTATCACAGCAAACAAAATTCAAAATGTCTTTAAACTGTGTGCTATTTAAAAAACTGTGTGAGTGCATATCAATTAAAATATTGTTGATAAATATCGCCTTCTGTATATTGGCTAAAGCGTCCTTGGCCCGGTAATGAGAACATACCACCTGCTTCACACATTGTGGTGAAAGGTGAGGCAGGTCTGACTTACCAATCTTTTACATATAACATACAAAATTCAAACTGTTAGACACAGGCGAACCACTACCGTTTGCTGCCATTATTTTTATTTTTATAACATATATCAACATATCAACATATGATCTCTCAATGCTGGCGTAATACTGGGGCACCGTCTGTGCCGTTGTCCCAGCATTACACCATCATTGGATAAATGTCTCATGTTTGCTGGGTGTCTTAGTAAGCTGTGACGTCATAAGGCTCAAGATTATCCCTCGGTTACTATCCAGATTATCACCCTGTAAGATCACCAGCCATGAGAGCAGAGTCAACACCTAGTTCTCACCTCAATCTCTCACATCAAATTAAGTCTGACACCTTTATCAAGTACACACCTCTTAACACCCTTAAAGGGCTGAATTATTTTTGTATCAAACATGGAGACCAATGGGTTTATTTCATTTCGCAATCACCATAAATGTCTTATTTAGTTCTTTCCGATTCATTTGAATACCTATGTTACGGGTCTACGGCCATTATAAATATTTCTACTCTTAAAGTGCGGGAATCGACTTTAGACGTCGGAATCTGACGTCTACATACGTCAGATTATGACGTCTAAAGTCGAGCCCCGCGCTGCAAAGGTTAATCCAAAAATACAACACCATCCAGACACTGTGATTTGTCTATTTTTTTAGATTAGGGAATGTCTGCAGTGATTGTATCACTCTCTATATTGTTTAGAAATCACTGGTGAAATATATATCATGGTTGTTCAGAAAAAAAAGAAACATCCGCGGAATAGCTTAAAGCGACTCCTGATTTTGAGAATTTTTCAATTTTGTCATTTTGAAAAATTAATTCATGTGGCGCTATACAGTCTACCGATTTTAAATAAAATAAAAAAAACCTTAAAAAAAATTAAAGCACTGAAAACGACTAAACTAGTTTTAATTTCCAACAGGTATACTGTTATGTAAACAAGACTACCAAAACAACCCAATATCAAAGTAACTACATAGTTCCATCAATAGCTGCCGCTCTTAATTGGTCTTTTGAGGACGCGATGATCGGGGGGGGGGGGAGGGGGTCCCCCACAGCACCGATTGTCTGCTCAACGCTGGGCCGATGGCATGATGTCATCAACTTATGGCCCAATGCTGTGTAGCATTCAACCATCCTTTAGGCGAACAAAATGAATGTCTGTTTTTTTGATGGTTCTTATAAATACTTTTAGAAAATGTTTTAGAAAACCTGATATATATGAAAAACAAATGAAATAATGATCCGCGAGATACACTACTTCATAAAAAATAAAACAAAAAAGTGATGTTGAAAAATTGTCAACAGAAGGAGTTTCTTTAATGTTATGTGGTTATATATGCACTAGCCAAAAATCTTGATCTTTTCATTTCTGTGCGAAGAATATTTATATATGTCGAATTCATACTGTATCATAGGCCTATATCATTAAAATTAAATTGTCACATTTAAAACCTAAATGTATGTAAACAATCCCACGTTCAAATGGATGCATTTAACCACAGGTATACCCCGCAGTTATAGAGGTAAATATCCTTGACGCCATGCTGTTGACATTAAGATGAAGCTGACGTTAACAAGAGAGAGATAAGTGTACCTCTCATGTAATCACTTGACCACATATAGTAACACCTCATTGATACCACCCTTGGTGAACCCCTTACTGTGTCATACAGATAATTTTTGTATCGTCTTTGTATAAAATGAATACTGAATAATTATGAATAACGTAGGCATAACTGTTGTCCAATACCACGTTGCCCGCCTGGATCCATCTTCATCTATCAAGTTGTCTGCTACGGGCAGACTGTCAGACCTGATACGGCAAGATGGCCTGGATCTTTCGTCTCTACTTGAAACCAGTAACCCTTTAAGCACTCACGATGCATTAAGCCATCATTTTACATCCCTGAAAACAAACTTAATTTCCCTACAACTACGGGTTTTAGAATGAAAATTTCCAGGAAACTGGTTTACTAATACAAGGTAATTTTTTTAAATTTTTCACCCACTTTAAATCATCTTCATCCACTACACTACACCTTTATCTTTAAAATGACAATGGTAAATTCAGGCTTGAAAGGGTTTAATAAACGTCATTGTCACTGTTCACCACAAAATGAATTTTGTCAGGGCCAGCGTCGCCCCAATGGCTCATTTCGTCCGGTTATGGCTCGAAACTCCGAGGTACTGGATTCGAATATCGGCCGGTTCGAATGTTTGCCATCCAGGTTGTGCATATACAGTGCTCCAAATATTTCAAATACCTGGAGTGTGCAAGCGCTGTCTAACGTACTGTGTACTATGAAGAACCCTTGAAAGCATTCGATAAGAGTAGGGCATAAACCCGATTTCGGGCTTGCTTCTGTCGCGATATTACCATGATTGTGCAGAAAGCGAAGTAAAGTAATATTGACTATTATTGATTGTGTTATGACTGAAGAATATTACTCATTTAAACAAGTTATTTACATGACTATTATGCAATGTAGTACTAATATAAAATATGCGTCCCGGATACCCGCAGCATGTTTAATGTCCCTGTGATAAGTAATTTAATCTAAGTCAGATACGTCAGTAATTTAAACGATATGCAATAAAAAAAGTAGGCAGCTGTATTTGGCAGTACACTGGTAATTCGTGGTGATTGGATTCAATATTGTGGGGAGCCTCCGTGGCCGAGATGTAGCGTGCTCGACCTCAGACCGCCAGGACTCGAATTTCAAATCCTGTGTCTGGAGGGAAGTGTTATCTCATTTATCTCACCATCCTCACGAGGTTCTACTGGCACAGTTTAGCCTATATGCGCACAAAGTTGGCCTAACATCCCATTCATTTCATATCGTCGTGATTGTAATGTTGACAGAGGACTGACAACACCTAAGATTTGACGTAACGCATCAAAGTAGTCCCGTCGAAGACATACTCTCTTTGATGTTCGCATAGCGACTGCTGTCATCAGTCAGCTGATCATACATTCAACAGATACATTTTGCACCTGTACAAATAAAATGTTACCACCAGTTAAATATCGTGGGAAGCCTCCGTGATCGAGAAGTAGACTGCTCGATCTCAGATCACCATGATTCAATATTGTCGAGGCCTGTCTAAAAATCAGTTCATACATTCATTCATTCACCAATTAATTAATTAATTAATTAATTAATTAATTAATTAATTAATTAATTAATTAATTAATTAATTAATTAATTCATTCATTCATTCATTCATTCATTCATTCATTCATTCATTCATTCGTTCGTTCGTTCGTTCGTTCGTTTGTTCATTCATATTCAAGTTGTATACAGGGTTTGGCTTATAATCTATGCTCATAAAAAAATAATTATCTCTGGATGTTTCGAACTGTTTAATACACAGCTTATCCAGTAGCCACTGGGGGTTAAAGAGACTTTACAAATAACACGTTAATACCAAGGTGACGATGTATGCACAGATAGACACTATTGGCCACATGGGACCCGAGCTGCCAGCTTTCGGTTCGGCAGATTACTGTATCCCTACACCAAACATAATCAAACATTTGGTTGTAGCTAGTAAAGTTACAGTAGTGAACATGGTTCAAGATAGGGTCATGGTCGTCATGGTGGCGTGGTAGGCATACCGCGTCAGTCTATTTTGACAATACAACATAACATATCGCATTATATGTTATTGAGAAAGGTAAATACTGGACCAAAATCAAATGCAACAAACTTTTTTATATGTTTAGATAGAGATTCAACGGCACTCCTCAACATAAAGCAGCTAGGCATAGAACTACAGGTAAGTCATGCAAAGTGCAGATCGAGCAACAAGTAAATATATTTATTAAATGTTTTCCGGAAGTTTTAGAGATCATTTTTTGTTGTCTTGTTTCTTTTAAAAGCAATGTATGAGACATTATTATTGCCAATCAGCGAAAGCTGTTGAGCCTAGAGGGTTGTCTACTATGACTAAGTGATGTTTACAGTTGAATAACAAGCTGTCGTGTGCTCATAGTGGAGGTGATATCAATATCATGTGTAGAAATGTCAGATCTTGTGACATTAGCCAGAAAACATGAAACATTCACCCAATGCTGTTTTAATGTTGGGCTAGCGTCGTAGACGCTGACCCAACGTTAAAACAACATTTGGTCAGCATCTCATACTGTAAATCTGGTAATTTTCGGGAATTTCCATTTTTCTCTAGTAGCGCTATCATAATAATAATTTTTGCGGGATTCTTGAACTCGCGAATTTGTCCTCCTCGCAAAATTCGCGAAAATTAAAACCTCGCGAATATTAGCAGATCTACAGTATTTTCTCGGTATTGTTTTTTTTGTGTGAGATCAGGCATAATGCCAGCTCTGGTCATGGTGATGCTTCCTGGTTAAGCCCACAAAACACTCACCTAAACCACATGTCCTCATAGTTATACCAGAGTCAATACCATCACAAAAAACATCAAAGATCATAGAAAACACGAAATGTACCTTATTTAACAACCCGCTGTTCTCTTTACACCGTCTACACCATTTATTCACGCCTATCTTAGACATGTACATTGCCCAGTTTGATAAATTACCATGTAATTCGTTAATGCATTAAAACATTTAATTCATACTGTATCAGAGATAAAATATTCTTAACATTTACACTTATCCTGATTAATTTAATTTTTCAAGTGGCTGTAAATTACTCATATGTGTTTCATTTGGACACCGATATTTGCAAATCTTGACGTTTAGACACACGTTTCATTCCCAATATCAGTGATTTGGTCGACTAATAAAACAGATTAAAAACGTCAATAGTCGTGATCAGCAGGATAAGGGTTAGGCCTAAGATCCATTTGCGAGTGCATATTGTTATTAAGTGGGTTTAAAATATAATATGATTATTCTTTGTGAAGTGGAGAGGTGTTCAAATAATTGATTCTTATCGACGCAATCTGATGTATTGTTACTGCTACAAGGATGTAAGTAACGACACTAAACTCTGTTAATATTTCACAATCATATCATAAATATTAAAAATACATCTATACGCACTGAATGAACCAAGCATTCGACCTTTTAAATTAGCTTCCGGCATCCGGCCGAGCTTGTGTTTTATATCTGATAAAGGGTCACGATCGATAATTGACCGAAATTAGGCTACCTCTGACACAAATGATTTGGGATTCGTTAAAAATACCTTCTCATTAACAGTATTTAAAGTAGAAAAACTTATTTTCATAGTGCCATTATCATTGTGCCATAAATAACTTTGGTGTTATTTTCAAGAAGAGAAATGACTGTTCTCATATCCATTGCTGTGCTATTTTACTTTGTTTTAAAAAAAATGCTAATTCAATTTTTAATTAACAATTTGATATCATTATAAAAATAATAGCTCAATCATAGCAATAGGACACATTATACGGATCGACCAACGCAGTTTATTGATAAAATAAATTACCCAAATTATATTCTGAGCAGCGTACGTGTGTTTGTGTACAGGTTTGTAGAGTGCTTGTGTGTTGTTGATCATGAATAATGTGAAACTTTATGTTGCTTAACAAGGTAAAAATGAAATGAATCGGGCTTTAGGCCACCTTTGTGCACATATAGGCTAAACTGGGCCAGGAGAACCTCCTGAGGATGGTGAGATGATTGAGATGACACTGTCCTCCCGACACAGAATTCGAAATTCGAGCCCTGGCGGTCTGAGGCCGAGCACGCTACCTCTCGGTCACGGAGGCTCCCCACAATACTAACTTTCACACGTGGATGGGGAAGAAACAATTTTGTTTCTTTCAAACCGCCGAGACCGGGAACCGAACCCCGGACTCTGGCGTGAAAGGCAGCGGTGCTAACCACTACCCTAGGGCCCCCGCCCTCTTAACAAGGTCGATATTCTGAACAACACTAACCTAACGTTTCATTTGATGCGCCCAGTACTAAATAATTAAACCATGAATATAGCCCTAAAAAAATCGTATTTTAACTGGGAGTGTTTTTATAACGTGGCACCCACAATCCAGTCGGCATCTAGTAATTATTATGAAGAATAAGTTTTTTCATCGATAAAATAAAAATCCCCCCCCCCCCCCCAAATCCACTTCATTTTAATTCTCAAGCAATATTACTGCGGGATATGTTTCTTCAAGAAAACAATAGACCTACCCCTTCCTGCACAAAATCCGATTGACTTAGCCTAGGTATACAATTTCTAATTTGTGGCTGAAACCAATAAACAATACTTTCTTACGACGTTAAGTGTGTATCATAATTTGCCAGCATTTTGTCTTCGTCCTCTTGAAGATAATTTTAATTTTGTTGGAGGAATAAACGTTTATCATAGTATAAATACACGTCGTGGCCAATCGCTTGCTGTGGTTTATGTGTAAATGAATCTTGTCTAAAATGCCAAAAATCAGCGAGTGGTGAAATGGTTGATGTGCTAGCATGTCTTACATCTTTGAGGATCACGTTTTTGAGTTCGTGTCTTAAAAGAAAAGTCGCAGAAAAAAACGTATCTGTGTTGCCATATGGAAATCGAGAAAAAAATGTGTTCTCGTATAAACGTACCACATGTAATGATCTCACATGCATGATTTCAATGATTCTGTAATAATGTTAATGGCTTGATAATTGTATTCTATCCGCATTACGTGTGATTAAAGTGCCCTATACATATTGATACATGCAATGATCTCGCTTGTGTGTATAATTAGTGTTTTTGTAATCATGGCAGCAGATCGATACACGAGATGATTTCACATTCATGTAGAATTACTGTTTCTGTAATCATGGTAGCATATTGATACATATGATGATATCACTTGTATGTATGATTATAGTCTTTCTTTATCATATGTCCTATATTGGTAGGTACAGTATTACAGTACTGTACTCGTAAGATTACATGTCATGTTTGTACTTTCCGTGCCATAGTGTACGGTAATATTACAATGTTTCAGTGGATTACATATCGTCCCCTTGGATATGCAAGGGTGTATCTGCCACTTTGTAAAGTGGCAGATACACCCTTTCATATCCAGAGGAACGATATGCATGTGTCGGTCTTACCTGCCGTTGCGTACAGCATGAGTACAGTTTTTGCGTGGTACCGTACAGGTACATGTTGCCTGGCCTGCCTCAGGACCTCCAGCATATAATCCAGTACCTGTGAGCTGTTGGGCATCAGAGTAGCCAATCCTGGCTTTACTTTCACATAGAACTCCTGCTCTATGTGAGGTACCGCTGGTCTCTTGTGAACTGTGGAACGCCTGGTGAAAGCACCATGCTCTCCTGATATGATCTTACCCCAGGAGCCATCCCACTTATAGACAAACACCTTAGATCCTGAGCTACCTGCATCTATCACCACCGCGTACCGAGGGGTACCGAATCTAGGTACCATGTAGTTGGAGTCATCGCCACCAGATGTCTCTGCACCAGTGACAGTAGTCACATTGAGTATTATCAGTGTGAAGATAAATGCAGTGATCAAACAGCCACACACGGGGTTTATTGTCTTGGATTTCCAGATATTCCGTGTTGTTACATCCCTTTGCTTCGCGTTCCGTGCCATCACGTTACGTGCCATTACGCGAGGTGACGTAATGTGTGTGCGTGCGTTACGTGGTACGGACACGCGATGTGACGTAATGTGTATCCGTGCGTTACGTGGTACGGACACGGGGCGTGACGTAATGTTAGTGCGTGCGTTACGTGGTACGGCCCACGTGAGTATTCTCAGTGATAACAGAGGGATGAGTGAGACAGACAATACCCCAGCCCACGTGACTACTCAATACTGTAAACTCACTCAGGACTGGCCACTTGACAGCCAATCACAAGTGCTGATCCAATCGCACATAATACGCACTGTCAATTCGTGAATCTACACAGTGTTTTACCATCAGCTTCCAGCAAACACGATACATTGAACCAATGCTGGTTTATTGTCGGGGCCCAACAATAAACCAGCATTGGTTCAATGTCTCGTGGTTGCTGGGCTACGACAGCCATTGTGGATTATATCACTGATGAAAGCTGTGAGACAAGAGATGTTATCATACATAGATAACATATTAACCTGATAATAACAGATAAAAGTAGGCCTACTAGTACTAGTACTACACCCGTCATTTGTGAACACACGATGAAATCCTTACGCAGTGTTCACAAGCAGTCGCGCAATGAACAGTGAACGTATTGTTTACACAAAGTGGCGCAATGAACAGTGAACTTTGTAGAGAGATCATCTAGAATTAGTTACTAGTATCGTGATAAGTACTTAGTCACCTTGCCAATCAATATTATCCAGGGCTTATACACCGACTGTCTTCATTATTCAACAGTTACAATAACATGGCTATACAAATGAGTAGCCGATGAATACATATCTGCGGTTATCAAATGGACAACAACATTTATTGCTGTATAAGCGTATTGACATTTGGCAAGTGTGTGTGGGGTCCAGCGTGTGTTTATTGTTTAGGAGTTATGGTTGATTGGTGTGTTTAGGGCCTCTGTTTGCGGAAAGTCTCAAGGCATCGAACACTCTACGTGGGGCAGGCCTACTAACCGCAGTGAACTCTAAAACACTGAGTCAACAAAGAGGCTGTTCAATGTGTAACGTCAAACATAGCATATCACGGCTAAGTCACTCTTATCATACACCTAGCGATGTACATTATGATGTCAAGGGGCAGATCCAGGATTTGGAAAAGGAGGGGGCGTATGGGGTGCCCACCCCCAGGATTTTGTTTTAGCATAATTGGGCCAATGTGGGTGACATTTTAAATGATATGTGGCAATATGTGGCGCCCCCCTGCGCCCTCCCCCCCCCCCTCTGGATCCGCGCCTGCTATCAACGAAAAACATGGACGCTGCTGACTTTTCCAATGCGCCTTCGATATAAAAATTGCTTTTAACTTTCATTTTGTTGTAGAAATTAGGGGTCTTGACAAGTTACCAAAATCCAAGAATCTGAGAAAAAATTGGGTTGGCCAGACCTCAATCACCCACCCCCCTATCTAATTTTTCTGCATACATGTAGTACAGACGAAAATTAAAAAATAAAAAATAAAAAAATTTCAAAAAAAATTTTGAGATGGGGTTTGACCCAACACCCACTTCCGAGTTTTTCTCGGATTTTTTTGATTTTTTTTCAACTTGACAAAACCCCTTTAGTGGAGATGAAAAATTGCCTTCATAATGATGTGGTGATAAATCTGAAGCCTTTGAGCTCAAACGGTCGTGAACAGGACATGACAAATATACACTCCGTGCCTTACAAGACGTGTCCCAGCAAACGCGAGACGTTGATCCGATGTTGGTTTAATGTTGGCCCACCGTCTGCGACGTTGGCCGAAAATTAATTTTTAGTTTTATGGGTGGTGAGGTTGTCACAGGTTTTCAGATCCGGAGAAAGGATCGGCAATCGACCCCCAGCAGAGCTTAGCAAGTGGTTGTGATAATAATATGGCCGCCTCCATAGTGTCCCCTGTGACGTCATCGTGAACAATATGGCCGCCTTCACAGTGTCCCTTGTGACGTCATCGTGACCATCGTGAGTGTTAGTAACGCAATGAAAATCCGTGATCATGCCATAACACATTTTGTTTGTTACAGTAAGGGTAAAAACTAAATTTTCATCACACAGTTTTGAGTTTTCTTTTATTGTCCATTCATTTTCACATTATTTAGCTTGGGATTGGTCCATCTTCAAAATGTCAAAATAATCTAAGTAGAGCTCTAAATACTGATGAAAATGTTCTGGCTCTCATTTACAACGTTATATTCCACAAGACTCGAGTGAAATATACACTACATCGTTAATATATCCTTGACTACATGCATTTAAAGTGCTATACGAGTATACGTCAGTAGCTGGCAAGATATCCTAATCAAAATTGCGATCTCCACGATTATGTATCCTACACCATGTACACCTGTGATGTTTTAATTAATTCTAAAAAGCGCGTTACATCTTAAAATAGGTGAGTCGTCATGCTTTGCTGAGTAAACATTGTGGGCCCACACACATCATCGTCCTGATAGCAAGGCTGGACCTCGAGGTGAAGCCTAGCTGTCTCCATGCTGTCGGTAAGATGACACACATGCGCAACATGATGAACGTCCACAAGAGTGGGGTCCTACCCTTCAAGGTGTCCATTGTTATGAAAAAGCCAATAAAAATCTTCCTTACAACAATTCACACTTCTATGGTATATTTCAGATGACACGATTCGGTTCTTTATCATAAAGACACAACTTAAAAATACGTATGGACATGGACAATCAATTAAATTCTGCGGGTTGATAATATTTATTTATCTGATAAATATGATAACTAACACAATATGACAGCTAACACAATATGATAGCCAAAACAATACAATAGCTAACAAAATATGATAGTTAACACAATACAATAGCTGACACAATATGGTAGCTAACACAATATGATAGCTAACACAATGATAGCTAACACAATATGACAGCTAACACAATTATTGTGTTAGTTATTATATTGTGTTAGCTATCATATTGTCAATATGATAGCTACCACAATATGGTAGTTACCACAATATGATAGCTAACACAATATGATAGCTAACACAATATGATAGCTAAAACAATATCATGGCTAGCACAATATGATAGCTAACACAATATGATAGCTAACACAATATAGTGGGTAACACAATAGATAGCTAGCACAATATGATAGCTAACACAATATGATAGCTAACACAATATGATAGCTAACACAATATCATGGCTAGCACAATATGATAGCTAACACAATATGATAGCTAACACAATATCATGGCTAGCACAATATGATAGCTAACACAATATGATAGCTAACACAATATGATAGCTAACACAATATGATAGCTAACACAATATGATAGCTAACACAATATCATGGCTAGCACAATATGATAGCTAACACAATATGATAGCTAACACAATATCATGGCTAGCACAATATCATGGCTAGCACAATATGATAGCCAACACAATATGATAGCTAACACAATGATAGCTAACGCAATATGATAGCTAACACAATATGATAGCAAACACAATATCATGGCTAGCACAATATGATAGCTATCACAATATGATAGCTAACACAATATGATAGCTAACACAATGATAGCTAACACAATATGTCAGCTAACACAATTATTGTGTTAGTTATTATATTATGTTAGCTATCATATTGTCAATATGATAGCTAATACAATATGGTAGTTAGCACAATATGATAGTTAACACAATATGATAGCTAACACAATATGATAGCTAAAACAATATCATGGCTAGCACAATATGATAGCTAACACAATATGATAGCTAACACAATACATCAGTTAGCACAATATGGTAGCCCGACTTGAGGTGGACAACTTGGTCAACATTTAACCCAAGTTAACCCAATGAATCGTGCTATTTAAAAGCCAGGAATTTAATATACAATAAAGTAGGTGGGTCGTCGTGATTCGCTAAGTAAACGCTATGCGCGGCATGGTCAATGTCCACAGGAGTGGTCCACTGCAATGTAAATATTATGGTTAGGTGAAGAAAACGCGACGCAACTTCTTAACAGCTTTAAGTGAACAAGAAGATTTTGCGCCTATTTTCAACGCTCACAGAGTAGACTAAGTTGTTAAGAAACAACGTGTAAATCTGACTATCGATATATCTATAAAAGAGATACACCAAAGAAATACACCTTAAAACGACACAATCAGGCTAAAATCTTCAGAATATCTGTATTTTTATTTTGGCTTCTTAATATGACCATATTATGTAAACATGTCTCTAGACTACAACTGCGTAAGTTTTTTTAATTTTTGTGTCGCACATGTACCAGTTAAGCGAGATATAAAGACAAAATTCACGTATTTCTTATTTTGGGGTAGTGGTTAGCACCACTGCCTTTCACGCCAGAGTGTGGGGCTCGGTTCCCGGTCTCGGCAGTTTGAAAGAAACAAAAATGTTTCTTCCCCATTGAAGTATTGTGGGGAGCCTCCGTGACCGAGAGGTAGCGTGCTCGACCTCAGACCGCCAGGGCTCGAATTTCGAATCCTGTGGCTGGAGGACAGTGTCATCTCAATCATCTCACCATCCTCAGGAGGTTCTCCTGGCCCAGTTTAGCATATATGTGCACAAAGGTGGCCTAAAGCCCGATTCATTTAATTTAATTTCATTTCATTTTGGACAAGCATGTCCGACATAAGAAATCGGGAATTTCGTCTGTATATCTCACTCAACTTGTAAATGCGCAACACAAAAATAAAAAGGAAAACAAATTAAAGAAACAAATTAAAAATATTGATGATTTTAACCTGTTTTGGTTTAGTCGGTGATTACAAATGTAATGCCATTTGTGTGAGCACACGCACCCACGTGCACGCTGACAAGTGCGCATGTGTAGTACGTGAAGTGCTCACTAAATATCAATAAATACGTGAATGAGAATGTAAACAGTAGCTCTCTATCCAGTAGCATTCACGCTCTCGGTCTATCGTATCATCTGTGTCATTTACTACCCAGCAAACACAAAACATTTGTATAAGATTTGTACAATGCCGTACCAACGTCAAAAACGTTGGTACGGCATTGTACAAATGTACTGGTTGCACTGCGTTGTACTGGTGCAAAACATTTGTATAAGATTTGTACAATGTTGAACCAAGGTCGCAGACGTTGGGCCAACGTTGTACAAATGTTGTACAAATGTTTTGTGTTTGCTGGGGGTCTATCGTACTCTTTGTCTCACTTACTAGCACTAACGATGTGATATTGTTAATAGATTATATACAGAATAAAATATCTAATAATCTAATCATAACTACACTAATTTAACACTGCCGTAGAAATTTTTTAAAAGCACATGTTATTATGTGGATATCAGATAACACTTAAGATCAATTTAATGTTATAGGCGTCTAACTTACAGTGAATATTGACTTCTAGCGTCTGCGTCACGCGAATAAAATTCCGGCTCATCACGGATGGAGGCTCAATATGGAGGTCACAAATAGACGACGCGTAGGTGACACGGTGGCGACACGTAGGTGACAAGGGGGCGACACTAAAACGACACGTATGTAACACGGATGCGACACGTGGGTGACACTCAACGGACACGGAGGCGACACGTAGGTGACACAGAGGTAACACGTAGATAACACGGAGGCGACACTAAAACTACACGCAGGTAACACGAAGGCGACACCTAGGTAACACGTAGATGACACGGAGGCGACGCGTAGGTGAAACGAAGGTAGCACGAAGGTGACACGGAGGCAACACGTAGGTAACACGGAGGCGACACGTAGGTGACACGGAAGTAACACGGAGGGGACGCGTAGGTAACACGTAGGCGACACGTAGGTAACACGTAGGTAACACTGAAACAACACGTAGGTTACACGGATGCGACACGTACATGACGCGGCATATTTCGCATTTAACACGTAGTCAACACAAAATGAGGATTTTATTATGGTTACATCAAATATAAGGCCGTTCCCAGCAAACACGATACATTGACCCATTGTTGGTTGATTGTTGGCCCACCGTCCGCGACGCTGAGCCAACAATCAATAAACATTGGGTTAATGTATCGTGTTTGCTGCATTGGTTGTACTTTCTGGGTAAAAAAATCCATCAGGTTGATTTAGGGATGAACACATTAAGTTCTACACAATCCAAAGGGATTGCGCGTAAACCATCCAAAGAGATCGGCGCTGATGTAAAAACGTAATAAGGCCGCGCATTACCAAAAAAAACATGTGTTTTTTTTCTGCTCAGCGCCCGCATTGAATTGTTGCCGATTTTCGTATTTAATTTCGGTAGATAAAAAAAAACATAACGAAAAAATCAAGTTCATTTCAAGAAATAAAAAACTTTTTTCCAGCTTTGTTTTGTTTGCCTTGCTTTTTCCGTCGCCCTCATTAACTTGATTTAAAATAGGTCAAAAGTTGTTTTTTTTTGTCGTTTTTTCCTCAAATGTTTTTTATTACTTCCCTCCCTCATTAGATTTTGGAGTATTTCTCATCTAAAACAGAGAAATAAAACACAGTGGCCTAGCATTTGACACACCTAGACGGGATTGCGTGGTGTCTGCTGGTAACTGTGATTGGTATTTTGTGTGGTATATATGTGTAATATAAACAGATAGAGGGCCTACTATTGTATGTAGCTAGCGAACCAGCGCAGGCTCTATGATGGCCCAGTATCGCTGATGCTGTACCAACATCGACGCTATCATGTAGGCTGTGCCATGGTAATCGGCATATTTATGGCCTGTAATAGTGCGTGGTGAATGGATCGCTGACTCCACGTATCAACCTTGATAATAACCCTTAAAGCGCTGATTTTTTTTATGAAAACCTTGGAGGCCAAAGGGTTTTTCTCTATTTTAAATCATCATAGCTGTCCAAGTTAACTTCTTCCGATTCATTTGAATACCTATGTTATGGGTCTACGACCATTAGAATGTTTTTCACTCTTGCAGCGCGGGGATCAACTTTAGACGTCAGAATCTGACGTCTACATCTCCGGCTGGGATAGTCACTTGGGCCCCACACTTTAACCCTATATTAAAGTCATTGCACTGGCTTCCAGTTAGATTCCGTTTAAAATATGCGCATTTGTTTTCCGCTGCTTGACTTGAAATTAACCAAAGTATCTATCAAACCTCTTGGTTCCACTTATCTATCAAACAACAGCTCCCATCTTCTGATGCCAACACATTTCATGCTCCACCGATAAGAACAAAAAAACGAACATTTTATGTTGTATGCAGGTCATACCCTCTATAATTCATTACCAGTTGCCATAAGAACATCGACAGCGATCTCGACTTTAATTAATAAAAAAAGATTTTGATTTGATTTTTCCACCATAACTCCCTTACTGCCAGGCACTCTGTTGACGACCTTGCTTTAATATGGTCACTTTTTGAATATTGTTTTGGATTGTCATGCCTCTGAACTCGGTTCTTCGAGGCGCTATGGAAGTTTTTAATTGATTGCTTAATTGATTTGATGTATTATTAGAAAATGAGTGGTTAGGCCTATATATAATGCTTAATGCAACACACAATCTGGTATTAAAGAGATGTGTAAATATCTAATTGACAGGGGGATTAAGTGAGTGATAAATTGTGGAGCTCGGCTCTCAATTAGTGATCAATTAATCAGAAATAGATGCAGCAAGGTCGCGGAATGCCTGGTCCATGGTGAGTTACGACCACTCACGATCACAAAGCTACAGGCTGTCTACGGGTCGTAATGTAGACGAGGAAAAATGCATACTATATAATAATAGTAATAATAATAAAATGCTATAGCGCGTGAATCCGAGGTGATTCAAGCTCAGAGGCGCGACAAACAAACTTGTAATCCGACTCATAGTCCCAAAACCGTTTGCGTTTTTCGTCTGAGCCAACCGGACCACCGAGGATTTAAGTCGGAAAAGCCTGACCAAAAAATATGTTTTCAATTTCTTCCGTAAACTAATTTGTGTTTTAGCAGATCGAATCTCTAAGTAGATTCAGTCCGACGTCTATGTGTAGCAACATAAAAGGTCGGAAAAGGCCCTGCTGCCCACAGAGGTTCTGATCCGTGAAACATTCAGCTTATCTAGATCACTGGAACGAAGTGTGCGTATATTATCTTCTATAGCGCCAGTGTCTCTCAATAATACTTAGACTCAACAGCGCTAAGGTATTTGTGAATTGTGCGTCATTTACCCTTCGAGCTCTATAAACAATATAATTTATTTTTTTTACCCGTCTGAATCTGTCTCGTTAACACGATCTATGTAATTTAAGTCACAGCGTACTTTTCGAAATGTGTTACACAAGTTCTATTATAAAAAAGGGGAACTGTAGTCGACATCAGTGCTCTAAGGTTTAGCATGAATGAATGAATGAATGAATGAATGAATGAATGAATGAATGAATGAATGAATGAATGAATGAATGAATGAATGAATGAATGAATGAATGAATGAATGAATGAATGAATGAATGAATGAATAAATGAATGAATGAATGAATGAATAATTGAATAAATGAATGAATAAATGAATGTATGAATGAACGAATAAATGAATGAATGAATGAACGAACAAATGAATGAATGAATGAATGAATGAATGAATGAATGAATGAATGAATGAATAAATGAATGAATGTATGAACGAATAAATGAATAAATGAATAAATGAATGAATGAATGAATGAATGAATGAATGAATGAATAAATGAATGAATGAATGAATGAATAATTGAATAAAAAAATAAATGAATAAATGAATGAATGAATAAATAAATGAATGAATGAATGAATGAATGAATGAATGAATGAATGAATGAATGAATGAATAAATTAATGAATGAATGAATGAATGAATGAACGAATGAATGAATGAATGAATGAATGAATAAATGAATGAACGCATGAATGAATGAATGAATGAATGAATGAATGAATGAATGAATGAATGAATGAATGAATAAATAAATAAATAAATAAATGAATAAATAAATAAATGAATGAATGAATGAATGAATGAATGAATGAATGAATGAATGAATGAATGAATGAATAAATGAATGAATGAATGAATAAATGAATGAATGAATGAATGAATGAATGAATGAATGAATAGATGAATGAATGAATGAATGAATGAATGAATGAATGAATGAATGAATGAATGAATAAATGAATGAATGAATGAATAATTGAATAAATGAATGAATGAATGAATAAATGAATGTATGAATGAACGAATAAATGAATGAATGAATGAACGAACAAATGAATGAATGAATGAATGAATGAATGAATGAATGAATGAATGAATGAATGAATGAATGAATGAATGAATGAATGAATGTATGAACGAATAAATGAATAAATGAATAAATGAATGAATGAATGAATGAATGAATAAATGAATGAATGAATGAATGAATGAATAATTGAATAAAAAAATAAATGAATAAATGAATGAATGAATAAATAAATGAATAAATGAATGAATGAATGAATGAATGAATGAATGAATGAATGAATAAATGAATGAATGAATGAATGAATGAATGAATGAATGAATGAATGAATGAATGAATGAATGAATGAATAAATGAATGAATGAATGAATGAATGAATGAATGAATGAATGAATAAATGAATGAACGAATGAATGAATGAATGAATGAATGAATGAATGAATGAATAAATAAATAAATAAATAAATGAATAAATAAATGAATGAATGAATGAATGAATGAATGAATGAATGAATGAATGAATGAATGAATGAATGAATGAATGAATGAATAAATGAATGAATGAATGAATGAATGAATGAATGAATGAATGAATGAATGAATGAATGAATAAATAAATAAATGAATGAATGAATGAATGAATGAATGAATAATTGAATAAATAAATAAATAAATAAATAAATAAATGAATAAATGAATGAATGAATAAATGAATGAATGAATGAATGAATGAATGAAAGAGTGAATGAATGAATGAATGAATGAATGAATGAATGAATGAATGAATGAATGAATGAATGAATGAATGAATGAATGAAGGAATGAATGAATGAATTTATTAATTGTAATGTCTTAGTTAGCTCTTTCTGATTCACTTGAATACACATGTCACGGCCATTATAAATACTTTAATTCTTACAGCGCGGGGATCGACTTCAGACGTCGGAATCTGACGTCTACAGACGTCAGATTCTGGCGCCTAAAGTAGCTCCCCGCACTGTAAGGATTAAGGGTTATAAGCATGAGACTCGTGTTAGTGTCACATACCACCCCTTGGGTGCTGGAGAACCATATGCAAAAAAATGAAATGGATGGGGTTTTAGCCACATATAGGCTATACTGGACCAAGAAAACTTCCTGAGGATGGTGAGATGAATGAGATGACAGTGCCCTCCAGACACAGGATTCGTAATTCGAGCCCTGGCGGTCTGAGGCCGAGCACGCTACCTCTCGGTCACAGAGGTTCCATACAATATTGAATCTTCACGAGTGAGCGGGGAAAAAACATGTTGTTTCTTTGAAACTTGAAGGCCAGAGTGGGGTTCGAACCCGCGATCTCCGACTTTCCAAGCAGGCAGCTTTAACCACTGTATGAATGAATGAATGAATGAATGAATGAATGAATGAATGAATGAATGAATGAATAAATAAATGAATGAATGAATAAATGAAGGTCAGAGTGGCGTTCGAACCCGCGATCTCCGACTTTCCAAGCAGGCAGCTTTAACCACTGCACCAGGGCCATTGCCCTGACTCGATATGCAAAAAAACGGGATACGTCCAGTATTACCAAATATCTGTGAAATAATACATCCTAGCAGACAGAAGACGTTGGCCCAGCATTGAACCAGCATTGGGTTAACGTGTTGTATTTGCAGGAATAAAGGCGGTAGCTGCTTACATTTTAAAGCGACACAATCAGGCTAAAATCATAAAAAAATCAGTATTTTTATATTGACTTCTTAATATGGCCATAGGATGTGAACATGTCCATAGACTAGAATTGCGGAAGTATTTTAATTTTGTAGATGCTGTGGCAACGTAGCAAGTGTGCAGAAAGGTCCATTTATCAGTTATTCTCGTATCTCTTATTTTGGACGTGTATGTCCTAAATTAAATTTAGTCGTTATTTCTCGCTTAACTGGTAAATGGGCAACACAACATTTAAAAAAAACTTAAGCAATTCTAGTCTATGGACATGTTCACATCTTATGGCCATATTAAGAAGCCAAAAAAAATACAGATTTTTTAATGATTTTGGTCTGATTGTGTCGTTTTAAGTGGACACATACTGCATATTGGCTTTTCAGAGTAAATTTACTCTCATTACAGGATGATACACCAACACAGAAATGCCTTATCTGAAAACATGTAAATAACAGCACACCACGTGTTCGCTGGGAGGGGCTGTCAGATAAGTAAAAAGTATAAAAAAAAACGATCACATTATGTACACAAAAGCTGCAAAACAAGCGTAAATACAGAGTAAACTATTTGTTATACATTTTCAGAGAATTTACTGGGATTTATTATCATCAACATTTTGTGTGCAGCATACTACATGTACTAGTGATTTGTAAACAAGTGAAACGCCTTGTTCACAAAATAGGACAGAAAGTAACTGTTTTACGCACATATATCTTCAAATTAACTATTAATGAAAAATAAAATTGAGTTCGCATTAAAAAACATGAACAGCGAAGTTTATTCACTGTTTTATACTGGCTTAATTCTAATTTATATGAACTTGGGTCCATAAAATTTTTATTGGAGAAAAAGAGTTTTGAATGTATTTGTTGCGTAATATAACATACAATTAAATATTAAATTATATATAATGGTAAAAGCGTGGATTTATAGTCTGATATCAACTCAAGCGAATTATTCTATGACTATACAATTTTGCACCCCGGTCATTTGCCATTTCAACTCCCCTTGGAGCATACAACAAGCTGCCTTTTTCAGCGCATTGTCGTATCTGTCCTACCCTATTTACACCTAAGTCAAGTGAAGCACTTGATTGTGAAGTGTCTCGCCTGAAAGACACTCACATGGAAACAATGTCCCAATGTTGAGAGAAAATGAAATGAATCGGGCTTTAGGCCACCTTTGTGCACATATAGGCTAAACTGGGCCAGGAGAACCTCCTGAGGATGGTGAGATGATTGAGATGACACTGTCCTCCAGACACAGGATTCGAAATTCGAGCCCTGGCGGTCTGAGGCCGAGCACGCTACCTCTCGGTCACGGAGGCTCCCCACAATACTAACTTTCACACGTGGATGGGGAAGAAACAATTTTGTTTCTTTCAAACCGCGGAGACCGGGAACCGAACCCCGGACTCTGGCGTGAAAGGCAGCGGTGCTAACCACTACCCTAGGGCCCCCGCCCCCCAATGTTGAGAAAGGAGATATTTCTCTGAAAACATGCATCAAGTGGGGTTTGGACTTGCGCGACAGGCAGCGACTATTGCAAAGCCCCGCACATTAAGCATTTGTCAAATCCTTTCTTTCGTAGGCTACAGATGAAATTTTATTAAATGAATTAATAAATGAATAAATGACTGACTGACTGACTGACTGACTGACTGACTGACTGACTGACTGACTGACTGACTGACTGACTGACTGAATGAATGAATGAATGAATGAATGAATGAATGAATGAATGAATGAATGAATGAATGAATGAATGAATGAATGAATTACTTAATTAATTAATTTATTAATAAATAAATTAATTAACTAATTAAATAATTAATTTCTGTACTTGTATACATGCCAGGAGATGAGGATCCGATGGTGAGATGAATCAGATGACATTGCCTCCCTGTGAATTGGAGCACTGTCGATCAAGGACCCTCATCACAATACTGAATCTCTACGAGTAGACAGGGAAGAAACAATTTGTTAGTTCGAGACCTAAATACGAGGGCGGGGAAGAAAGGGCAACCTCGACCTGACAGACATTCGGCATGACAACTACACTTAGGACACCCCGCTCTTTCTCCATTGCACTGTAAACATATTATAATATCCTTGTCTTCCAGTGCATTATTACGTTTGAATCACAAACCAGTGAGTCTCTAACATAATTATGTTAAGATCACTTATTATAAGCATATAACCACATGGACTATCGCCATACGCCGTAGTACCAGGTGCCGTATTCTAGTACAAGTCACGATATATCGTAGGCTTCTGATTGGTCGAGATGGCCATCTCGACCTATCAGAAGCGTATATACTATATATCGTAACTTTTACGAGAGTACGGGCCCAGTAGCAGTTGTTTGTGTCACGTTAGGGTTGAGTGTTAATAGATAATGTTATTAGCTTTGTAATGACTCAGCAGGCAGCCCCTCTGGGGAGTAAATGACCTCGTTGTAAATCAAAGCAATGTTTACCTAACAATCATCTCATCAATTATGCAATACGCTCTGACCATCCTGCTGATTATTATCACTCTGCCGCATAAACATTGACTGAACAAATCATCCCGTTTGGAATCAAAGGGTCGTATTGGTCACATGACTAAGCAGTGGATGAGACACTTTAACCCTTTAACCGACGGTGCCGCATATATTCGGGTTTTTATTAGCACATGAAGTGCCACATTTTAAATATGTTAAAGATAAAATGTGACATCAACCAGCAAGATTTGAAAAGAGTTGACTTCCATTTTGTCAAATCTGAACTTCAAGTACATTTACTGTTAGGGTGCATCGGACTGCTTTCATATTAAAGAATGCACATAGGATTTGGCTTTACGTCGTGTTGTGACACTCCTAGTATTCAATATTATAATAACAATCTATAAGAATGTTGACTGGGCAATAAATGCAAGAATGAAAGAAAGAATGAATGAGTAATTGAATAAATGAATGAATGAATGAATGAATGAATGAATGAATGAATGAATGAATAATTGAATGAATGAATGAATGAATGAATAAATGAAATAATAAACGAATGAATAAATGAATGAATGAATGAATGAATGAATGAATTAATGAATGAATGAATGAATGAATGAATGAATGAATGAATGAATGAAAGAATGAATGAATGAATGAATGAATGAATGAATGAATGAATGAATAAATGAATGAATGAATGAATGAATGAATGAATGAATAAAAGAATGAATAAATAAATGAATGAATGAATGAATGAATGAATGAATGAATGAATAAATGAATGAATGAATGAATGAATGAATGAATGAATGAATGAATGAATGAATGAATGAATGAATGAATGAATGAATGAATGAAGGAATGAATGAATAAATGAATGAATAAATAAATAAACGAATGAATGAATAAATGAATGAATGAATGAATGAATGAATGAATGAATGAATGAATGAATGAATGAATGAATGAATGAATGATTGAATGAATGAATGAATGAATGAATGAATGAATGAATGAATGAATGAATGAATGAATGAATGAATGAGTAAATGAATGAATGAATGAATGAATGAATGAATGAATGAATGAATAAATGAATGAATAAATGAACGAATAATTGAATGAATGAATAAATGAATAAATGTATGAATGAATGAATGAATGAATAAATGAATGAATGAATGAATGAATGAATGAATGAATGAATAAATGAATGAATGAATAAATGAATGAATGAATGAATAAATAAATGAATTAAATAATTAAATAATTAATTAATGTATGAATGAATGAATGACTGAATGAATGAATGAATGAATGAATGAATGAATGAATGAATGAATGAATGAATGAATGAATGAATGAATGAATAAATGAATGAATGAATGAATGAATGAATGAATGAATGAATGAATGAGTGAATGAATGAATGAATGAATGAATGAATAAATGAATGAATGAATGAATAAATGAATGAATGAATGAATGAATGAATGAATGAATGAATGAATGAATGAATGAATGAATGGATGAATGAATGAATGAATGAATGAATGAATGAATGAATGAATGAATGAATAAATGAATGAATGAATGAATGAATGAATGAAAATTCATAATGATATACTACTATAATAAAAAACAGACCAAAATCACGTTTTAGTGGAGCCGGAAACTTGATAACTCTCTGAATAGCTCAACAACTATCTTGGCGATAAATCGAATCAGCCACAACACTTATTTGATAGCACACAGCCATGGATCATTTATGGTGATAAGATTTCAATGGCCATTTGGAATTGTTACCAATGATTTGCTCGTTTCCATCGCACTTGATTTTGTGTCATTTAAAATAGCTCTCTGTTTTGAATAAATTGAATATTAAACTTAACCGTTAAAGCGCTGAATTAGTTTCGTATAAACCATGGAGACCAAACGGTTATTGTCAATTTGAAATCATCATAAATGTCTTAGTTAGCTCTATCTGATTCATTTGAATACCAATGTTATGGGTCTCCGGCCATTAGAAATATGTTCTCTTTCACAGTGCGGGGATCGACTTTAGTCGTCAGAATCTGACGTCCATAGACGTCAAATTCTGACGACTAGAGTCGATCCCTGCACCGTAAGGATAAACAAAGTTGTACTTCCTTTCACCTTCAACATGTCATAAACGTTGCAAATAAATATCAACATTTGAGGCATTGGTAAAATGGGAAATGGTCATGAATTGTGAATATTGTGTGAATATGGCCTTCTGATGTTGCTCTCACACATAGGCGAATATGCTAACGAACGTGCTTACAACAGAAAAGATTTGACATTCGCGCAAAATTCGCTACACTCGCCGAGTCTTTGTAAGCGTCTGCAGCGAATTCGGAACGTTCGCAAGTCATCCTCCACCTGCTTACGAATATCGGACAATTTTGTGATCGATAATTATCGGAAGGCCCGGGCAGCCTGCATGCGGGCTAGCTAACCTAAACAAACAAACGAACAAACAAACAAGGAAGCGTCTCCTACATTTTAGCGATTGTTGCGAATGCTGTCATTCGCCGTCAATTTTCGTTAGCATTCGCAAGCATTTGGTAACGTTGGTAAGGCATTCGGAAGCATTTGCAACGTTCCAAAAGCATTTGCAAGGCGCTGGTAACGTTCGCAGTTTCCCATTCCTAGCGAATGTCTTACCATTGTTTAATTCAAGAAAACAATGAGCCCAGCGTCATATTCACTCCGTATTTATACCAATCGCAGCCTCGTTATCAAATATTCGTATCATTCGTAAGAAAATGGCAACGTTGGTAAGACATTTGCATCATTCATAAGTACGTTTGATACGTTTGTGAGCCTATTTGTAAGCATTCGCAAGGTAGTCGCAGCATTTAATCTTAAGCTCATTTGCACAATTCGCAACGATTGTTAGCAATTCGTAAGGCATTACAAGCGTTTGCAAGCATTCGCAGTGCATTTGCAATATATTCGTAAGGAGAGGTAGGGGTGACTAAGGTTAAAATATTCGCTATCTATTCACAAATTTTGGGCGAATGCACTGCGAATTTCAAAGATACATATTCGCTAGCATATTCGCCTATATGTGTGGGTAACAGAACCGAGTCGTGAAAATATTCCAGAGGTGAAGTGTGTTTCTATCAATTAGTTAGCTCTGATCTCAAACAGTATGTAGAGTGTCCTTGTCATTCTGGGTCCGATATATCAGCAACAGAAATGATACTTAACTCCCCCCCCCCCCTTCCCCAGAGCGGTGAACATTACATTTAAAATTAGAATTGTTCAGCTGACGTCCACCATACGGTAAATTAATGTGGTGATATTCTACACCAGATGATAGCTACAATCTCTCCTGCAGACCCCCAACAGCCTTGACCGCCCTCACGTCTCCACCCAGCCACACGAGGCGTTGGCCCAATGCTGGGCTGATGTTGGGCCAGCGTCGAAGACGATGGGCCAACATCAGAACAGCATTGGGCCAACGCCTCGTGTTTGTTGGTACAGTGTAGGCAGATAGGAAAAGTTTTATGATTACTCCAGTAACAATAGCCAGAGGAGTAGATTGTTGGCAGATACCCTACACTCAGGGAAGGCTGTGTGGATAAGGAACAGGGCGAAGGCAAACAGCAGTAACTGCTTACTTTTAAAGTAAGCAGCTACTGCTGTTTGCCTTTGCATTGTAGATATGCTTGGTCATTGATCGAAACGGTACACGGCACGATTGGATTCAAACGTCTGTACAATTGAACATTAAACAGATGTTAAGCCAATGATAGGATCTATACGAGATCATCACCAGAATGCCATAGGTTAGCACAATAATTACTGTATTACAAAATAATCTGGTATAAATGTATAGGCTTTTATACAAGTCTACATGTACAAGAGTCGATGATAACAAATACAAAGTAGTAAGCAAATAATCATAGAAATGCTGAAATTTTATATTATTTTAGCCGAGGAAGTTAGGATTTAAAAGGAATTCACGTCATTAAAATATGATAACTGTCGAATAGGTGTTGGAGATAATAAAGCCACTCTTTTAAATACCAAACCAAATAGAATATAAAAAAAATATATGTGAAATAATATGTCAGTAATTTTATAAGTGAATCAAGTAATCAAATATTTATCACATCTACATCTACAAGTACCTTTCTAAACGTTAGTGTAGCTTTATATGACAAATACCCCATCTGGTGATCATACCAGAACTATAATCGTTCCACAATAACCATACGGAGCCATCCAGTGTCATTAATCGACAGAGATATGTTATCTGATTAAAATACTAATATAAGGCTTTCAGAAAAGACTTTAAGTACTAGAATTAGACAGAAATATAACCATTATTAGTATATATATTTATACTGTCATGCTGTATCACGAAGAAAGTGGAACATTTCTGTATTTCTCATAGAGAGGCACATCAAAAAAAAACATTTGTATAACATTTGTACAACGCCGCCCCAACGTTGGGGCGGCGTTGTACAAATGTTTACAAATGTTTAGTATTTGCTGGGAGTGCATTTAACCCTGCGAACAATACAGGTTTTATAAAAAAAATTCTAAAACATTTGATCTTTTAGAATGCATATATTATCGTGTTATTTATTAATTAATTTAATTTGAGTCAATGATGCGATACAATTTTTAGATTCCTGCCAACTCCGCCCAACTTCGGACAGCTCGGATATATGCTGACGGTGTGTCCAGGCATTCAAGGACAAATATTAATTAAACTATAGGGAATGTCAGTTTGCGGTTTACATTTACATGTAATTCATCATATCTTGTCAGAGATAACTGTGTACTCATTATTTTTAGATCATAACAGCCAACATAGAAGCTGTTATACTTTGTCAAACACGAATCCTCTTATATATTTAGCTGTGGTTTCTTGATCATTTTGATTTACCTTTAGAAATTAGAAAAAAAAACATTTTCTGTTTTTAATTATAACCTTAAAATATACATGGCTAATAATGAAACCTTTATTCAATTCTAGTTAGGGCTGCAAAAATGATATCGATGTAGGCCCTACATGTCTTAACGCTTTCTCTCCTTTTTTTTGAGGTTTTTGTAGGAGTTTTAGTGCGGGGACATTTGTGTTTTCTTTTCTTTTGCTACATGTATGTATATAAATTTGTAAATCTATTGAATTAACGCAAATTCATATATTATCGGCTTATAATCTAAAATGCCTAATGTACCTTCTATTTTAGTTATTGTAACTATTGTACATATGATAATTGTTTAAATAATGTGTACATATATGTCATGAACAGGGCACATATGCAAAAGCCAATGGCTAATATTGTTTTTACCATGTATAAATCTGTTTAAATAAATAAAATAAATACAGAAATAAATCTAAGATATCATGAATGGTGTGGCGATAAGCCCGGGTAAGTCAAATTGATTTAGAATAGCATGAATGACATTAATATCATTTGTTTTCGTTCCTATCATTATACTTTATAAAATTGATTGATTTATAGCTCACATGTCCCATAAAATGCACATTCATAGAATGTTTTTATAAAAGATCAGAATTGTTCAAATACCTCAATGTGCTTGGAATATGCCGTGGTACACTGTTATTATACACGAGAGAAAATTGATACAATACATCATTTTGCT
>OZ024909.1:71767895-71912895 GCA_964017125.1 Flabesymbios commensalis | reverse complement strand
CACCTATTATTAAGCATTAAAAGGGTGATCCGCTGATGTAGGTCGAATTGACACAGTTACGACTAATTTCGGGAGGGGGGGGGGGGGCGTGAAATTTGTTAAAATGTGTTGCATTACAATTTATCAAATTAGTGTAGATGACTCTGACCGACTCAGACTGAGACTCGTTTATCTGTATTCTACTTATTAATACTATAAACAAAACAAATCTTTCTTTTTTTAAAGTAGAAAACCGGAGCCTTCCACTAACACTAAATTGTCGCTGGCGTGGATGCCAACCAAATATATAAAAAACATGAAATATAATAAATTTAAATTAGGCGAATATAGCACAATTGAATAAATTAGATAATCAAAGGAAGCAGAGATAATTAATTGAAATTAGGGCGTATGAGTAATATGATGACTGTATACATAATACGTACATATGCAAAATCAGAAATCAGGGGGGGGGGGTGAAGTTTTTAAACTGGACAAATGATTTATTTCAAGCGACACTATCAGACTTAAAAATTATAAAAAATCAGTATTTCTATTTTCGCTTTTTAATATGGCAATATGATGTAGACATGTCCATAAACTAAAACTGCAAAAGTTTTTTTGAATTTTTGTGTTGCGCATTTACCAGTTGAGCCAGATATAAAGACAAAATTCACGATTTCTTATTTCTGACATACATGTCCGAAATAAGAAATACGGGCATTTCGTGTCGTGTCGCTTTCACGTTCTGTCTGCAATACTTTTTTATCGAATTCCTGCCAGTCATCCATCAGAGCACGTATTTATAAAACCTGTGAATGGTTCTCTGAGTACTACCATTACTTTGTTGTGCCAAGGCAAATAACAGTATCAGCTTTCTTGTATACCAGGTAGTTACTGCTGTTTGTCTTTGCATGACCTCATTGTTATATAGCCTGTACATGTGCGTGCCCGCAGGACAGTAGAGATGGGAGTAATTACATTGTGTTTGTGAAAAACATCAGATCCAGAATCTGATCTGTCACAATACACAATACACGTCCATGTATTCATATAGCCGTAACTCCCGCATCGTCACCCAGTAAACACAAAACATTTCTATAACATTTATACAATGTTGGACCAACGTCGACGACGTTGGGCCAACGTTGTATAAAGGTTATATAAATGTTTTGCGTTTACTGGTCAGTATATTCCTGAGATTAAGCCACCAGTTGGCATTGTAAGGTCGTTTATTTCACTTGTGTGTTACAGTCTAATAATTATGTTATATAACTAACACTAATCTAATTATGAGTTATATTCCGATCACGGGCGTAAAATGGCCTTCAGCAAATTTCAGATGTTACCTCATTCTACATTCTGAAATGTTAGGATATAAGTAATGATGTCACAGCACCCCCCCCCCCCCCCCACACACACATAAAATCTAAAATGCGAAAGAGTTTTTTTTAAAGACAGATCCGCATTGAGAAAAAATCCGTTAAAAGATATTAAAATTTTTGAAAATTTTTGTATAAAGCCATAGGCTAAGATTATTATCTAAAATGCATTTTTTCCAAAACACCCCTTTCAAGACTCGCAGTGTCCCGTTATCAGTATCCGTTAATGAAGTGATTTCATATTATGACGCAAATAGCCAAGAAATAGAAGTGCTTGGCGAATCCGCCTGGTAGTCATACGGATTAGGGTGGTATTTTGCTTTGCAAAGCCAGAAGGCAGTATCTGCTTACTTGTAAAGTAAGCAGATACTGCCTTCTGGCTTTGCCCGGCAGTATTGATATATCTACCAGACTGGATAAATCTCTGAAGCCAAACTGATCCAGGTTAATCTGTCAGGGATGGCAGAATCCCACACCTGCTCACCCAATGATCCGGACACAGCAGCCTTCTAACCGCCGGTACCGATTATATTCCTTTTTTTTCAATTTTTATTAGCACATCAAATACCAGCTTTTGAACATGTTAAAAATAAAACGTGACATCAATCAACAAGATTTCAAAATCGTTGACCTCCATTTTGTCATCTCTGAATAATTTTCACTCACTTGGGGTTGTGAATCGCGTTAGCGAGACACAACTTCAAGAGGGTGAAAATTCCAATTAAATAACTTGGCAGTTAAAAGGTTAAAGCGCTGAATTATTTTTTTATAAACCATGGAGACCAAAGTTTTTTTTTCAATTTTAAAACATCATAAATGTCTTAGTTAGCACTTTCCGCTTCCTTTGAATACCTATGTGATGGGTCTGCGACTATTTGCAATATTTTAATTATTTCAGTGTTGAGATCGATTTTATACGTCAGAATCTGACGTCTACACATCAGATTCTGACGTATGAAGACGCTCCCCACGCTGAAAAAGGTTACCCAGTTTTTGTCAGCGAAATGAATGTTTAGACATCAAGATTTGCAAATGTTTGTTCTCAAATTAAACAAATATGAGTAATTTTCACCCACTTGAAGTTATGTGTCGCAGTAGCGAGACCCGAATTCAAGTGGGTAAAAATTTAAATGATATAACTTAGCCATGTTATCGTGAAGAAGGTGAACTATGGTCACTCTAGTGACGTCATTTCTCAAAATATCTGCCACCATTCCTGTTTGTTTATCAACATTAACAGTTACAGACATCACTGGTGATGAACTGTGAATGCATTGAGTGAAATAATTATTGTGGTCTACTGATTTCCACATAGCGCTCTTATGTTTTTTACAGAGTAATTCCTAAGGTGACAGTTCCATTGGGCAATGATGATAGCTGCACTTGATAATATATCATCAAATTCATAAAAAAAAAACAGGTAAAAAAACTGAATAAATGGTAAATATGAGTTGTGTGAGAGTGCAGAATAGGTAGACTTACACAACAGCTGTTGTCTCAGCAAACATGGGACATTTAACCAATGTTGGGATAATGTTGGGCCAGCATCGCAGACGGTGGCCCAACAATAAAGCAGCATCGGTTCAACGTCGTGTGCTTGATAGGATGATATCTCTCTATTGTTTACTGTGTCGGCAGTTACTAGAATAAACGGCGCTATCACGGATAGCATAGGAATAGATTGTTGAATAACATAGACGTTATATTACCAGATAAGAGGGCTGAATGATTGTATTCTTCCGCTTGTCCTTCAAACCCGTCGACAGATTTATCGAAAGCAGCCATTTGAGATAAATACTACTCGGCCTAATATCGTATTAGGAAGGGTTCATTTCTTGCACAAAAAGTACCGAAAAGGTTTATGTGTCACTTTTGGAGTTGGAAATCAATAAAAAAGTATATAAGATATTTTTTGCGACAACATAATATTTGGATATTTTTCCGGGTAGATGAATTACAATTAAGCTGAGGTAATTTGTATGTCTTATATCTGTTAAAAACTGACGTTTAAGCAAAGTGAAGAAATATGGTTTAGTTTAAATAATCCTATGATATGCAGTGCTATTCTAAATGCTAAAATGTAGCTAATAATAGTTATTGTTCTTTACCACAGTATTTGCATGTGATGATTGACCCCATTTTCGCTTCCACGTCGTCCCTTCCTTCCCGTTCTTGAGGGATGCTGATAGATGTGTTCAGCATCTCCAGATTGGAGCGTATTGTGGTCTACCATATAGGCATAAGACCGCCAGTCACACAGCATGATCACGTTATGGAAGAGGAAATGTTGAGCCGCAAATCTCGTGACTATATAGCAGATATAAAAGGACGGATCTGTGACAGGAAATTATCTACCTTTTTGAGGACATGTAATCAACGGCCATTTCCAGCTCGACTGAAACATGTATTAGTCGGCATTATCAGCGTCAGAGAAGTGCGAGGTGGATGAATGAACGAACGAACGACCGAACAAACGAATGAATGGAAGAATAAATGAATAAATGAATAAATGAATAAATGAATAAATGAATGAATGAATGAATGAATGAATGAATGAATGAATGAATGAATGAATGAATGAATGAATGAATACATGAATGAATGAATGAATGAATGAATGAATGAATGAATGAATGAATGAATGAATAAATGAAAGAATGAATGAATGAATGAATGAATGAATGAATGAATGAACAAATGAGTAAATGAATAAATGAGTAAATGAATGAATGAATGAATGAATGAATGAATGAATGAATGAATGAATGAATGAATGAATGAATGAATGAATGAATGAATGAATGAATGAATGAATGAATGAATGAATGAATGCGACTTAGGTCACTTTAATGCACATACAGGCTAAACGAAGCCAATATTGTTGAAGGGAAATACAACACGGAAATGTATCATGATACAACATGTCATCACCACCTATTCATTGCAGCTTATTACTTTCACTGTGTTGATTGTGGAACAAGTTAGGAAAGTAACTTTCCTCCAAATATGTATCGTGGACCCTTGTTCCGAATAGTTGCCCAGTAAACAAAAACCATTTGTATAACATTTATACTACGTGGGTCCCAGTGTCTTCGACGCTGGACCAAAATTATATAAATGTTATAAAAATAGTTTGCGTTCGCTGGGTGGAGGTGGTGCAGAGGCAAACCTGTTCTCTTGGTAATTCTCAGTGTTTTTGATATCAGTACTCGTGTCACCTTTTAGTGGCAAATTTCAGATTATAATACACATTTTAGTTAAAGTGTTCAGAAACAATGTGATGTATGTTACGATATTTTATGTGCTATGTTCCATGTATAAATCAACCGTCTCCGCGCAGCGCCCCCTGGTGGATCAGCTGTGTAACACGCTGGGATCAAGATGAGATCACGTCATCCCACCCTCTCGTTACCATGACAACCTGATCACGTGGAGTGATACTCCCCGGGTGAGATGGTCTTATGTTTCTCATTAATATTAACCCTCTAGATCCCACAAACATGGAATCGTTATTAAATCCTCACCCAATAATAATCTTTTAGATTGCGGTTTATTTCGTGAAATTATTTAAAATAACTATAATGACTCAATGCTGGGCTAATGTTGGCACAGCGTCATTACTATATTATTACTTATATTGCCATTGTAACGTGTTTAACAGTTTCAAAAATGGTGTTATACTGTTTATTTTAGACAAAATGTATTACTCGAATTAAATGATGTTAGTAAACAACAGAATGTTCTCATACTCACGAATTTGAGAACTCATATCATCTGATCATTGTATTTTTGTACATATCTCAATAGTATCAATAAAAAAAAATTGTCACACAAAAAGCTGGGATTTACAGTTTATTCAGTGCACTAGAAATAATGCGTATTAAGTTTGTGAACGTTTCTATCAAATAACAAGATAAGACAATCCGTATTTACGAAACTGTTATTAAATTCTTCAAACAGTAAATCACTTAAATCGGGTATAAAAGATGAGTAGTTCGTGCTATAAATGTAGTAAACATTCGTTCGAAAATTACACATGAGAACTATTTTTAAAAAGTTCTTCCAGTACGTAGAACATGTAGATAAAAAAAAAATGTTTGTACAAAATAAGCATCTGAAATACATCCGGCCACTCAGCCGTAATATACATCTAGAAATTTTTTGTTACTAGATAAACTGAGAGTCAGTGGGTATGATTCACAGATTTGATTTTTGTAGAAAACAAACACACACCATAATACATCCTTGGGGCGTATCAGCAACGTCAGAAAACATGATAGAAATTGAGGTGATGCGACCAAACGACAGACGTTGGGCCAGCGTTGTTTTAATGCTGGGCCACCGTCTGCGACGTTATTCCAACATTAAAACAACACTGGGTCAACGTCGGCGACCCAGCGTTGATCCAACATTCTCCATCTCACACGCCTTTTTCACAGCTGCCCCGGTGTTTGGCTCCTACATTCTCAAGTGACGGAGAGTAAATGAGATCCCGGGAGAATGAATAATATGCAAGTGCCAGACCAAGGTAAACACTTTGATAAAATTAGTACATGACAATTTCAATTGAGTATGTTTATATTAAAGTTTATGTAATTTCGATGGTTTAAAGAACGTTTTGCTTTAAAAACCAATAATTAGTTCAAATTCAAACAAATAGCAGAAACTGATGAGTAGTTGTCAGAAACAAACCAATAATTAGTTCAAAATTCAAACAAATAACAGAAACTGATGAGTGCTTGTCAGAAAAAAAACCTTGAATAAATGTATCTTTGTTCACTTACTCATTCAATGAAACGTTCACTCATGTGAATCGACTACTGAAGAGCAAAAGAAACCAACGCAATTTTCTGATCGGCGGATGTTAAACATCATCGTGTTAAATCTCTCCCTGTCTGATAGGCGTCTGTCACCCTCAGAGTGTTAAATCTCTCCCTGTCTGATAGACGTGTGTTACCCTCATCGTGTTAAATCTCTCCCTGTCTGATAGACGTCTGTCACCCTCATAGTGTTAAATCTCTCCCTGTCTGATAGACGTGTGTTACCCTCATCGTGTTAAATCTCTCCCTGTCTGATAGACGTCTGTCACCCTCATAGTGTTAAATCTCTCCCTGTCTGATAGACGTGTGTTACCCTCATAGTGGTAAATCCCTCCCTGTCTGATAGACGTGTGTTACCCTCATAGTGTTAAATCTCTCCCTGTCTGATAGACGTGTGTTACCCTCATAGTGTTAAATCTCTCCCTGTCTGATAAGCGTGTGTTACCCTCATAGTGTTAAATCTCTCCCTGTCTGATAGACGTGTGGCACCCTCATAGTGTTAAATCTCTCCCTGTCTGATAGACGTGTGTCACCCTCATAGTGTTAAATCTCTCCCTGTCTGATAAGCGTGTGTTACCCTCATAGTGTTAAATCTCTCCCTGTCTGATAGACGTGTGGCACCCTCATAGTGTTAAATCTCTCCCTGTCTGATAAGCGTGTGTTACCCTCATAGTGTTAAATCTTTCCCTGTCTGATAGACATGTGTTACCTTCATAGTGTTAAATCCCTCCCTGTCTGATAGACGTGGGTTACCTTCATAGTGTTAAATCTCTCCCTGTCTGATAGACGTGTGTCACCCTCATAGTGTTAAATCCCTCCCTTTTTGATAGACGTGTGTTACCCTCATAGTGGTAAATCTCTCCCTGTCTGCTAGACGTGTGTTACCCTCATAGTGTTAAATCTCTCCCTGTCTGATAAACGTGTGTTACCCTCATGGTGTTAAATCTCTCCCTGTCTGATAGACGTGTGTCACCCTCATAGTGTTGAATCTCTCCCTGTCTGATAAGCGTGTTTTACCCTCATAGTGTTAAATCTCTCCCTGTCTGATAGACGTGTGGCACCCTCATAGTGTTAAATCTCTCCCTGTCTGATAGACGTGTGTTACACTCATAGTGTTAAATCTCTCCCTGTCTGATAAGCGTGTGTTACCCTCATAGTGTTAAATCTTTCCCTGTCTGATAGACATGTGTTACCTTTATAGTGTTAAATCCCTCCCTGTCTGATAGACGTGTGTTACCTTCATAGTGTTAAATCTCTCCCTGTCTGATAGACGTGTGTCACCCTCATAGTGTTAAATCCCTCCCTTTTTGATAGACGTGTGTTACCCTCATAGTGTTAAATCTCTCCCTGTCTGCTAGACGTGTGTTACCCTCATAGTGTTAAATCTCTCCCTGTCTGATAAACGTGTGTTACCCTCATGGTGTTAAATCTCTCCCTGTCTGCTAGACGTGTGTTACCCTCATAGTGTTAAATCTCTCATTGTCTGATAAATGTGTGTTACCCTCATGGTGTTAAATCTCTCCCTGTCTGATAGACGTGTGGCACCCTCATAGTGTTAAATACCTTCCTGTCTGATAAGCGTGTGTTACCCCCATAGTGTTAAATCTTTCCCTGTCTGATAAACGTGTGTTCCCTCATAGTGTTAAATCCCTCCCTCTCTGATAAACGTTTGTTATCCCCATAGTGTGAAATCTCCCCCTGTATCTAGACATGTGCTACCCTCATAGTGTTAATCGCCCCCTGTCTGGTAGACGTCTGTTACCCTCATAGTGTTAAATCTCTCCCTGTCTGATAAGCATGTGTTACCCTTATAGTGTTAAATCTCTCCCTGTCTGATAGACATGTGTTACCCTCATAGTGTTAAATCTCTCCCTGTCTGATAGACGTGTGTTACCCTTATAGTGTTAAATCTCTCCCTGTCTGATAGGCATGTGTTACCCTTATAGTGTTAAATCTCTCCCTGTCTGATAGACATGTGTCGCCCTCATAGTGTTAAATCTCTCCCTGTCTGATAGGCATGTGTTACCCTTATAGTGTTAAATCTCTCCCTGTCTGATAGACATGTGTTACCCTCATAGTGTTAAATCTCTCCCTGTCTGATAGACGTGTGTTAAACTCATATTGTTAAATCTCTCCCTGTCTGATAGACATGTGTTAACCTCATATTGTTAATTCTCTCCCTGTCTGATAGACGTGTGCTACCCTCATAGTGTTAAATATCACCCTCTACGATAGACGTGTGTTACCCTCATAGTGTTAAATCTCCCCCTGTCTGATAGACGTCTGTTACCCTCATAGTGTTAAATCTCTCCCTGTCTGATAGACGTCTGTTACCCTCATAGTGTTAAATCTCTCCCTGTCTGATAGACATGTTTTACCCTCATAGTGTTAAATCTCTCCCTGTCTGATAGACGTGTGTTACCTTCATAGTGTTAAATCCCTCCCTGTCTGATAGACATGTGTTATCCTCATAGTGTTAAATCCCTCCCTGTCTGATAGACGTGTGTTATCCCCATAGTGTGAAATCTCCCCCTGTATCTAGACATGTGCTACCCTCATAGTGTTAAATCTCTCTCTGTCTGATAGACATGTGTTACCCTCATAGTGTTAAATCTCCCCCTGTCTGATAGACGTGTGTCACCCTCATAGTGTTAAACTCCCCCTGTCTGGTAGACGTCTGTTACCCTCATAGTGTTAAATCTCTCCCTGTCTGATAGACGTGTGTTACCCTCATAGTGTTAAATCTCTCTCTGTCTGATAGACGTGTGTCACCCTCATAGCGTTAAACTCCCCCTGTCTGGTAGACGTCTGTTACCCTCATAGTGTTAAATCTCTCCCTGTCTGATAGACGTGTGTTACCCTCATAGTGTTAAATAGTGCAGTTGCATGACGCATCATAGTAGCTGCATTAATGACACGCTTTAGCTTCATGACACGTTGTAGCTACTGTATACATGACGCCCTGAACTCTAGCTGGATGACGCGTTGTAGCCGCATGATGCGATGTAATTGTAGCTAAGTGAAACGTTGAAGCCGCATGACGCGTTGAAGCTGCATGAAACGTAGCTATATGACACGTTTTAGCTGCATGACGCGCATAATTGTAGCTGTGTGACGCACTATAGCTGCATGGCACGTTGTAGCTGCGTTGTTGGAACCACTGGGTACCGTCTCGCGGCCGAAGTGAATCAGCAGCACTCGGAGTGTGTGTCCGAGTGCTGCCGATTCACTTCGGCCGCGAGACGGTACCCAGTGGTTGGAACATGTAATCATCTCGGTCAGTGAATGAGTTGTCTAATGTTAGATGAGACAAATATCAGTGTAGGGACCTGTGCGTCCGTCAGTCCAGTCAGGCCTCTGCCGACTGTATTATAGTGTTAAATACCTTCCTGTCTGATAAGCGTGTGTTACCCCCATAGTGTTAAATCTTTCCCTGTCTGATAAACGTGTGTTCCCTCATAGTGTTAAATCCCTCCCTCTCTGATAAACGTTTGTTATCCCCATAGTGTGAAATCTCCCCCTGTATCTAGACATGTGCTACCATCATAGTGTTAATCGCCCCCTTTCTGGTAGACGTCTGTTACCCTCATAGTGTTAAATCTCTCCCTGTCTGATAAGCATGTGTTACCCTTATAGTGTTAAATCTCTCCCTGTCTGATAGACATGTGTTACCCTCATAGTGTTAAATCTCTCCCTGTCTGATAGACGTGTGTTACCCTTATAGTGTTAAATCTCTCCCTGTCTGATAGGCATGTGTTACCCTTATAGTGTTAAATCTCTCCCTGTCTGATAGACATGTGTCGCCCTCATAGTGTTAAATCTCTCCCTGTCTGATAGGCATGTGTTACCCTTATAGTGTTAAATCTCTCCCTGTCTGATAGACATGTGTTACCCTCATAGTGTTAAATCTCTCCCTGTCTGATAGACGTGTGTTAAACTCATATTGTTAAATCTCTCCCTGTCTGATAGACATGTGTTAACCTCATATTGTTAATTCTCTCCCTGTCTGATAGACGTGTGCTACCCTCATAGTGTTAAATATCACCCTCTACGATAGACGTGTGTTACCCTCATAGTGTTAAATCTCCCCCTGTCTGATAGACGTCTGTTACCCTCATAGTGTTAAATCTCTCCCTGTCTGATAGACGTCTGTTACCCTCATAGTGTTAAATCTCTCCCTGTCTGATAGACATGCTTTACCCTCATAGTGTTAAATCTCTCCCTGTCTGATGGACGTGTGTTACCTTCATAGTGTTAAATCCCTCCCTGTCTGATAGACATGTGTTACCCTCATAGTGTTAAATCCCTCCCTGTCTGATAGACGTGTGTTATCCCCATAGTGTGAAATCTCCCCCTGTATCTAGACATGTGCTACCCTCATAGTGTTAAATCTCCCCCTGTCTGATAGACGTGTGTCACCCTCATAGTGTTAAACTCCCCCTGTCTGGTAGACGTCTGTTACCCTCATAGTGTTAAATCTCTCCCTGTCTGATAGACGTGTGTTACCCTCATAGTGTTAAATCTCTCTCTGTCTGATAGACGTGTGTCACCCTCATAGTGTTAAACTCCCCCTGTCTGGTAGACGTCTGTTACCCTCATAGTGTTAAATCTCTCCCTGTCTGATAGACGTGTGTTACCCTCATAGTGTTAAATCTCTCCCTGTCTGATAGACGTGTGGCACCCTCATAGTGTTAAATCTCTCCCTGTCTGATAGACGTGTGTTACCCTTATAGTGTTAAATCTCTCCCTGTCTGATAGACATGTGTTACCTTCATAGTGTTAAATCTCTCCCTGTCTGATAGACGTGTGTTACCTTCATAGTGTTAAATCTCTCCCTGTCTGATAGACATGTGTTACCTTCATAGTGTTAAATCTCTCCCTGTCTGATAGACGTGTGTTATCCTCATAGTGTTAAATCTCTCCCTGTCTGATAGACGTGTGTTACCCTCATAGTGTTAAATCTCTCCCTGTCTGATAAGTGTGTGTTACCCTTATAGTGTTAAATCTCTCCCTGTCTGATAGACGTGTGTTACCCTCATAGTGTTAAATCTCTCCCTGTCTGATAGACATGTGTTACCTTCATAGTGTTAAATCTCTCCCTGTCTGATAGGCGTGTGTTACCCTCTTAGTGTTAAATCCCTCCCTGTCTGATAGACGTGTGTTACCCTTATAGTGCTAAATCTCTCTCTGTCTGATAGACGTTTGCTACCCTCATAGTGTTAAATCTCTCCCTGTCTGATAGACGTGTGGCACCTTCATAGTGTTAAATCTCTCCCTGTCTGATAGACGTGTGGCACCTTCATAGTGTTAAATCTCTCCCTGTCTGATAGGCGTCTGTTACCCTCATAGTGTTAAATATCACCCTCTACGATAGACGTGTGTTACCTTCATAGTGTTAAATCTCTCCTTGTCTGATAGACGTGTGTTACCCTCATAGTGTTAAATCCCTCCCTGTCTGATAGACATGTGTTACTTTCATAGTGTTAAATCTCTCCCTGTCTGATAGGCGTCTGTTACCCTCATAGTGTTAAATATCACCCTCTACGATAGACGTGTGTTACCTTCATAGTGTTAAATCTCTCCCTGTCTGATAGACATGTGTTACCTTCATAGTGTTAAATCTCTCCCTGTCTGATAGACGTGTGTTACCCTCATAGTGTTAAATCCCTCCCTGTCTGATAGACGTGTGTTACCCTTATAGTGTTAAATCTCTCCCTGTCTGATAGATGTGTGTTACCCTCATAGTGTTAAATCCCTCCCTGTCTGATAGACGTGTGTTACCCTCATAGTGTTAAATCCCTCCCTGTCTGATAGACATGTGTTACCTTCATAGTGTTAAATCTCTCCCTGTCTGAGATACGTGTGTTATCCTCATAGTGTTAAATCTCTCCCTGTCTGATAGACGTGTGTTACCCTTATAGTGCTAAATATCTCCTGTCTGATAGACGTTTGCTACCCTCATAGTGTTAAATCTCTCCCTGTCTGATAGACGTGTGTTACCCTCATAGTGTTAAATATCTCCCTGTCTGGTAGACGTGTGTTACCCTCATAGTGTTAAATCTCTCCCTGTCTGATAAACGTGTGTTACCATCATAGTGTTAAATCTCTTCCTGTCTGATAGACATGTGTTACCTTCATAGTGTTAAATCTCTCCTGTCTGATAGACGTGTGTTATCCTCATAGTGTTAATTTCCTGTCTGATAGACATGTGTTACCTTCATAGTGTTAAATCTCTCCTGTCTGATAGACGTGTGTTATCCTCATAGTGTTAATTCTCTCCCTGTCTGAGATACGTGTGTTACCCTCTCAGTGTAAAATCTCTCCCTGTTTGATAGACGTGTGTTACCCTCATAGTGTTAAATCTCTCCCCTGTCTGATAGGCGTGTGTTACCCTCATAGTGTTAAATCTCTCCCTGTCTGATAGACGTGAGGCACCCTCATAGTGTTAAATCTCTCCCTGTCTGATAGACGTGTGTTACCCTCATAGTGGTAAATCTCTCCCTGTCTGATAGACATGTGTTACCCGCATAGTGTTAAATCTCTCCCTGTCTGATAGACGTGTGTTACCCTCATAGTGGTAAATCTCTCCCTCTCTGATAGACGTGTGTTACCCTCATAGTATTAAATCGCTCTGTTTGATAGGCGTGTGTTACCCCCATAGTGTTAAATCTCCCCCTGTCTGATAGACATTTGTTACCCTGATAGTGTTAAATCTCCCCCTGTTTGATAGATGTGTGTTATCCTCATAGTGTTAAATCTCCCCCTGTCTGAGATACGTGTGTTACCCTCATAGTGTTAAATCTCTCCCTGTCTGATAGACGTGTGTTACTCTCATAGTGTTAAATCTCTCCCTGTCTGATAGACGTGTGTTACCCTCATAGAGTTAAATCTCTCCCTGTCTGATAGACATGTGTTACCCTCATAGTATTAAATCGCTCTGTTTGATAGGCGTGTGTTACCCCCATAGTGTTAAATCTCCCCCTGTTTGATAGACATGTGTTACCCTTATAGTGTTAAATCTCTCCCTGTCTGGTAGACGTGTTACCCTCATAGAGTTAAATCTCTCCTGTCTGATAGACGTGTGTTACCCTCATAGTGTTAAATATCACCCTCTACGATAGACGTGTGTTACCCTCATAGTGTTAAATATCACCCTCTACGATAGACATGTGTCACCCTCATAGTGTTAAATCTCTCCCTGTCTGGTAGACGTGTGTCACCCTCATAGTGTTAAATCTCTCCCTGTCTGATAGACGTGTGTCACCCTCATAGTGTTAAATCTTTCCCTGTCTGATAGACGTGTGTTACCCTCATAGTGTTAAATCTCTCCCTGTCTGATAGACGTGTGTCACCCTCATAGTATTAAATCTCTCCTGTCTGATAGACGTGTGTTACCCTCATAGTGTTGAATCTCTCCTGTCTGATAGACATGTGTTACCTTCATAGTGTTAAATCTCTCCCTGTCTGATAGACGTGTGTTACCCTCATAGTGTTAAATCTCTCCTGTCTGATAGACGTGTGTTACCCTCATAGTGTTAAATCTCTCCCTGTCTGATAGACGTGTGTTACCCTCATAGTGTTAAATCTCTCCCTGCCTGATAGACGTTTGTTACCTTCATAGTGTTAAATCCCTCCCTGTCTTATAGACGTTTGTTACCCTCATAGTGTTAAATCTCTCCCTGTCTGATAGACGTGTGTTACCTTCATAGTGTTAAATCTCTCCCTGTCTTATAAACGTGTGTTACCATCAATAGGTGTGACCTCTTCATTCTGATTAATAGACGGGTATTAAACCTCATAGTCGTGGATGAACTCTCTTTCTATTAAACCTTCCCCTGTTAAATCGTCATAAATCGTTAAATCTTTCTCTGTCTGATAAGAGTGTTAAACTTCAGAGTGTTAAATCTTTACCATGTCTAGGAGTAGTCACACAGGTCTATCAGTCTGGCGGGGTAACGGATTAACACCAGCACCACTTTAATTGTGTACATATACTGTTATTTTCTAAAGCACTCGAATTGTGGTGAAATATAAATTCTAAGGAATAAGTGTATTTTTATTAAAGTTTAAATCGCACTCTTGATAAGCAAGATATTCAATTACCCTAGAGTAATTGATAGGTTAATCACACTGACAAAGCGACATTCTAAAATTAGATCTTTCTTCATCTGAATAATCAAGGGTAGCTATTTTCTCACACATGAATGTAGCCAATAAAGACACCGCCCATGTTCTGGTTGATTGTCTGGAGAAAAACAAGTAAAAAACAATAGAAAAGAGAGAAGAAAAGAAACAGGACATTCATTAACATTGCGAGCACCAGCAAATTGACAGTCTGGACTGTCCTGGGCAGCTAACTTTAATGATATAACTTAATACTTCGTATTAAACAACCAGATTAGAACGTGAGTGAGTGAGTGAGTGAGTGAGTGAGTGAGTGAGTGAGTGAGTGAGTGAGTGATTGAGTGAGTGAGTGAGTAAGTGAGTGTGAGTGAGTGAGTGAGTGAGTGTGTGAGTGAGTGAGTGAGTGAGTGAGTGAGTGAGTGAGTGAGTGAGTGAGTGAGTGAGTGAGTGAGTGAGTGAGTGAGTGAGTGAGTGAGTGAGTGAGTGAGTGAGTGAGTGAGTGAGTGAGTGAGTGAGTGAGTGAGTGAGTGAGTGAGTGAGTGAGTGAGTGAGTGAGTGAGTGAGTGAGTGAGTGAGTGAGTGAGTGAGTGAGTGAGTGAGTGAGTGAGTGAGTGAGTGAGTGAGTGAGTGAGTGAGTGAGTGAGTGAGTGAGTGAGTGAGTGAGTGAGTGAGTGAGTGAGTGAGTGAGTGAGTGAGTGAGTGAGTGAGTGAGTGAGCGAGCGAGCGAGCGAGCGAGCGAGCGAGCGAGCGAGCGATTGAGTGAGTGAGTGAGTGAGTGAGTGTGAGTGAGTGAGTGAGTGAGTGAGTGAGTGAGTGAGTGAGTGAGTGAGTGAGTGAGTGAGTGAGTGAGTGAGTGAGTGAGTGAGTGAGTGAGTGAGTGAGTGAGTGAGTGAGTGAGTGAGTGAGTGAGTGAGTGAGTGAGTGAGTGAGTGAGTGAGTGAGTGAGTGAGTGAGTGAGTGAGTGAGTGAGTGAGTGAGTGAGTGAGTGAGTGAGTGAGTGAGTGAGTGAGTGAGTGAGTGAGTGAGTGAGTGAGTGAGTGAGTGAGTGAGTGAGTGAGTGAGTGAGTGAGTGAGTGAGTGAGTGAGTGAGTGAGTGAGTGAGTGAGTGAGTGAGTGAGTGAGTGAGTGAGTGAGTGAGTGAGTGAGTGAGTGAGTGAGTGAGTGAGTGAGTGAGTGAGTGAGTGAGTGAGTGAGTGAGTGAGTGAGTGAGTGAGTGAGTGAGTGAGTGAGTGAGTGAGTGAGTGAGTGAGTGAGTGAGTGAGTGAGTGAGTGAGTGAGTGAGTGAGTGAGTGAGTGAGAGAGAGAGAGAGTGAGTGAGTGAGTGAGTGAGTGAGTGAGTGAGTGAGTGAGTGAGTGAGTGAGTGAGTGAGTGAGTGAGTGAGTGAGTGAGTGAGTGAGTGAGTGAGTGAGTGAGTGAGTGAGTGAGTGAGTGAGTGAGTGAGTGAGTGAGTGAGTGAGTGAGTGAGTGAGTGAGTGAGTGAGTGAGTGAGTGAGTGAGTGAGTGAGTGAGTGAGTGAGTGAGTGAGTGAGTGAGTGAGTGAGTGAGTGAGTGAGTGAGTGAGTGAGTGAGTGAGTGAGTGAGTGAGTGAGTGAGTGAGTGAGTGAGTGAGTGAGTGAGTGAGTGAGTGAGTGAGTGAGTGAGTGAGTGAGTGAGTGAGTGAGTGAGTGAGTGAGTGAGTGAGTGAGTGAGTGAGTGAGTGAGTGAGTGAGTGAGTGAGTGAGTGAGTGAGTGAGTGAGTGAGTGAGTGAGTGAGTGAGTGAGTGAGTGAGTGAGTGAGTGAGTGAGTGAGTGAGTGAGTGAGTGAGTGAGTGAGTGAGTGAGTGAGTGAGTGAGTGAGTGAGTGAGTGAGTGAGTGAGTGAGTGAGTGAGTGAGTGAGTGAGTGAGTGAGTGAGTGAGTGAGTGAGTGAGTGAGTGAGTGAGTGAGTGAGTGAGTGAGTGAGTGAGTGAGTGAGTGAGTGAGTGAGTGTGAGTGAGTGAGTGAGTGAGTGAGTGAGTTGTCCAAATCAGGTCTTAGTTAATGGTAATGTCAGAGTGTATGTTGTATGTTTTGTTATAACTGCAGTTGGGGATTTATAGCTAATAAGGGTAAGTTCGGTAAATAAGCGTACCGTATGATTGTCAGGGTGAAAGATTAAGCTTTGTTATACGACACAGTGTAAACTAGCTGTCAGCAGATCTGGATACAGTTAACCCTTTGTATCCTGGAGCAGTGGAAACCCCCTAACTGATGACCCACATTCGTATTCAATCAATCCCATCGTGACCAAATGGTCGAACACACACTGTTATGTACATGTTTACTTATTTTGAAAGTGCCCCGATATTATATAGTCACCGATTAGGCATGTTTAGGTGGGATTAGCCCTTACAGCGCGGAGATCGACTTTAGTTGTCAGAATCTGACGTCCAAAGTCGATCCCGCACTGTAAGTGTAAAAATATTTCTAATAATCATAACTACATAACATAGGTATCCAAATGAATCAGAAGGAGTTAACTAAGACATTTATGATGATTTCAAATTGGAAAACCCTTTTGTCTCCTTGGTTTACAAAAATAAAATCAGCGCTTAGAGGATTAATGTTCTACTGAGGCTGGTGACACGAGAACAGATTTGGGTCGGCACCAGTAGGCTAAATATGACGTCGGGGCTCAAACCCATGAACTCCTATTTAGTATCGGAGGCATGGTGTCTAGTCATAGCACACCCGCAACCGGACCACCCCTATGCCACATTACCAGGGTTCTTCAAGGTGAATAATGTAACATAAAATGTATACAATTTCAAATCTGAAATAGCGATCAATATATGTTAGATCTCTGAATGAACATTTACTCTTGATTTTGATGTGCTTAATATTTAGCTCAAACTTTCTTTTAAGAGCAGGCTGCTCTTAAAAGCTAAGGTGTGCGTGGTCCAAAAGTAGTCCCACAGGCTGAAATATGATGGACATATTTTTGTAGTTGGTCTCCTCGTTGAATCCATGTTGTTTTAACGTTGGTCCACCGTCTACGACGCTGGACCAACGTAAAAACAACATTGATACAACGTCTTGTGTCTGCTGGGTAGTCTTAACTCTTTTAGCGCTAAATTGCTGACTTGGAATGTTTACCCACTACCGCGACCACCCCCCCCCCTCATTTCGTTCCCAATAACAGTTTTTGTTGTTTAAACGCTCGTGTCTTTTCCAATAACAGTGATTAGATCGGCTAATAAAATGGATTAAAAACGACTTTGAACAGATATAATCCGTATTGTTTTCTATGTCTTGTGGAAGCAAATATCTGACACCACGATAAGATCGAGAACGAACCTCCTTTCAGACGCCTACTGGTTTACAATGATGCATAGGTTACATACACCCTCATCATCCGCATTTAAATGTATAATATAACCAATATATTTAATCCTGCTTAATATAACTGAAGAAATCAGCGCTGTACACTGTTTTTTTTCAAGTCGCAGCTCCCTGGCAGTTAACACACTATCTGCTTAATGTTGATCCACCATCTCGGATGCAGGCCCATCATTACACAAACAGTGGGTCAAGTGTTTTAAACTTAACCCTTTAACCGCCAAATTATTCAATCTGAATTTTCACCCACTTGAAGTTGTGTCTTGCTGACGCAATACACAAATTCAAGTGAGTGGAAATTATTCAGATTTGACAAAATGGAGGTCAACTCTTTTCAAATCGTGCTGATTGATGTCACATTATGGCTTCAACATGCTTAAAAGGCGGTACTGAATGTGGTAATAATTGAGTGAAAAACCCAATATATTCGGCACCGGCGGTAAAAGGTTAAGCAAGATAACACTATCGAATGAAGAAAATTACCGTTAATCTGCTTACGTTTTTATCAAGAAACGTCCCAGTAAAAAAGAGAAACATCTAAAAGGATTTTCGTCTTGTACAATTGAAATACAAGATAAGAAATGTCATGAGCCACACACAACTAGTATTAAATGAAACAAAAAGAAAACAATACAACTGGTCATATATAAAACATTGTATGACTTATGACATATGTTCAATAATACTAATCTCAATGCAAATGGCACAATATATACAAATAAATAATGGCACAATATATAAAATACGACGTTGCACCAACGCTAAACCACATCGATTCATTTTTTGTGTCTGCTGGGATGTAGTTACGAGAAGTGATCTCAAACGAGTCAATATATAGCTGGACTGTGAGACATAGCTCATTAAATATAAGTCATTGACTCAATGTAGGATGAATGTTGGACCGGCGTCGAAGACGTTGAACCAACATTGAACCACCATTGTGTTTGCTGAGATCGTAGCCCGTCGAGTGTAGCCTGGTGACACATTTAATAACAGAATATTTATTTATTATTAGCATACCTGAGTCGCCGGTGATTCAGCGTATGCTTAGATAGAATGATGACGGATGACTAATGTTCACGTTTTATTACGTAAACAGTGCTAATAGTGCTTATTTTTAGTCTTTTACATTCATCATTTTCATTTACAGCAAAGCATGCAATCGGGAAGGCGATTGAACTGTAACATTCCATTACGACGACACAAATAAAAAATACACCGTGATCCAAACGTATGCTATTTATCAGTGTGTACCATTACTGTCCATCAACGATTCCATTCCTTATCTGTAATTTGAACAACACGATTAAAAAGTGGGTGGCAATATATTAAATGCATAAATTTGAAAATAAAAGTTACAAAAGTAAAAGCCGTCTAGCGATCATTTGTCCACCACTGATCAATGTATGGATCTCATCTCATTCTTACTATAAACAGACTATGCCACGACATATTGTTTTTGTTTAAAACTTACGGACCATCGAAGTTGCATAATAGTAATACATGTTATAATAATAATACACCTGATATGACTAGACATATTTAGGGAGAGGGCTCTGGTGCAGTGGCTAAAATATTGCATGCTTGGAAAGTCAGAGGTCGCGGCTTGGAACTCCACCCTGGACTTCAAGTTTCAAAGAAAGAAAATGTTTCTTCCCCGCTCACTCGTAAAGATTCAATATTGTGGAGAGCCTCCGTGACCGAGAGGTATCGTGCTCGGCCTCAGACCGCCAAGGCACCAATTCCGAGTCCTATGTCTGGAGGGCAGTATCTCCTCCATCTCACTATCCTCAGGAGGTTCTCCTGGCCCAGTGCGCCTATATGTGCACAAATGTGGCCTAAAGCTCCATTCATTTCATTTCATTTCGACTGGACATATTTCTCGACAAGATTGAGAAAAACAGCTGGTAAATGTCATATGACGCATTGTACTGCTCGTTAGTCTACATTTATCTGACAAATCGCCGGTGTCAATAACTATCAGTTTACAGTTTATGCTGCTATGGACGAACTTTAATGTCAAAATTATGACATCAATCTTCTTTTTGTTAATTTGTTTTAAGAGCCTCCAAAACACAGCAATCACAAAGCAAAATTGTATCTAAATACATAAATACTAATCATGCTAACACGAGTAAAAGGCTTTATCAAGAATTTCAAAAAAAATGTAAATAATGTCATGAATTGAAGTTTCCAGACAGATGTATATGTTTTTATATCCCGAGCTGCATTATGACGATTATTATTATTAGCATTGAGAAGAAGTGATTTTATATTTCCATGACAATGCTCATCTACGAACACTATACATCGAGTGTACTTACTTCCTAGCGGAATGAGGTATAACTTATTGTTAGCCATTGTTACTTAATAATACTAGACGACCGTTTTTTTTTAACTTCAACACGTGAACACTGGTAATTGTTTTTGATATTTATCGTTATATTACATAGGTGCACTGTTGGGAAATACTAAATTTACATAACATGTTAACGAAACATACTAAACCCTTACAGCGCGGGAATCCACTTTAGACGTTAGAATCCGACGTCTATATCTATCTATCATGGCTGTTCATGTGTTTATTAAACGGAATAAGACAACTTTGTCTGAAAATTAGAACTAGTATAATTATGTTCTAAAGCGTGCTCACAACGACACCCGATGCTATATGTTTTAAAACGATTCACAAAATCAAGACGAAAAGTAAAGAGCCTACGTTTCTTAAATACAATTTTTAATAAGAGAATTTGTCACTAGTTAGAAATAATTATCAGACTGTGAAGTCCATTTAGACATATTTTCTGGCTTCATGCAGCAAAGTATTTTCTGTATTAAATACGCCGTTGGTCCGCAGGGGTTAGCGTTTATCATTGGTAGTAGCACTTAGCATTGGGGACTGTGGCTATTGTTTGTGGACATGCTCCTTAATAATACATGGCTCTCTCTGATGATATCATGCTAACAGGCCTGTTACACCAGGGAATTCATTTATGATTCTTGTCAATTTGCCATACAGCATGCAACTGTTGACAAAGCATTGATTTAGGGTCCTGTAACTCTAACGTTACAGCAGCGCAAAGACAAACAACAGTAACTGCTCACTTTATAAGGTAAGCAGATGATGCTGTTTGACTTTTCAAGGCAGTGTAAGCATGTGACCCTATTTGTGTGCTTCGGTAAAATAGTCTTGATATCAAGTAGCCTCCCAGCAAACACAACATATTGAAACAATGATGTTTTAAAGTTGGGCCAGCGTCGCAGACGTTGGGACAACATTATTACAACATTGTTTCAATATGTCGTATTTCTGGGGCTACACATCAATCACCAGACGTCTACCCAATGTTGTTTTAATGTTGGGCCATCGTCGTAGATAATGGATCAACATTAAAGCAGCATGGTGTGCAAAGTCTCGTGTTTGCTGTGTTATATATATACATCATTGCCACTGTGCAAAAGTTCATTTAAAGTAACATGTAATCTACACTTATACAGCGTAATTATTTCTTGTTCTGGTGTTGTGGTTGCATGACGCGTTGTAGCTGTAGCTGTAGCTACATGACGCCCTGTATTTGCAGTTGCATGACGCATCATAGTAGGTGCATTCATGACACGCTTTAGCTTCATGACACGTTGTAGCTACTGTATACATGACGCCCTGAACTCTAGCTGCATGACGCGTTGTAGCCGCATCATGCGATGCAATTGTAGCTATGTGAAACGTTGAAGCCGCATGACGCGTTGAAGCTGCATGAAACGTAGCTATATGACACGTTTTAGCTGCATGACGCGCATAATTGTAGCTATGTGACGCACTATAGCTGCATGACACGTTGTAACAGCGTTGTTGGAACATGTAATCATCTCGGTCAGTGAAGGAGTTGTCTAATGTTAAATGAGACAAATATTTTCCGGATGGCATCTACGGCAATAAACTCATTTACTGGCGATTTACAACGTGTGTCGATCACTTGAAGACCATGTCAACAGTGCTATTATGTCTGTGTCATATTCCCCAAGCCAAGCTAAATCACCAACAGTGGCTTAATGTTGGTCTTGTGTTGGATTTGACTTTTATTGCGTTTTATTGTGATATCGCATAGTTGTGTCTTGCACTTTTTAGAACACCTCGGAGGGATTGTAGGAGTTGTAGGATTGTAACTACAGGGTCCGTACACTGTATGTCTGCTAATTAGCAAGTGCAAACATCTGAACTGCTTGGAACATTTTATATAAAAAAATGGCACCAGTGACTGTCCCCATACTAGTATGAGAGTCATAATATATTTAAAATACAATTGATCGACTACCCAGCAAACACGACACGTTGAACCAATGTTGGTTAAATGTTGACCCACCGTCTATGCCGTCGGCCCAACATTAAACCAACGTTGTTTCAACGTGTCGTGTTTGCTGGGTAAGAAAATATAGAATACATCAAAGTAAGGATGTTTCGTTTCCTTGAAGTTAGAAGGTGCTAAACTGTCACTTTGCAAAGTGGCAGTTTAGCACCGTCTAACTCCCAGGGGACAGTTTGAAGCTGCCAATTAGTGACAGCACACAGAACGGATAATTCCTGTCCCCCTTGAATTTTGGTATCAATAATTAGTAACACGTCAACATGGTCAAAGTGAACGAAAATGAGAGGTATGACAATGAGACAGCATCTGGCCAAATGCCATCGGGGTATCAGCATCCATTGAAAATCAGGATAGATATGAAAAGCGGACCATCTCATTGGGCACACGACGTTGTTGCAACTTTGAATGACGTTGATTCAACGTTGCAACAAGTAGTAGCACAAAGAAATCAGCCGATCCTCACTCGTAATTCAGCTATTTAAATTCAGGTTTCGAAAGGTTTCCAGAAATGTAAGTATCATTCGTTTAACATGATTTTGTTTCGTAATAATTAGTGAGGTATATACAGTGCCGGATCCAAGGGGGGAGTGTCTTAAGGTCAGGGGGGAGGGGGGGGTTCTAAAATGAATTCCCTCAAAATGTACAAGGTGTTTGCCTGAACTTTATAACACCACCCTAGTAAATTTAGAGTGTCGAGCCCTCATACATCAGATGAGATGACTGGAAAAATAATTAAAACTCTTATCCTGCTAAGTTATTTTATTTTAATTTTCACCCACTTGAAGTTGTGTCTCGCTACCGCGATCCACAACTTCTATTGAATGAAAAATACTGATATTTGTTTCATTTGAGATCTATCCTTTGCAAATCCCGATGTTTGAACACACAGTTTGTTCCCAATATCAGTCATTTGTTAGACTAATAAAACAAATAAAAATTGACAAAAATCGTGATCAGCAGGATAAGGGTTCGACCTTTCCAAACTCTGGATCCTCCCTAATGGCATCTTTAGAAAGTGACACATACGTCATTTGACCCCTACAGCGCAGAATTATTTTTGTTTAACCCATGGCGACCAAAGGGTTTTTCAATATGTAATCATCATAAATGTCCCAGTCAATCCTTTCTGATTCATTCAAATACCTATGTTATGGGTCTACCGCCATTATAAATGTTTTACTCTTGCAGTGCGGGGATCGATTTAGACGTCAGAATCTGACGTGTTTGATTCATCATAAATGTCTTAGTCATCCCTTTCTGATTCATTCGAATACCTATGTCATGGGTCTACCGCCATTATAAATATGTTTACTCTTACAGTGCGGGGATCGGCTTTCAGAATCTGACGTCTACAGACGTCAGATTCTGACGACTAAAGTCGATCCCCGCGCTGTAAGGGCTAACTCCACGGGGAACGTTACAATCCTGAGTGTCAACTGGATTTGTGACGCTGGCAAACAATAGGTCTACTTCACTGTACATGCCTAATAACCGTCACTATTCAATTAAGCCATCGTTTCACATGGTTATATCCGTGTTCATTATACTTGCCAATCCTGTTGACTTGTAAATACAGCTATCGAGACCGTGTGATCGCGTTTGTATGCAAAAAATAGACACGAACCAACACAAACTACCAGGCGGTCGCCACAAAGATATATAAATAGATCGCTTATTTCGAAACAGAAAACAAAACAAATATATACATGTACAGAGTAAAGTGCAGGTCAATTTTGTTTTCTGGTGCAGTAGGCCACCAAAAAGACTCGAGATGAGTCGCTAGCATGGTGGTCACCTATGACAAACAACTAAAAATATGTTAAATTCATAAATGTGGCTCTATTGCAGCTGTAATGAACATAAGCATGGGGAGTCTATTGAAAAAGTGACGTGATGAGAGCGGCGGAAAAGCTACGAGAGGTGCAGTCATGCAATCTATACTGCGATCAGTTCACAAAACAAAATATGTAAAATATATGCGCAGCCCTGATGATATGCCAGGCAATTGAAAAAAAGAAATATAATATATTCCTTTTTTTCAATTGCCTGGCATATCATCAGGGCTGTGCATATATTTTACATATTTTGCTTTTTGAACCGATTTATTATACATATATATACGCGCACCTACACATACATATATATGCGCGTACATGTATCATGTGCTTGCAAACAGTAACTGTATACGTCATCTCTCTACCACATAATAAACATTCTCTGGCAGTCAGAATGTCAGCTGTGCTATATTCTAATAGTCGGATCAACGACATTCTGGTTCCCAGAAGACGATATCACATGTTTGATTACATTTTCTTATTTTTATCATTTTCTAGCCCGACATCTTTCAACCAAATGTCAATACTCGTGGTGACGATTACAAGCCCTCACAACGCTGAATTTATAATGTATAAATTATGGAGACCAAAGGGTTTTGAACGATTTAAAATCATAATAAATGTCTTAGTCAGCTCTTTCTGATTCATTTGAATACCTATGTTATGGGGTTACGGCCAATAGGAATATTTTGATTCTTACAGCGGGGGGATCGACTTGAAGCCCAAAACACACAGCTCGCATACGTACTAGCGCACGTTTTACGGACGGAAGAGGCGCGTAAAATCAAAACACACATACGCGGAAGACAAGCGTAACGTAACGAGCGGAACAGCTCTTGATTTCGCATCTGGGTCACATGCAGTGTTGATCCCGGTGGATACGGCCATTGTTCTACAGTGACAATCGACATAATGAGGTCAAAATCATAATTTATTTTGGCTCCTTGATATGTCCATAATATGTCAACATGTCCATAGACTAGAATTGCGTAAGTTACTTAAATTTGGTGTTGCTCGTTTACCAGTTAAGCGAGAAAGAAGAAATTTCATTTCGGACATGCATGTCCAAAATATAAGAAATACGGGAAAAACTGATAAACTGATAAATGGGGCTTTCGGCACACTTCGACCCCTTGGATATGAAAGGGTGTATCTGCCACTCTACAGAGTGGCAGATACACCCTTTCATATCCAAGGGGACGACTTGCTACGTTGACACCGCTACTCCAATTTAAAAGACTTCCACAATTCTAGTCTATGGACATGTTCACATATTATGGACATATAATTATAAAAAGTAGAGAAAATACAATTTTGACTTTTGGAAGATTTTTGGCCTGATTGTGGCACTTTGATAATAATTTCCACCCACTTGAAATTGTGTCTCGCTGACGCCATCCACAACTTTCAAGCGAGTGAAAATTATTAAATACTATGGAGATGGAGGTTAACTATATTAAATCTTGTTCAAACATGTTTAAAACTGAAGAGTAGAAAAGTATGATCTGATATTAGCGTGCATAGCAGACCTTGTTGATATTTTGTTCCTTTAAATATGCTTAAAATTCCTGAAGTAGATAATAAAAATATAATTTAAAGCAATATACCCGTCTTTTTGACCTGCTTTTTAATTTCTAATTAAAACAGGTTGGCTATTGCAATTGAAGCTCGGCGTCGTCGGCATCGGCGTCAGCGTTAACATGGATCACTTGTGGGCACGAAAACTTGAAAAGTGTTTCATGTATCCTTTCCAAATTTGTTATGCATGTTAGGCCTACTAATGACCAGCTCTCGGACAAGTTCAATACTGGCTGAAAAAAAATTGCCGATTCTTTGTGATTTTGTGAAACTGCATGTTGCTAATAACAAGTTCTCGGACAAGTTCAATAATGGCTTAAAAAAATGAAATGGACGATTTATTTCAATTTATTTTACGTCAATAATTTGACCTTGTGGACGGGATAATGTCTATGACCATGACAAATCATTGCCAGTGTCGAAATTAAGATGACCGCGATTTCCGACCAAATGTTCGCTTGTTTTTTATCATCTCGGCATGATCGATGCTCTGTGTCATACAGGCATTTCCGCTGTTGCACCTCAATAATCAGATGATCAACGTTGATATCGTTTGATGAATTGTTCTCTGATGATTTTTTCGACGACATGTTCAGTGTCAGCTGTCTATATAGAGCATACAACCACGTGTTATCTCAGCAGACACGACACATTGTACCAATGATGGTTAAATGTTGGATCTGTGTCGCAGACGGTGGGCCAACGTTAAGCCAACGTTGGTTCAATGTGTTGTGTTTGCTGGAATATGCCATGATATTCACAGTCTTGGAAAACCCCACATCCATCCCACTAAATGACGTCATAAATTCGGAATTTCTCACGCGCACAGACGCGTAAGCGTAAAAAATCGCTCCAGGAGCGATCGGTTACGCGTTACGCTTGGTGTACGCTTTACATGCGCGGAATGTGTGTTTCAGTAATGACAAATGTATGGATTAGATTTTCTACGCTTACGTCCGCGTACGCTTACGCGTGAGATACGCGAGCTGTGTGCCTTGAGTCGTCAGAGTCTGATATGTACAGACGTCAGATTCTGACGACTAAAGTCGGTCCCGGCGCTGTAAGGATCAAAATGTACACTATTATCCACACTAAATAATGAAGTTAGGAGAGATCCCGATGCATTAGTTCCACCACAGAAATAAAAAGTAACATCAACAGCTAAAACTTAAAAAACGTGTTCAGTAGGGGCCTATGTATGAGCACTTAATTTGACAAATTGAGTGATATTCAGGTATTGGGGCTTGAATATCGCGGTATCCAGACAATGTATTTGTGGTGCGTAAATATGAGAGTGAGGAATGTAATGGTTCACATGGCAGCATCAGACAGTCTGGATATAGTCAGACATTGTCGATGTAGCAACATCTGTATAGTGTAAACAGGTAGGTCTAGGTATACATGTATACATATGTTGGATTAAGCTAATCACATTCATACAATATGGGAAATCATATAGGCATACGTAAACTATTCGCTGCTGGAGCGCGGGGATTGACTTTGGACGCTAGAATCTGACGTCTGTGGACGTCAGATTCTAACGTCTAAAGTCAATCCCCGCGCTCTAAGAATAAAAATATTCATAGTGCTCGTAGACCCATAACATGGGTATTCATATGAAGCAGAAAGAGCTAACTAAGACATTTATAATGATTTCAAATTGATAAAACCCTTTGGTTTGTACAAAAATACATCAGCGAATTAAAGAGTTGTTAAAGGTCAACGTTATTGCAAATATATGTAGGCCTACTATCACTGTTGAGAATGTGCTGAAGTAAACCAGAGGCTCTACAAGTGACACGTGAGGGCAAACATAATACAGAGGACAGTATGAGATGTCCAAATAAAACAAAACAATACAGTATAAAGGTCATGATATACGATATGGTATGATATATGATGTTGTAGTGACAAGCTCTATGTGTATGGGATGGTAGCAATACGTTAGCTAAATAGACATTTTTAGAATGTTATTTCTCGATCCAAAATAAAAAAAAATTGAGAAACTTTTCAATCAGTAATTTTGTATTTTCAAAACGATCGACTGTGACCATGCAGTTACAAAATAACATATTTTTTATACTACGGTAATGTAGATGTATTTAGATATCTTTTAGGCCTATATATGACATTAGTAACTTTTATACGCTGGCCTGTAATTCAAATCTAAGATAAACCTGTGACGTGGATACCCGAGCATTGATAATGTACTATAGACAATTTGCTGACAATCCAGGACGTCGCCAAGCAGTCCAGGAAAGGCTGGGAGTTTAGAATTTCGTCTGGTAATCACGACTGTACTAGTTTTTATCCGTTTTATTTGCCGATTAAACCACTGTTATTGGGAGTGAAATGACTGTTTAAAGGGACCCCTTGGGATGAGACATTTTCAATGTTGTCAATTTTGAAAACTTAACTCATATGAAGCTATATAGCCTACTGATCTGAACTAAAAAAACAAAAAAGTCAAAAAAACTATTTAAAAGCACAGAAAAAGAGTGAAATAGTTAAATTTCCAGGTCGTATATTGCCATGTAAACAAAACAAATCAGCAATATACAGAACTTTACACCACATATTCCCACGTCTTGGACAGGGAGATCAAGGCAATCGCCGCTAATTGGTGTCTGATTGGTGTCTTATAGCCAGGACATGAGGTGATACACCTGCAACACTTATTGTCTGCCCAACGCTGGGCCGACGGCATCAACATGTGGCCCAATGCTGTAGGAACATTTAACCGTCCTTTAGCAAGTGTTTAGGTGTACAAAAAGTTTGTTTGGGTTTTAAGCGGTTTTATAGAAATGTTGATAAAAAATATTTTTAAAAATCAAAAAATCCTGAAAAAAATAAAATCATGATCTTGGGGATAGACTACTTCATTACTAAACTAAAACAAAAATTGATGTTATCCCAAGGGGCTGCTTTAAACATAACAAATTGTAAATTTTTGGTCTCAAATTAAACAAATATCAGTAATTTTCAACTACTTAAAGTTGTGGGTCGCGGTAGCGAGACACAAGCTCAAGTGGGTGAAAATTTAAATTTATTTAGCAGGATTAAGGTTAACACTTCATCTACCCATACTGCCGTGCAAAGCTAAAAGGTTGTATCTGCTTGCTTTACAAATAAGCAGATACGGCATTTTGGTTTTGTGTTTAATGTTGCATAATTGTTGTTATGACATCAGGTCGGTCAAGCTCTGGCAATGCCTGGGCCATCCTACTTCTCAAAGCCCTGGCTGGCCCTGCTACAGAGCTTTGAGAATCTCTTCTGTAATGCCGCGTCCTGATAGGGCCTCAAAAACTTGTGTCTGGTGACCCCGAGCTTGGCGCATTCCACCTGTGTCAAATGTGACATTACGTTTGCCAATCACCGTTCAAATTGCCCTATTAACTCAGTCAGGATTCAAAATTCAAACTCTGAGGGTCTGGAGCCGAGCACGCTACCTCTCGGTCACGGAGGCTCCCCACAATACTGAGTTTTATGTGTGGATGGGAAGAAACATTCATATTGATTGAACGAGTTGTCTTTGCACTAGTAGTTCCACCCAGTGAGATACCTGGTGGGTAAGCTTTTTTGGGAGCCCATGAGCATCACTACGTGCAGAGTCGGTAGTACTAGTTGAGTACTCACTAGCCCCATTGGCTGAAACAGGTTTCAGCCACAGTTTTACCCCGTACAGAATCGTGGGACATTTCTTCGGACGGTCATATCTAAGACTTTCCCTGGAATAATCAGGTCGAAAATAGTTTATTTAGAATCAGTAACATTTCAGTTACATGCCCGCATGCTCAGCTCACAGGTCGCACAGTGTCGCACAGTCGTTAAAAAGGTAAGGACATTTTTCGAATATTGGTGTCAAGATCGCTCTCAATCACCGCCATGTTGAATATTTCGGGTAGAGCAAATACACGGCCTCTGAGAGGACGACACGGCTAAGTACTCACCTGCTGTAGCCATTAGATAGAGAGGAGTTCTACGGTGCCGATCCTCTGGCACCTGTTCCCGTGCTTTAGCCAGGAGTTGAGCCACATAGTCCTCCACTTCAGCTTCTGTGACACCAGCCAAGGCAGATAGGCGGATCTTCACCTTATAATTACAGGTCTCTTCTATTTGAGGCACACGAGCAGATAAAGCTCTTTTCCGCACTATATGCCAGTTGCTGGACATCCAGCGATATACATGTACCCTGCTGCCAGAGCTACCAGCATCTATCACCACACCGTAGTCCATGGAATACCCCGTGTCGTTACCTGTGGGGGGAATACATGGCGCAGTGATCATTGCCGGGGCTTCTGGCAGCAATGCCAGAACAAGAAATAACAATAGCATCAGCCATCTGTAGCATATAGGACTGTCACTGTGCTGCTCGCTGCCCGGATGCCGGCCACAGAGCCATGCTCGTCTGGAATCCGCACGTAACATCACAAACAACATACTTGTATTCCAGTGGTGTGTTTTGCTGCTTGTTCTGGCAATGCTGTTCCTCTGGTTACCTGCACGTGACACTGGTGGGAGATGGGACCTGCGTGTTGTGGCTGATCTGCCCGGAGTTTACACGTGGCATTCGGGATCCAGGAGGATCTGTTATTATTGTGATATAGGTTGTAGTCCCGCCAGTAGCCACTCACTGGGTTTATCTACACCAGGCCGCCAACAACCACCGACTGATAACTAGTTATCTACTGAGCTATTGCCAGCACTACATTATGTGTGAGCAGGCATCTCTCACTTTACATTCACTCACCATAACTCCCGCGCTCTGATTTAGCTGTTGTGCAGCGCACCGTTTTGCTGTTGGTGTTAGCACTGGGTTTTGCGGTAAAACGTTTAGCAACCCACAGCATACGGCCAGTAAGCTGCTCCGGAATGACAATGTCATCTGGGTCAATGATCTGCCTAACAGAGCAACTGACATGTAACATCACCGGTTGTCGACTCGTGGTTCAGCTTTCACATCATAAATCACTGTGCTGGTACACGGTGTTGTATCAATGTTGAATCTACGTCAAGGACGTAGATTCAACATTGATAGTACACGGTGTTGTATCAACGTTAAATCTACGTCAAGGACGTAGATTCAACATTGATAGCACACCGTGCTCTCAATGATAATGATCTCTTATTCGACGATTGAATCGGGAACGAAATGAGCCTAAACATCTATATTTTTTCAAATATTTGAGCTCAAATTAAACAAATATGAGTAATTTTCATCTACTTGAAGTTGTGGGTCGCGGTTACGATACACAACTTCGTGTGGGTGAAACTAGGATAGCTTATAGCGCTTTAAGGGTAAATATACTATATATATGAATCTATCTATTAGCTTATAGATGCCCACCATATGACATGCAATCATAGGGCCTATAGGCCTACATATCAATCCACAATTCATATGCATCCATGACATAATTCGCGGATTTGTAGCTTTAGTGTTATTATTCTAGTGTGGAGATAAAACTAGTCTGTTGCTATGCCAATACACCTGTTAGTCCAGATACAGTCATACCAGACTATGAGCTATAAACCCATATGCCTGTTATAATATAGATAATTACACTTATTTGAGTATACAAACATGTGAATGAACCTGTATTGTGTGCTATGTAAACTATCGCTATGTCAACTATGGCATGTATATGTATGCATAGCAGTAACGTGATTCATTTAACGTAAATGTGTATAATCGTCCTCTTGGGATTAAACGGTCGCGTATGTTACTCTATGACCCTTTAATGACAACGAGAAATATAGATATAATCTAAACTTTAACAGCATAGATAACCGAGTAAGGCATAAAATATACATGGCAATGTCACTTAAGATTTTAATTCTGTAGGCCCTGTGTGATAACATGTATGTTCCCGTGTGATTTTACAAAAAAAAAGAACCATTCTGTATACATGTGCATATATTACTATGACAAATACGTCTGTAAATATTTTTTTATTTATGCCAATAAAATATCTATCTATCTATCTGTGTTAATGTTTAGTTATTGCAATAAGGGATTTAGCGAGATATTTTTAAAAGTAGACTAATATTAATATTATTGTTTGAGGCTAAATGTTTCAATACCATGCATTGTTTTATTTACTCGCCAATTTTTATTTGTTGTACCATACTATTGTACTAATGATTACAAAAGTCAATCATATATAAATATTTTATCATTGTCAATCAGGGTCAATCATCAAGTCATGTCCACCATTCACCTCATCTTGACCATAGACGGGTGTAGCAGAACAAATGATTAGGTATGCGGCCACCAAAGATCTCACAAAAGCCAATGTCAGGTTCACCAGCAATGAACCTACTTAATGTTAATCCTTTTACATTTACATTCACTTGTTTATTTATTCTGGTATACATTTTGGTGATTGTTATTTGCGGTTTTTAACAATAGATGGGAAATGGTGAGAATACATAGAAATTTGTTAAATTTGAAAATTAAAGGAAATAAAAACAAAACTAGTGACTGAATAACTGTACCACAAAAAGCCAGTAATCTTGAAATAATTCATTATTTCACCTTCTCTCCCGCAGAGTCAATACATTAAACTTTGTTAAATTACTTTAATTAATCTATATACTTTCAAAGCTAACACAGTCTTCTTATTTAAGTGTAATAATAAATAGACTGAGCCTATACAGTCGTGTGCCTGTGAATCCCACTTCACATGCATTTCTGCGAGCCATTTGTAATCTTCACCTCTGTTTAGCAGAACATATCTCTGGCTGGTTTGATGGCTGGTGTAGAAACGTTTTATAGTCTCACAGGAGGACCAAGCATGCAGAAGTTCATGGTTTGCCAACCCATACAGTACCAGGCGCTGGTTTAACGTTGGACTAAAGTCGTATGACGAGAGTCAGACGATAACCCGATGATGAGAATCAGCGCTACATTTTTTCTGGGTGTGCGGTCCTCAAAATTCCTCGAAATTTTCGGCACGCGGTTTGCAGAAAGTGCCGTTTGCCTAGTGATAATAGAGTCATCCCAGCAAACATGAGACGTCGGCCAACGTTGGTTTACTGTTGGGCCAACGTCGTAGACGGTGGCCCAGCAGTGAACTAACGTTGGCCAAACGTCGCAGACGGTGGTTCAACAGTAAACCAACGTTGGCTCAACGTCGTAGACGGTGGCTCAATGGTAAACCAACGTTGGCCCGACGTCTCATGTTTGCTGGGATTGATCTATTAAAACTATAGGCAGACATGAGACGTTGTGCCAGCGTCTCATATCTGCTGGGATCTTGCTGCTTGGCCTCAGACCCTGCTACTGGCTGCTGAGGAGGAAAGCAACTTCAACGACGTCCTAGAAGTTACCACAGCATTGAGCGGACGTTGTGCCAACATGTGTGGATGAGGCGTTAGGGGAGGATGAGCAGCTGCTCTAACTGGCAGTAGGTAAACCACAATTAGAGTACTTGTGTATCCTTCACCAGCTCTGGATCAGCCAACCGCTTGTCTGTTTACCTTCTCATTTAACAGGCTCTGCGTCCAACAGGTCTCATTTGATTCAGTTAATATTAGCCCATAGCACACTGATATCGACTACAGTAGACATTCTGTGTTTTTTGTTAGAAATAATATAAAATATGCTTTCAAGATGGAAACAATGATATATGTTAGGATTTAAATTTGACAAATAAAAGAAATTTTCAGCCACTTGAAGTTGTGGATCGCGCTAGCGAGCCACAACTTCAAGTGGCTGAAAATTTAAATTTCTTAGCTCAGTGCTTTAAGGGTTAGCACTGGAACATCTTTTTTTTGTTCTCTCAAACACTTTTTTGTGGTATAATAGAATAAATATTAGGCTTTGGCACAGGCGTATAAAAACAGCACGCAAGCCGCATGTCAGTGGGTGGGAAACTTGAACCCAAGGTACTTATGTTTTGCAATTCCCCATTCTACTAACTGGGTCACGGAGCACTTGGCCGTGTTTCAAGGTTGAATATACTTTAAACACGTGTTACTGATCCGGTATCACTAGGCCATGGTATCCATCAAGCAACATTAAATACTTATTAATTATTTCAATTTATAATTTTGGATCGGTTAAAGCAATGTAAAATGATTTTGCAGATATTCTACAAAACATTTAACACTCATTTTCATGTTTTTAAAAGTTTTGTCACAACAGAGAGTAGTATAAATTTAAAGTGTCACTGCTAATACAGTTTGCTGAAAAAACCCGCATGTTTTTGGGCCTACATCTGTTAGAGATGAAGGCCGTGTTAATAAGCAAAATTAAACATTTTTATCGCTTAGTATATAATATGGCTGCAGGTTATTGTCGTGTTCATGACGTTCACCCGTGTGTTCGTCCGTTCATTATTTCATTAATCCATCTGTCCGAGCTCCATTTTAAAGCCCGATAAACTTGCAGACGTTTATAAATTTAAATCTTCCGTAACTTGGCCCATCTGTTTATCCTGCACACTTGCCGATTGACTCGACATGGTATTTTCCAATTTTCAATCAATGAACCAGTTCTTTGGCGCTGAGGGTTATTCCCAGGGTGTTCTTATATAATGGGTTAGCTTATTAAAGTCGGGGAGACCGCGGGGCTAAATGGTACACTTCTCTCATTCGGCGCTCTAGAGCTGACGATAATAGAGCTGGAGATGAAAAACAATCACCCAGTAAACACAAAACATTTGTAGGCCTATAACATTTATACAATGTTGGACCAGCGTCAAAGACGTTGGACCGACGTTGCATAAATGTTATACAAATGTTTTGTATTTATTGGGTGCAGTCAATCTAGGTGGCAAATGTGTTAATGAAATAAGGGGTTATGTTAAATTACAACTCAAAACTGCAGATTTGCAACATATATAAGAGGAATAAAAAGTGTCTTGCCCGGTATACATGGCTAATTGGGACGACAAGGCCAGGGACAAATTGGGACATCCATATTTTTTTAATTTTCTCAACAATATTCATTTATTGAGATTAAACTACATGGCTCTAAATAGTTAATATGAGCCCCTTTGAAATCCTACAAAATGTATTATTGTCTGCTCCAAGGCGACCAAGGGTCCCAGTTAGCCCCAGTATCCCCTGTTAACAATAACAGTTCATAGTACATTGTGTTCATCCACAATAAATAAACCTATTAAAGCAGCACCCACCCCCCTTATATGTATAGGAAATAATTATTATTTGGAACCTTTAAATTTAATCATGATCACTTGTTAGTAACCACAGGGGCTAAGTGGGACAATGTTTTTTTTACAACTGGGGCTAAGTGATGTTTAAAATTTTACATGAATCGAAAGTAAAAGGTGAAAAATATTAAAGATATTCCTCCTTTTTGGAAAACGAGCAGACTGATATTGTCATTTCAGATAATTTCCTGAAATGTCAACCCAGTCGTCCCGGTGTCTTTTAAGCACAAATATTATGCTTTCACAAGAAATTTATTGCAAATATTAAAACTATAATATATTGTTAAATTTAATCATTGGAACAAATCGACCAGGTTATTATTCTGAATGTATGCTACTATACATATGAGCGATAAGGGCCAGTTAGAACACAACTTTGAAGAATTGCCTTAATTTATTGTTATGGTGAAGTTAGGAAACTTATATTATTGCCCAGAAATATTCCACTATAGATGCTATTTTTAGCATACATCATTTTCATATGGAAAACAAAGTTGTAGTCCAGTCAAAACGTTATTTGACATCAAACAAATTGCAACAGGAATAATTTTAGATGTTTCGGCTTCATAAATACATCCACATTAACATACTAAAAATCTTAAGAAATATTCGAAGCGGAACAATGCAAAATTCAAGGTCAATTTGAAAGTCAATATGACTTTTCGAAAAATAAAGGTTGGAACAAATGTAATATCTCTTTTTAGTGTAATATAACTGGACAATCCATTTCTAATGCTATTTTTATGATTTATGGTCATCCTCAAGGTCAAAGGTCATTGAAGGTTAGCGAAAATATAATTTCTATCAAATAATGCTAGTAACATGACTCTCTAATACCTGTTTTTCATAGAATTTTGACTGGAAAATCCGTTTATATTTTTAATTTGGTGATTGAAGGTCACCTTAAGGTCATCTTCTAGGTCGCCAGGTCAATTCCGAGGTCAGAGGTATAAAAAATAGTATATCTGATAAACACAAATAGCAAAAAGTGTAATATATCTTTTTGGTGTGATTTTGACTGAATAATCCATTTCTGGTATTATGTTGATGATTAAAGGTCATCTTCAAAGTCAAAACTTCGATTTCAAGGTCAAGTAAGTCAAAAACATGATTTGTAACAGATAACGCTAGTGACAAATGTAAGCCTAATACCTCTTTCCTGTGTGATTTTTTACTGGAAAATCCATTTCTGGTATTATTTTAGTCATTTACGGTCATCCTCAATGTTAAAAAGTCAACTTTAAGACCAAGTGACCAAACATAATGCCGTTTGACGCTTCCTCGTCCACATCACCATTTATGCGAAACCGTCACATTTTAAAGCATTGCATCTGTTTTTAAAGATTATCCTTTACCATTTATGCACTGTATCTCCCTTTAGCGCCTTTTCGCATTTTAATGTATCACCCTTCAACGACTCCCCATTGTCAAGGCCCCTTTAACACCTCTCTGTCATCTTCTAGCACCTCTTCGTCACCACTTAACGCCTTCCTATTGCATTTTAATGCCCCGCCATCACCTTTTGAAGCCAGTTGATAGACCAATATCACTCTTCCGCCACCCATTAACGAATCTCCGTGACCTTTTAGCACTTCTCCATTAACTGTTATTGCTTTTCAGGCGTTTTTTATGTCTGTACATCGCCCTTTAATATATAGTCGTTACCTATATCGTCACCTTTATTGTGGCACTTTATGCATAACTTTTTGTTGCACTTGAAGACCTTTCCGTCGCCATTCAATTCATCTTTAAGCTCTTTGAGGCATCTTTGCCGCCCTTCAAAGCCTTCCACCATTTATTGCCTTCTCATCGCCATATAACGCCTCTATGTCGCCCTTTGAATCGTTTTCGTCGCTCTTTATCGCTTCTCCATCTTTCTTTGGTGCCTCTATATCGACCTATAGCACATTTTCGACTTTAATGCCTCTACATTTCCCTGAATTAATGCATAATCGTCACTTATCAATGCACCCGTGGTCCTTTATGGACATTTGTAGCACTTTAACATATATGTGGGCTAATTTACAATCATACATGGCCATGAACTCGACATGTGCCATATGATCTTGATATTCATCACCCCTGAACAATAACAATAAAACAATCAACGAATCAACAACCAATTTACAGCTGTGATTATTATTATAAAAAGCTTTTGTATAGCAATCCATCCAATCATGTAACAATAAATTAGAAAAATAAAATGCTATAGTAGCTGACTAGTAGTTATATGATAAAACTGTATGTGCCGATTTAAAAAAGGCTGTACTATTGATTATTCACTAGTGTACTGGCAGTTTATTCCACAAGAGCGGGGCAGTATATGTGAATGTCCTGATTAAAAAATAAAATCCAGCTGGAGGTGTAACAAATAGTCTCTTGTCTTCAGACCGAAGATAGTAAGATTCAGGTATCCACCAATTAAAGTTCCGGGTTCAACTCAACACATGGTAGAGACTGTTGATCACATTTTATTCATTGTTATATTCACATTCATTTCTCGTGTCTCTAAAACTCTCTTTAATACTCTCAATCTCTCTATATCTCTGTTACTGACTCTCTTCATCTATCTATCTATATGCTTCCATTTGATTCCATCTGGTACTAACTATCTATCTCTCTGATTCCATCTTTCTCGCGCCAAACACACAGTACTTTTTTATACTGGGCGGTTTGTATTAGGCACAAACCGTCAGGAGCCAATCACTGTTCTTCCCTCCAAAAATGCATCCGGTATTTGGTGAGAACTCAGAACTCAGAATCATTTATTCGCCTCTTTTACAAGTACTATACAGTCTGATAGTTATACACAGATGATTAATGATGTAAAGGGCATGGAGACTTGCATTAAGATCAGTAATTTTGATCGCTATCATGCAAGCCACCAGATTTAATAAACATAACATGAACATACCAGAGTTGCATGGATCAAGCGCGCCACGTCGACGCCAGACACGCATCGAATAAATCACACCAGGTCGTACGCCGCCCCCCGGCCGACCCACAGAAAAAAAAAATCTGTAGGCTAGCCGGCGAAAACACGCACGAAGCCGGTGAAGAGCCGAATTAGGAATGGGGTTATATCAGGCATGGGGTGTCAAGTCAGGGTCAGGTGTATGCGCAGGGTGTGGTGCGCAGTGGTTGGGGAGGGGGTGGGTGGCAACGGGAAGTACTATAGGTGTCGCATGGGTGAATGGTCATCATCCAGATTTTTTGTCAACATGGATATGTCAACTGGAGCAATTAAGTGACACAACAACTGACCTAACGGAAAACAAAAAAGCCAGAACAAAAAAAACATTCGAGGATACGCTGAATATCCTGATTGCTACTTTAGGCAATCTGGGAAAGTATTGCGGACACTTCAGATACGACACTGAAGGTAAGACAACAATTACTTTAATTATAACTTATATGTCTTATTCATGTTGTAAAATATGTAATTTATCAACCAGGCGCATTCCTAATTTTACTACTGTCAGGTCATGCTTAATTTACCAACAGGCGCATTCCTAATTTGCCCACTGTCAGGCCATGCTTAATTTAAAAACCAGGCGCATTCCTAATTTTTTTCACTGTCATAACAACCTCTAATTCGCTCTCAGTTATTATTTCTATAACACTGTTATGTTCTGTGTTTTATTTTAAATATTTTTAAATTTTTAGATATAAAATCTGTATAAGCTGGATATAGCGTTAAGACATGATTATAATCTTTCTAAACAATGATATTTACATTTTTGCATGTTTGACTGTCAATGAATGAATCAGATAACTGTGTGAATAAGCAAACTAAATAAAGCACGACGTGTAATCTTCATTTCCCTTTTATCTTTTCACGGGAAGTGTGCGTGGCAATACATGATGCTGTTTTAGTGAAGTGACAAGTAGCCGTGCAATCTGCAATAGCGGTGTAGCTATTAAGTCACACGTAATAAGGTGTGATCGCTTTGTCTACTGTCGCCCCTGATTGACCATCTGGTTCCGAGAGGCGTTCATTCAAAAGCTTAACTTCCCGTATGTAATGATGCTATTATATGTTATTCTATAACATATTTAATTATAAAATATTTAATTTATTTCTATTTGTATGTAGATAAGTTTTCTTATTTGTCTTTTCTTATTTCAGGAGATGTACTGTGGTTTTCCGACCGATCCCTGGCGCCACATGAAAATTCCAAGATTTCAGACTTGCGAAAAGTGTTGATAACACGTAAAGAGGTGTGACTTTTCTTTACTTCTCATTCCCCACCTTTTGCACCTTTGCAGACAACTCAATTGAATTACTGACATATTGATAGCGTACGTTGTTTTGTAAACCACCTATGCAGTTGTTTAAAGTGATTTAGGTTTGCCGTAAAAATGTGTGTGATGTTACAGGTTTAATTTTAGTAAAATACTTGGTGCCACGATAATACTAACGCGGGATTATTATGTTTTTCAGATTGACAGAATTTTACCTGATTTTCACGGGCATGAAACCGAAGGTGGTCATGCAGGTGGAAAGAGGGTTCAGCGTGAAATTGCAAAGAAATTCTATTGGCGCACAATGACAACGGATATAACAGAATACGTGAGTTAACACGCATCATTTTAAAGATTGTCACATATTTTTACAGATAAAAAATATATTTTTAGACTGACGTGTCAATAAAATGTACAGTAAACACATATTTATACATGTAAATACGACAGGTACAGCTCTGTATAATAACACGAACACCATGTATACCAGCATACATTCACATGGTGAGAATGTTTCATTTGCCTTGGAGTTACAATTTGCGTAATAAATCTGTAGTGAGGGTTCAGATTTGCTGTTATTTTATATAATAGTATTGCTGTGTTTCAGAACGATAGCTGCCCAGAGTGTCAAAAGACCGAGAAATTAAAGACAATGACACCGGAGCTGCAGTCAGTGTGCCTCTTAGAAGCTACGGCAACACAGTAACATTTAGGGACATCTACTTGTGCCTGGATTCAAATATTCAATGTTAACGGCAACGACAGCCACAAATATTCGTTTTCCACCCAAGACAGTCCGTATATATGAAAGCTTGTGGTCCAAGGAAGCATCAGATCGCTTAATAGAACAGATCTCAATTCTCACATTCAGCACAAACAGCACACAAAGAAACATTGACTTTAAAGACATGCATCGTCAATCAGGAGGAATAGATTGTGGGCTTTTGCCATTGCATCTGCTGCGTGCCTATGTGAAGGCACGGATCCCTCTGTCCATGCATGGAATCAGGATGATATGCGAAAACACCTTAGTGACTGTTTTGAAACAGGTACTATCCAATTATTTAAGTCTGCGAAAAGACGTAACCGAAAATCAAAGGCAGTACAAACAGTACTGCTTCATTGCCTTTGCAGAACTGGTCGCATTATTAAAAAGGACTTGATTTTGTGTGAGCAGTGCCACTTATATTACCACAGCACTTGTGTCAACCTCAGTGCCCCACCAACAGAGCCATACACATGCCAGAATTGTAGAGTATAATTGTAATGTATAATAAAATATGAGTGCAGTGCTAGAATTGTAAACAGTTGATGATTATGTCATATAGATCTGATTAAAATAAAGAAATGTTTTATTTGAATATGACTGTGTTGTGTTACTTTCCTAATTTGCTGTTTTTATCGATCAATCGATAGATATTATGTAATAAATTATATAATTTTGTTCACCATTGCGTGTCAATACCGCCGACATCAACAAAATTAAGCACCACCTTGTTGACACACCATGGCCAGTGCGTGCACAGTTGGGTGTCAGCAGGGTGATGCCTAATTTCGCCAGCCTGTGACCAGGTGTTGTCAAGCCACAGAGTTGACTACTGGTGTAGGCTACATGTAATGCTAGGCCTTTATACAGCTTACTTAAAATCGTTATTAGTCCCGAAAAAACGTCAGTTTACAGATACACAATTATTTGCATTGATTAAAAAGTATATATAGAAAATTATATAGAGAGATATATAGATATTTACATGGATTCTGTACTTTATCAAAGCATGCATGATTTATGATTATTACAGGTTTATAATAATAACATCATACTTGGGTGAGATTGATTACAGAAACAAAAATAAACACTTGACACACTTTGATGTATATTTTGTGATATATTGTAATTATCATTAAGTATAAAATGTTGCTCTTCGTAGATTGAAGTGTACACATTTTCTAGTTATTATTTTTTCTCAATATTATCAATATAAGACTGCTGTTCAGTTATCTAAGCACAACCCCTTGATCCGCATATCTCAAATATTCAAATAGGCGTTTGAGCTTACTGCATCTTTCTTAACAGATTTAAAGGAAGTATATAATAACATTGATGTAAAAAAATACGCTGCATAATCATCCGTAAGTGTTACACACAGTCATGCGCAATGTACAGGAATGTAGGTGATGCCTAATATCCACCCCATGCCTAATTTCGCTTGACACCGGCAACACGATGCACGACCCAGCGCCAAGGTGGCGCACTCGAACCCCAGACTGCTGATATGGTATCGGAACATTTATATTTAAAAATATTATAATATGTGCAAAAAACTATATGAGACTCCACAACATCTCATATGTGGACATTTAAGTCTGCAAATGAGAGGTCGAGACAGAGCATATTCAATGATTCTGAAACTAGTTCACCCGACTCGTGACTAGGTAACCTTGACAAAATGTAATTATTTTATTTTAGAATGTTATCGACTACATATATAACAATTTTCAATAAAACATTGGGGCTGGTACATTTTAATAAAATATTTACGGGTATACAATACAAAACCTGAAAAACTATGAGTATGAAATTTGTCTCGAATTTCGTTTGGTAACTGATTTATTAAATTGGGAATATTATGAGAAATACATTTGGTAGCAAATACATGATTCACTTTTATTGGAGTCAGATCATCACACCGTCTAGTGTTATATCTGGATTGCCTGGTAAAATTCAAGTTTTGAAAATAATCCGGTAAACTCTTTATCAAATATTTGTAATAAAATTTTAACTGATTAAGTTTAAATATATCCTGTATTTTTAAAAGATTGAGTTTAATAAAAATTGGATCCGTATGTGCTAAATATTTACTTTGTGTTATAAATCTTACTGCTCTCTTTTGTAATTTCTCAATTCTTTCATTGTTATGTCCCCAAGTTAAAATGCCATAATGTACGTGTGGCAAGAATAGTGAGCTATACAACTGTAGCAAAACATTTATGGGAAGTACATATTTCATTTTATTGATAATTCCGAGGGTTCTTGAAAGTTTACAGGATAGTTTCTCTATATGATCGTTCCAATTTAAATTTTCATCTAATCTAAATCCTAAAAAATCTACCACTTTTGTGCTACTGATAACAGTATTTTCGATCTGTATTTCCGGAATGGATACTTTACGTTGTACTTTATGGAATATACAAAATTTTGTCTTAGAAATATTTAAAGACAATTTATTGAGTTTTAACCATGTTATAATTTTTTCTAGCTCCATATTAATTATGTTAGCAGTTTCCTTGTTATTTGTGTTTATGGGTGCAAAAATTGTTGTATCATCGGCAAATAATATAAATTTAAAAAAGTTACTTGACTTAACAATATCATTTATATAAATTAGAAACAACAGCGGTCCTAAAATTGATCCCTGGGGAACACCTGTTTTTAAATCCAAAACCTGTGAATTGGTGTCATCAAAAACTACAAATTGTTTTCTATTTGACAAGTAGCTCTCAAGCAATTTTCCTGGACCATCAGAGACGCCATAAAATTTCAACTTTTTTATCAAGATGTTGTGATCTAAAGTGTCGAACGCTTTTGAGAGGTCCAGAAAAATTCCCAGAGGCACCTGTCCCTTGTCCATCATGTTTAGTAACTTATCAACTAATTCCAATGCGGCAAATTCGGTTGAGTGACGTTTACGAAACCCATATTGACTTCCATAGAAAAGTCCATTTGTTTCAAAATAAGCATACAATTGATTAAAAATAACTCTTTCTACAATCTTAGATGTCGATGGTAGTAGTGATATGGGTCGATAGTTTGTAAATCGGAACTACTTTAGCTATTTTTAGCTGATTTGGAAATATGCCAATTTTTAAACATTGGTTTATTATAACAGTTAGGGGTTTTGAAATAATATCCACTATTGATTTAATTAGTATGTTGGAAATGCTATCATAACCTGAACTGCTTTTAGAATCTAGCTGGGTGATTATTTTATTTACTTCTTTTATTTCAACTGGTTGGAATTCAAATTTAGTATTAGGTCTTGATACCAAGTAATCGCTAAAGTGTCTATGTGGAACTTCTTCAATTTTTTCTGCAAGTTTTTTGCCTATATTTGTGAAAAACGCATTAAATTTATCTGCTATATCTTTTTATCCGAAATTTTCTTTTCTCCATGTTTAAAATAGACAGGTAATTTTGTGTTTTGCTTGTTTTTATGTAATATGTCATTAATTATTGACCATGTTTTCTTCACATTACCACTATAAATATTGAATATGTTTTGATAATGTCTTTTTTTTGTCATTCTAATGCTAAGTTTTAATATTTTATTGTATGTGTTTAAATTGGTGAGAATACAGAGCTTCTATAATAATCCATCAAAAACGTGTGTTTGTTGCACTAGTAAAATGTAAAGCATCAAATAAATAAGACACTTAAAATTATGTATTTACACAGACAGAAAGTGTACTTATAAGTACATTAAAGTGTTATAACAATCCGAATTTTGAAAAAGTAAAATGACTTAAACAAGAAGTTATAATAGAAACAAATGTTGCTCGCATGACATAAGTCAGTTAATTAAAGATTATAATATCATCACAAATATAAGTCTTAAAACAAGATCAGTTATCAAAATAATATAACAAAACAGATTTTTAAGTATTAAAAGGAAATAGTAATTCATCGGCTAAAACCCACATTTTAACCTTAGAATATAAACACAAACATAGATTACAAATACTATAGTGAATATAGTATAAAGACGTCTTTGTGGAAGACGGGGTATCCCGATGCGTCACCCAAGCACAAGTGTACGAGAATATTTTGTCCTCACGGGGTCACATATAGAGGAGGTCAACCATCTCAATTAACAAGAAAACAATAGCGTGGTGGTTTTATACACAGATATTTATTCTGCTAGGTATACAGGTGCCAGGTTGTTGAGGCATTCGAAGGTGAGCATGATCATCTTATACTCGATGCCAGCGTGAACTGGGAGCCAGTGAATATCTTTTAATAATGGTGTAACATGGTGTCTTTTGGAACGCATCATGATCAACCTGGCGCAAGATTTCTTGACACGCTGTAGCTGTTTTAAACGGTTAAAAGTGTATTTGGAAGGCCGTAGAAGAGGCTGTTGCAAGAATCAAGGCGTGATATTACCAACCCACGAACCAGCTGTTTATTGCTATGCTGGTCGAGATATCGCCTGATGCGACATATAGCACGTAGGTGATAGTATGCAGCTAGTGACATATTGGTAACATGTTTATTTAGTGACAACGTAGTATCAAAGATGACGCCCAAGTCTCGCATAGTCTTGGCGGATGTTATGCTGCTGTCGCCCACCACCACAGCTTGGGGTACTTCACTGCACTCATTGGTTTTATGATGGAACACAAGTAGCTCGGTTTTTAACATGTTTGTTCTCACCCAGTCTCTGATGTCAGCTACACATCGCTCCAATTAACCTACTTCTCTCATCTGCGTGCATGTATAGTTGTGTGTCATCGGTATTAAGGTGGTAAGATATGCGATGGCTAATCTGATGACACAGCCGAGTGGAATTGTATAAATGGAGAACGAAAGAGGTCCTAAAACTGAGGCCAGGGGACCCCACATTTCAAGGGTGTTCTTTGAGAATGGTGTCCTTACATGAAAACAGTCTGTCCTCTGCCTTGCAGGTAACATTCTATTCATTTGAGACACTCCCCAGTGGCGATCGAAGCGTTTCAAGCGGAATGCTGTGGTCGATCGTATCAAATGCAGCGATCAAGAAATAGAAGCGCAGCTCCTTTGCGTCTGTCCAGAATCTGTAAAATGTCATTTTGTTCTTTCAGGCAACTTTGTCAGTAAGCTTTGATGTGAATGAGAAATTAGACACAGGGCTGAAATTCTGTGTAGAAAAACACATATAGTTTCGGAATCCACCCCATTATGTTAGTTTAGGTTAGGACCATTTTTCAGCCGATTGACTGGACTAATCAGGGAATAATTGTATACCGTGACCACTGTGTTTATGTACTTCATACCTCACTACCTGCATCGGGTAAGAAAGTGACATAGGGCTCGAAATACAGCCCTGTTTAAGACCACTTGGACAATAAAAAAAATGTGTATTCTTTTCCCTTCACTTCGAGCTTTGCTATATATTGATTTAAGAGTGGCCAGCATAGGCCTATTTCCTTTTATTTCAAAATGTTTTTATGCTTTCCATAAGGCATCTCGGAACAGGATATGTAGTTAGTTCGAACAGTTCAAACTAGCCCCATTTGGTGCAAACAAACCCCACATGAACGTGTTTTATTAGGTTTTATAATAAGAGCTAACACCATAGACGACTACCTAACCTGTATTCAAGATTCTTAACTCAGGTTGGGGCAGTAGGCCTACAACTACAGGAGCTGAGGCGGTCTGGTTCAATGGCAACATTTGCACAAAATAACATTTAACTGTTCGCCAGCAAAACATTCCTTTTGACCTACCAAAATGGAAAGTGTTTTTACCATTTTATAATTTGTTTTGAAAAAGTCCTTTCAACATGCAGTCAAACGTAGTGATACAGTGATTCACTAGTAGGCAGAACAGAAGGTATATTTACTGTCAAAATTATAGATATACTGTTCCGACTAAACCATATGCAAACCAGCCCTGTCTACCCTTATGCCAGATTTAGAGTGGCCACCCTTAGGACGAATTGTAATTTGTTTGTCTTAGATCATGTAGATGGCACGAAATGTCCATATTTTTTTCTGGAGACTTTTGGGGAAACGTGTCAAAAACCTGTTGTTATGGTGTAATAGGTGCTGTGGCGAGTTGGGGTCTCGTTGGGCCACCATATGACCAATTGTAATTTGTTCGTCTTAAATTTTAGGAATTAGTTCTAGGTTAAACACAGGGAACGTTTCGAAAAATGTGCCAAAAACCTGTTTCTATGGTATGTTTGGTGTTGTGGGGAGAGGTAAATATTGTTTTATTATATACGAGTCATGTTGAATCATGATATAGTTGAATTAAGGTAATTATATTGTTTTGACCACTAAGACATACCATTCAATGTTATATTTCTTTCAGTAATGTGTGTAGCAAAATAATAAAATGTGTGCACCATTGCAATTATGCTCTAAAAAACAGATAGTTATAGTATATAAGCCTAGATATCTTTGAGTGACTTTTTTTCAATAATAAGAATTTTAAACTACGGTTTAATGCATTTGTTATATGACCAATCTAATTATGAGTGTTTAAATGTGAAAAAACTAACAATATTTTTTCATATTTTCTTCATTTTGAAAATGCCGGTCAATTTCTTAATGATGCGACCAAATTACATATGTTTTTCAAGATCCATTGAGTATGTAAATAATTTTTCGCTGACTTAACAATTGTTGTGCAAAGGAAGGCAACCAGTGCAAAGAAAGGCAACCAATGTGGAGGCGTAACAGCAATATAATTAAAACCTAAAATTTTGCTAAAGGGAAAATAAATATATCTCAGTAGACACAAGACGTTGAATCAATATTGGTGTGTTAGTACAACGTCGTAGACGGTGGACCAACGATAAACCAACATTGATTCAACGTCTTGTTTTTACTGTGTATACTGTAATTCACGCTAAGTAATAAATTGTTCATTTTTTATATCAATAATTTGCCATAAATATTTTTATAGGTAGATTTATTCCTTTATACATTCAACATATAACGCCGTCCTTTAAAATCAAGACGTCTTTAAATTATTACATGACATGGGGCGTTTAAAACTTTCGAACCTTGATAAAAACCCACCGCGTATTTGAGACTGAATCCCACCTTGTTAAGCAGAACACTATTTCTTTACTTACATTACACTCTTTACGCTCTTTGTGTATGACTGAATTTTCCAAAAAAGAAACATACATATAACACACATGCTATTGAACAATAATCCCCGAAATGTCTAAAATATAATTTGGTTCACAATTCAGAATATCCAAGATGATTGGAAATGTTTCATCTTGACATATGGCTCCAGAGTCACCGAATTATTCCTCATTCATGAATCAGATGTTAATGAATTTGCTTGCAGACATAATAATAAAACACATATTATACTTTTATTTAAACAAGTACTCCATTATTTTAGGTTTGACATAAATAATAGCATTGTTAAAGACTAGAAATCAGGTAAAAAAAAATACCTATAGATATGAAATTCAAACTTATTTATTTATATTTATTTTTATATTTTGTATTTGACAATTTCCATTACAAGCATTAACATATTATTGCAGTGCTAGATATTAGTAGGGTGGATTCTTGAATTTTACAATTAAGACGAATAAAAAGTCTACATTCGCAGTATAAATATTACAAAGACATGTTAGATACCAGTGTGTTCGATGGCTATGTGTACAAATCAGAACACTCATCCGTGACATACAGAAGTTCCTTCCATCATCATACTACCTTTATCATTTAATATAATTTAGTCAATGGGAAATAAATAAAACAATTGTGCAGTGGGACTGTCGAAATAATTTATCAATTACAGTTATATTCCTATAAGTGTGTGTGTAAATGCATGTGTAGGATAAACATGTCCAGTAGAGTACGTGCATGTTCTTTTATTCTCATTTTATTATATGTATAAGCTGCAGGCTTGTACAATTGGCAAAGTGCGTTACATTCCTTGATACTCGCTTGGTGGCGCTATCACTGTGCTGTTACAAATTAATCACATCACCACACACCAGACGTCCTTTGGCTCTCCAGATATCCTGAAAAATGATGTGCATATAGAAAACTATCAACTATTATACTTATGGAAGAAGATGAGTATAAAATACCACAATTATAATTAAAGGAACCTTTATTTAAAAAACTAATTATGCAATTTGTTTTCAGTGGGTCCACAAGCACATATGACAATGTATACTGGGACGACAGGGCAGGCCAGATTAAATTAGATAACTACAATGCAGATATAAAGTCCTTGGTAGCACATATTTTGATGATAGTGGCGAGGTCTTCTACCTGGCCCATACAACCTGATGGTTTCGACGGCGGCGTGCGGATTCAGCAAAAACAATCCATCACCACATGGTGGGTGGAGACCTAATAAATTTGTAGCAGAGAAAGGTGAATATTGACAGATGAGGATGCGGGTATGAAAATGTGTCCAGTCACCGCAGTGATGTCGTGGCGGGAGAAGTACAGCACAGAACGGCGAAATCTACCTGCATCAATATATAGATATTAGGAATTAGGCCTTCCCGGCTCGTTCGTAAATACACATTTGTGATAGCGATGATTTACAGTACACATACTTGTAGATACCTTCAATTTAATATGTAGGATGGCCTCATCTGCATCTGATCCTAGTCTCCTCTTGACCACCTCTCTCACCTCATCCTCCATAGGCTGCTGGTTGGTACCATGCACATCTATGTAGTCACATCTACTGTTGGCATAGTGACACGAAATAGACTGAAACACAACATTATACATGTTGAACTTTGCATACCACATCGAGATTTTTTTGCAATTTTCAATTTTTTTCAATGTATTGAAAAATAAATAAATAAATTCATTTCCTAGCGCGAATAAATTAAAATATTAATCGTGTTTGACAACTGAGAGCGCTATCGACAATGCGTCTTTAAAAAACATTAGCCTGAGAAGCTCCGACCTGAAATCAGTTGGGACAAGACACCATATAAATCTAAATCTAATTAGCCCTTATCCTGCTGATCACGACTATTGTCGTTTTTAATCTGTTTTATTAGTCAACCAAATCACTGTTATTGGGAATGAAATGTGTGTCTAAACATCAACATTTGAAAATATTTGTGCTCATATTAAACAAATATGAGTAATTTTCAGCCACTTGAAGTTGTGGGTCGTGGCAGCGAGACACAACTTCAAGTGGGTGAAAATTTTAGTAAATAACCTTAGCAGGATAAGGGTTACACTGACGTATCAGTGATGAGTGTCACAGTACGTCACTCACTGGTCTTGTTGGTCGCATTTGCTATTAATCAAAACCAGGGGTTTCTGTCGTCTGTTACATCACCGTTTGCCAACAAGCAGCCTTCAATTCAATTCATTGCAGGAGCCGTGAGGTAGATAGTGATTTGTCACGACATTTGTCCAAACGTGAGAATCTGTACACGCCAGAGGGTATCCCAGAGTGTGTTACTATCAATTTTATATTTATTTATAATTATTTTATAATTAGTTTTTAAAGTATGAACTGAGCTGAATTTTTACTATATACGGTATATATCAGTGTATATTCAGCCTAGAAATTTTTATCTCATTTACAGAAGCGTCAGTGCTAATAACATGAATTGGGTTATTTGGACTCTGTGAGGCCACAATTCTAAAAGGAGTGGGGGCTTTTCATACACCTAGACTGGACAGTACAAAAAGTGACTGTGAAAGCTGTGACGGTCAGACCTCTGGTGGTGATTATCAACAAGTCAGGCTATGAAGACCAGTACGTGTCTGAGACACTGGTGAGTGTGGCGACACGACTGAGTAAACATGGTAAAGGGTTAATGCTAATACTTATCGCCACCTTGAATGTTAATAATGAAACCCACCTTCCTGAAGCCTTGCGTCCTATTCATGCCAGATCCATGAATGAGAAGAGGATGAAAAAACACGGTGTCTCCCTCCTCCATCGGCAAATGGATGCGCTCATCAGCAGGGGTGTAGTTTTTGATCCCCACGTACATTTTGTTCACTCCGCCCTGTATGTACATTAAATACGCATGCATAGTCCTGCAGATTATATTATTATTGCAAGAGTATTATCATGATTATGCATTTTGTGTTAAAAACAAGAAATTTAGTACAGTCATACGCTAGTATCAACTAAATAATTTCAGCTATGGAGCCAAGCAAAAATATAATTATTTTTATATTTATTGCCCACTTAAAAAACGTTATATATCTACCATATAAAAAATGGGACTGGCGAATTCTTTTAACTCTGCAACTATAAATGCACAGCACTTACTCAAAATGTTTGCCAGTTTCGTTTTACAAAAGCTGTCAGAATAAAAATATCCTATTTTTTAAATCTAATAAAGGATATAAGGGATTTTTTTCGAAATGGTCGCCATGTGACTGGCAAATACTACCCCACTCATCTTGTAACCTAAACCATCCTCAGCCTCTGTATACTGTATAGTACACCATAAGAGACGTCATGAATATCATCATGAATATCAGTAAAGTATTTGAAAAGTCTGAATTAAAAATATATAAAAAATGGTTTCACTTTTGCATGTTTTGGTCACCGTCGCAGACGGTGGAGCAACTGAAATCAAAGCTGGTCCTTTTGACGAACTACAATTTCGAAGAGCTGCAGAGTATGCAGTTCTATTCTATGGACATGTTTAAATCATATGGTCATATTAAGAAGCCAAAATAAAATCACCGATTTTTTTATGATTTTAGACCTGGGCATGTCCCTTTAATGTTCAGAATATGATGTATTGTTGGCTTACATGTGGAACATTCGAGACGAAAAGAAAAATGTTCTTACTTCTTGTCACTGTGCAAGAACATGACAAAACGAAAGTCGCTTTATTTATTTTATAGGTAAATATAACTTTAAATGATGATATGTACCACACCTCCCAGTTGGGGTAGACATGTTCCAGTAGCTCGCCTTTGTGAGTTCCTGGTAGCACCACGAGGCAGCCATTTTCTCTGTTGACCGTCTGCATAGCTGTCCAGGAGCACACGATCTTATTGGCTGGTCTGAACGGGAAGTAGTGTAAATCCTGATGCATTGGATGACGGGATGTCTTCAGGCCTAGCCAATTATTTAAAACGGTGTTAGAATTTGTTCAAATATTTAGCTTTCCTAACTCCTAGAACACTGCTGTCGACTGCAGCAATTAAAATATGCCTTCAATCTTGAAACACTTATATATGTTGCAGGGTTTCCTGGAGGCCCTTTGAGGGGGGGGGGGTCTGCCCCCCCTAAAACTGGCCACTGCCCCCCCCCCCCTTCAAAAAAAAATTGCTCGCTCCGCTTGCACAACAGGTCTCCCCGCCCCCAATCACTTTCAATCCCCCCCCCCCCCAGAATCCAGAATCTTCCGGGAATCCCTGTGTTGGAACTTGAATTTCACAAATACCATACAGTTTCAGTCACCTGAAGTTGTGTGTTGCGGCAGCGAGACACAACTTCAGGTGACTAAAAATTGAAATTGAATAACCCAGTGCTCTAGGGGTTAACTCCAAGATTTTGTCTCAATCGTTACTGAGTGATGTGAATTCGTTGTACAGCGTGGCAAAGGGCTGAAGTTTGGTGTTTGCCCTTCAGTATTGCGTGGCATTATAATCATGATAACATAATATATTATTCTATTATAATATTTATAATATATAATATTCTATGTTGTCGAAGTCTTACCCTTTAGCATGTTTAGTATTGCGTGGCATTATAATCATGATAACATAATATATTATTCTACTATAATAATTATAATATTCTATGTTGTTGAAGTCTTACCAGGATCTGGCGGTTTGTTTATCAGCATGGTGTGCATGGCCATCATGTCATCACCAGCAAAACATTTTGCGTATTTCACTACCTAAACAAAGATAAGTCCCAAAAATCAGTTGTTAACTAGAAAGAATTGTTCGGAAACGAAGACGAAAGCAGTCCTCCGTTATCGCCAGTTGGCCATTTCAAATTTGATATAGATCAGCAAACTTTCTCAAGGTTTATTTTATTTTACCGCTTTAGCTATTATGCAACATTTCCGAGATAATGAGAAAAAAACAATTAAAAATGACCGTCAGTCGGCCATTTTGGATTTTATTCCTGCAACATTCATCATGGGTTATCCTTGTTTGAGTCCTTACATTTTGCTCTAGATATATGGATGGTCCAGCTATTTTGCTTTCATTTTGAGTTGCGTAAATATAACAAAATTACTCAAATTCAAAATGGCCGCTAGACCACCATTTTGAAATTGCTTGCTCCCAAAAGTTAATCAGGTCATTGGCTGACATAGTTGTGCATATTTTCCAAAAAGATCTGATGGAAACGTATTCCTGAAACGCGCTAGTGGCCATAGTAAGGGTTGATGATATGGGAATCAAAATGTCACCAAAACAATCCCCCAGTGGTATGTGATGGCTATGTGAAGTATGAGGAAGCAGAAGTTGATTGATTAGTAGCTATCTTCAAAACGAATAACTGCGGCGGCGGACCGTGTGCAATACAGTAAGCAGCCCGCCTCGGCGAGGGCTGCTTAATGATGATGTTTTACAAAAAGTTTACATGAAATTATTCTTTTCTTCATCGTGTTCATCATGTTCAAGTAGATAATATTTAAGTTTAGCGCCAATTTCAATTTTTACCCTTGTGAATTTGTGTCTGAATGCCACAACCATGATTTGTGACCATAAAAATAACTTGTCTTATTAATAGCATGTAGCCTATACGCTCTATGTACGTGGCCATGTCAAGCAATATAACTTCAAAAACTTCAAAAAAGTAGCTTCCTATCAACAGAATGACACAGGAAGATTTCAAATTTAATTATTGTCTCAGCATTTCAAGTTTTTATTACACAATTAGTTCTTATGTTTACCTCTGGATGTTTGCAGTAGCCAAACAGGACGTCGTCGTGTTGGAACTCTTGTAGTTTAGTGATCGCCTGCTGGCCTGCGACAAACTCGGACTTGGAAATGGCCACATCTCTCATCACGGTCATCCCAGCTGAACTCACTTTACGGTTACAAACATCCTCAAATCTCTGCCTGTAAAAAAACATTACCCTTAAAACGCTGAAATATTTGTATATAGGCCCTTAACCATCGAGACCAAAGAGTTTTTTCATCATAAATATCTTAGTTAGCTCTTTCTGTTTTTTTTGAATACCTATGTTATGGGTCTATGCCCATTATAGATATTTTACTCTTTAAGTGACTGTGCGGGAATCGTATGAAGACGTCAGAATCTGACGTCCTCGTCAGATTCTGCGTCTAAAGTTGATCCCCGCGCTGTAAGAGTTACAACCCATTGTTGGTCCATTGCTGTAACAACATTGAGCTAACAATGGGTCAGTGACTCGTGTTTGCTGGGACGTTGTGTCAATGACTACAGGTTGTATTGTCCATTATTGCTGTCTATCTGGCTGTGCAGGGTCATAACTTGTTTCGCGTTCCTTGTTTCGAGTATACATTTGAACATGTTGTCGGTTATGCCATGCATATATGTTTGATATCACTGATGGCTTAAATTAGCTCCAAGATGGGCGTAAATGTGATAAAATGCGATGGGGAGGCATAAAAATGCAATGAGTAAGTGTTAAAGGATGACGAAGAGGCGCTAAATGGCGATGGGAAAGAGTGGAAGGGCGATTGGTAGACGTTAGAGAGAATCTGGGGGCGTTCAAGAGAGACAGAAAAGCGTTTATGGACGATGGGAAGGGGTAGAAGAAGACTTTATTGAGTTAAAAATAGATATTTGTATTTGTTATAAGTAATATTGTCAGGAGTTTGACCTTTATTTGACCTTAAAATTGACCTTGAAGGTCACCTTCAATCACAAACATAATACCATAAAATGACTTACCAGTCAAGATTACATGAAATGAGGTATTACATATGCTCTTAGCTTTATCTGGTAAAAATCATATTTTCGATTACTTGACCTTGAAGTTGAACTCTTAACATTGAAGATGACCTTGAATCATGAAAATAATATAAGGGATTAATTTTCTAGTCAAAATTACACGAAAAAAATGTATTACACTTGTTCCTACTTTTATTTGTTGAAAAATCCTATTTTACCTTTAAATTGACCTATGACCTTGGATTCTGCCCCCTAGCCCCACCGCCATCTTAGATTTTTAACATAGCCAGAATGTTATTGTAACTAATGAGTTCCCCAACTCTTAAAAACGTGGATTAATAACAAGAATCATGGTTTAATTGTAAAATTAGGATGGTTTTATCGATTTTTACGGCCAATGGCGGCCATCTTGGATTTTCGGACTTTTATGGGTCAGATTTTGATATACTTTTTTTTGCTCATTCACTATATCCAATAGGATAAAAACCGTTGAGAAACCTTTTGTTATAATTTTTTGGGGGTCAGGTGGTATATCGACCCGTGCGACAGTTGACTAGACCTTTTTAAAGCGTGTGTTCATAGTGTTGTCAATGTTTATCAGTTTATGGTTCAAAATGGTGCCGCTTAAGAGCCAAATGACAACCGGTCGCCTTTTTTTCTGACGAGTTGTTCTATGATTTCTCAACTAATAACATGAAAAACGAAATTTGTTCCATTCAATATATTTTTACCTTCGGATATGATCTAATTCAGTTATCAGTATATTTTTTTGGAAATGCTTAATAACAAAGTAATTTACTGGTTAGATGCACTCTTGTCCAGTGAGTCAACGCTACGAGCAAAGCCAACAGGCTTCACTGTTTATACGACAGTGAACAATGTGTAGGCCTATTATAATTTTTTTTAAACTCTCAAACAACATCAAAGTGATGCATCATTGCTTGCCGTTAATCATATTATATTTCTCATACATATTCATTAATCTCCCCATAGAGGGTTTCAATATAGATGGGCCCACAACTACACATGCTTAAGCGATTCACGACAAGGCAGGTCCAGCAAATAGCTTACCTATAGATATCGAGATCTTCTGATTTAACAAGCTTTCTGATAACAAGATATCCATTTTTGTCATAAAAAGCACGTTGTTCCTTGGATAGAAGAGGTTTATCAAGACTGTAGGTAAAGTCAGCGCTCAATGCGGGCGAGGACGTGAAGCTGGGACTCTGAAAAATAAACAAACAACCACATAAACAAACTAATTAACTAACAAATAATAAACAAACAAACACACAAACAATCAAACACACAAACAAACAACAAGACAAACAAACAAACAACCGAACACACAACAAGACAAACAAACAAACAAAAAAACAAAAAAAAACAGACAAACAAACAAACACACAAACACAAACAATCAAACAAACAAACAAACAAACAAACAAACAAACAAACAAACAAACAAACAAACAAACAAACAAACAAACAAACAAACAAACAAACAATGCAAACAAAACTGACAATACAAAACAACAAACAAAATTGACAATAGAAAACAACAGTGGGGAATACAGGATCTAAAGAAAGGGGCGCCTGGAATTTTAAGCCAATTTAGACGACACTTTAAAGAATTTGGCCAAGAAAATGAGGAGACGCCAACCAACCAACCAACCAACCAACCAACCAACCAACCAACCAACCAACCAACCAACCAACCAACCAACCAACCAACCAACCAACCAACCAACCAACCAACCAACCAACCAACCAACCAACCAACCAACCAACCAACCAACCAACCAACCAGCCAACCAACCAACCAACCAACCAACCAACCAACCAACCAACCAACCAACCAATCAACCAACCAACCAACCAACCAACCAACCAACCCACCAACAACCAACCAGCTAACTAAGGAAGCAAACAAGCAAAGGAACAAACAAACAAACAAACAAAACAAACAATAATCATGATAATAGTTATATGACTACCCGTTATATGTAGGGTTGATAAGTTCGTTTTGAACATTTAAAATTGCAAATAGGCCAATTATAGGGGCCTATACATTAACAAGACGCTTAACTACACGCTTAAAATACTGTTATAATTGCTTGGAATGTAGGCCTAATGTTACAGGCCCACTAAGGTGTAATGTTACATGTGATGTCACTGATGTATATCTGATTATCGTCCCCTAATTCATGTAATTGTGGTTAAAAGGTGCTAAACTGACACTTTGTGGCAGTTTAGCACCTTCTAACTCCAAGGATACGATATATAGGTCATATGCACCAGGTTTACATGTAAACCTTAATATAGTGTTATTTAATATTTACAATAACGTTAGTTAAGTAACCATTGGCTGTTTACATCACCAAGAATATCAAAGACTTACCACATTTTGCGACGTTTGCGTCAAATGACGTCGTACGACATCAATTCTGTCGGCCATGATCCCGACCGTAGCAGTGTCCACCCTGTCACTATCACCAGTGGTCAATAACACGTTACACCATATCTCCCAACACTTATTGACACTGCGTAATATGTCCTTTGATCTCTGATCACTTGTCTGTTATCAGGTGAGATAGGACTACTGGTGTACAGTCCCACATATTGACTCCCACGTAGGCCATATTTATGCGTACATGTAGTCCTAATAATGCATAGGCCTACTTGTCAAACGATGCAGCAGCAACACTATCATTATCCCTCGGCCATATTACGTTATAATATCGGGCGATAATACGATATATATGGGTATTCGTATGCTCCACGCGGGTATACCAAGCACGTACATGTAGGGTATACAGCAATACACATGATAGATAGAGCCCAGTGTCTGTATCCTCAGGCTGTATATAGAACATTGTGCTCATATTGACCTAATTCAGTGATATATCCAGAAAATACGCGAATATCCCCGCCAATGTTGGTCCACCGGCCGCGACGCTGGCTTAACATTAAACCAACATTGGCTCAACGTCTCGTGTTTGCTGAGGAGGCATCCCATAAATCACGAGACTTTAGCCCAATAGTGGCTTAAGTTTGTTCATCGTTCAAAACATAAATAGGCCTAGCGCTGAGGGTAAGCGGAGCAAGTCGCCTGGTCTACGGCTAAAATAGGCCCTATTACCATTTCAACTGCTTTAGAAAACTGTTTAGTGGTCAGTAAATCCATCAATACCAATCCAAGGCAATTTGGAGGAGTATGAGCCACTGTTTCAAATGAACACTACAGGTCACACATAAACCCTTTCAGACCTACAGGTCCCACATCAACCCTTTCAGAGCTACAGGTCTCACATCAACCCTTTCACAGCTACAGATCACACATCAACCCTTACGGAGCTACAGGACACACATCAACCCTTTCAGAGCTACAGGTCACACATCAACCCTTTAGGAGCTACAGGACACACATCAACCCTTTCAGAGCTACAGGTCACATATTAACCCTTTCAGAGCTACAGGTTACAACCCTTTCAGAGCTACAGGACACACATCAACCCTTTCAGAGCTACAGGTTACAACCTTTTCGGAGCTACAGGTCACAACCCTTGCAGAGCTACAGGTCACACATCAACCCTTTCAGAGCTACAGGTTACACATCAACCCTTTCAGAGCTGCAGGTTACACATCAACCCTTTCAGAGCTACAGGTCACACATCAACCCTTTCAGAGCTACAGGTCACACATCAACCCTTTCAAAGCTACAGGTCACACATCAACCCTTTCAGAGCTACAGGTCACACATCAACCCTTTCAAAGCTACAGGTCACAACCCTTTCAGAGCTACATGTTACAACCCTTTCAGAGCTACAGGTCACACATCAACCCTTTCAGAGCTAAAGGTCACACATCAACCCTTTCAGAGCTACAGGTCACACATCAACCCTTTCAGAGCTACAGGTCACACATCAACCCTTTCAGAGCTACATGTTACAAACTTTTCAGAGCTACAGGTCACAACCCTTTCAAAGCTACAGGTCACACATCAACCCTTTCAGAGCTAAAGGTCACACATCAACCCTTTCAGAGCTACAGGTCACAACCCTTTCAGAACTACAGGTCACACATCAACCCTTTCAAAGCTACAGGTCACACATCAACCCTTTCAGAGTTACAGGTCACACTTCAACCCTTTCAGAGCTACAGGTCACAACCCTTTCAGAGTTACAGGTCACAACCCTTTCAGAGCTACAGGTCACACATCAACCCTTTCAGAGCTACAGGTCACCACACATCAACCCTTTCAGAGTTACAGGCTACAAACTTTTCAGAGCTACAGGTCACACATCGACTTCAGAGCTACAGGACACACATCAACCCTTTCAAAGCTACAGGTCACAACCCTTTCAGAGCTACATGTTACAACCCTTTCAGAGCTACAGGTCACACATCAACCCTTTCAGAGCTAAAGGTCACACATCAACCCTTTCAAAGCTACAGGTCACACATCAACCCTTTCAGAGCTAAAGGTCACACATCAACCCTTTCAGAGCTACAGGTCACACATCAACCCTTTCAGAGCTACAGGTCACACATCAACCCTTTCAGAGCTACAGGTCACAACCCTTTCAGAGTTACAGGTCACAACCCTTTCAGAGCTACAGGTCACACATCAACCCTTTCAGAGCTACAGGTCACCACACATCAACCCTTTCAGAGTTACAGGCTACAAACTTTTCAGAGCTACAGGTCACACATCGACTTCAGAGCTACAGGACACACATCAACCCTTTCAAAGCTACAGGTCACAACCCTTTCAGAGCTACATGTTACAACCCTTTCAGAGCTACAGGTCACACATCAACCCTTTCAGAGCTAAAGGTCACACATCAACCCTTTCAGAGCTACAGGTCACACATCAACCCTTTCAGAGCTACAGGTCACACATCAACCCTTTCAGAGCTACATGTTACAAACTTTTCAGAGCTACAGGTCACAACCCTTTCAAAGCTACAGGTCACACATCAACCCTTTCAGAGCTAAAGGTCACACATCAACCCTTTCAGAGCTACAGGTCACAACCCTTTCAGAACTACAGGTCACACATCAACCCTTTCAAAGCTACAGGTCACACATCAACCCTTTCAGAGTTACAGGTCACACTTCAACCCTTTCAGAGCTACAGGTCACAACCCTTTCAGAGTTACAGGTCACAACCCTTTCAGAGCTACAGGTCACACATCAACCCTTTCAGAGCTACAGGTCACCACACATCAACCCTTTCAGAGTTACAGGCTACAAACTTTTCAGAGCTACAGGTCACACATCGACTTCAGAGCTACAGGACACACATCAACCCTTTCAAAGCTACAGGTCACAACCCTTTCAGAGCTACATGTTACAACCCTTTCAGAGCTACAGGTCACACATCAACCCTTTCAGAGCTAAAGGTCACACATCAACCCTTTCAGAGCTACAGGTCACACATCAACCCTTTCAGAGCTACAGGTCACACATCAACCCTTTCAGAGCTACATGTTACAAACTTTTCAGAGCTACAGGTCACAACCCTTTCAAAGCTACAGGTCACACATCAACCCTTTCAGAGCTAAAGGTCACACATCAACCCTTTCAAAGCTACAGGTCACAACCCTTTCAGAAGTACAGGTCACACATCAACCCTTTCAAAGCTACAGGTCACACATCAACCCTTTCAGAGTTACAGGTCACACTTCAACCCTTTCAGAGCTACAGGTCACAATCCTTTCAGAGTTACAGGTCACAACCCTTTCAGAGCTACAGGTCACACATCAACCCTTTCAGAGCTACAGGTCACCACACATCAACCCTTTCAGAGTTACAGGCTACAAACTTTTCAGAGCTACAGGTCACAACCCTTTCAGAGCTACAGGTCACATATCAACCCTTTCAGAGCTACAGGTTACAACCTTTTCAGAGCTACAGGTCACACATCAACCTTTTCAGAGCTACAGGTCACACATCGACTTCAGAGCTACAGGACACACATCAACCCTTTCAAAGCTACAGGTCACAACCCTTTCAGAGCTACATGTTACAACCCTTTCAGAGCTACAGGTCACACATCAACCCTTTCAGAGCTACAGGTCACACATCAACCCTTTCAGAGCTACAGGTTACAACCCTTTCAGAGCTACAGGTCACACATCAACCCTTTCAGAGCTACAGGTTACACATCAACCCTTTCAGAGCTACAGGTCACACATCAACACTTTCAAAGCTACAGGTCACATATTAACCCTTTCAGAGCTACAGGGTACACATCAACCCTTTCAAAGCTACAGGTCACACATCAATCCTTTCAAAGCTACAGGTCACATATTAACCCTTTCAGAGCTACAGGTTACAACCCTTTCAGAGCTACAGGTCAAACATCAACCATTTCAAAGCTACAGGTCACATATAAACCCTTTCAGAGCTACAGGTTACAACCCTTTCAGAGCTACAGGTCACAAATCAACCCTTTCAGAGCTACAGGTCACACATCAACCCTTTCAAAGCTACAAGTCACATATTAACCCTTTCAGAGCTACAGGTTACAACCCTTTCAGAGCTACAGGTCACACATCAACCCTTGCAGAGCTACAGGTCACACATCAACCCTTTCAGAGCTACAGGTTACACATCAACCCTTTCAAAGCTACAGGTCACACATCAACCCTTTCAGAGCTACAGGTCACACATCAACCCTTTCAGAGCTACAGGTCACACATCAACCCTTTCAGAACTAGAGGTCACACATCAACCCTTTCAGAGCTACATGTCACATATTAACCCTTTCAGAGCTACAGGTTACAACCCTTTAAGAGCTAGAGGTTACAACCCTTTCAGAGCTACAGGTCACAACCCTTTCAGAGCTACAGGTTACAACCCTTTCAGAGCTACGGGTCACACATCAACCCTTTCAAAGCTACAGGTCACATATTAACCCTTCCAGAGCTACAAGTTACAACCCTCTCAGAGCTACAGGTCACACATCAACCCTTTCAGAGCTACAGGTCACACATCAATCCTTTCAGAGCTACGGGTCACACATCAACCCTTTCAAAGCTACAGGTCACAAATTAACCCTTTCAGAGCTACAAGTTACAACCCTTTCAGAGCTAAAGGTCACACATCAACCCTTTCAGAGCTACAGGTCACACATCAATCCTTTCAGAGCTACAGGTCACACATCAACCCTTTCAGAGCTACATGTCACACATCAACCCTTTCAGAGCTACATGTCACATATTAACCCTTTCAGAGCTACAGGTTACAACCCTTTAAGAGCTACAGGTAACAACCCTTTCAGAGCTACAGGTCACAACCCTTTCAGAGCTACAGGTTACAACCCTTTCAGAGCTACGGGTCACACATCAACCCTTTCAAAGCTACAGGTCACATATTAACCCTTTCAGAGCTACAGGTCACCACACATCAACCCTTTCAGAGTTACAGGTTACAAACTTTTCAGAGCTACAGGTCACAACCCTTTCAGAGCTACAGGTCACATATCAACCCTTTCAGAGCTACAAGTTACAACCTTTTCAGAGCTACAGGTCACAGCCCTTTCAGAGCTACAGGTCACACATCAACCCTTTCAGAGCTACAGGTCACACATCAACCCTTTCAGAGCTACAGGTCACCACACATCAACCCTTTCAGAGTTACAGGTTACAAACTTTTCAGAGCTACAGGTCACAACCCTTTCAGAGCTACAGGTCACATATCAACCCTTTCAGAGCTACAGGTTACAACCTTTTCAGAGCTACAGGTCACAGCCCTTTCAGAGCTACAGGTCACACATCAACCCTTTCAGAGCTACAGGTCACACATCAACCCTTTCAGAGCTACAGGTCACGCATCGACTTCAGAGCTACAGGTCACACATCAACCCTTTCAGAGTTACAGGTCACACATCAACCCTTTCAGAGCTACAGGTTACAACCCTTTCAGAGCTACAGGTCACACATCAACCCTTTCAGAGCTACAGGTTACAACCCTTTCAGAGCTACAGGTCACACATCAACCCTTTCAGAGCTACAGGTCACACATCAACCCTTTTAGAGCTACAGGTTACAACCCTTTCAGAGCTACAGGTCACACATCAACCCTTTCAGAGCTACAGGTAACACATCAACCCTTTCAGAGCTACAGGTCACACATCAACCCTATCAAAGCTACAGGTCACATATTAACCCTTTCAGAGCTACAGGGTACACATCAACCCTTTCAGAGCTACAGGTCACACATCAACCCTTTCAAAGCTACAGGTCACACATCAACCCTTTCAAAGCTACAGGTCACATATTAACCCTTTCAGAGCTACAGGTTACAACCCTTTCAGAGCTACAGGTCAAACATCAACCATTTCAAAGTTACAGGTCACATATAAACCCTTTCAGAGCTACAGGTTACAACCCTTTCAGAGCTACAGGTCACAAATCAACCCTTTCAGAGCTACAGGTCACACATCAACCCTTTCAGAGCTACAGGTCACACATCAACCCTTTCAAAGCTACAGGTCACACATCAACCCTTTAGGAGCTACATGTCACACATCAACCCTTTAGGAGCTACAAGTTACACATCAAACCTTTAGGAGCTACAGGTTACATATTAATCCTTTCAGAGCTACAGGTTACAACCCTTTCAGAGCTACAGGTCACACATCAACCCTTTCAAGGCTACAGGTCACACATCAACCCTTTCAAAGCTACAGGTCACATATCAACCCTTTCAGAGCTACAGGTTACAATCCTTTCAGAGCTACAGGTCCAAACATCAACCCTTTCAAAGCTACAGGTCACATATTAACCTTTTCAGAGCTAAAGGTTACAACCCTTTCAGAGCTACAGGTCACACATCAACCCTTTCAGAGCTACAGGTCACAACCCTTTCAGAGCTACAGGTCACACATCAACCCTTTCAATGCTACAGGTCACACATCAACCCTTTCAGAGCTACAGGTCACACATCAACCCTTTCAATGCTACAGGTCACATATTCACCCTTTCAGAGCTATAGGTTACAACCCTTTCAAAGCTACAGGTCACACATCAACCCTTTCAGAGCTACAGGTCACACATCAACCCTTTCAGAGCTAAAGGTCACACATCAACCCTTTAAGAGCTACAGGTCACACATAAACCTTTTCAGAGCTACAGGTTACACATCAACCCTTTCAGAACTAGAGGTCACACATCAACCCTTTCAAATGCTCAAGGTTACAACCCTTTCAGAGCTACAGTGTATATCTTACAGTGTATGTCACTATAAAACTGGGAATACAAAAATGTATGTAACATATGGTGTGGGATCTCGTATGTGATGTGAGCCTTCGCTCATCATTCATATTCAACAAATCCAAGAAGTACTGAATACTTAGATATACGTTGTTATATTACACTGGTACACACGTCGTCTTGTCTGTTTTTGAAAATATCATAAATACATTTGGCAGTTAAAGGAATGTTTTGTTCTGTCATCAGGACCTTTAGTTTAGAATCATCGTCCAAACAAATAAAATTATCAATTATTTATACTGTTCAAAATCTACACACTTGTTCTTGCTCTGTAATGTTACGCCATCGTCCGGATTGTATCTCAAGTGGCAAAACACCACATCTAAATTGATAGATTATACAGCAAAATTTTCCATTTGCTAATAATCGTGTGAATGGCTCAATGCTAGCACATCTTCATGGGATTTATACCTACTATTATTTCATTGTTTCAGGTTATTATAGATGAGATCATACAGCATAGCCCTTACAGTACTGTAAGGCGAAATATTTCCAAATATTTCTACATAATACATTACACTACGAATGTTCATTATATCAGCTGACCAGTGGTTTCTTCTGAAAGTAACGATATTGCCCCACAGGAAATCTTATTTTGTTATTCTGGTATTAGGTAACATTAATAATGTCAATTATGTAATCTTTATACTTTATACAACATTATTCTTGATATATTCTATCAAAAGCGTTTTCAGATATATCATAAGGTTTTTCAGCGTCAATGTAAGCCACATCTTGTATAACCTGACCAGAATTTTTTATGTTATGTATAATAGGCCTAGACGTTAGTGCAAAGAGATGATCACTACACTGCGCATCAGAATAAAAACCGTCAGTTTCTATACACAACACTCTAGGCTATGACAGTTTTAAAACACCAGTATACAGTGGATACACAAATGAAAATAGAATAATAGCTAGATATACATTGCATAGTCATCGGAGTGAGGAAGGCAGACAACGAATCTGAAATGAACAACATTCCGTAAATGAGCAGAAACCAGCCAAAACATTAAAAAACAAGAGGCCTGAAGTTCTACATCATTCCCCGCCATAAATTAGGTAAAAGTTGATCCGTGGCGGCAATTTTGAATTTCAGCAAAACCCTAAAAAAATCATCTGCATATCTCCATATCGTGGGGAATGTGATTGTAAAATTTGAATAATTTCTGATGTCAAGTTTTTGCGCACACAAAAAAATTTGAATTTTTGGTAGCATTACAGGAATGTGATGGTAAAATTTCGAAAAAAATTGTCCGAACTTTTTTGAGTTTATGTGCCTACCAAAAAATTAAAGTTGACGGCCATTTTGAATTTCAGTAAAACTTTGAAAAAGTCACCTGCACATCTTCATATGGTGGGGAATGTGATAGTAAAATTTGAAAAATTTCTTACTTTAAGCTTGCGAGTTTTTGCAACCACAAAAATTGTTGGAGTTGACCTCTGGCAGCCATTTTTAATTTTGATAGCATCTTCAAAATCATTTGTACATCCCCACGTTGCTCTGAATATCATGTTAAAATGTAGTTTTTGCGCCCACAAGAAAACGTGACGCCGGATGCTTGGAAGAATTCCGGCGCGACAAAAATACCCCTTTCCCTACGTGCGGGGGTAAAAACAGCAGAAGCTGGCCACTGTTAAACCAGCGTGCCAATGGAAGGCAGACCTATGCGCCACTGCTCTAAGATGAGTATAAAGGCAATCAGTCAGGCTTGACAATGTGCCACTTGACACTAGACCAACACTGGCCGATCACTGTGATCGATTAGCATTGTGCCTACATCCAGCTTACTGCACCACTCAACCCTGACTGTTCTCTACCTCGCGTACATGCACGGCCAGCCAACAGCTCTTCATATGCGCTAGTCTTGGTCATAGAGAAAAACTGTTCAACATACGATTATTTGTTAACCTTCTAAGCACCAGTAGTAGTAGTAGTAAATCTTTGCTTTACGTCACTTTTCGGCACAAAAGGTCTTTTAAGTGACATTGTAATACGATAAAAACGTTGTAGTCAATTGATGAGATGAATGATGTACAGATGATGATGTGAGGGTGGGGGTGATAGGGCATGGTGTGTTATTGAGAGCGTTTTCCTTCGCTCGCCCGATAAGGGGTTCTGGGCATGTCTAGGGGATATACCTCCAGACATGCCCAGACGGCCGGAGACTTGAGTTTTCCCTGTGCAATTTAATGCTGAAACTCTGTGGCATTTTGCGCAGCTCCGCTATCCTCGGGTCGGATAGTCTCAAGAGTAACAATAGGAAGGATAACTCCCTCTGGGTAACTCCATTCATCCCACGTGAGAGACCTTATGTCAAACACGCTATTGCCGGTTATTTAAGGCCACCACAGCTTACATCAGCGCCAGCACTGATGCGGATGCTGCATTGGCTCCGCTGTTGAGCGGAGGAGCTAGGGTATGCCACTGGCAATCCGCCCGAAGATTATGGCCAGATACGAGGAAGCTGCAGCTGCCCTTGGATGATTGCTGTAGACTAGTGCTTCCGTACAATGCCGTACACAGCATCCAACAGACGAAACAGATCCCTAATGACCCTCCCCGGATGGGGGCGAAAAGTACTACTACTAGCAATCATCCCAGTACCCCTTCTAAGCACCAGGACCTGAATATACTGACCTGAAATAATACAACATCAAAGCAAACAGTCGCAGATAACCGTCACTTCAGTTCTAACAGGTAGTCTGACGCATTTTAAAATAATTTGTCACACTGTATATTCTGGTCTAACGTGAGGGTTGATCATTTTGCTTCATCAGTGACGCAAAAGTAAGAGTCGCTGACACAAGGACCGATGCATCAAATGCTGATAATGACATTTGGCTGACTTATGACGATAAGCACTTTCGCAGCACTTTTTTAATAGAATAAAGATCTATGCATAGTATAGATTTATGAACTAGTTTTAAACATTTATTGTATATACACATTATTTCACATCATTTAAAACAGGCATATAATTTATCATCTATATCTCATTCAGGCTCAACATTCTCTTATTTACACTTGATTTTTTTTTATTTTGTCAAAGAGCATGAAACATACATTATTTCCCTGATTTCTCTTGATCAAAAAGTATTGTCGGTTGTGAAAATTGAAAAATGTCTTCATGGAATATTTCTTCCGGGATATCTTCGAGCGTATCGTCCTCGTAAAAGGTGGGCATTGATGGGGGGTTGTCTAGCATTCGACGTCGATGGTGAAAAAGAGCAGTGTCCATTATACGAACATAACAATGTGTTGGGCCTGGTAGACAAGGCCCGTGAACATACAAAACATTGTACTTGGTATTGATTCGCCAAATCTGCAAAAAAACATACAAGATCTGTAATATACACTAGTAAGGAGCCACTTAAGAAAATTGTTTAATAATACCTTATTTATACAACATTGTAATACACTTTCCGAAGTCAATATGGTTTTGTGTAGATTTTGACTTGCTCACTGGTCTTGTATTATTCGTTATCATCCCAGCAAACACGAGACATTGAGCCATTGTTGGTTCAATGTTGGTCCACCGTCTACGACGCTGGCCCAACATTGAACCAACAATGCCTCAATGTCTCGTGTTTCCTGGGATCTGACAGGACTGAACATACCTTCAGACCTCGCAGATGTCTCCAGTCCATACCCATGTGTCCTGGCATCTTCTTGCCTTTCCATATACCGCTTTTTTCCTGCAAATGAATACTACAATTCAGTTGTAATAGATATTTAAACTGAGTACACTACAAAAATCGAACACTCAGATGGGAACAAGCTTTTTCACCCTGGTCCGAGTGCATTTGACTGTGACTTCACAAGTACAAGAAACAGTAAGTTTGGACAAAATACGCTTAATGCGTTTAATAGTCTTATCATCATGATGGCATGGGCCGAAATTTAACTCTCTTTTTTTTATCGTCAGATGCATCATTCAGGATATATTGGCCATTTTCGATAAGGTTGTATACGTATCATTTTGATCCCATGGGCCGCAATTTCATTACGTTTTTAGCGTCGGATGCACCATTCTTGAGATATCAGCAATTTTTTATTTAAACTGTCATTTTTTATTTTCGACACATTTGTCAGTCTTTAGCAATGTTTAGGATGAGGTTGCATATGTATCATGACCCAATGGACCGAAATTCACTCTTTTTTAACGTTAGATGTACATTGATGCCAGTTGGGCACGGGGGGAATCTGAATTTACTTTTTAGACTAGTTTTAGGCCATATCATGAATATGCAATTAAAAAATATTTGTAATTCCATGAATATCCCGAATTTTTTACATGATAACATGGATCGAAATTTCACATGTTTTTAGCGATAGATCAAACAATCTTGTGATTTGTCTGCCATTTTGAATTTTGACAAATTTGGCTGTCATTTTGTATGATTATGACACAATTTGGATTTTGACAAACTGAAACATGTGGGAATGTCATTCTCTCATTATCTTATCAACCCTTTGGTCCGAATTGCACTCCGTTGTACCTTCAGAAAAAAGGCAAAATATGCTGGCAAATTTTCCGGAGAATAAATATGTTAAGTTGATTAATTATTAGAAAAAATAAAGGTACTTCGTCCAAGCTGATTATGGGTAAACACTTTTCTTGTTTTTTTTTGTAGAATGATATTTTTTCAGACCGTCCTTAGATCTCCAATCACTGCTGATTGCTCTGCCCACAATCTTTTTTCATCCAAACTATCAGGCTGGATTGTGATTCTGGATGTAATGCTCTTGGGCCACACCTTATGATCTATTAGCAACCAGACAAGTATGTGATCAGTAACTATTGACCCGATGGGGCCCTCTTTATTTCTTTCTACACGCTCATATCATCTCATCATCTTCATTTTATACTTTTGCTGGAAAGTGCAGTAACTGAGCCACTGTTCTTATTATATAGACTTCCGAAATTAGGAGGGCCTGAATGATACTGGAAACTATGATGTCTAAAGTTGTGTTTTTCTGTGTCGTGTCTACCGGACATATCTAACAAACTTGTGTCTGTCGTGGTTGCCTTTCGTCACCCTCTAACTGTTTCTTGTCCCTCTTGCCAGTGTCCCTTAGCTCCCTGTTTGGTACACCTGACACAGGGAAATTAGTCATCCGAGCTCCTGTTTTAGATAACCCTACACTCTTTCCACACATCATAGTTTCAGAATAGACACAAGTAGCTAAATGGAGGTTAATGTTATATCAGTGAACATTACTGTTCAAGTTGACTAATTCTCACATCAGTGGGAACGTTACAGAGGCAAGAAAGTTTGACAGTGAAAGCATGTTGTCAGTGATCTAAAGAGTTCCATGTACTCCCCAGTAAAGGACACCTTCATTTCATCACTAAGGGAGGGAGAACTCCTATTCCTATTAAGTAGATCTTACCAATAGCAAAGTTTCCAGTTGAGGAGAAGTTTAACTCAATATTTGTAAATGTAGACACAAACATGTCATTAACCCTTTGACTTCCAGGCCGGGGTGCAAGCCAGGATCCAGATATACTGGTGTAGGAGTTCTATTTTTCGTCATTTGAAGCTGGAATTGCTAACGCAATTGCCAGCTTCAAATGACTAAAAATACATAAATGTAGTATATATTTGACGAAAATTTGTGTCATTTTATGGTTACGTTCATTGACGAATGACGATGGAAATTTCCGTCATGTATGGTAGTGAAAAGGTTAATAATTGTCTTTACCTTTTTTTAATGTAGTTGTTATCTGATTAGATGTCAGATCTTTATATAACACAAAACATAAAGCAACCAATATTAAACAAATTGACTATTGTGGAATGAATTGATATGAAAGTTGAGGAAAATTTCCCTGTTTTACAGTTGGCCAAAAAACAAAATGCTTACTCGTCCTGCACCAATACTGCCAGGTCTTCGATGCCATTTTGTGTTTCCATGAGTAGCTGGACCACCTTTGAAATTCCACCGCTTAACAACACCTTGAAATCCATGTCCTATCCTGTAAGTAATCAAACAAACATTATTAAAAAGGTAATTGCATTTTTCTCCCTAAATGGCTGCTCATTATTTTCTAATGAATACGTGATTGCTCACATACAGTCGGTGATTAATGGCTGAGAAATATATTAGAATGATTTAGTAAAGACATGATCATATCAGATTATAATTTAATCAAATAAATTATAATATATTAACCTATTACTTCCCCTTATCCAGAGAAACTTTTTTCCAAAATGACAATTGCATTAGCAATTCCAACATAACATGAAAAAAAAATTCAATTTCCCAAGTCAAGCAAATTGTGACATTATGTTTTCTTAACTCTTGCAAGAGGTTGGGAGACAAATTCAAATATTGTTAAAGAATAATAAGAAATGACAAAGTTGACAAACAAGCCTTCATTCAATGATGTATGACGTTGTACACACAAATAATGTTTCATACATAAAGTCACTCACGTTTTTGCTTGCACATCAACATAATCTCCTACTTTGAAATGCATGGCATTTAGAGGTGTTCCTGAATAACAATAATTATATTGGTTAAAATAGTCACCTTATATTTTGTGGATAATATCCACAATCTTTCAACCCTTTAAATGCGGGTCCAGATTATATTCGGTCTTTCAATTGTTTTTATTTGCAAATAAGTTGAACATGTTAAGGATAAAACATGACATCAATCAGCAAGATTTGAAAATAGGTAACCTCCTTTTCTTTAAATCTGACAAATTTTCACCAACTGGAAGTTGTGGATTTCGTCAGCTAGACACAACTTCAAGTGAGTGAAAATTCTAATTAAATAAACTTGGCAGTTAAAGTAATACACAAATCAATATTACACGGTACTTAAAAAGAGCTTTTTAATTTGTGTTAAGGGGTCTTGTCAAGTTAAAAAAATTCCAACAATCTGAGAAAAACTCAGATTCTCCAGACCATACAAACCCACCCCCCTCCCATACCAACCCACCCCCCTTACCAATTTTTTTATACTTTTTTTGGAAACATGTACAACGAAAAAAAACAACACAAAAAACACACCATTTCCCCCTAAAAAAGAAATCCGAGTTGGGGCTTGACCCACCCACCCACTTCCGAGTTTTTCTTGGATTTTTGAAATTTTTTTAACTTGACAAAAAAAAGTAGATGGCAATTTATGCAAGAAAAGCCTCCTGGCATCCAACCTGCTTGATTTAATTGTTATCTTGTTATTTTGCATGTCGTGTGTACTAGCACTTTGGAGCTAATGTTATATTTTTTACTATGTGCGACTTAAAATAAAACTTATCTTATCTTAAGAACTGCCTGTGAACTGAGTGACAATTCATAAGGTTAGGAATAATTGAATTTAGACAAAGAAAAAATAGCATACTAGTTTACTATAAACCCATGTTAAATTTCAATTTAATTTGGAGTTAATTAAATTGCATTGATTAATATTTTAGTATTCTCCATTTCACACTAGCTTGCTTGGCCAAGACAAGGTGTAATGCGTCTGGCGATCCTTTTAAAATCCACGGGCGAACAGTTTTAAATCCCAGTGTCCCACCCACTGTCTTAGCTGGGATTAGACAACTGCCCGTCTTTGCATAACTGCCCGAGCATTTCTTCATTTATAGAGTAATTTTTGCCCGTCATGTTTACTTTATACCCATCCAAAAGACGGGTGCACGGGTTGCTGGCGAACACAGTGGTCCCACCTACATCTATACATTCATTCCTACGTCCCATTAAAAACTTTTTTCCTAAAATTATCTGATTTTTATAAACATTAGGTAAGTTATAAACATGGGTATGTTGGTGAGGTGGGCCCCAGGAAAATTTACCAGCTGAGTAAACAAATCCACAAGTTTTGTCACTGGGATGACTGACCCTTATCCTGCTGATCACGACTACTGTCGTTTTGAACCTGTTGTATTAGTCGATCAAATCACTGATATTGGGATTGAAATGTGTGCTTAACCCTTAAAGCGCTGAATTAATTTGTAAAACACATCGCAACCAAAGGGTTATTTTCAATTTGAAATCATCATAACTGTCTTAGTCAGGTCTTTCTGATTCTTTTGAATACCTATGTTATGGGTCTACGGCCATTAGAAATATTTTTACTCTTACAGTGCGGGAGTCGACTTTTGCAAATGTTTGATCCCAAACTAAACAAATACTGTAGATCAGGTAATTTTCGCATGTTCAAATTTGCGTGAATTTCTGATTTTGTGATTTTTCACAAAGCTTAGAATTCGTGAATTTTTCTTTTTCTTTAGTAGCGCTATTATAATAATAATTTTTGTGAGGTTCTTGAATTTGCAAATTTGTCCTCCTAAGTTATTATTAGATGTACAGTATGCATAATTTTCAACCAATTGGAGTTGTGGGTCGCGTCAGCGAGACACAACGTCAAGTGGGTTAAAATTCCAATTGAAAAATTTGGCAGTTAAAGGGTTAAACGGGACAGAAAAGAGCATTTTATTCGCTAGCGATGTTTTCTTCACCATGCTCGATTTTAGGGTAGGCATTAGGTAAATGTCAATATCATATGTTATATCATGTAAGACTAAGCATGCTAAGATAAGATTAAGGATGCACGATTCCATGATTTGGCATGAATTATATTTATTCACTTGTTTAGGCCACTTTGTTAAATTTCTCTGTTTTAGATCAGAAAAAATCCAAAATCTTATGAGGGAAAATTTAGTAAAAATAACACATTAAAAAACAAATATTACAAACCTGCTTCAATAGCTGCTTCTGGAGTGACTAAAAAGCGAGTTAGTTTCCGTTTTGGAGGGACCCCAGCTTCAGCAAATAGGTTATTGTACTGCTTTGTGAACTGCGAAAAGAAAAGGTTAGAAATGAATATATTATGCCATTTATATGATATTGTTTTTGAGGCAGAGGTAACCTCTTCACTACCATACATGATGGAAATCTCTGTCATTATTGTCAATGTTCATAACCATACATGACAGAAATTCCCGTCAATTTTACTATATTTTCACCTGGCATGCACTTCGGCCTGGAGGTCAAAGGGTTAATCATTACTTAATATAGTAATATGCTTATTTTATTCAATGACAAACCGCCTTGCCTTGAATAACAGGTAATGATGGAACAATCTGTCTCAAAATGTATACTTGGCATATATGTGTCCTCTAGTTTTAACCGTTGGGCCATTTATTTTATCAAAGTTGGTTTATTAAATTTTGTTGTTGGAGGTGAAAATCAAAATGGTCAAAAACAAATTATTCTCAAATCACAAAAAGTGGATGTTGGAGTCAACCAAAAGAAGAAATAAATAATATAACCAGAATTTAAAAATCTCACACGCAAACTGACTGCGCAGTCGTTCACTGCCGGTGGCCAGCTCGATATAATTTTCAAAAGGAGAACAGTTACGGATCGGCGGACGAGATAAAAATAAACTTGTCCTTTTTATTTAAATGTCGTTTTTTTCTATGTTCGGTCCGGTCCGAAAACCGATAAATATAAAACGCATGGCCTAGTGCTTGTGCCTTGTTTGACAGTATTTTTCTTTCATTTGACGCTGGAATTAAAAAGTAAAAGTCAAGCTTCAAATGACAAAAAATATGTACCGGGGTATATTGATGAAAATTGATCATCGGTAAAATTTAATCATTTGATGAACTTGGCATCACAAACAATTTTATGCATTTCAGTGTAATTTCATTTTGTCTGAAACTTAATACCGTATATATATGGTCGATTCCCACGAAAGTGATGCATTTGGAGCTTATTTTGAAAAAGTTCATTTTCTCAATATTGAAAGTAAACAGCGCCTTTATATTACATATTCTGAAGCGCGTCATCTGCACCTAATCAATAGCCAACACTTTTTTTGCTTTTGTAAATTTGAATTTTTTTAATTCATATTTTTTGAAAATTTAAAACTCGTGTAACCCTACGAATACAGCTTGTGTTATGATATCTGAGTAAATCAATATTGCACAATATAAATATTTTACACATTATATCTATGACCTGAGCTGTGCTTGCTGTTTATTTGCTGAACCGAATCCATTGTGGAGCATGTCCACAAAATAATGTTGGTAATAGCAAAATAGGTGCAATAATTTAAAGTGCGTTTTTGTAACCATACAAATGCGCTTTCATGTTCTATAAAACAAATACTACTACAGATTAACACAAGCTCTTTTCTCTGAATACACTTGTGGTACCAATGTATAATATGGGCAAGGTAACGTATTGGAAAATTATACCATTTTTTTAATTTCTTCCATTGAACACTACGGTTTTTTTTAATATATGTAACCCTACGAATTTTAAATAAAGAAATGGCAGCTGTGGAATTATATGAAAAGACATGGGGTTTACCACCTTGTCTAACAGAATAACCAAGGTACAGTGTATGTGACAGTCATATTTTAGTGGTTAACATAGATAACTTGAAACGTTAGCAATGTTTGAATTTTTAATATATCCTACAAATTATCACAGTGCTATATTTCACTGTGTAGGTGTGGAGAATACAGAAGGTGATTGAATATCTATGATGCATTATCATGTCATGACATGGCGATATGTGGACGATATCATTTAAAATATTCTTATGTAATAGAAGAGCCACCAGAGAGTGATGATATTGTCATTCGTAGGGTTACACAAATGTTAGGTATTCGTAGGGTTACTATCTACAAGAGAAAAATGTTAAATGATTAAAAAATATATATTGTTCTCATTGCAAAACAGGCCAAGAATAAAGCTAACATCATAGCGAGCACTTATAAGGTGTAAAACTCAACAAGCTAATAAATATTATTTTCCAAAAAATAAAAACACGTTTCTAAAACGTTTGAAAATTATTTTTACTCACCAATGCAAAGGTTAATTTACTGTTAATATACTTTGTTATACATCATATTAAAAATATATCTAACGTGTATTCTTTTGTGTATTACAAATATTGGAAATAATAATTTAAACATATCTAGCATCTAAAAGAGTTCACCACTGTGTGCATTCGTATGGTTACCAATTTCACAAATAGCTTCTATGTTGTATTACACAATACGTGTTTAATTGGCATTGCGAGACCTTCATCTAACAACACGATAATTTTCAAAGACATTATATACAAGCAGGTCAAAACAAGTTGTATTTTAAAACGTGTGTGATACAATAGCGACATTATCACTGTCTGACTTCACCAGTTGGAAATACATAAAATTATTTGACATATTAGATATTTTGTTCAATGGTCTATGTGAAGTTAATTATAGCGTGGTAAATCTATTGGATATTGAGCAGTATCATACGGGAGAACACACATAAGTTTAAATAATATAATGAGCCGTAAATATTGCAGTATTGTGATGATTTTTCGTAGGCCACCTAGACAGCGTAACCCTACAAACAAAGCTGGTATGAGCATTTTGAATCGACGTAGAGCAACCAGTTTTACCCTTTTTTGTTCATTGTAGTTCATCTGTCAAATACCTTTCACAAGTGAATGATATATGTATATATGTATGTATATTTTTCAGGTTGACTATTAATTCAGTGACAAATAATAAATAAATTATTCTCGTGATTCTCGCGCACCTTGTTGCTAAAAACTCTTTATTCCATCCTTCTCTGATTGTTTATTAATGTGGCTGTCAAAGTAATGTTAGTTATCGATACAAATCGTTTATAACGCAATAATTATGTTAATTATTAGCCTTTTTTTCAATAAAATATCAATTTGTAACCCTACGAATACACCTTTAAAACCTATGAGAAAAACGTTTAGATCAACAAATGATATGAAATCATGATTTTAAACAAGATGCTCCATTTACATTTTAATATTCAACTGCTATTTCCACTCTAAGCCTTGAATTTAAAGAAATATTATGTTTGACATGTCTTTTTTTGTATATTTTCTGAATATTGATTATTTGCAGCAGAGTAGAAGTTGGCTACAAATCATTATGTGCAGTATCAAATTTTCGCAACTGTTATTAAACTGTTCTAAACATTACCACCTAATTGTTACCGCTTGAACTGCTGTACTCTTTGCGACCAAAGTTTTAGTTACATTATGGCATTTACATATTATATAATATGCATTCGTAGGGTTACTCTGGTGTTCAATAATGAGCATGAACTCCATTCATGTTGCAACTATCATATATTAAGAGCTCGCATATATTTTTTGTGAAAGTTCCATATGTCTGCGATATAAACTGAAAAATTCAGGACTGTGCAACAAAGTCGTTTTTTCGCCGATATGCATCACTTTCGTGGGAATCGACCATATATAAATAAACAGTTTCGGCAGCACAAAGATTAACCCTGTCAGTGCGGAAACCGTCTTTATACGTCAGAATGACGTATAAAGTCGGTCCCCACACTGAAAGGGTTAAGTGTACACCCCATCTGATATGGAACTAACCTGTCTAGGATCACAGCTGAGAGCACCAACAACCACAGAGCCATATTTACTGCGTATCCAATGGTCCCGAGCTCCATCTCTCTTTGCAAACTGCTCTGGGGGCACATATCGAATGACATGGTTGTCTAACACCTACAGAAAGTCAGACATTGTTATTATTTATAAGAAAAGCTGCCAGCAGCTCAAAACCCCAAATATCAAGGTGTGGAATAGAAGGCATGCCCTAATATCAGGGTAAATTACAAAGCTCAGAGCTGCAAATCATGTATAGTCTCAGGAAACATTAGCCCATCATTGTCACGCTGCGGGACGAGAATAGATGGGAAATTCTGAGAGTGTTATTAATGTGTCATTGAACGCATGTTATCCATGTCACCTCACCGCTGCTGTGGCAATATAGCTGTTGTCAAATTCTGATGGCTGATATGTTACTGAGAGCATGTGACAGTATTGGGAAATATGATAAAAAACAAAATTATTGATACGCTATACTCTATTGCTCAATGAACAAACTGTTTAATCATATTGGTATTTATCATTGGATTATCTTAATGTATATGTGGGAAAATTAGTATGTTCATGTAGCTATACATGTATAATATGCATTACCTAATCATATTTTATACATTTATTCTAAAATTATAAATAAACTATTTTTGCAAAAATGGAATATGTTTATTATCAACTTCAAGTAAAAAAACTGTTAACCCTTAGCACACTGATGTCAACTGTATTGTTTTCTCATGTTTTAATTGTCTTGCATAACCAGGTTTTAAAAAATTAAATATGTTTCAAATTTGTGATAATCATATACATTTCAACCTAGATATTGCAAACTCAACTAATTTTTAGTCACTTGAAGTTGTGGATCGCGGTAGCGAGACACAACTTTAAGTGGCTGAAAATTTAAATTTCTTGGCTCAGTGCTCTAAGGGTTAAGTAATTATGCTGAAGTTAGGTTTGTAAATTACATAAATAATATGTAATGTTGTAACCTGAAGAAGTGTGGTATGAAATTTCCTCCCATCTTTTCTCCACTGTGGAATAACACCAAGCTTTACAGCCAACACACCTGTTCTTTTTGTGCTTAAAAAATATAACAAAATAATTATGTTGTATAAACATTTAGAAATAATTAAAAAAGATAAATGATTAATCTGACACATAATTTAATTACAAAATTTGATTTAGTCTAGTAATAAAAAATATTGTGTTTACATAAAAAATGACAAAACATAAACAATGTAAATTATAGCAGAACTTAAAAAAGAAAAGATAGAAGAAAAAGGGCACCGGGGAGCCCACGGGGTGACAATCACAATATTTATCTTTACTGTAATTATTATTTAGCTTAACAGTTGATATCAAAACCCAAGATGATAACAGCAATTGGAACGAACAATTACAATGCAAGATATTTAGCTCAAAGATTTTGTTACATTTTGAGCTTTGTGTGTGAAACATTTCATTCAGTTACTTGGGATTCTGATTATTGAAATACAATTTTCACTTAAAAAACTTGATTCTCACTTCTGCTTCCATTCATTTCTTTTGAGAGGGCCATCTTTTAACGGGCTTGAGTTAGGAAGGTCTTCATACCTGTGATATATATTAAATTTTAGTCATAAAAAATGTTAGCAAAATGTATAAAAACTAGATTTGTCTGAGGGGCAAAGCTTGCGTCTCCACCTGCCCCACATAGTACATTAATTATAGAGAAATACAGTACTGTCACTAAATGTTTATGTAAACCACGTGAAAATGTAATTTAATCAACATATGGCCAGGGTAAGTTGCTTCCATGGAACAAATCGGTGAAGCAGTTCAAGCTCTTTAGAGTAACATGTGATTTGTCAGCCATCCTGAATTTTGTTGAAAAAAGGAAAAAAGAAAAACGAAAAAAAAATTTACCAGACAAATTCCTCAGGGCCAGTATGCATACTGTAAATATTTGGAAATAATCCGAGTAGGGGTTTTTGAGTGAGAGCAGAAACAAGTGACGGCGGCGGCGGCAGGCAGACTCAGCAAAAACAATAAGTCTCCACCACCACGTAGTGGGTGGAGACTTAAAAATAAGGACAGTTAATAATTATTGCCATTTCTTTCACTCCACAAATCTGTAATCACTCCACATATGTGACCCACCTGTACATAATGAGTTTCATGTCGGGAAAATACAATATGGACTTTATGGTACCATTAGACAGCACATAGCTGGAGCTTTAATGTGAGATGAGTTATGATCATTTAGGTCATGCAAATGGGTCTATATCTCAAAAATTAAAAATAGAGTAAATTGGCATTAAAGTCACACCAACAATTTTGATTGCAAGTTATTTATATTGAAAAAAAAAAGTTCTATATAGCCAAACAGGTTCTTCGGACAAACCTGGAAAATTAGTATGTAGTTTTTTTATAATTGATTTTTATAGCCCAGGATGCCTACTTTCAGAATCTGCTGGGCGTACTTTGGTCACTCTTGAGCATTTTTAAAAAATGAGTAAAATCCAAGATGGCCGCCAGTGGCCATCTTGAAAAAAATGTAACCAAAAATCTGATAATCAAATGTGATTTATCATTTCTGACAAATTTAAAGGTGTAGAACCCATTTCTTGTCTTAAAATGCTAGTTTCAGGCTTCAAAATATCAAAAAATAACAAAAATTTTGTATTTTCAGCTTATATCATGCATATTGATCATTTTTTCTCAACTTGTAGGAGGCCGATATGCGACTCATTTCGTGCAGATGGGTCACGTATATAGGATTGCACTCGGTCATACACAACATCGAATATATATGCTCATATGTCAAGATAATGTGCACAGCATCAAGAGAATCCTATCTGATATAAACTTCATCTTCAGTTTGAAAAACACATGATCCATACACACACATGAGTTGCCACATCACCACATGTGGCGAAAAAAGCAAAATCTCTCTAATGTGAGTACCGGTAGTAAAAATGGACAATTCAGAGCATCTCAAGTAGCAATTTGTGGCGACTGACTCATTTCACCTGCCCACCCCTGATACAACTGAAATAAGATGAGCATTTCTTTGTGTCTATGGAAATGACACAATGTTTATAGATACATATTGTTCATACAATTCCAATTTTATGAATAATATATGATTGAAAGAGTTCTCTTACTATTCCATTTTACAAACACGTGAAGATATATATAAAAAAAGTTCTATAAATACCAAATATGCAAATTTTCAAGCATATGATTGAGAATTTTCTGTATATGAAAAAAATTGAAATATTTTCACTATACATGTATATATATATACACACGTAATTGTATTGCTTTTAGGAATAACAACTCTCAGAATGACTATCACTCATTGGTGAGACTGGTAATTGTAAATCTGAAAAACAACTGTCCACTAAAAGTTTAACCTGGGTATTTTTGACTAGTTAGGAAAATATAACAAGTTAAAATATATTTTTTTCATTCCTGGGTTTCAGATCTTTTATAGAAAAAAATCAGCGAAAGGATTCAACATCTAATAATAACAGTAACAAATTCAGATGCTGACAAAATCAGTGTGGTGGTAGCCATGCTGACTGTGTAGGTGGCCATCCAGACTTTGACATATATATTTCGGCATCATTCATTTATACTAATTGCACTTGAAAATAACAAACCATGTACAGTGGTAAATAAACACCCTGACAGTATACACTATATAGCATAGTTTAGACAATTGTAACAAAATTATGACGTTCAGTATATCAGAAACAAATAATTGCTTAATTTTTCTACATGTTGCAATGAAAGAAAAATTTCATGATGTTTGGAATGAAACTGATTTATTGGCCAGAAATTCCTTCTGTTAATTAGCAATTTTAAAAATCTGATTTACTATGTTTTATTATTTTTGTCAATCACCTGTCTAGCACCATTTCAGAAATAATATCTCTATTTTCCCTGGTTAGTTCTTGGGCATTGAGGTGGGTCGGAGTCTTCTTCTTGGCAAACCATTGTGGTGGGTAAGTCCTTCTGCGTCTCTCTCTAACTTGCTGAGAGTTAAGGACTCTGAAATATAAAACATTTGCAAAAATTAAAGGGAGAGAAAAGTGAAGAATCGGTGACTCATATTTTTTTGTCCTTGACTTGTGCTACCATTGTGGTGAGAGATATGATAATTATCCAACTGTAAATTATATTTTTATGTCACTTGTACCGTTGTACTAGTTTTAAATTATACCCAAGGTTTTCAACCCAATTTCACATATGAACAAGTCTTTTGCCTCTTTTCTCCAATAAAACAGCCACTATGTACATATTTCTAAAGAGCAAATTGATTATATACGGAAGTTCAAAGTGTGCATTCAGTGAATTAATAAAAAGATTTAGAATTCTTCAATATGATTTGCGTTTAGTGAGACTGAGAATTTGTCACCTACCCATGCTGTCAGTATGATTTGTGTTTATAGTCAGGTAGCTTAGCATCAAATCTTAGAATTATCGATAACAAGCGAAGAAAAGCAAAAATTGTTTTTTAGGGCTCAGTAGTCTATCCTGATCAAAGCCTAGGAGTGTAAAATTATTTCCAATATAGCGCGCCAAAATTAAAGATGGACACCATTTGTACAAGTTGAAACAATAAATTGATATCATATTATAGACAGTTCCATGCTTTTGGAGTCTAACATATTTCAATTATGCATGACAGAGTGGTGTAGTCAGAAAGTACTTTGGACCTTGCATTGTGAGCAAAATACAAAATGGCTACCATTTGTGCAAGTTCAAAAAAATAACTTGATATAATATTCGACAAAATAGTAGATTACCAATTTCAGTTTCTGTCATTGGTTTTTCAGGTAGTCCTATGTTCGATTTAGTTGTGTGGCCAGAAATTAGACATTGCATTGTGGACCAAATCCAAGACAAGATCAAACTAAATTCCTGTCAATCAAAAAATGTTATCGTTTCAGACAGAATAAAATCAGATTCATGACTTTTGTGCCCGAGCTTTAGTGTATCATGGATATTTCATATACATATCACGTGGTAGCATTATCCAGAAAACAATTTAGACACTTGATACCAGAAAACAAGATAGGGGCCATAAGACAAACAAACTGGACAATAGGGGGTCATGACAGGGTACGTCTAAACTTTTGCTGCAAGTAAGGTAATTTGCTAATTTTCCCAATTAGTTAGCAGGGCGCAAAATAAGGGCATTCCGGGCGTCCGAGACAACCTATTTTGCCGTGGGACAACCCAGTATCAATCTCAGTCGGAAAAAAAGATTTAGAAAAAATATTCTAATTGTCTCTGTGCACGACACATTAACCCTTTAACACTCGAAACAAGCAGGCGATTTGCAGGGAATCACCAGCTATTGTTTTAAAATTAATTTATTTTGAAAAATAAAATCATTTTTCCATGTTTTTATGTCCCAAAATTCGGACAACTAAAAAATCTTCAGGACAACCTGAAAAGTTGACCAGGTGGTCCGGTGGACAACCAGGCCAACAATATTTATTTCTTGTCCTGGTTAGGTACATCACAAAATTTACCTAAGAAGCTGAAGAAAACTACTGAGAGGAATAATATTGAGAGTTTTAGTTTTTAGATACAGAAGGGCACCCAAGGAGTGCCCCACAATACTGTCATAGTAGCAGATCTACCATATAATCATGCACAGTTCAATCAGAAATTTGGACATAGCATCCGGCCCCTCTTTTTTTAAGTCCACGAGGTGTCATAGAAGACAAATTTAGATGGATTTTCATCTGTATGGCTAAGAAAGTTATATTTTTCCCCTGGGCAAACTGGTGCACCCTTCCCCGTGTATCTCGGCATTAGCTCATCGGTGTAGGCTCACTGCATGTTCAATGTCAAGGTAGGCCTATGCCAGATAATGATTTGGACTATTTTAATAGGGCCTAATACTAATAATATTTCCCATAGAATGTAATAAGTTTCCCATCTATTACCGTATTTCGCGGGGTATAGTACGCACCTGTGTATAGTACGCAGGTACCAATAATTGTACCGAAAAACACAGATAGTACGCACCGGTGGATAGTACGCACCAGGGTGGTGAGTATCTACACAGTCTGTCTGGGGTGTGTGTGTGGTATGTCTTTATTACTCAAGGCATTCAGAATGTGGTTCAACTCAGCTGGTGACATAAGGATATAATTGATTCGCTAATAAAGATTATATAAAATAAATTAAAGGATTTGATGAAAAGAAATATTATAAACACCATAAAAATATAAAACTAGGAAGAACTATCTGAGTATTATATTTATTTTTGTTTAAGTGTTGATTTGACCACAAATGATCACGATATAACATATTAGCGCCACCTGGTGAAAGCAGTTATAGTCAGGTAAATGACAGGAAAAGCACCATCTGGTGAATAGGCTTACAGTCTAGTCTTCGATGGGATGCGTACCTTTTATGACGGCCAAAACGGCGATATAATCTAGCTAATTTATATTAAGATGAAACAAATAAAAAACATTTTTGTATAACAACGTACAAGTTTTTATTTAGAGTAGCAATAATGAAATGGCACATGTATGTATTGGTGACAGCACTGTCAAGGTGATTTTTTTACAAGCATACAATTTTAAATGTCTATCATGTATATATGTATGGATTTAGGAATGTGGCAATTATATCAAGAGCATAATTATTATTATTTATTATTATATTATTCTTTTTGCCGTGAAACCTATCGTATTAGCGTTCTAATATTATTTAAACTTCTACCAGGATACATTTCGTCTGTATTTTAGAAAACCATTGACTTGAATATATATTGCAGTGAAATATGTAGGCCTATAATAATAAAATCTAATAATCAAGCCGTATACAGTGTATAAGATAGGCATGTCACGTCGCCGCCGACAGCGACATCCGGTGAATGGAATAAAAGCTTCACAGTGGTCACACAATCAAAGCAATACACATGATCATGATCATGAAGTAGGCCTAGCGATGTCTGACGAGTAGATTATTATTTAAATAACATTAATACATGACTTTATCGGATATTTAAAAGACAAATAAATGCTAGGTTGTTATTCCACTAGACATCTTAAGTGTATTAGAAACAAATGGTTTCATTATAGCTGCTGAAGTAATTTGCCATTTTTGGGCGAAAATATAAGGAGTTAGAAGATCGCAGTTCACTCGGGAGACATGAGACTGCCTATTTATCAAAATTTTGAGTGACAAATCTCAGCAAAATCAATTTATTGTACACATCGGTGGATAGTACGCACCAGGCCAAAAACGGGCTCAAAAAAGAAAAAAGTAGCGTACTATACGCCGCCATATAAGGTATTTATTATTTTTAATTTGTTTCAGAATACTCTGGACGGCCAGTCTTTGTTGAATCTCCCTGATGTATGTACAAATGCGCCTGTAGCGGGAAAAGCGTTCTATTCATTTCATTGTGAATTCTGCGAAAAGCAACCAAAGCCAGTTCCCACAGGCCTGAGACAATTTCTGAGATACGCAGGTAATTATTCTTTCTTAGTGTGCCAACCAAAGACAATTATATGCATTTGAGTATTGTAAGGTAGACTATATTATTTTGTTTCATTTTTCAGGTCTCCAGCCTGAAGAAGAGGATTGCCCCCCCCCCTCCAGCTCCACAGACACGACACCCTTCATGGACCAGGACCAAAACTACGCAACACCGTTCATACAGGAAATGGGTGGGTGACTGTGATACACCAGTAGCAGTTACATTTATTTTCACACACCATGCTTTATGACGCATACAAATATATACAGTAGAACCTGCTATGAGCAGCCACTCCTATGATCAGCCAACCTCCTATGGGAGGCCACTTGGCCATTCCCCAAAATGGCATTTTGTATACAAATGAGCCTCCTATGAGCAGCCACCTGCGTTAAAAGGCCACTTTTCCTGTGTCGCAAGGGTGGCTGGTCATAGCAGGTTCTACTGTATTAGTATATTTATCTGGATATTAAACCTTATCCCGCCCACTTTATTTTATCAGCTAATAACATGTATCGGTGTATGATGGTTAAGATATCTCTTCATATGCCTACCTAATATGAAAATATCTTTTCGCAATCCGCAGGTGGGCAAAACTTCTTACAACAAAATGCGAACACAGTGACGCAGTCATCAGTTCATGGTTAGAGCAGGTGGTCATATTGACATGTGGACACCACTTTACAAGTAAGTATGAATACCTAAACACATGATAATTTAAAATTCTCCATTGAGTTTTTGTCTCTCTATCTGTTATTGTGTTTGTAAATTGTGTTTTCTTAGGTCAGAGTCGCTGGGACAGGTGTTCCTTTTTATGATCTCATGGCTGTACCTGACCTTGAAAGATACCCCTTCACATTCCTGGTCTAAAATATGGATCGCTTATGATAATAAGGGCTAGCTACTGAAAATGCGGGCCAGCAAAGCACTCTTGCCACTACTACCACCCTATGACGGCATGTTGCAGAAGGTGAACAAAATGATAGACGCTTTGCACATCAGAATTCACACAGAACTCAGTTGCCACACAGACCTGCACCCAGACAACATGAGTGACATGTACCCCGCCCTTCAGAACACCAGAAACACACAAGCCGCAGAACAGACATTTGTATGGCTAGGGTGTTACAAAAAGATAATTTGCTCAGTGTTCAAGACGCACCACCTATTTTTCCTACACAGAATGGTGAAACGCTGCATCAGATATACAGCCAAGTGTTACAGATCCGGTCGCAAGCCAGTAATGAATAAAATAGAATGAATAGAACTAGGACTTGCCGCTGCATATAAGACATACGTTTGCCAAGTAATGAACAGAGCAGTAATGAATAGAAATAGGACTTGCCGACACATATAAGACATACATTTGACAAGTAATGAACAGAGCAGTAATGAATAGAAATAGGACTTGCCGCCGCATATAAAACGTTTATTTGACAGCAAGTAATGAACAGAGCAGTAATGAATAGAAATAGGACTTGCCGCCGCATATAAGACGTGTATTTGACGGTAAGTAATGAACAGAGCAGTAATGAATGGAAATAGGACTTGCCGCCGCATATAACACATGCGATTGGCAAGGAATCAACAGAGCAGTAATGAATAGAAATAGGACTGCTGACCGCACATAAGACATGCGTTTGACAAGTAGCCTAATGAACAGAGTGTTAAGAGAAGTAGGACTTGTAATGAACAGAGCAGTAATGAACAGAAATAAGACTGGCCAAATCGTGTAAGACATATGCTTACATTTGACAAGTAATGAACAGAGTAGTAATGAACAGAGTAGTAATGAATATAAATATGACTTGCTGTCTATATATACGTCGCAGTAATGAACAGGCCAGTAATGAATAGGAAAAGGCTTTGGGGCCGTGTGTATGATAAACGTGTGACATGTAATGAACAGTCTAGTAATGAACAGATCAGTAATGAATAGAAACATGACTTGTAGAGATAAAACTTGTCGTAGCCCATATTCAGGGTTCGAAATTAGCAGTGGTCCGGTGGCCCGAGGCCACCAAATAATCCTTAGGACCAACAGACCACTGGGTAGCAGTGGTTCGACAGGCCACAACAAATTCTGGGCCCAAAACTGTTTAAAAGATTAAAATAATCGTCCTTCTGTTCAGAATACCGGAAAGCAGTGTTTGACAGGCCACTGAAATGTCCTTGCCCAATATTGTTTCAACAGGACCACCAGAAATGGCTGAGGACCACCAGATTTTGGGGGCTCGTGGTCCTCTGGGCCAGTGCTCCAAAAAGTTAATTTCTAACCCTGATATTATAAGACATACGTCTGTGTGATTAACATGCCGGTAATAAATAGGAATATGACTTGCCGCCGTGTATAAGATAAATGTTTTGACAGGTAATGAACAGAGCAGTAATGAGTAGAAATAGGAATTGCCGTGGAGTTTAACATACACGTCTGACGTGTAATAAACCCAGTAGTAATGAATAAATATATATGGAACATTGTGCATTAGAGTATTTGATATACATGTCTGACATGTAATGAACTGAGTAGTAATGAATACAAATAAGACAATGAACAGGTTAGGGAACCTGACGTGTCATGTAAGTGTTATAAACGACTGAATTTAATGTATAATGGACATGGAATATTTATCTGTATTATATACCCTGTGTCAAACGCCGCAATCGTTTTTGTACATAAGTGCGTTCACTACATTAGTGGTGCATTTATTTCTTCATTCCTAAATAATAAATCGTGACATAATGATAATATCAGGTCGAGTATAGCCTATAGGTAGGGTGGTCAGTCAATTTTAAAAGTTAGTTTGATCTTATTAAAAATCCTACAGTTGAATAGAGCTTGCTCTCCCATTTGCAAAATGGGTTCATTTTCGAAAATCGGTCCAGTAGATCCAAAGTTATGTTGAAAAGAAGGGTCCAAAAATGGCCTTTTATTTGACGGGGGCTTAACTATGGGGAGCAAAACACACAAACAAGCAACTTCAAAATGTGATAATTTTATTTTTATTATTAGAAGAAGCCATATTAGGTTATTTTTACAGACAGTTTATGTTACTTCAAGAATTAAAGACAAAAAAATTATAATGGCAGTTCTAATTTTTTTGTACAGAGGCATTAAAAATGCAAGAAAATGCAATTTCACGACAATAAATTTTGCGCGTCTCGTGCAAAATTTACTGTGGGGAAGCAATTTCGAGACGCGATAACTTTTTTTTTTAATCAAATATGTTCAATATTTTAACACTACTTGTGTACACTAATATAATGAGCCAGCAGACAAGATATAATGACTCTAATACAATTCTAGTAGAAAATATGCGGGTTTGAAGAAGCCATAATATCATTTTTGTCAAAAAACAACCAAAAACAGCCAAAATCGACCGTTTTCAAGTTTCATGAAAAAGCTCATAACTTTGTCAAATATTTATCGATTTTGACAAAATTTATCTTTTTGTGAGTTTTAAAGAATGGGCTACATATTTATCCAGGTTGTATAGTAGTTAACACAATTCTAAAAAATGATGTGTTTTTTTCAATTATTCTATTTTTTATGTCAGTATTAGGTAATCACAAATTCCCTTATAAGTTAAAAATGTCGATTTGACTTAATGAAGTTTACGTTAAGTCGCCATTTTAAACTCAGAAGTAGGCCTATAAATTGTGACATGCTACTTCATAAAAATTGTACACATGTATGTAGTATTTGCATTATTTAGATATCTTTTAAGTTTACAACACAGGGAACAAAAAAATACTATTACTATACTTCATTAATATATTAAGGAACCCCTATTTAACATGTTTAACCCTTTCAGTGCGAGGACAGTCTAAAGATTCTGACGCCTAAAGTCAATATCGCACTGAAAGAATTGAATAATTACAATCGCCCTAGACCAATAACATGATCAGCATTCAGATAACCCAAGATATTTATAAATGATGATTCCATATTGAAAAAAAACCTTTGGTCTCCATAGTTTATACAAAAATATCTCAGTGTTGTAAAGGTTAATGTTGATATATGTTTCTACATTTTCATGAACATCATAAAATACATGTATGTATGTTGTCATGTCAAGAAATATTATTATATATAACTGATGCATGTGAAGTGAGCACAAATTGATTAATGTTCTTTATGTTAGTAGGCCTTAATGATGCAGGGTTTCCGCCAGGAATGTTTGAGAGGGGGGGTCCAAAAGGGGTGGGGGGTCTGGGGTCCCCCCAGGAGGAAAAAAATTGAGAACTTGAGAAATTTGAGTGCTTAAAATAACCTATTTTAAATGAAATGACAGTAAAACCTGGAATATATTGTCATTTTCTTTGCGAACAAGGGGGGGATATTCCCCCCTGTCCCCCCTGTGGTGCTGAGAGGTGGGGGGGGGGGGGGGAAGACGGACCCCCCCTTGGCGGAAACCCTGTGATGTAGATAAAAACAAGTGTACACTTGTTGTATGTTAACATGACATGTCTAAATAATTACCAGTTGTTATTAGATTATCAGCATTATGTAAGGAACCAAATTATTTCTGTTGATTGAAAATAAATCATTAAACAGAAGTATGCTATAGGACCATTGCCATGTATACTTTGAAGTGTTTGAAATAAAATTGTTTCTAATACCATAATATTTGTCAAAAAAACTCCTTCTGCTTCTAAGACCGCACATATGCGGTTTCAAGTGAATGTCAGACCAAACAAAATTTTAAAATTTGTAACATATCTTGTCATGTGGATGCTCCGTTAATCAAATAATTCAATTTGAGAGATGCCTACTTTTAAAAAAATAATTTAATTTCTTTATTTCTCTTAAAGTTGGAAATTGTGTTAGCATTTCCATCTTTAAATGAATTAAAAATACTCACAAACAATTCAGCAGTACAAGGGTTAATATGCAGTGTCACATGATTTTAGGGCTTGAAATTGGATCGAATTTCTACTTGTCCTGTAAGACAATCATTTTTGAAAAAGAAAAGAAATAGTATGTAAGCATTATGATAAAAATAATTTGTCTTCAATCAGGCAACTGCATTGTTCATCGACATTATCGTAATTTGACAGACAATCAGACGGGCCAATTTCAAGCCCGTGACACTTTCATTGTTTTGAATTGTCACCATTGCTTTTATCCACACAAATAATCCATTGCTTTGAACTGGTATTATTACTCTAATTATCTACACAAAAAATCCATGCTTTTGAATTGTTGGTATAAACATGTCATTTATTGGGATTTCCAAGTAGCAGCATGTGCTCATACAAAGGATCTCTATTGCTTTTATCTACACAAATAATTGTTTTGAATTTAAATTGCCATGTTGTTTACTAGAACAGGTACAACGTATCCTGCCACTGTTCATCAGCACTGCGTTTCTAAAAAGCGTCTTCTCACTGTATGGTTAGGTCAGCATTTTGTTTCTGAAGAAGTTTCCTCCCACTGCGTCATCAGGCTTCCCAGAGTGTGTTGTTTCTGAAAAGTGTTCTCTCACTGTTTAATTAAGCAAACTGGGCTTACAACCTGCCTCTAAACATTCACACTTCTCATGACAGTCTTTAGGTTCTCTATTCTTCTGCAAACAAAAAAAAATGTTGAGGATCACTGATCAACTTCTGTATTAATTCTATTAAACACCCTAGGCCTTAAGGCGCTAAAGCGACACAATCATGCCAAAATCATCACTTTTGTTTCGGCTCCTTGATATGTTCATAATATGATGGTGATTTTGGCCTGCTTATGTGGCTTTAATTAGAATAGTAGGCCTACATCCTGAGGGGAATGTGTGGTTGTTAGAGTAGTTTTTTAATGGCTAAATAGTGTACCATGATCATGGATTTTATTTTAAAATCAGGTGAGTGGGCTTTTATTGGAATATGGGTGTTTATTAAAGTAAATACAGTATATATTTAATAATAACCCTCACAGCGCGGGGATAGACTTTAGTCGTCAGAATCTGACGTCTGGAGTCGTCAGATTCTGACGACCAAAGTCGATCCCCGCACTTTAAAGAATGATTCAACTCCAAAACGCGCATGCCTGGGACGGTCAAGTGTAGGCCAACAGTAGCCTATTGAGTACAGATTGACGGCATTAATATAGCCACTGAACTGATTACAAGATACTACTTAAACGGGACATTGATTCAATGCTGTTTTAATGCTAGGCCAACGTCTGCGACGCTGGCCCAACATTGAACCAACATTGAATAAATGTACAATGTTTGAGAGAAAGTCCTCCTGCCCAGCAAACACAAGACATTTGTATAACATTTATACAACGTCGGCCCAACGTCGAAAACGTTGGTCCATGATTCCATAGTCATACAAATGTTTTGTGTTTACTGGGCATGTCAATACAAGCTTGGGTCAAGCAGTTTCAACATCCCCGCAGTAATACAGTCAGTTTGTTTGCAAGCAAGTGACCAAGTAGGGGGTAAGGGCCAACAGCTTTGAATTATAAACTCATAGATGTATGAAGTATATATGAACTTGCTGTGATTTGAGAACTTGCTCTTAATGATGCTTTGGGTATGAAACGCATATTTAGTATTATTATGGAATAGGGACTTGACCTACCCACGGGCACTATTTTCTTCTGGGGGACCCTTGTCCCGCGAATTTTAACAGTTGACTACACCTTTAAGAGTAAAAATATTTCTAATGGCCATAGACCCCCAACATAGGTAGTTAAATGAATCGGAAAGAAATAACTAAGACAGTTATGATGATTTCAAATTGAAAAAAAAACCTTTTGGTTTTCATGGTTTATAGAAAAAAATTCAGAGCTTTAAGGGTTGAAAATAGAAAGGCAAATGGCACGTAGGAAGGCAAATGGCATTCAGCACATAAAAACGGGCTTCAGTGGTGAAAGGGTTAAAGTACTAGTTATCACACCTGGCATTTTTGTTTTTTTTGTTTATCCAAAAAAACAAGACAATTTGAAGAAATGAGCTTTCAATTTGTTGTATATTAACCTTCATCCTGCTGGAACCATAAATATTTGGTTTAAAGCAAGATTCAATCCAAATAAAATAACAATAAAAATGATTTAAAAATTCACAGGAGATGGTGTTTTTTAATTTGAAAGGTGACTGTTTTCTATGCTCTTCTTCATTTGAGGCTGGAAATTGCGTTATCATGGTTATGTATGCTAAATATTCAACTTTAGCTAGATAGGCCTACTATTCTGTAAATAATAATTTACTACCACCACTTTTCAAACTCTGTACACAATCCTGAATCAGCACTCAAAATAATGCCTTTTACTTGTCCGAAATAACCAAACATTTTTCTCATATAATTTAAAAAAAAGTTAAGACTATCAAGACATTTCGGGTTAAATACTCTTTGTTTGCAATGTTGAGCTTCGATTGCATTGCGTACCCAAGGGACGCACTATTAGATATGGCTAGACAAGCTTACTTTTTATGTTTCGTTGGGGAACAAAAATATCAGATTTGTCGTTTGCCTTTCCTGTTCTGTATGTTACTATTTGCCGTTTTCTTCTGGTCCACATATTTTTCTGAATTCCGTCAACAAACATTTTTTCAACCGCATTTTTTACAATTTTTTTTCAACTATTCTAGCGACAAACTATTTTTATATAACTTGTACCCCCCCTCCAAGTATCTAAGGCCACAATGTATAATTTCTCAGTTTTAGATCAAAATAAATATAATGAGGCAGGGCGGAAAAAAACAATATTAAATAAAAATAAAAGATATTTATTATAAAATATAACATATTTTTGGAAAAGTTAATGACGGCGACGAAATAAAAAAAACATTGGACAAATTTCTGGAAAAGTTAATGAGGGCGACAAAATAAAAAAAACTCTTGACCTATTTCAAAAAAAGTTAATCAGGGAGAAGAAAAAAAAACATAGCTAGAAAAATATTTTTTATCTGTCAAAATAAACTTGGTTTTTTTCTTATTGTTTTTTTTTATCTCCCGAAATTAACTTTTTTTTTCGAAAATCGGCCAGAATTTAATGCGCGCTCTGGGCAGAAGAAAAACACATGATTTTTTTGAGTAATGCGCAACCTAAATCTAATGCGCGTGCTCATCTAAAACAGAGAAAAAATATATCGGCCTTACGGTGCATACAGTCTCTGCAATGAGGAAAATCTACATAAAATTTCTGGACACCCTGAAATGATTAAATAATTTTCAACCACCTTTATTTTGAATGCTGCTGTTTTAATGTCGAACAGACCTTGACCTTCTAGGCTCATATTTTGCGATGTGACTATCGTTTGATATTATTCATTTAAAATTTACCATAGTCTATTCAAAGACAAAACAAATTTATATTGACAACCTATTAATGTGCAGAATCAAGATCTCTACTAAATAAGTAGACTTGAATAAAAAAAACATAGACCTATATAGGCTAGGAAAAATTATGAGTATGAAGTTGAAGACAGAAACTGAGGCTGAGCAATGTTAAGTCTGAACTGATTAGCCTAGCCCTAGAAATAAATAGTGGTCTAGTCTCATTTAGGGCAGAATGCATCAGAATTAATATTAATTTGAGGAATGTGCCTGCATGATGTTGTTTGGAGGCATATCAGACGAGATTTTAGCCTGCAGCAGACTGAATGTTCCGTAACTCATCAATTATTGCTCGCTCAAACACATGTTTTCCAAGTTGGATTCTAAGTGACCAGCGATCGTCATATGTAAGATGCAAATAATGTTTTAAATACAAATAAAGCACATACTAATTAAATAATTTAACCTTTGAACATGAACCCAACATTAGACAAAAATATTCTTTTATTTATCCTTCAAAACAGCGTCATAATTTGATCGCATAAAAACTCAGTTCACGTTACTGTTGTAAACAAGCTAAAACAGGAAGTACTCACCTGCGCCGACGCCACGATCTCGTCCTGCAAACAAGTCACGCGCTCACTGAATTCTAAACGGAGAATTACGATAAACATATCATTGGATTCAGAACAGCTCACACTCTCTGAATCTGTGCTACGATTGGACTTTTTTCAATCGGGACATAACGTAAAATTTAAACAAAGTGTTTCGTTTTGAATCTAACTAATTTTCAAATTTGGTAACTCAAACCTTAGCACAGATTATGAAAGCACAGGAGTGTGGCAAACTTTTGTAATTTATTTCATGTTAATATCTTTAAAATTGATGAAGCGCGCTGGCATCGAACACACCCCTTTTTGAAAATAAAAGTGCTTCCATCGCGAAAAATGAAGACGACGCGCACGCCGCGGTAGCATATTTACGACGTCATAACTCAGTGACAAATGCTCCAAATACGATGATTTTCTCACACGCCTTAGAACTTTATTAGGTTAACAACATATTAAAATTTCAAACATATGAACTTAAAATTAAAGAAACTGTGAGCGAATGAAAATTGCTGATCGTGAAGTGCGCTCCCCATACTGCCATAGTTAAGCGCCTGTCAAATCTTTTTTCCGGAATTGTGACGTCCCTACTATAGGAGTATAGCCTATAGGCTAGCCACTGACAAAAAAATACTTATTGACTGATCAGTTAAGTCTGATCAACTATAAATTATTGACAAAACTGCATATATTTATCTGAAAATAACGATCCAGCCTGAGACTGAACGTCCTGGCGTTGACGGACACGATGATTGGGATGAATCATGATGGATGCATGTGCTGGTGGGCGATAATATGATGAATTTCTTATTTCAAACAATTCTCTGTGGCTAAACCCGATATAAACAATGTTAGAATTATATAAAGCTACATTTCTCATAAAAAACTACCTAGGACAAAAAACGGAGTCACGAATTAACTGGGATTTCACAGTTTCACAAGCTTTAAAAATGCATCCACTTAATCTGAAGGACGAAGCCATTTTTTCCCAGAACGAAGTTACTTCTAAACCTGGGAAGGATAAGTTAAAGAATCAGAATCATTTATTTGTCTTCACAATGTAGGCCTAGGCCTAGGGCGTAGGCCTATGGACTACATTTAATATTATATTTACAAGCTTACTGATTTATGTTAGTATGTTAATATTCATGTTAAAAAAACTTTAAATCTTTGAGATAACCACTTTCACGAATAAGCTTTACTCCACTACCATACATCGCTATAATCGTTTTGCTTGAACAATTTTCGAGTTGAATAGCTCAAGGTCTTTTCATCAGCACATGTGTTTTAATAGGACTGACATTTTGGGCTTATGAAACCTTATGCACGGAAACCTCCATTTTTAATCCATGTTTATCAGACATAATAATGCAAGGATTTGGTTTGGAATCTGAATATGAATCTGTATGTGGCAGTAGACCTACACACATTAGTGTTATTGTAACGTTTTTGCATAAGAGGCGAATTTCTGTGTTTGTGTGTATATAGTTCAATGAGAAGGTGAACGTCACTGGTTCTAATGGGTAATGGTAGTGCCACTCAGGAAGACAACACAGAATAATCAGATTAGAGAAAGCAAGCAGTATTAGCATTTATCAGAAGGCAAACAGGAGATTTTGTCATGTCAGTGTAATAGATGAAGTCATCACCAAAAAATAACTAAATCAAGTAATAATCATGATAAAGATGAAGATGATTGTACGGAGAAATCGCAGTTCAACTCATCCAAAGACCTGAAATACGAAGTGAAAATTAAAGCGTGCATGCCTATCTCGGTAAATATGACGTCACAATACACCAGAACATGAATCATTGTAATCAGACTAATTGCCTAACGACAAGAAGACACGTGTCCGACAACACAATCATGTTAAAAGAATAAGAGCAGTAGGCCTAATATGCAATAGCTAGTCCAGCCTTACATTAAACCAAATACACAAATCGCGCCACGCGACATTATTACACCACGGGAGAGGGGTTGGTTAATTGGCATGTGCGAACATAGGTGGAGCGTTGCAGAGTTGACTTGAAAGCTGTCAAAGATGGCGCTGCCTTGATGTCCGGGAGGTGTTTATTCCAGGCCCTGCTTGTTTCTGACATAGAAGGTTTCTTGCGAGGCTTTTTTATCTGTCCGAATACATGTGTTTGAAATTGTTGGCACCTGTTCTGGTGCGTGTGTCTGCCTTCTGTAGGTGGTCTGGAGGTAAGATCACCTCACAATAAGTCGCCTCATAGAGCATTTTTAGTCTTGCTGCAAACTACTACTGGTGGCTATACTGGAAATTTCGTTTATAAATACTACCAGGATAAAGGTGCTAAGCAAAGCTCATTTACATTTTCTCCTGGCGAAAAGGGAGATATTTTATTACATAGCCGGATGGGCTGTCAGCTAGGTTTCTCAAGATTGGGGGAATCAAATATCTATTGCAATGGCACACATCATCAATGTATCTTTATATTCAGGCCCTGTAGGCTTGCCGGAGATATGAAATCAGCAAAGGTTGTTCTTTTGCATAAGAAAAATTCTAAGTCAAAACCAGAAATTTACAGGCCTATTTCTAATTTAACTGTAGTGTCAAAAACTGTGCATTAACATTAGGAAAATTACTTACAATCTAAAAAAACTACTGTATTCTTAGCAATCATGATTTATGATTTTTTATTCCACTGATTCTTGTTAAACACACCTGACAGACCAAACCAGATTTGACATGGACAAAGGAAACTATACTGGCATGGTCTTTTGATACCATTGAGTATGTTAGAACCAGAGCATGAATGTCATCATGATTTGTATTGGGGCCTCAACTATATAGCGGCTACCGTCTGGTAGCGTTGTCACGATTGGATCGACATCTAAAATGTAGGTTTGACTTGACAAGGTTACTAACTGTAGTCGACATGTGAGTATTTGGCCTACATAGAGCCTAATATATTGATTATCATTGCAAACACTGCAGTCTGGTAGATGTTGTCCCTTTGCTGTGCCAACGCGCCTTGTTTTATCATGTGAAAGCCGCAAAGCTGGGTCGCAAACACTTCACGTTAGTTGGTTCAACGCGGCCTATCATTGTAGATGGTGGACAGACATTAAACAAACTTTTGTTCTAATATATTTAGATGGCAAACGCTGAGGAGATGGAAGAGGGTAAACGAGTACTGAGTTGTGGCTCGTACCGTCTTCTGCTTCTTATGCGATTGAGCAAATTATCAACGTCTCTGACGTTTGTTTGAGGCGGTAACTGGTTAGTACTGTGTCACGACCAGCAACTGTCTTATGCTTCGTCAATGGTTCGAGTCTGTGCGAATCAATTCTCCGCATGCTATCACCTGATCACGTGAATACTCTGGTTAAAAGCAGAGGCGTGAAGTGAATTGATTTACTGTTGAGTCAAACTGTGATCGAGTGGGGTCACTTTTTCTGTATATATTCGTAATTCTGATCAGCTAGTCCTCTGTAAATAAACTATGTGTCTGCAATCTACAAGACTTCTGACTTGTTTCTATGCCAGAACATGCTAAGTATTACAGTGACTTTAACACTCGAAATAAAAAAGAAATCTAAGTCAGAACCAGGAAATTACAAGGCCTGTTCCTATTGTTACTGTACTATTAAAAATTCATTAAGAAACTGTACATCGACATTTAGAAAATTACTCAACATCTAAAAATATACTGTATAATTATCAATTAGGATTTAGAAATTCTTATTCCACCGATTCTTGTTAAACACACCTGGCAGACCAAATCAGAATTGTGTAACCGGGTGTGTGTATGGCGGACTGGAGTGATTACTACTCTGGCCAACGAGTCGCCTCTTTGGCTAGATGCATAACGCTCAGGCATCACGATGCCAGGGTTGGTGGTTCGGTCCCCGGGCGGAGCAGTTTCAACACAGTTACATTGGCGCCCAATGTGGGGCTCCTTACCGGTAATGGGTAAGGCATGATCAAAGAAAACTATACTCGCATGGTCATCGTTTGATACCCTCGACCATGTTATTGGCTTACTCTTAAATAAACTCAAAGCTCATGGCTTTGAAAAGCTTTCAAAATCTTGATTCTCGTCATATTTAATTAAATGATTTCAGAAAACTGAAGTTGGTGGTATTTTTCCTGATCCCATGGTGGTTCCTTGTGGGGTACCACAGGGATCCATCTTGGGACCATTACTATACTTCGTTCATAAATGTAAACGATATAGGCACCTGTCTAATGTAGATTAATTCTTAATGATTACTTGTCTCAGATAAATTAGTTTCTGTCATAGAGGAAACCCTTAAACATTAACTGACTTCTCTAAGGGAATGTCTGGTGGATAATAAGCTATTAATTCACTTGGGCAAGATCGAAAGTAGGCCTATTCTGTTTGGTTCAAACAAAAAAATACACAAACAGTCGTCCTTGAAAATTACATGTAGAGAGAATGAAGTTGCTGCCAAGGAAAATATGAAATACCTGGGAGTTAACCTGGACCAGACTCTAAGAGGTAACTAGTGCAGAAATAGGTTGTCATAAGTGCCCCAAACTTAACAAGCTTGAAAGTGTAGATTTGTGCTATTTTGTGAAAATCTATATATACTTTTTCTCAACACTTCATTTGAAAGAGATATCCACCCGATAAGTGTGTATTTTGGAATCTTTATACAATTACAGACAACAAAGACAAAAATTCAATTTGAATTAACATGCCAGTTGAGGGTCTATGTTTTTCTTTCAAAAATCCCTTTTTGCGTCACTACACCAGCCGCAAACATCCCATGAATATTGCCGGCGTATTTTTGTGATGTTCATGATGATGAAAAAATTATTTTTTAAGGGGAATAATAAAATTGGTGTCTCATCCCCTTTCCTGTCAAATATGACATGTCCATTCGACAAAGGGTCGATCTAATTGACAAAAATGTATTGACTGACATTTGTCTTAATCTGGTCAGATGGTAAACCTAATTACGCTGTTAACGGATGTTTCTAAAAGTTGTAATCCATTAAAATGGTAGGCCTACAACTCACACATTCTGACACACAAACAGATATAACTGAGCTAAAATAAAAATATCCTATTTGCCTGGGACAGCTTCTCTAAGGGAAACTATAGACTCAAATTACTATGAAGACATGCTAAATATTTGAATATAAATTTTAGGAAACTGTTGGCTACATCTCTGATTTTATCTCATTTTGATTATGGTTGTTTCGCATTTTGTTCAGCAGGTCAACTTACAAAAAAGCTACTGATTTTCCAAAAAAACCTTTGAGATTTGTTCTAGGCAACCCACTTCCCCTAGGTCACATATTGGCTTGGAAGAGTTAACAATGTTGCACTGGATCCCAGTCTATTAAAGGTCAAACAAATTAAACTAATATGCATATTTATTCCATATAAATACTTATTGATAATAAGGGATTTAGAGTATATATTATCATAAATAAGGTCACTATGTTTAATTTCTCTGTTTTAAGTTGGAAAAAAATTAAAATCTCATGAAGGAGGGCAGTAAAAAAACTTTAGAGGAGAAAAAACTTTGAATGTATTTTTTGGAAAAGTTAGTGAGGGCAACGAAATAAAAAAGCATTGGACGAATTTCTAGAAAAGTTAATGAGGGCGACGAAATAAAAACAAACTTTTGATCTATTTGAAAAAAGTTAATGAGGGCAACGAAAAATGTTTTTTATCTTCTAAAATAAACGTGTTTTTTAAAATATTTTTTCATATCCCAAAATTAACTGTTTTTGTCGGATATCGGTAACAATACAATGCGAGCTCTGGGCAGAAAAAAACACATGTTTTTTTTGGTAATGGGCGGCCTAAATCTAATGCTTGTGTAATCTAAAACAGAGAAAAAAACATAATGGCCAAAGATACATATACATCATTTGCATCAATTAGAAACTTTCATAATCATCTTTTATTTTATGTAGTTTGAGACAGTTTCTGTCTGCTTTTTTTGTTAAAAATGTTAAAAATGTGATATGTACAAATGTTGATGAAAACTATGAAAGTAATGCTCTTGTTGACGCCATTCTGGTTTACCCATAGGGACCACTGTGGAAATGGTGGTCACACATGTATTAAATGCTTTATGTATTGTCATGTACAGGTATAAACCCTATTTTATGAATGCGGAATAAATCTATATATCTATTTAAAGTGACAAAGTTCTGATGTCAGAGCTTACTTAAGAGTTTTTGTGAAGTGAATCAATCACCATGTAGGCCCATACTTCACCTCCGTTCAGCAAAGATTTTACCAACTCAAAGCTATCTATTCACGTAATATGTTTGGATTTAATATTACGCCTGAAGATATAGTGTCATGACTAGCTGTACCTAGCTGTAAGGTCTGTTAAGCATCCTCCATATTAAAATGACATGCCCCATTTCAAGATGGCAATATTTCAAGCTGACTGATTTAACTGAATTTTTTTTAGAAACATTTCATCCACCTATTATTGTTCACAGCTAGCAATGTTTTCATAGATTTACAGGCCTATGCATAGGACAGGCTTATTTATTATAAACGGTGTTGATCTAGATTATACAAGTTTTTTTTATCTAGATTCTACTTCGGAACAGAAATTAAAGTCAGACCTAAAATAAATCATCAAAACTATCACAATCAGATAAAACTAATTTGTGAAAGGAACGAATTCAAATTATAATTCGTGTTCATGTTCTAGCCGTGGACCAAGCGACTCGCTCCGTAAGTGCTCCGATTTCTCCTACCAACCTTGTCATTATAAATAATGTCTCTTTATAGTAAAGAGGATTAAGGTTGGTAGCCTAGAGAAGCTATTCGCTCGTGGATCAGCGCTAGTTCATGTTCATGTTCATTTTTAGGTGTAAAACTTTGTAAGTTCATAAATTTTTTTGCGAGGGGTTTATCTCCTAGTGGATCTGCCACTGCTGATGTATGTTCATATTCCCTCTACTGTTATTAGGCCTACTGGGCAATAAAAATGTGACATCCATACACATCCATCCACATCCTTTTTAGCTACATAAGAGAAAGACATGGCGTGTAATTCTAATTTTAGTGTGATCTTGTTTTGCTAAGCTGGGAACGTTTTGTTTATTCTAAACGTGAAACGCACACCAGTCAGACATTTCATTCAATTGTAGCCTACACAGTAAGACAGAGGCATAAATAAAATAAACATTTCAGCAATCCCTGCTATTAGTCTAGATGTAAAATATCTGAGCAGGATATAATAATTCACTTAATCTCATGTTAGCTTAATGTTATTCGTGCAGGAAATTCAGGCGATAATATAAGTTTTTAGTACACCGCCACACTTCGTCTCAAAAGTAACGTTAGCGCAGATCATGCTGACTAGCACTAAGCGGGCTACGGCGCTACAGTGACCGATTGAAATACACTTTGACGAACATTGAAATAATTCTTTTAAAATAAAAAAAATCCAAAAACTTGAGATATCAGTTGTGTTTGCTTATTATTTTGTAGTTTGAAATTTTCCATAGTTTTTTGCGATGGCGTGATAGTCCACATACTAGTACTAGTACTAGTATACAGTGTATAGGTACTTTCAATAAATTTTAAAATTGTCCAATAAAATTATGCCGAGCCTTTTTTCGTAACTGCCCACATGCTAGAATAAATAATTGACCACATTCACAGTTTTCACTGAGGCTGAGCAAGAAAAATGCTGTGCCAGATCAAAATCTGAGCTAATTATAAAAACATCCAAAAGCTGTGACCTTAATTTTGCAAATTCCGGCAGGGATACAGAAGCCAAAACATCACCCAGACACTTGAACTTTTTGAAGCAGCTGAATAAAACTACTGAGATGTTGTATCCGAATATATCAGGGGTTGGTATGAATAGCGAGGGAGACCTATAAAGCGAGAGAGGATCAATAAGAGGCCGAATGTCTGTATATGTAATGGCAATTTATCACTAAATATACATATATATGTTATAAACAACATAATAAACATATAACTGTATCGAAACCGGCTAAAATTATTAAAACAGTTGAGAAAATGAACGATAACAACAACGAGGGAGACAATTAGATGATCGCTGGCGGCCGGCCGACATTTTGTCAGATTGCCCAGTCGGCCAACAGTGTGGCCATCTGGTGAATAGAACGGGTTGTCACAAGTGACAGGGTACAGTACTGAAGCAATCAGCATGGCTTTTGATAGCAGCATGGTATATTATTGGTATATTATTTTAATTAAAAAAACCCCACAATAACACACAATTAGTATGCGTAAATATAATATATCTTTTATTGACATACAACATTCATACAACAATCATTCAACATAGGTAATGTACACAAATGCATAATATACAATATAATACAATATTTAAAGCCGTAGCTATAGTCCTGTGTATATATGACATATATATAATATCATCATAAGATCATACATTCATGATCCACATTCTCAATTACTGTTTGTTCACAGTTGTGGGTTTGTGTGTTTTGAGAAATTTAAGTAGATGGCAATCTCTTTGTTCTTTAGTTTTATTAATCCATGGCTGACTCAAGCTGTCGTGATCTGAGTGATGACATTAAAACGCCTTGAGTGTCACGTAGGCCTACATATATCACACATTTACCGGCGAATGCAAGAAGCTGTCATGATCTCAGTGATGACAAGTGGACAACAATTGAAGATCAAACTCGATCAAATAACCGCTGCATAGGGTTGGCGTTAATATCATTTAAAAGAAAGTAAAAATCAAATAATTACACTATACAATAAGGCCTATGTAGGCTATCATTTATATTAAGTTTTAGTACTGTAGATATAGTCCATACCTGTTACTTACAAATGTATCGAGATTATTAAAAGGGTTTTCAGTAATTGATAGTTCTCTTAAATATGATCGGTTTAGGAATTTGAAAAATATAATATATCCTTTATTGTATCAGAAGCCTGGATAAACGTAAAAGTTTATGTTATCGTTCTGCTATGCATGTTTCTTTCAATCGCGGTATGCCTACTCGTGGATGTCGGCAACGCGTTCTACCTATAGCTACCTATCTATCAGATAATAAATTAACCAAAATATCTAGCCTATATGCAATTGTTAAATTTTATTAGCGTGACATTTAATAAATACGTATGTGAAAGTGGTCTTTAGGATGAAGACGGTTAATTGGTCTTGCCCGGGGGGATTAGGCTTATCAGTTGATCACGAACGGAGGTGTGAAATGCAGCTGGTGTTCTACCCACTGTTGTCCTCAATTGCATTTTGGATGTGTTTTATCTATTGTTGTTGTTAATTGCGTTTCAGGTTGTGTTTTATCCACTGTTAAGTTAATTGTGTTTAAGGCGGTTTTCTTTTCATTTGCATTTCACCTAGACCGACTCTAAATATATACACAGAGAGCTTTGATGTATATATATCTGAATGACATACAAATCCAGATGCACCCAGTTTATATTGTAATCTTGATCGCTACAAGGTATTGTTATAGTATAATAGCCTATAGGTTAAATACAGTGTTCTTTCTTATTTTTATATTTTGGCTGATTAATAAAGATTCGTGTAGATGATCCAGTGGTAACGTTAGATACATGTATACATATTTTATGTTCGTGTATTTAGCAGGAACGCGAGCGGCTGAGTGATTACCGGGTACACACCAGGTGTCGCTGACAGCCACCTGTCAAAGCGAAAGAGACTTTCAAACGAAGCGAAATCTCTTTCGATCACAAAACTGGACCTGTATTGTCTCCCAAATAAAAAATATAAAATAATAATTGTATACGAACAATACAAGCATATATTTTATTGTAACATCGATAAATACATCATATACATGCATTACACTGTCATACGAAGCCTCTTATTGATCCTCTCTCGCTTTATAGGTCTCCCTCGCTTTTCATACCCACCGTATATCAGGTTTTAAGATACATCAGGGCACCCAATGAGTGCCCCGCAATCAGGGTTGGCAATATTACCCGGCCCGGGTTTTCCCACCCCGGGTAAACCCGGGAAAACCCGGGCTGGGCAATAATGCTTTTTTAGCCAAAGTGGGTAATAATGGGCAATAATGGGCAATAATAAAATTTTAAAAAATAAAAAAATTACTAGAATATCACAAAGTAAACATAATGTTGTCAAAGCACGCAATAATAGGCAATAATATTAGCCAATTGTGAAAGAAAATGTTTTTTTTAGCCAAAGTGGGCAATAATGGGCAATGATAAAAAAATAAAAAATACTAGAACATAACAAAATGAAAAGTAAAAATAATATTGTTGAAGCACGCAATCATAGGCAATAATATCAGCCAATGGTAAAAGACAAGTGATAAACGAAAAATAAATGACGAAGTGGCAATTTACAATTGTGCAGTCCCTTAGGTTCTGAATGCGTGCCATGCACAACTGCTCATACAGTGAAACCATTTGGGTCATAAATTTGCAATTTGTTAGTTTTAGTGCTAAATTTAAATAATTAGTATCGATCTACAGTGCCTTTCAGTTAAATGTACAAATCAATCGTTAAAAACGAAATTAAGGATATCATTTTACTTGTTATAAGAGAGGGCTAGTCGAATGTACTAAATGTGTTTTTCATGGATAATCTTAACATTAAATTTATAATTGTGTAGTCCCTTGGGTATTGAATGTGTGCCATGCATGACTGCTTGTACCATGAAACCATTTGGGTTCTAAATATGCAATTCGCTAGTTTTAGTGCTATTTTTAAATATTTGGTATCGATTTACAGTGCCTTTCAGTCAATCTTACAGACCAATATTTAAAAAAACGCATACGGATATTATTTAGATAAGAAAAAACAGTCAGCGATGTACTGCACTAGGTTACGCAATCAGAGAGACGTTCTCCCTGTAGCTGGGCTTATGATTACGTAATGTGTAGACACCTCCAGACGGTGAACACTATTGACAATAGGTGTGATTGCAGCGCTCCTGAGAAACACATAATTCGGCCGGCATTGGGTTAATACTCACTGTGCATCAGATTTTGACCCAATGCTGTGTTATTGTTCCACTAGCATCGCAGACTGTGGAACAACATTGAGACGACGTTGATTCAATGTATCGTGTTGGTAAGTTAAAAAAACAACCAATGTCCACGATGAACATGCAGCTTTGATCTCAGAAGACGACGTGTGACACGGCAATTAGTGTTTGTGGTCTAGGGTTCGTATTTATATTATTTAAAAGCCTGTCGTTGTGTTCCTCCTTTCCCAGTTTATAACAAATAATGATTTTCTTTTAAATTGAATTTGACAAGATCATTTATTAGTGGCAGTGTAGGCCTATTTGTTTGTCTAATAATAAATTATATTTAATAAGAAAATACAAGCCTCAGAAGGTTTATCAGCTGTAGTGTGTCTATACACATGAAAACAACATGTTGTTGAGTTAATTTATGCCATAAACCACTTATATTCCCGCCCACAGATTTCACTTAAAAATATAAAATACGTTATTGTTAATATGATAAAATAAAAATAATATGACATCGTGACTGATATTAAATTAATATTTTAAATGCAAATAAAGCAAACATAGGTATCAGGGGGTAGGAATTAAAATTGTATGAAATGGAGAATATAGGCAGCCGTCCAATATTGCCCTTTATTGCCCATTAAAACCCGTATTTATCCATATTGCCCATTATTGCCCAGTGGGCCGTGTAATATTAATATTACCCGGGTTTTTGCCAACCCTGCCCGCAATACTGTAACAGAGCAAATAGGTCACACAACAATCAGAAATTTGGGCATAGCCTCCGGCCCCAGTTTTTTTTTTTTTTTTATTTCAAGTCCACGAGGGAGTCATGGAAGAAGAAAAATTTTGATGGATTCTCATCCTTATAGCCATGAAACTTCCATTTTTACCCTCGGTGCGCCCCATGAGGAAGTGCAGGGTAGGCAAACAAAACTTCACCCAGGTTTTACCATGGGCAAACTAGTGCAGCCTTCCCCAGGCATCTCAATTCTTTGAGATGCCCACATTGTTCTGTCCAAACGGTCTTAATGATGTCCTCCAGAACTTCCTCATAGGGCAGTGGACATAGTCTATTTTCATTTTTTGCATTTTTTTACAAAAAATTTAAAATGGCACCTGTGTAAAAAAAATTTGCAGAAGGGACCACAGCATGTCTGTTCCACCCACCTCTTCAAGCACTTGTTGCAACAATTATGGAATTAAAGGCGAGAGCTGGCACCATTTTTCATAATTGCGAGAAATCTAATGATGAGAACCCTCGGAAAAGGTGATAAAAGTGTCATTCAAAGAAAATTACTTTTTTAATTCTACAATAATGGCTTCATTTCTACCAGTAATAGTGAGCAAGAAGAACAAACAAACAGAGAAAAATATGTCTTTTATTGCAGTGTATCACAAATTCACATAAATCCTGAAAAAACACGAAAAACCCCATCATAATGACTGTTTGGATGTACCTAACTAGTATCTGTTTTATAACAATACGGTACATAGGCCTAAATGAATTGTTATACTAGCGATGTTGTTTCATTGCTAATTCGTGAATGCACATGGTTTGTCTTACTCAATTTTAACTAACACAAAAAGCTGGCCAAACATTTCCTTGATCATGTTGATGTTGTCACAATATTGATATGTGGATGCATATGATAATGTAGCTTCTAGCCTTACATATCAACTCATAAAATATATTTCAACATAAAGGGGTCTATATTTCAACACTAACTTATAAATATACAAAAAGTAGCTGAAGGTAAAGCACTCCTGACATGAAATTTACAAAAAATAAAAATTTCTAATTGTAGCCGCGATTTCAGAATGAAAATTCTCATTCTCCAGTGTCCAATGCCAATAGTCCACTTGGGGTCCACTATTGAAGGTTTCGTTTGAGAAATTAAATCACCTCCCGTCTATCACTGGGAGCTGAACAGCCGGTGGAACCCAACCCTTTATGGCAAATAGCCTAATAAAGATATGACATAATCAATTTAATGCTCACATTTGTCCGAAAGTTTATAAAATTTTCTGTACTGCGAAGCTGGCTTGACGGCGAAGCAACATTTAGTCAGTTCCTTCTGTTTACCTGCATCATGTCTATGGGTCCCTTGGGTTGAAGACGACAAATACCTATTGTGGTGCATATAATGTAATTGTCATATGTATTTTACAATGGATATTTATATGTAAACAAGTAGTTTAACAGTGTTTATGGTCAACCCAAAGCGATTTCAATCTGCTAGAAAAGTAAGAAGGCTTAACATGGCAACAACTGTAGCGCTTATAGGGCTACATAACCAGCCCTATCGTCACACATTTAATATGAATATAACGCCTCATGCAGTCATGTTCGTTAAGGGTTAGAAGCTATCTGGGCTTATATACCGTGTGCTCTGGTGAAGTGATTAGAATAGCTAGCGGCACGTTTTGATCAGCACCTGATCACATCCTTTCAAGATGCCGCAATCTCAAATAGGTTTTCGGCTGAAAAAAATTTGACAATTTATCCTTCAATTGAAGGTTTTCCAATTAGGAAACTTTTGTCAAAAAAATTGAAATTTTTTCAAAGTTTGGGGGGCGGTTTCTATTGGAAAACACAAGATATTTTTTAAAGTGGACAAATGATAGAAATTAGATAAGAAATTATTTTAAAAATTAGAGTTTGAACTTTAAATGATATCATAAATATTGTAACGGTTTGATGCATTAATATACAATGAGAACTGTTTTGTGATCATTAATTTTGCATCCCTCCCCGTCCATTACTCAAGCACCTCTTTTATGTATGAGCTAACACTAGGGGAGCATGTATATTAGAGGTGTACTGTACTATTAGAAAATATAATTTATTTCCAGTCATTTTGGCATTTAAGATGTAATGAGAGGCCAAATGTTGGCAAAATGACAGTGAAAAAAACATGAATAAAAAGTGAATAAAATGTGTACAAATATATTTATAGAGTCAGAGAGAGTGATGAACCCTGCACACGTGGCTCGACTTCGAGAAGAACAGAAGAATGCCATAGAACAAACTGAGCAAAAACTTCAGACACTGTAAGGCTTCTTGATTAAAGTGGCAAAGTCTACTATTAATTAATTAATGATCCCACTGAAAGACTACATGAAATAAAAAGCTGATCACAACCAAGTATTTTCTTGTTTTTTCATTTTCAGGTACACTTTGACATATTAAATTTTTTTTTTTTTCAAATTTTAATCAGTAGAGAGAGATCTCAATAGAGCACTGATTGTCAATTTAGAAGGTCTAGTTTTTGGTGTATTTTCATTTTTTTGAAACTGGCAATTGCATCTGTATTGATCAGAAAATGCCAATGCCAAATGTCATAATACAACAAAAAAGGGTTACAAACATCTTTAACTTTTTACTTTGTTCTTGCAAGATATATGCTCCAATTGGCGAAGATCTTCAGATGGCAACAAAAATAGTGGAGATCACAAAACATGTATGTGATAATCTGTGTCAGTCATATCGACCCCTAGCAACCACAGTGTCGTATGTGCCACTCAAATCATTGGCACATACGACACTCTGGCTGCTAGGGGTCGATATGTGGATTCACATACAGTGTTTATTCTAATTAGCAGTCATTTTTCATCAAACACCCACTCTCCTGATTTGAGAATATAATCCAATATCATGTTACACTATATAGACATAAAAAACTACACTCTTCCCTAATTATTTATTAGAGCATGTAGAGTACTTGACACAAAGCAGGGTAATTATGACTGACAATGCCGCTTGCTTTCTTCGACCTGTTTTCTTCCAGACGAAGAACCTCTTATTTAATATTTTTATTATTTCTTTGCAGAAGAAAATTTAAAGATGATTATGAGGCCTTGGAAAGCAGACTGGAAACACTTCCACACAAAATTACCCATGATGTCATGGTATGTAATCTGACTGTACAAGCATTTAATTTATCAGATATAGATCTTAGATTGAAAAACCAAGGCACATAGTGAATTTAATCATGTACAGTTTTAATCACATAGGATGACAATACAGTTTTACATACAAAAACTAAAACAATTTAGCAGACAGTAGTTACGTAGAAAAACATTGAACAGTCCACACACTATTAAATGATAGAGAATTACTTAAATTTGATAAAGTCACTTTAATTTGTTCTATAAGTTTGGCTTATAGCTGTAAATTATTGTTTAGATCAGAATTTCCCACCACACAGCAACCATATACTCAGTGATCCTGTATTTACGGGAATCTAGTAGACATGAATCATTTTATCAAATTATTAAAATCCTTTTGTCACTTAATTTGCTAAGGTGCCCTTTGGAAAACTTGCTTTCATGCCTGGAAAATTAGTGCACACCAATGAAATCATGGTCCTCCTTGGTGATAACTGGTTTGCTGAGAGATCAGCAAAACAAGCGGCTGAAATAGTTCAGAGACGTACAAAAGGTAAAAATGAAACCATTGCCATGCTTGAGCATTGTAATATTGATGACTGTCAATGCAAAAATTTACTTCAGTTACTTTTTCTATATAATTAATGTGCCCATAGTGTGAATTATCTGCTTAACCTTCTTGCAGAATTTTATATACGATCATTTTAGGTATCAAGTGGACTATCGGAATATTTACTTTTAAAATCTAATTTGAGAATTTATAAAAAATATTTTTAAAGTTTTTATATATGAAGTCCTTTGCTATTTACTATTATCACCCCATTTGTGATTCTAGTTCTATCAGAAGACATCGCACAGCTAGAGAAACAGAAGGGGCTACTTGAACCAAGATTAGATTTCACTTCTGAGCTTGAGATGATTGCTGAGGTATGTATTCACTTGCTGTACATGAATAGACATGATGTTTGCTGAAGTATGTATTGACTTGCTGTACATGCATAAACGTGATGTTTGCTGAAGTATGTATTGACTTGCTGTACATGAATAGACATGATGTTTGATGAAGTATGTATCGACTTGCTGTACATGCATAAACGTGATGTTTGCTGAAGTATGTATTCACTTGCTGTACATGCATAAACGTGATGTTTGCTGAAGTATGTATTGACTTGCTGTTAATGCATAAATGTGATGGTTGCTGAAGTATGTATTGACTTGCTGTACATGCATAAACGTGATGTTTGCTGAAGTATGTATTGACTTGCTGTACATGAATAGACATGATGTTTGATGAAGTATGTATCGACTTGCTGTACATGCATAAATGTGATGTTTGCTGAAGTATGTATCGACTTGCTGTACATGCATAAACGTGATGTTTGCTGAAGTATATATTGACTTGCTGTACATGAATAGACATGATGTTTGATGAAGTATGTATCGACTTGCTGTACATGCATAAATGTGATGTTTGCTGAAGTATGTATCGACTTTCTGTACATGCATAAACGTGATGTTTGCTGAAGTATATATTGACTTGCTGTACATGCATAAACGTGATGTTTGCTGAAGTATGTATTGACTTGCTGTTAATGCATAAATGTGATGTTTGCTGAAGTATGTATTGACTTGCTGTACATGCATAAACGTGATGTTTGCTGAAGTATATATTGACTTGCTGTACATGAATAGACATGATGTTTGATGAAGTATGTATCGACTTGCTGTACATGCATAAATGTGATGTTTGCTGAAGTATGTATTGACTTGCTGTTAATGCATAAATGTGATGTTTGCTGAAGTATGTATTGACTTGCTGTACATGCATAAACGTGATGTTTGCTGAAGTATATATTGACTTGCTGTACATGAATAGACATGATGTTTGATGAAGTATGTATCGACTTGCTGTACATGCATAAACGTGATGTTTGCTGAAGTATGTATCGACTTGCTGTACATGCATAAACGTGGTGTTTGCTGAAGTATATATTGACTTGCTGTACATGCATAAACGTGATGTTTGCTGAAATATGTATCGACTTGCTGTTAATGCATAAATGTGATGTTTGCTGAAGTATGTATTCACTTGCTGTACATGCATAAACGTGATGTTTGCTGAAATATGTATCGACTTGCTGTTAATGCATAAATGTGATGTTTGCTGAAGTATGTATTGACTTGCTGTACATGCATAAACATGATAAACGTGATGTTTGCTGAAGTATGTATTGACTTGCTGTACATGCATAAACGTGATGTTTGCTGAAGTATGTATTGACTTGCTGTTAATGCATAAATGTGATGTTTGCTGAAGTATATATTGACTTGCTGTACATGCATAAACGTGATGTTTGCTGAAGTATGTATTGACTTGCTGTACATGCATAAACGTGATGTTTGCTGAAATATGTATCGACTTGCTGTTAATGCATAAATGTGATGTTTGCTGAAGTATGTATTGACTTGCTGTACATGCATAAACGTGATGTTTGCTGAAGTATGTATTGACTTGCTGTTAATGCATAAACGTGATGTTTGCTGAAGTATGTATTGACTTGCTGTACTTGCATAAACGTGATGTTTGCTGAAGTATGTATTGACTTGCTGTACATGCATAAACGTGATGTTTGCTGAAGTATGTATTGACTTGCTGTACATGCATAAACGTGATGTTTGCTGAAGTATGTATTGACTTGCTGTACATGAATAGACATGATGTTTGCTGAAGTATGTATTGACTTGCTGTACATGCATAAACGTGATGTTTGCTGAAGTATGTATTGACTTGCTGTACATGCATAAACATGATGTTTGCTGAAGTATGTATTGATTTGCTGTATATAAGGCCACAGTTTTTAATTTCCTGGTTCAAGGACCCACAGACCCTGATTTTCGAATTTTTTCAGAATAAAATATAAATGCTAAAATGACCTTTTTTATATTTGGGCCTGCCTAACCCATCTTCTATTTAAATTTTAAAAAATTAATAACCAGATCGCCCAACAAAAACAAATAAAAAAAATTTGGGGTGGTAAGGACGAGAAACACATGCACTCTAAAACTGACTATTTATGGCCTTTACTGCAAACATTTTAACCTAATTTGATTTTTTTTTGTCCTCCGACCAAATTTTTCTGATGAAAAAATAAAAATAAAAACATCTTCTTACTTTATTTTTATTTCGTCCTCAGACAGTCCAATCTGGACAAAAAAATCCGTAAACCAGGAAATTGAAAAACTGTGGCCTAAATAGACATGGTGCTTCCCGAAGTATGTATTGACTCGCTATGCATATGATCATGATGCATGCACAAACGTATACTGTACTTAAAAAAAAGTTTTGAAAAAGGATGTATCATTGTAGTATTGTTTGTAAATCAGATCTTGAGATTTAAATGGATGCTTGTGCCACTCAATCACAATTAGAAAAAAAGTTAATCTTGACTGTCTCTATAATGTTTGTAACTACAAAATTATCAAAGGAGTAATAATTTGTTATGTGTTCATTTTTCAATGTATTTTTTGCACAGGATAAAGATGTGAAGGAAATTAGAGAAGAATATGATGATAAAAAAGAGAAGCAGTGGAGAGGTGAGATGCTACAGATTAACATCAACCTCTAAAGCAGTGATATATGTATATATGAAAGAAAAGACCAATGGGTTATTTTTAATTTGAAAACATCATAAATGTTTTAGTTAAAGGGACTGGCCCACACTAAAATCATCAAAAATCGGTGATTTTATTTTGGCTTCCTAATATGACCATATGATGTAAACATGACCATAGACTAGAACTGCAATTTTATTTTATTTTTTGTGCTGCGCATTCACCAGTTAGGCTAGATATAGAGACAAAATTCCAGATTTCTAATTATTGACAACCATGTCAAAAATTAAAAATACGGGAATTTCGTCTTTATATCTAGTCTATCTGGTGAATGCGCAGCAGAAAAATTTAAAAACTTTTGCAGTTCTAGTCTATGGACATGTTTACATCATATGGTCATAGTAAGAAGCCAAAATAAAATCACCGATTTTTTTATGATTTTAGCGTGGGCCAGACCCTTTAATAGCTCTTTCCGCTTCAGTTGAATACCTATATTATGCGTCTAGGGCCATTTTAAATATTTTTACTCTTACAGTGCGGGGATCAACATTAGAGGTCAGAATTTGACATCTACAGACATCAGATTCTGACGTCTAAAGTCGATTCCAGGCTCTGAGGTTTAATTAATAAATTGTGATGCCCCATGTCAAATTTGATTATTGAGATGTTTGCTAGGTCCAGTGGGCAATTGGACATTATCAGTTTAGCACACATTTCCACATTGACCCTTACAGCGCGGGGATAGACTTTAGTCGTCAGAATATGAAATGAAGCGTAACGAGCTGACTAAAACAGTAACTGTTATGATGATTTCCAATGGAATATATCTCTTTGGTCTCCAACGTTTTTATAAAAAAATTCAGCACTTTCACCCTTATGCCGCCGGGACTGTATATACCCGTTTCCAAGCAAAATTCAGACCAATAAATGCAACTCGAATTACTAAAATGTTTTGTGGTAGATGCTTAGGTAATGTGATAATTACACTTTAAAGATGTATATTTTTTCATAAGTAAAATTATTTTTCGTTATTTGGAGCTGGAATTGCGTTAGCAATTCCAGCTTCAAATGAATGAAAAATAGTCTGAAAAAAATCGGCAGCATAAGGGTTAAGGGTTTAGGTCAAAGTATGGCACATATAGATAATGTACAATACACGTTGGCCTACTGCATACACTGGCTGCTCACATGTAGGCCAACAGCATGCCTATGCAAGTATGATCTCCAGTGCACTGAAATAATGATTGTCGTTTCCTGCAGTGAGTGTGAGTAAATTCCATATTAACACAGAAATATGTAGTAATTTGGAGTGTTGGTTGGACTATGTATTATAGCTGTTTGAAAAGTATATATTATGTGGCCAAATATTGCCAGTTTAAAAGGCTATACAAGCTCAATAAACCTTATTTTATTATATTAAAGGTATTCGCATATAATAAATTTATAGATAACATTGCATTGTATGTATGATCGTCATAGATCACCAGAATGAGGGACGTCTCAAACCAGGAGAGATAATTCTAACCACACATTTTACCTTTGTTTTCCTGATGCTTCTTAAAGTGTCTTTGAATGTTGTGTGTGCTATAATCTTTTATCTAGTAGAGAATATCTATTTCTTTCTTTCTTTGCTCGTTTAATCAGTTACTGTGATTTTTTCCCAATTGTTCTGTCAAAAGAGATGTTTCTCTTTGCCATTTTTAGAGCAGCACAGAAAAAGTTGGCGAGAGCACAGACAAAAAGAGAAAAAAGAAATGTCCCTAAAGATGGAGAAAGTGAAACAAGATGAAGCTAAGCGAGAGGAGACTAAAAAACAAGAAAATAAAGAAGTGAATGCTGATCTGTGGGCCAGGTTGGATCAACTTGAAGAGATAGAGGCAAACGAGAAAGAGCTGGACAGGTGAGTAAAATATACCGTTACACTTAGAGTTCGCACAGGCCTTGAAAACCCTTGAATAGCATTGAATAAAAAATAATAATTCAAGGCCTTGTAAAGCCTTGGATTTTAAATAGTAGTTTGAAAAGCCTAAAACAGTAATTTTCCCTTTTGAGTGGCTCATTGTTGAAATATATTGTGGCTCATTTTTGTCATTGTCTTTAAAAATTGATTAAAATAGTCTTGCACGCAAGGCAGAATGAATGTGAAAATCATATGGAAAAAAAATTTTTGACTGAAAGGTGTCAAGGTTTTTATCATGACTTCCTACTTTATGTTCGTGATAGGGCCGTGAAATGGCAATATTTGGCATTGAAAATCTTTGAATAGCCTGGAATTCCATCAGCTTTTGTTTGTATGAACCATGTGTAACACTGCTCGGCTTGCAACAATAACTCTGTGAATCTCACTCAAATTAGTTAAGCTGTTCACACAAAGCCAGCATTTTAAAAGCAGTATTTTTTATGCATTGGAGTTGCTAGCATCCGATCTTAACACTTATCCTGCTAAGTTAACTTATTTAAATTATCAACAACTTCAGTTTGTGTCTCGGTATCGCTATCCACAACCTCAAGTGGTTGAAAATTAGTCATATTTGTTTAATTTAAGACTTTTACAAATCTATATGTTTAAGCATTTCATTACCAATAACAGTGATTTAATAGGCAAATAAAACGGATTGAAAACGACTTTAGTCATGATCACCAGACAAAGGGGTGAAATTGTGAATTGAAATAAGATTTCTGATTTCTTGAAAACGCAATTTCAGGAACATAGAAAAAAATAAATAGACAACCATGACATCTGTTGTGGTTTCAATAAACTAGGTATTTTTATACTAGTAGCAATAATTTTTTCCATAATCAAGTAGACTGTAGCGTGATAGGTTTTAAACATCTATATAACCTTCCCATCCCTACAAGTTCAAATGGTTTGCCAAGATGTATTACAATAATATATACTAGATTCCCAGTACAAAAAGCAAAACACATTTGCAAGGCACTCTGGCAAAGTTGATTTGCTTTAACTTTGTAATTTTGTTATAATCATAAAATGTATTTAGGCAGATAGTGTGTGTTTTTGCTCTTACGCTCACAAATCTGTCAACCCTTTCAGTCCGGGGGACCGTCTTTATAACTCAGAATCTGACATCTGTTGACGTCAGATTCTGATGTATAAAGACGGTCCCTGCACTGGAAGAATTAAAATATTTATAATGGCCGTAGACCCATAACATAGGTATTCAAATGAAACAGTAAGCAAAAATGCTACCAGTTCTCAGGGTGGTGACGGCTATTATGATGAGAGTGAGTTGAATCCTTAAAGCGCTGAAATTTTCTTGCATAGACCATGAAGACCAAAGGTTCTTTTCAATTTTAAATCACCATAAATGTCTTAATTAGCTCTCTCTGCTTCATTTGAATACCCAACTTATGTGTTTACGGTCAATAGAATTTTTTTTACTTTTGCAGTGCCGGGATAGACTTAAGTGTAAAGTCGATCCCCGTACTGTAAGGTGTATGGCCCATAGATCCTGCTTTATCTTTATGAAATATTTCAGCTTTTCTGATGAAGAAGAAGGTAATAAATCCAGTGACAGGCGTGTGAAGTGGGTGGACCAGCAGGCTTCTAGGTGCAGTGAGGAGGAGGAGGAGGAGGGTGAGGGATCATCGGAGTCTGATAATGATGATCAGGGAGGAGGTGATGTTCGTGCTTGCTCCAGCGTTATCAACTTCACACATACACCACCAGAATCATCACAGGTTATAACATCTACTTGTCATCATGGAATTGTCAGCAGTTTAGTATCATCCTACATATTTTGATTCACCTTTTGTACAGTTTATTGTTTACCATGTTTAAAGTGGTTTATGTATTCACGTCATGCAGCAAGTTAATTCGGCATTTATAATGCCTACTAGTATACTATTCCGCATCGCGAGGTACCATGTAGCTGGGTTGTCTGTCTATTTCGTTTCCCGCTAGAAATCCCACACTATATTCTGTATAGTCTTGTATCACACGCGATTACTACAGGCCCATAACCAGCATGAGGCAGAAGATCAGCATTTCATCTGTATTTTACTAGTAACTAGTGTGCTATACCTCCAGGTAGACAAATGACGATTTGCCCCTATTATGTTAATTACATTGAAGATATGCAAACGTTGTTCATTTGACATGTTTGAGTGTGGTATTGGAAAATACAGCACTCGTGCTGTATTTTTCCATACTGCACGAAAATGAACACCGTTTGTATTTTCTCACACGATTGTTCAAAATTTTTAACGGCGCAAATAAGTGTACAGTTGAACAAAATGACAGATGACCATAAGACCCGTGGACGCTCAGTTAATAGCATTCACCGCTCACCTGCTATACAGCATGCATACAGAATGTATACATGTAGTACAGAGGAGTGCGGTATTGGCTGATCCCGCTATATGTCTCATAGTGGAAACACCACCAGTGAGTGTGAGAATAATCTGTGACTGACAATATTTTGGTTGATAACGCAGGTTTACAAGCAACGCTTGTTTTTGTGTTATTTATGTTATCTTACGGACAACCTAAATCTGTAAACCCATTTAAAACACTTTAACACCTGGCCGATTTTCACGTTGCGAGGCAGATTTCTATAGGATTGCTGTTTACTCCGAAAGTTCAATGACAACATAGGTTTGTTTTGAAACGAAACGGAGGTGGAAAGTATTCTGGTTAGTGGCGTATTTGCGACGTGACGTTCGCAGACATCCAGGATGTTGTAAACAATGTCACGTGCAGATTGCGGCAGCTCAGTCAAAATAGCTACGGGGCTGATTCGGGGGGTATAGGTGTTAAAAATGTTAAAGGGTTAGAATCCTTATTTTGAACCCTGGAATGACCAAGTTGTCTTCCAACAGCAGGCGTGCAGCCATAAGGAGGGGCTGCCCATACCAGGCTCTACTGTACATGTATTTGACTAATTTTTATTTTCTATGATTATAGAACAATGGACTATGTACCTCTTCTAAGCGCCAATTCTTCCAGGTATTAGTAAGTTTGATATGTATTTTTTGTTAACCAGGTACCACTTGCGAGATTATCTCCTGATGAGATTTCTTCACCCGGAGATATCTACAGAAAATTCTCCTCCATCCCGAAATCTATATTAAAATCCAGACCAGAAGATGATGTAGTGACGAAAAGTACACTTTTACAGAAACAAATTGTTAGTGAACAAGCCAGCACATCGTTACCTCAGGTAATAGGTTTTTATTTGTCATCTGACTCACCTTAAACCTTATCTCGCTGATCACGACTATTGTTGTTTTTTATCTGTTTTATCAGTCGACCAAATCAATGTTATTGGGAATCAAATTTGTGTCTAAACATCAAGATTTGCAAATATTTGTGCTAAAAAAAACAGACAAATCAATTTTGGGAATGGCTATTCTTCGTAGGTAGGGTAGACATATTTTTCGTCATTTAAAGCTTTTAAATTGGGTTAGCAATTCCAGCTTTAAACGAATAAAAATGGAAAGACATAATTAATTCATATCATTATTTAGCAAGATGTACAGTAAAATGACCTTGAATTTAGATCAGATTATCAGAGCTGCTGCTCAACACCTAGACACTGTTATCAGCTTGTTGGTTGAGCTGTTGCCTCCAAACATAAATTTATGGCAAGCTATGCTCGTCTAGCTGCCGGGTGGAGATTTATGTCTCGGGAGAGCTATGTGTGGACTGTATGTAGGCATGTAATTTTTCATTGCAATGCCAGCATTAATAAATCATTATGACAATGTACGACACTGATGACAGGCCATAGACCTGTTTCACATCTGTTTGTTAGCAATCATATTTAAAGCTTGATTTCAATAAAATGTTTATGTATTATTACTGAGGGCTCGTAGAATATTTTAAGATTTTTTTTTTTTTCAGAAATCCATCTTTAAAGATGCAATATTTTACGTATAATTTGCTCTCATTTTTCAGGCATTCACTGGACAAATTGTAGAGAAGGCAGTATCTGAGGCTGAGGTCTCAGAACCAGCCCAGGAACGACCCATGTCTAGGTTTAAACAGAGACGAATGCAAGCGAAACAGTCTTAGTTAAACCATTATTTTTGTGAAATGACTTTACTAGCATTTAAATCAGTTTACCTGCTTTCCAGAATCCTGTGATTTTTCATATTTCGAATAGAAATAAACTATATGTTATGTTTGAGAAACATAAACTAACACTATGGTAATATATTGTTATCTACTCATTTTTTCAATCATTTCTGATGAAGCTTTGATGATTGACTTGAAGCGCTATTAAGCGCTATCTACTGGCAATTGTGAAATATTTATAATTGTCAAAAGTTGAATACTGTGTTATCTGAATTTAAATTATTCCCACTATACATTATCGAGAATGTGTGATCTCCGCAAACAAAATTTTTCGAACATAAGTGTATGCACGTAGTATTCGAATATATGTTCATGCACTTGTGAACGAACAAGAATATCTTTGGAGCCATGGCTATATCAGGCCATTTTCACTTATGCGTGGGGATACTGTGGCTAAGTCAGCTGTGCATGTAGGCCTACTTATCGAGTCACACAATGAAATCTGAAATCATAATAAAACTTGTCTCTGTGCGTATGTCTTATCCGCTAGGGACAGGAAGTTTTGGAGCTTTACAGCTGTACCACCCAGAAGAAACATAATACCAAGGACTCTGAAGCGTGCACAGGGGGAGGTACTGATCCATCGCCCTCTTAAGCTGCAGATTTAAAAACACGTTGCTGCTAGCCGAATGCTTAAAATATGATTATAAATTATCCACAATAATGCATAATAAGTCGTCATATTGACTACGATATTTCAAGAGCAACTGCATGGTTCTAAAAGTTTAATATTTTACCAGTAAATGCCAGAGGTTGAACGTCAGAATGTGTCCATTACATGAATATTTCCTACTTATTAGTAACACGAAACAAATAAATGAGATTAATAGATGTAAAATAGAAACAAGTGTAATATATTTTTTATTAGGTTTTAACTGCATTTTTTGTAGCATTTTGATGGATCGAATAGGCCTTAAACGCCTTTTAACGACCCCGGCCGCTCTCTAATGCAGCCCAATCACCCTTCAATACATTCCCAGTGTCAATTAACGCCTCTTTGCTACCCTTTAACGCTTACTTGTCGCCTTTTGACGCCTCTCTATCGCCCTTCAGCTATACACCAACTTATTTATAGTAATTTCCTTTTTTAGTCATTGGCGGCCATATTCGATTTAACTGGTATCCTAATTTTGATAAGACCTTTTCCTGTTATTAAGTACATCCCATAGGTGACAAAACCACTAGAAAACATTTTATTCGAATTATTCGAGGGTCCGAGTGGTTGTGGTAAAAAAAACCATTGTATATAGGCCGGATATATTTCGCAATCTATATGTCAAATTTCTCCATTACTAAAAGTTGTCACATCAGACCAAAAATGTATACTTTAACATGCCCAATATCTACTGGTCTAATATTTCACATCAATTGAATATGTAGGCTAATTAATTTCAGTCTAGGAGCATTAGGGTTTAACCCGGAAACAAAGCGGGGAAAGCTGAATTTTTCACAACATGTGCCAAATATATCGAGAATGAATAAACAAAGTCCCTAAGTTTCCTGTGTGATCTTTCCGCACAATGTTTTTTTCGAAGTGGCTACAATAAAGCATTTAAAAGAAATACTTTTTGAGGTCATTTGACGAAAATATGTACGGAAGTTGTTTTAATATGTCAGAAATAAATTTTCAATAAAACTTAAAAATTTCCGCCATCGGCTATCTTGAATTTATAACTTTTGACATAATACATCTAGAATTTAGGTCATGACGTCGACAGGATTGTATGGTATTATTTACACAGAGAGCTACACATTTCACCAATTTTATCATCCAAAATGACACGTATGAAAATTATAATAGGTAAATTATAGTGTTGATGTACGTGAACTATAGGCTAGGCTACATACAGGAGTACAGTAACTCATCCTGATGACGGTAACTCCTCCTCTTAGAAGACGGTAACTCACACATTGATCTGTTCATCTAAAATATAAATGTAACTGTAATGTTATAAAAATAGACCTAATATGACAGGCATGTTTATTATCTTATATTACAGACACCTTATGGATAATTGATTAAAGAAAAACGTTTTTTAGGGTTCACAGCCTACCCTATCCACGCATATAAAATACATTGACCCAAGTTTCATATAATGATGGGCCAACGACTTACGTCGCAGATGGTGGACCGGCGTTAAGCCAGCATTGAATTTATATCTCATGTTTGTTTAAATAGGTCTAACTATGACCTCCTTCCATCTGTCCTGACTAACTATGCATTAAATACGGATGATTCTTGTGTTTTGTTTATTATAAGCTTTTATGATATGCCTGATTGCAAGTGACGAGGTGTCGCCAAAAAAATCTATGTAAGGCAAAACTGTAGTTGCTGCCAGTTAATGCATGACATAGTGCTGTGCTAAAGATGAAATGCGCCTCGTTTTGATTAATTTTTTTTCACTTCTGATCATTGCTCATTGGTATTAGTACAGGAGGAATGGACCCATTTTTGGAGTTGAGCTGACACTTAAATTCCTAGAGATAAAAAATATATCACGGGAAAGGTTTAAGTCTCTAGTATATGGTGGCGTATATCGTTTTTGCCGTACGTGGTCGATTTTTTTTCAATGTCGCTATGGCAATGCCGTCATTTTATGGCCAGACAAACTGCGAAGTAGGGGTCCTGTTCAATTTAGGCCACTGCTCAGTATTAGTATGATGCGGTGTCGGTTGTTAATATTTCAGCACATACTACGCATACCTGGTAATAATTGTATTTATTCATTATGTCGTAAATTCACATTTACTGACCATAAAATTACATAAGTCTTTGATACAAGCGAGTCTATTGTTTTAGAAAAATAACGCACGCGAAATATTGTAGAGAATAAAGTTGTGTGTTATATCTCTACTTCTGATTACGGAGACCCTTGTAATATATCATTGGAGAGGTATTAATCTCTACATTTGCGTGAGCTAGCGGTAGTAACGTAAAAATAATCATATGGTGAATACAGCGCGGCCCCGATTCGTATTGACTGGGGCTTGTAACCTGGAGGTACCAGGTTCAAATCCCGGTCGGGCTGGATATTTGTCATCGTGGTTGTGCATATGGAGTGCTCCAAACTGTTCAAAGGAGTGCACAGTGCTGTCTATGTGATACTGTGCACTATAAAGAACCCCTGAAGTCATTCAAAATAAGAGTTGGGCATAGTCCCGGCTTCGGACTGCGCTGGATTATTTTTGTATTTTTCCGACTAAATTCCCGTGAAATGAATGATTGTCTGAAGGACATGTTCAGTTGTAAATGAATATGTAATGGCCCTTAAAACAAAATTTTGAGCGTCGCTTCGCTCGGCTTCATTAAATGACCCTTAAATTTGCGAAGATCTCCATATCAATATCGAGCCTAGTTTGGGATCCAACTTTCTACACAAAAAATCCAAGAAACTGAAATAAATATTTTGCTTGAGGCAGAATGTGAAAAAATAAAGTGTCCGATTCAAAGTTCTGTAGTCGCGTTAGTGTTTTGCACTTTCATCACTCAACTCAAATGGGTCTCTGTGTACAGGTGTAGGCCTAAGGCATTAAAACGTTGTAACTAGATAGGCCCCTACCTCATATATGCACACGCATATCATAATCTTCGTAAATAAATGGTATTTAATAACAAGATTTATGATCAAATTAAATCAGGAAATTTTGCCCATGATCAGGGAGAAATCAGGACAAATCAGGAAATTTCATTTCACATTCAGAATATGAACCCTGTTAACTTCTTTAACCCTTGCAGCGCGGGGGTCGACTTTAGACATCAGAATCTGACGTCTGTCTGTAGACGTCAGATTCTGGCGGGGGTCGACTTTAGACGTCAGAATATGTAGACGTCAGATTATGGCGGCGATCGACTTTAGACGTCAGAATCTGACGTCTGTAGACGTCAGATTATGGCGGCGATCGACTTTACACGTCAGAATCTGACGTCTGTAGGCGTCAGTTTATGGCGGCGATCGACTTTACACGTCAGAATCTGACGTCTGTAGGCGTCAGATTCTGGCATCTTAAGTCGATCCCCGCATTGAAAGAATTAAGCAAATAATAGTGGCCGCGTACACCCATTACATAGCTATCAAATAAAGAAGGCAGAGCTAACCAATATATTTATTATGCCTTCAAATTGAAAAGAACCCTTTGTTTCCTTGGTTCATATATATAAAATTTCCACGCTTTGAGGGTTAAAATGTGCTCAATAATTTAATTAGGGCAGACATTGGTCGTCTGGTTAACAGGTTAGCACGCGTAGGCCTACTATTTTGAAATTACATCTATGCTTTCACAGAATAGGCCCCGGAATCTATCATAGGATGGAAATGTATCGTGTATATCAACCATATAAGTTCTCACGTCATTCAGTGTCATTTAAATGCGAGTAAAACAATGTAATTGAAGAGGGTTTTTTAACTGGATGATCAGCAGTAACGTTATAAAAAACTTTTTGAAGAGATGTGGAATCATCCCTGTAAACTTACCACCGCTATGTATTTTAAAATGAATGGTATCCCGAAGATAACTTGTGTTTGTATGATGACCTACTTGGCAAACAACTAAGTTCATCGGTCCTGTGGAGGAGTAATCTAAACATTCGTAACCGAGGGGTGGACTGGGTAAATAGGACATTAGTTTGTCTTATGATAATAACTATTATGTTATCATTACTAGTTCCATTTTCGGCCCTGCTACTATAATAATGTATTAAGTTGGCATGACAATTTAAATACCTCTTATTCATTTGAATGCATTCTCAGATTTGCAGTTGTGTCTCGCTGACGCGATCCAAGTCAGCACGAATAGTTAACTCTTAAAGCTCTGAATTATTTTTGTATAAACCATGGGGACCAAAAGGTTTTTAAATCTAAAATCATCAACAATATCTTAGTTTGCTCTTTCTAATTATTTTGAATACCAATGTTATGGGTCTACGATCATCTGCCTACAGACATCAGATTCTGACGTATAAAGACGGTCCCCGCGCTGAAAAAATGTGCTGGAGATTCAGCCTGACATCTCTGATGAGACAGAATTGTTTGAAATATACAAAACAAGCTAAATATTATAAAGTATTTATTCTAAGACACTATTAAATACTGTATTTGTTGAGTGATGCATGCATTACAGTGTGCAAAAGCTTTCATGCGGTGACTGGTTTTTAATATAATTGACCGGAGAAACATGAGAAAAAATAGCATCTGGATGTTGGATATTGTGCACAAAGTATACCATTTGCACGAAAAAATTGCATTGATAATAATAACATTTTAATATCAATTAAGGTTCATAATTTATTAAAATATAGAATTGATGAAACAAATGGTATTGGTATTAAAAAAATAGATTATATTTCAATAATGTAGACATCTAGTATTTGTACCAATGCCATTACTGCTATGTTTTTTCTAGATTTATATTATCAATATTAAATTCACACTTTCAGCTAGCGGCACACAATAATGATGTTGATTTTGACAATATAGTGTACCGGTGTAGCGATCGCCATTTCGATATTTATTTTTGTAGGCCTATAACACAGAATATATAACCGTTCTTGGGATGCGCGGTTTTACAAAAAAATCAGGGCAGCGTACGTGTACGATCATTGTGTTCATCACACGCTGTGAATATAATAATAACGCACCAATTGTTTTATAAAAATAGTCTCAGGGCGGCCATTTTTCTTTCATCCACAGTTCCGGTCTCGCGTTGCTCTCGTTGCACTTCCTTCCACAATTTAGAGCTCCTCTTCAGAATGGCAGAATATGAGATCTCGTACCTTGCACACTCAGATGGCGAGAGCTTACCGAGATTATTATTGATATCTGAGGATGAAGGGGAAACTGTGCTGTTTTTATTTTGATCACGTCCGTCTCCATGGTTATTATTACCATGGCTACCATATCGGTTATGTAACTCCTGGTTATCATAACGACCTCCAGCGTCATTGTCTTCATGACCTTCATTGTCGCCAAGGCCGCCATGACCGTCACAGTCATCCTTGCTGTCGCTGTTCATTCCGTCATCTTCAGAAATATGGGAAGATAATAGGGGGCCTAGGCTTTCGCATTGATTTCTATTAGAATGTGACATGGCAAATTGTTGACGTCTCAGACCAGCAGAAGGAAAGCGATGGTTCATAAATGTGGCGTCTCTGTCGGATGAAGTCCTGGATCCTGTAACACATACAGCAATTAGAAATCCGTATATCGGTCAAAAACAAAACAAAGTAGGCCTACTAATATATAATCAGCGAGTTATCAAGTTTATCAAAACAAAGTAGGCCTACTAATATAGGCCTATAATCAGCGAGTTCATCAAGTCAACATACATAACAATTTTTAATATACAATTTCAAGGATAATTATCAAATGCCACTTGTGGCATTACCCGAACTAGTCATTTGACCTATATTAATCTCAGAAAATTGTGAAGTGGTGTGCATTGTATGCCACATCAAAGAATAATTAGAATTCCCCATGATCATAGTGCAGTAGGCCTATTCACTTGAAGGTTAGCTTATTTGTATTCTTTGACAAAGAATAAATATTTTCCAATTTGATATTTCGATGGTATAGACAGATATATCGTGGGTGTTGTTCTCTAGCCATCAAACACAAAACATTTGTATAACATTTATACAACGTCGGCACAATGTCTTCGACGATTTGCCAACATTGTATAAATGTTATACAAATCTTAATATAAGACACCCCCATTGACACACTTCATTGTAATAGCCGGCTCGGTGGAAACATTGGAGGTAAAGGCTAGAGTTTCACAGAATAAGATCACAAGTTTACGCATGCTGGAAATGGCCTAATTAGTTTTCATCTGGCACTTGAAATTTTCGTCCCAACTTCATGGCATCTGAGTTTTTTATGTAGGCGGCGCGAGTGTCGTCCAGCTGTGGATATAAAGTGGCGGTCAGTGTGACCGGGCCTGCGGCAAAGTGAATGAGCCAGGCAGCCCGGTCTTGCTCGGTTCACCATGTGTCTGTCATCTGGAGAATTTGGTCGAGGAGCGGCCTGGGCACAGCTGTCACTATCAGGTTGACATCATTAGCTGATTGATTGTGTTATCTGACTAACTCAGTTACAAACAGGCCAAGCAGCAGAAGACGGTCACTCGATGCTGCTTCAATGTTGGGCCACCGTCGCAGACGTTGGCCCAATATTGAAGCGGCATTGGGTTCACGTCTCGTGTTTGGTATGGAATCATCGATCATATCGGATCAAATGTCATGATAGACAATCATGAGCATACTTAACCTTTTGCTCCGTAAATACCAGGTTATTCATCAGTAGGCCTATGCTAGCTAGTATTTGTATATCATGATGTAAAGTATCTTCGCCAGTATAATTTCAATATGATAGGGGCTTTTAAATGCCTCGACATGGACCGTCCTTCACTAAAATATAATATAACATTATATTTACGATTATTGTTTAAATGTATCTGATTGGTCAAAAGTAACTTATATGTTTTGTCCTGTGACTGTTTATCTGTCAAACATAATGAATGATGAAACCTTGTGTATTACTCGAGTCGGCCTAATAATATCGACCAAGTTGACGCGACAATTTGTAAGATGGGTCAATATTCATTTCGATGATATGAGAAAATGATATCACTAACGTTAGATGTTGTTGATCGCTCTCTGTCACAGATCCAGAGCGTCACAGATCATATGACGTGACACCTGAGTGGAACGTGCACTTGTTCACCTCTAGTATATACAAAGTCACCACTTATACACCAGGTATCTCTCGATCCCAGTGGCGGATCTAGCTTTTCATTGAGAGGGGGGGGGGTGTAAAATTTGCCGAAGGAACGAAGGGTCCGGGAATTTTTTTGAATTTAAAAGGCTTTTCTCTTGCAATCTAAGGCATATTGGGCACAGTTTGCCCATTCTTGTATCAACAGTTCATAGGAAAACCTATAAAAGAGATTTTTCTAAGGGGGGGGGGGGTGTTTAAACCCTTCAACCCCTCCCCGCTTAGATCCCCCTGGATCATCCAGTACTTGTCCACTTTAAAGGGATATATACCACTGTATTTATAATTTGCGGGACAAGGGGGCCCCATAAAGCACCACGCCATAGAATCATAAACTACATTCAATAATCTGAGTAATTTTCCAAGGTGCTTAAATGTGATCTATCACCCCTTATATAGTATGAATAATTTTGTGACAAATAAATCAAAGTTGCCACAAGATGGGGCACAAAAGGGCCACATGATAGCCAATCACCCCATATGGGGTGATTGGCTATCATGTGACCCCCTGAGAGGGTTACATGATCGCCAATCACCCCATATAAGGACATAATTATTCACACCATATAAGGGGTGATAGATCACCTTGAAAACAGTTTCTGCAGAACGATTGCCATCATGACAGCTGTACCTGTACAATTTATGATGCAAGACCTAAACATAACTCACGTGATTGTTTTTAATTTTGAAATAAAAGACTGAAAATAGGGGCTATTGTACCATAAATTGTATAGCTCTCACACTGAAAATAATTCTGTATGAACTGCTTTTACACATACAACAAGTTACACTGACTTATCAGTGAGTGTCACATGCAGTACGTCAGCCACTGATCTTTTTCGTCGCATTTGTTATTAATTAAAACCAGGGTTCTCTGTTGTCTGTCACATCACCGCCTGCCAACCAACAGCCAGCAAATTCATAAATGGCACGAGCCGTGAGGTAGATCGTGATTGGTCAGTTGTGTTTAGATTCGCATAATTTGTCAAAACGTGGGAATCTTTACATGCAGTACGTGACACACAAGCCTGCTATTAGCCAGAGGAAATCCAAGAGTTGCCACTTTCAAATTTATATTTATTAATAATCAATTTAATGGAGTTTTGAAATTATAAACTAAACACATTTTTTACTATATAAAGGCATAGAGTATATATCAGTGTATATTCAGTCTAGATATTTTTATCTTATTTTCAGAAGCGTCAGTGCTAATAACATGAATTGGGTTATTTTGCACTCAGTGAGGCCACCATTCTAAAAGTAGTGGGGGCTTCTCACTCGCCAAGACGGGACAGTACAAACAGTGGCTGTGAAAGCTGCGACCCCTGGTGGTGATTATTAGCTAGTAGGGTATGAAAACCAGTGTCTGAAGTAGAAACACTGGTGACACAAGTGAAACAACAAGTCAGCAGTTACGGCTCTTTACCTTTCCCTATCAGATAATCACCAATGGTTACGTTCATGGATAAAGACAGCATACAAGGGCAGTTAACTGCTTACTTTTCAAATAAGTAGTAGTTACCACTGGTTACTGCCGTTTGTCTTTGTATATGAGAGCACTTTAGTCCATGGACGGGAAACCAAAATAAAAATACTGATTTTTAAAAATGATTTTAGCTTGATTGTGTGAATTTAAGATACGACATGATATACACTCCCCGCCCTACTCCCCGCTCTACCCAGCAAACACGAGACATTGAACCAATGTTGGGTTGATGTTGGCCACCGTCTACGACGTTGGCTCAACATCAACCCAACATTGGTTCAATGTCTCGTGTTTTCTGGGTAACTGTTGTTTGCCTTTGTATTCTGTGGAACGCAGTGACGTCACTCGGTGAAAACAAGGTTCTATAACACCCCCTCCCCCATACTTCATTCTGTGAAACGCAGTGACGTCACTCGGTGAAAACAAGGTTATATAACACCCCCTCCCCCATACTTCATTCTGTGAAACGCAGTGACGTCACTCGGTGAAAACAAGGTTATATAACACCCCCTCCCTCATACTGCATTCTGTGAAACGCAGTGACGTCACTCGGTGAAAACAAGGTTATATAACACCCCCTCTCCCATACTTCATTCTGTGAAACGCAGTGACGTCACTCGGTGAAAACAAGGTTATATAAGACCCCTCTCCCATACTTCATTGTATTAGCCAGCTGTAAACAAAGCAGGTCAAGGTCATCGAGTTTCACAGAATAATCATGTTGGAGTGAAACATTAAATTTTATATGTAAAGCTTTGGCGAAGAGAACGTCATGTTTATATGTGTAATACTTCCCTCCTCGGCACACTGTAAGTTTTATTTGTTGTAACCTTTTATAAAGTGACATTATAAACCAAATTGGCACGGCATATCCTATTGTTCATGACCATGATATTTATGTCTATGTTGTATATATGTATATATGCATGGCACTTTAAAATACACCCGTGACGTCATTCTATTTTTGAAACAGTAGATTTGGATCTACGAATCTACTGTTATTTTATACTGGTCAGGTCGGGCACAATACACGCGTGGTTTAACCATGCACGTCTAATATTTCATGGTTTAGCCATACTGACAATGAAAGTGATGTTTTCTATATCAAATCTTGGAACACCTGCACATATTCTGTGTATTTTAAGTCGAAGAAAGAAATCAATTACAATAGATTCGTATATCCGAATATACTCGGAGCTTCGCGCCTCGTACATTCGGATCTACGAATCTATTGTAATTGATTTCTTTCTCCTTGACATAACAAATAAATACTTACTTACTATATAAGACCACTCACCTATAGTTACATTCATGGATTGAGAGAGCTGATCAGTATCATCCATATCATCCTCGTCTTCCTCTGTCATGGTGGTGAACACATCAGGGAATGGCGCGCTCACCCCTCTACTCAAGATGCGATGTGAGGAGGAGGAGATGGAGGAGACAGACGACGGCTGACGGCTGCCCCTGTAGGACAGAAAGGGTGTGCTCTCTGTGAGAGAGCAGCTCATGGGGCTATAAGGTGGGGTGTCTATAGATCCGTAGCTGTAGCTGCGTCCCTCCCTCTGTCCAGTCAGGATACTGATCGTCCTGTGAATGTGCATCAGCTGCTTCAGGAGCAGCAGGTCTTGTTCGTGGATACATTTCTGTAAAATAAGCAGAGTTACAGAGTTATTATAACCCAACAGACACAATACGTTGAATCAACGCTTGTTTAACGTTGGCCCGACGTCGTAGGCGGTGGATCAACGATAGACCAACGTTGATTCAACGTCTTGTGTCTGCTGGGTTACAGGCTTACAGCTCTGGAATAGTTTATTGGAATTGTTTATAAACCATGGAGACTAGAGTGTGTGTTTTTCTAGCTTGAAACCATCATGAATGTCTTGGTCAGCTATTTCCGCTTTATTTGAATACCTATGTTATGGGTTTACGGTCATTATAAATGTTTTACTCTTTCTGTGCGGGGATCGGATTTCGAAGTGTGGATTTCTATTGTAATAATAAAAGGGTAAATAGTATTAGGTTTGTTGTAAGTGTCCATATATATACGCAGAGGGACCGTTTATATTAGCTTTAATTTTGAATAAGAAGATAATATTATTTCTGTAATTAATATATTATTGGGCCACAGAGTGTAAGCTGCGCTGTGACACCAGAGAAATCACTGACGTATCATTCAGTAGAATGTAATTAACGAAAAACCGCTGATCTAAAGTTTACAGACATATTCCGTGCTGACTTCTATCCTGGAAGTCGGTCTATTGCTGACTAGCTATTCTCAAAGCTTTTAAATTTTAGGCATGTGATTTGTTGGTCTAGATATACTGACCAGTTCAGAGCGTAGCGTGGTCAGAGCGTCGTCTATTCTCAATTTGGCCGCTTTGAAATCCGTCCTGGTGCTGCCTTCTACTGGGTCTATGCTGCCCATCCTCGTGTACTGATCCAAAGAATAGGCTTATAATAATGTATATATCTGCAATAACACATACACATCAGTAATGTACGTCTTTACATTGTTATAAACTGATAACATTGACTGGTAATCATTAACCATGTTAACCCTTATCCTACTAAGGTGTTTTGTCAAGTTAAAGAAATTTTAAAAATTCGAGAAAACTCGGAAGTGGTTGGTTGGGTCAAGCCTGGGCACTCGGATGTGTTTTTTTGGAAATTTTCTTTTTTTGTGTTTTTTTCTTGTACATGTTCCATAAAAATGGATAGGGGAGTGGGTGGGTGAGGTCTGGCCAATCAAGAGTTTTTTTTCGGATTTTTTTTTTACTTCACAAGACCCATAAGTTTATTTATTTAAAATTTTAACCAATTGAAGTTGTGACTTGCTACCGCAACCCACAACTTCAAGTGGATGAAAAATACTCATACATTTGTTTAATTCGAGATCTATCCTTTGCAAATCCTTGATTAAACACACATTTTTTTCCCAATATCAATGATTTGATCGACAAATAAAACAAATGAAAAACGACAATAGTCGTGATCAGCAGGACAAGGGTTAATATAGACCTATACATTGTTATAACAGTGACTGGTAATTGTTAACCCTTTGCCTGCTGATCACAATAATAGTCATTTTTAATCCATTTTGCTAGCCGTTTAATTCACTGTTATTGGGAATGAAATGACAGTTTAAACATTAAGATCTGTAAATATTTGTTCTCAAATTAAACAAATATGAGTAATTTTCAACCACTTGAGGTTGTGGATCGCGGCAGCGAGACAAAACTTCAATTGTTGAAATTTGAAATCAATTTACTTAGAAATATAAGGATTACCCAGATTACAGTGAGGTATGAGTTTGAATAATAAAGCCATTCAAAACAAAAGAAGTTGGATCATAGTCACCTATCCGTTTATATTTTCTGATAATCACTGATAATATATTGTCACTAACAGCTTATATCAATATTATAAATGGTATAACAATTGTCCAATATAATATTCATCACTTCTTTCTACCAGTGTCCCTGATGTGAACACGATGTAGATAAATTATGCGCTGTCGTGTATACGTTAATCCGCTCGGAGATTAACACTAAATATACCAAACAAACGTTATATCCACACATTCCAGCTGACCCATGGATTGAATTATCTATAAAATGACAGATCGCAAAAACGAATGAATTGAATTATCTAAAAAGATGACAAATCGTAAAAACGAATGAATTGAATTATCTATAAAATGACAAATCGCAAAAACGAATGAATTGAATTATCTATAAGAATTTATTGATTGCTTGATTGATTGATTGATTGATTGATTGATTGCTTGCTTGATTGATTGATTGATCGATCTCACAATGCCTATGCTAACTGACTCCTGCTCCATGATTTATCAAGCAGGGGTGGAGTTTTAGTGAAAATTCCATTTGTCAAAATGACTAAGCACACTGATAAAAAGACAATCTCACGCTAATAGGAAACTGTTACTAACCCTGTAACAGCCAAATGCTTTAATTTAAATTTTCAATCTCTAGAAGTTGTGTCTCGCTGACGCGATTCACAACTTCAAGTGATTGAAAATTATTCAGATTTGACAAAATGGATTTCGTAATCTTGTTGATTGATATCACGTTTTATCTTTAACATGTTCAAAAACTGGTATGTAATGTGCTAATACAAATAAAAAAAAACGAATATTATCAGAACCGGCGGTTAAAGAGTTAAAGGTATTGTTTTCATGCAAGGCACAATTAATATAGAAAAATCTTCCACTTACATGCGGATCATTTCTCTATTGCATCATTCAACGTTCAACTTGTTGAATCAGTTGCGTTCACGTGTGGATCGTCAGGGTGTTTCAGTATACTGTAGATCTGGTAATAATCGCGAGGTTTTAATTTTCGCGAATTTCGCGAGGTGGACAAATTCGCGAATTCAAGAATCGCGCAAAAATTATTTTTATAAAAGCGCTACTAAAGAAAAATGAAAATTCGTGAATCCTAAACTTTGTGAAAAGTCCCAAAATCGGAAATTCGCGAAAATTAACTACGCGAAAATTACCAGATATATATACAGTAGGCCCTATGCAAAGGCGGACATACGTGATTCGGATCAGCAGAATAAGCATTATCTTACCGAGATACTCCAGCTTAGTCCTATAGATGTATTAGGACCGATCCTACTATGGATCGGTGTGAAGCGTATGAACTGTTAAGGTAATACCACTTTATTACCTGAATGGACGTTCAATGATGTGCATGAAATACCGTGTCAGCCGTTCTGGTTGAGAGCCGTCAATACGGTTTATTGATGGCTCATAACAATGAGTCACTCATAGAAATGTGAGTCATTCAGAGAAATGTACAAGTGATAATATTAGCCACAGGGCACTCCTACTTAGCCCTTCCCAGCAAACACAAAACATTTGTATAACTTTTGTACAATGTCGGCCCAGCGTCTTCGACGTTGGTCCAACCTTGTACAAATATTATACGAATGTTTTGTGTTTGCTGAGTTGCAGCGCGGGGATCGACTTTAGTCGTCAGATTCTGACGTATATTGTCGGTCCCCGCACTGAAAGAATTAAACTATTTATAATGGCCGTAGACCAATAACATAGATATTTAAATGAAGCGGAAAGAGCTGACTAAGAAATTTCTGATGATTTGAAATTGAGAAAAACCCTTTGGTCTCATTGCTTATATAAACATGTTTCAGTGCTCCAAGGGTTGAATCGGCCACAAGACAAGTTAGCAGCAAGTCCTGATTGATATCCTCAAAGCGAGTGACCTAGATGTAAGACATGTGATTTGTCGAAATCGCTATCTCGACCAATCGCACGCGTCAGATCTGGGGAGTACTTTGACAAGTATGGGTCAGTATTAATGACTGCGTCTTGTAATTATATACACTAGTCTTATTTCACACAGATTGATTTATTATTCACATGTTTAAAACATTTAAACAAGCTTGGGGTATTTAAAATATTCATCATAGCTATTTAAAATAACTCCAAACACCATACAGCATTATCATGGCATATGTACATGGGGCATATATGTTTTCCGCACCAAAACCAGAGATAAAATAGCTTCTGTAAGTTATTCTAAATGGCAGCAAAAAAGACACTCTGGAAAGCGTAGAAACTTAAGAATTATATACACGTTTACATTTTGTCTAGTGCGCGTTAGACAAAATATTAATAGTTATATCATCTTTAACATGTTACATACTTTATACTTCGTTATTTGAGCACTTCTCAGTCACGCCATATAAATTTCCACATATTATTAAATATTATTTCATTCATTCCATTAAATTACCTGTTAACTCACTTCCACACAGTCTGCTCTAGCTCTCTGAGTTCATAAACCCTTACAGCGTTGAACTAGTTTGTACAAACTATGGAGACCAAAGGGATTTTTTCAATTTAAAATCATCATAACCGCCTTAGTCAGCTCCTTCCGAGACATTTCTTATTGGTCTACGGCCATTGGAAATAATTTATTCTATCGGTGTGGGGACCGTCTTTATACGTCAGATTTAGAATTAGATTTAGAATTCGCGAATTTTCATTTTTCTTTAGTAGCGCGAGATTCTTGAATTCGCGAATTTGTCCTCGCGAAGAATAAAACTACGCGAATATTACCAAAGCTACAGTATTGAAAGGGTGAAGCGTGTTGAGTAAGTGAAATAATACTTATCTGTATTCACCCATGAAAACTTGAATTTCCAATTGTGCACCAACGTCGTAGATGGCGGACCGACATTAAACCAATAATATAATTATGATTTTCCGGGTTCTAAATTTTCTTGGTTCAGCATTTCCGCTGTTAATATGATATCCTATAGACAATTAGGTTACTCATCACTTTAATTGGTATATCCGTGACTTAACCCTTTATCCGCCGGTGCCGCATATATTCGGGTTTTCATTTTTTATTAGCACATTAAGTACCACCTTTTAAACATGTTAAAGATAAAATGTGACATCAATGTGCAATATTTGAAAACAGTTGACCTCCATATTGTCAAATCTGAATAATTTTCACTCATTTGAAGTAGTGGATCGCGTCAGCGAGACACAACTTCAAGTGGGTAAAAATTCAGATTGAATATTTGGCGGTTAAAGGGTTAAGTGATAACAAGGTGGTGGTAATAACCAGATATGACACTTGATTAACCCTTACAGCGCTGAAATATGTGTGTGTAAACCATGGAGACGGGTTTTCTCAATTTAATATCATCATAAATGACTTAGTTAGCTCTTTCCGCCCAATTTGAATACATGTGTTATTGGTCTACCCCCATTTTACATTTTCAATTCTTTAGTGCGGGGATCGACTCTAGACGTCAGAATCTGACGTCTATAGACATCTACTATAGGTCTAGACTGCAAATTGCTCATACATGTGCATGTGTACACCATGTATCCATATAATATATCTGTCACTATAATAAAATAAACATATTATAACATATATGGGAAATTATGGTCTAAAAACACCACGATAAATGAAGAAGTGTCACGAATCATTTTTGTCATAATGTTTGTCCATGGCGTGTGTGACATACAGTTTGTCTAAACAAACACTGGGACGCAATACTGTTTTAATGGTGGACCAGCGTCGTAGACGCCGGCGCAACATTAAACCAATATTGCGTGAATGTATCGTGTTTTCGGGGGTGTCGTGTGTGCTGACATATGCCACTGACAGACGACAGAGAACCACAGCTGTTTGACTGTCAGATAAGACATGTGGACACACCGTCTGACAGTGTCTATTATTATTATAGGTCTATTATATGCCTGACGATTGTAAATATATGTTGATTATGAGAATTGTGCATTTGTACTTGTGCTTGATTGCTTGCTTGCTTGCTAGCTTGCTTGATTGATTGATTGATTGATTGATTGATTGATTGATTGATTGATTGATTGATTGATTGATTGATTGATTGATTGATTGATTGATTGATTGATTGATTGATTGATTGATTGATTGATTGATTGATTGATTGATTGATTGATTGATTGTATTGGGGTGAATTAAAAAAATTCACAGATCATTTCATGTATTCGTCAATCACGAAATATAGGTTATTAATAGCAGCATTTACTTTATATAGCACTTTACCATCACAATCATGTTCGTCTGGTATAAATGATTCACTACAAACGCGCTATCTGGATCTTCTTACCTGTTAGTCTGTTACCTTGTCCCAGTCAGTACACTACTGATCTATTATGTATGTTCTCCTAATTATACTGAGCGTTTTATCTTGGTGCTGGTTTCCCTCAGTCAGAAACTCTTTAATATTAATCACTTTAAAGGTCGCCGTCTGACTACGCCACTAACTCTAACTGCACTGAGCGGTTTATCTTGGTGCTGGTTTCCCTCCGTCAGAAACTCTTTAATATTAATCACTTTAAAGGTCGCCGTCTGACTACGCCACTAACTCTAACTGTACTGGTGCGTGATATGACGCAATCATATCTCAATTACTCGGTCTGATCGTCTCTGAGCAGGCTCCAGGTTTTATACATTATTCTGGATTACGATTACCCCCCCCCTTGATAGAGCCTCTGTTTAGGTTATCATGCCCATTATATCCATAAGTGCCTGTTACGGAATCACTGCTGTCGACTTGTTCACAGTGCAACAGAAGTGTCAAATCGGTGTCTTGGAAATATAACCACGAAAACCACAGACACTGTACTCTCTATGTTATGTAATTGATTTTTTCACCCACTTGACCGCGACACACAACTTCAAGTGGGTGAAAATACTCATTTTTGTTTAATTTGAGACCAAATAGTTACAGTTCTTACTGACTAAACATCGGTATTTGATATGATCAAAAGGTAATGAAAACGCCTCTAGTCGTGACTAGCGATGAAAGGGTTAACACCATAATAACATAATAGACCTTAGGCCTTACCGCAAATAATTCCAGCTGCCTGATCCTTTAACCCTTTAATCGCCAAATTATTCAATTTGAATTTTCACCCACTTGAAGTTGTGTCTCGCTGACGCGATCCACAACTTCAAGTGAGTGAAAATTATTCAGATTTGACAAAATGGAGGTCAACTCTTTTCAAATCTTGCTGGTTGATGTCACATTTTATCTTCAACATATTTGAAATGTGGTACTTATATAATGTGCTAATAAAAAATGAAAACCCCGAATATATGCGGAACCGGCGGTAAAGGGTTAGCCCAAATCTAGATAACTATATATTTTGTGACACTTGAAACTGTGTCTCACCACTGCGATCCATAAATTTCAAGTGTCCCAAAGTAATTATATATAATTAATAATTATATATGCTGATTTAAAGACCAACAATGTACCATTCTTGCTGCTCAAATATATAATTGGCCGCCGAGAAAAGTTATTTAGCCCTTTTCCAGCCAAGTTATCCTATTTAAATATATTTGTTAAATTTGAGAGCAAACATTTGTATATATTGATGTTTAAATACTTATTTCATTCCGAATGACAGTGGTTTGGTCGGCTAATTAAACGAATAAAAAACGGTTAAAGTGGTGGTTAGTGGTGGTTAGTAGTTGATTGATTGCTTGGTCGAGTGAATGAGTGAGTGAGTGAGTGAGTGAGTGAGTGAGTGAGTGAGTGAGTGAGTGAGTGAGTGAGTGAGTGAGTGAGTGAGTGAGTGAGTGAGTGAGTGAGTGAGTGAGTGAGTGAGTGAGTGAGTGAGTGAGTGAGTGAGAGTGAGTGAGTGAGTGAGTATTGAAGAGAATTAAAATTTTCCACATGATTATTTCAAGTATTCGTCAATCACAAAATAAAGGTTATTAATAGCAGTATGTACTTCATATAGCACTTTAACATCACAATCATGTTCGCCTGGTATAAATAGCTCACTACAAACGGCGGGCTCTCTGGATCTTCTTACCTGTTAGTCTGTTACCTTGTCCCAGTCAGTACACTCCTGATCTATTATGTATGCTCTCCTAATTGTACTGAGCGTTTTATTTTGGTGCTGGTTTCCCTCCGTCAGAAACTCTTTAATATTAATCACTTTAAAGGTCGCCGTCTGACTACGCCACTAACTCTAACTGTACTGAGCGGTTTATCTTGGTGCTGGTTTCCCTCAGTCAGAAACTCTTTAATATTAATCACTTTAAAGGTCGCCGTCTGACTACGCCACTAACTCTAACTGTACTGAGCGGTTTATCTTGGTGCTGGTTTCCCTCAGTCAGAAACTCTTTAATATTAATCACTTTAAAGGTCGCCGTCTGACTACGTCACTAACTCTAACTGTACTGAGCGGTTTATCTTGGTGCTGGTTTCCCTCAGTCAGAAACTCTTTAATATTAATCACTTTAAAGGTCGCCGTCTGACTACGCCACTAACTCTAACTGTACTGAGCGGTTTATCTTGGTGCTGGTTTCCCTCAGTCAGAAACTCTTTAATATTAATCACTTTAAAGGTCGCCGTCTGACTACGCCACTAACTCTAACTGTACTGAGCGTTTTATCTTGGTGCTGGTTTCCCTCAGTCAGAAACTCTTTAATATTAATCACTTTAAAGGTCGCCGTCTGACTACGTCACTAACTCTAACTGTACTGAGCGTTTTATCTTGGTGCTGGTTTCCCTCAGTCAGAAACTCTTTAATATTAATCACTTTAAAGGTCGCCGTCTGACTACGCCACTAACTCTAACTGTACTGAGCGTTTTATCTTGGTGCTGGTTTCCCTCAGTCAGAAACTCTTTAATATTAATCACTTTAAAGGTCGCCGTCTGACTACGCCACTAACTCTAACTGTACTGAGCGTTTTATCTTGGTGCTGGTTTCCCTCAGTCAGAAACTCTTTAATATTAATCACTTTAAAGGTCGCCGTCTGACTACGCCACTAACTCTAACTGTACTGAGCGTTTTATCTTGGTGCTGGTTTCCTTCCGTCAGAAACTCTTTAATATTAATCACTTTGAAGGTCGCCGTCTGACTACGCCACTAACTCTAACTGTACTGAGCGTTTTATCTTGGTGCTGGTTTCCCTCAGTCAGAAACTCTTTAATATTAATCACTTTAAAGGTCGCCGTCTGACTACGTCACTAACTCTAATTGTTCTGGTGCGTGATATGACGCAATCCTATCTCAATTACTCGGTCTGATCGTCTCTGAGCAGACTCCAGGTTTTATACATTATTCTGGTTTACAATGACCCCCCCCCCCCCCTTGATAGAGCCTCTGTTTAGGTTATTATGCCCATTATATCCATAAGTGCCTGTTACGGAATCACTCCGCTCAATTTGCTGTCGACTTGTTCACAGTGCAACAGAAGTGTCAAATCGCTGTCTTGGAATTATCACCACGAAAACCACAGATATTAACACTTTACTCTCTAAGTTATGTAACTGTAACTATTTGGTCTCAAATTAAACAAAAATGAGTATTTTTACCCATCTGAAGTGGGTGAAAATACTAATTTTTGTTTAATTCGAGACCAAATAGTTACAATTCTTACAGATTAGACATAATTTTTTTTAAAATTAAATCGGTATTTGATATGATCAAAATGTAATGAAAACGCTTTTAGTCGTGACTAGCGATGAGAGGGTTAACATCATAATAACATAATAGACCATCAGGCCTGCCGCAAATAATTCTAGCTGCATGATCCTTTAACCCTTTAATCGCCGGTGCCGCATATATTCGGGTTTTCATTTTTTATTAGCACATTAAGTACCACCTTTCAAACTTGTTAAAGATAAAATGTGACATCAATCAGCAATATTTGAAAACAGTTGACCTCCATTTTGATAAATTTGAATAATTTTCACTCACTTGAAGTTGTGGATAGCGTCAGCGGGACACAAGTTCAAGTGAGTGAAAATTCAAAATGAATTATTTAGCGGTTAAAGGGTTAACCCAAATCTAGATTTCTATATATTTTGAGACACTTGAAGCTGTGTCTCACCACAGCGATCCATAAATTTCAAGTGTCCCAAAGTAATTATATATAATTATGCTGATTTATAGACCAACAATGTACCATTCTTGCAGATCAAATATATTTTTGGCCTTCGAGAAAAGTTTTTCAGCCCTTGTCCAGACAAGTTATCCTATTTAAATATATTTGTTAAATTTGAGAGCAAACATTTGCATATATTGATGTTTAAATACTTAATTCATTCCGAATGACAGTGGTTCGGTCGGCTAATTAAACGAATAAAAAACGGTTAAAGCGGTGGTTAGTGGTGGTTAGTGGTTGATTGATTGATTGGTCGAGTGAATGAGTGAGTGAGTGAGTGAGTGAGTGAGTGAGTGAGTGAGTGAGTGAGTGAGTGAGTGAGTGAGTGAGTGAGTGAGTGAGTGAGTGAGTGAGTGAGTGAGTGAGTGAGTGAGTGAGTGAGTGAGTGAGTGAGTGAGTATTGAAGAGAATTAAAATTTTCCTCATGATCATTTCATGTATTCGTCAATCACAAAATATAGGTTAATAATAGCAGTATTTACTTCATATAGCACTTTAACATCACAATCATGTTCGCCTGGTATAAATGGCTCACTACAAACGCGCTGTCTGGATCTTCTTACCTGTTAGTCTGTTACCTTGTCCCAGTCAGTACACTACTGATCTATTATGTATGCTCTCCTAATTATACTGAGCGTTTTATCTTGGTGCTGGTTTCCCTCCGTCAGAAACTCTTTAATATTAATCACTTTAAAGGTCGCCGTCTGACTACGTCACTAACTCTAATTGTACTGTTGCGTGATATGACGCAATCCTATCTCAATTACTCCGTCTGATCGTCTCTAAGCAGACTCCAGGTTTTATACATTATTCTGGTTTACGATTACCCCCCCCCTTGATAGAGCCTCTGTTTAGGTTATTATGCCCATTAGATCCATAAGTGCCTGTTACGGAATCACTGCTGTCGACTTATTCACAGTGCAACAGAAGTGTCAAATCGGTGTCTTGGTAATATAACCACGAAAACCACAGACACTTTACTCTCTAAGTTATGTAATTGATTTTTTTACCCACTTGTGACCGCGACACACAACTTCAAGTGGGTAAAAATACTCATTTTTGTTTAATTTGCGACCAAATAGTTACAGTTCATACTGACTAAACATCATTTTTTTCAAATAAAATCGTTATTTGATATGATCCAAAGGGAATGAAAATGCTTATAGTCGTGACTAGCGACGAAAGGGTTAACACCATAATAACATAATAGACCTCAGGCCTACCGCAAATAATTCCAGCTGCCTGATCCTTTAACCCTTTAATCGCCAAATTATTCAATTTGAATTTTCACCCACTTGAAGTTGTGTCTCGCTGACGCGATCCACAACTTCAAGTGAATGAAAATTATTCAGATTTGACAAAATGGAGGTCAACTCTTTTCAAATCTTGCTGGTTGATGTCACATTTTATCTTTAACATATTTAAAATGTGGTACTTAATGTGCTAATAAAAAATGAAAACCCCGAATATATGCGGAACCGGCGGTAATAGTCAGGGGGAAAAACTGGAATATTCATTTGAACCCCTCAAAAAAACTAGTTGTTGAGATTATTGCATTTTTGAGTACTTTAGCATCCCTAGAAACAGATTCCGGATGATGACATCAAATTCGCCTAGAGTATTTTTTTTAATTAGCATAAATTCAAGATGGCCGCCAACGATTCCGTCAAAACAATGAATTGGCATATCTCTGTAAATACGAGGTCGATTTTGACGATCTTAGGCGCTATATTATGAGATTTGATGATGCTGAACGCATTTATTGGGTCATTTAATGCATAGAAATTAATTGAAGGTCAAAATATTTAATTTCAAGGTCATATCAGGCCTAGATAAAATTAGAAAGCGCTTAAGTAGTGTCTCTTATCTATTTGATTTCAAGAGCAGAGAATGTAATTCTGGACACACCATATTTTCATAAGTAAACAAACAAGAAGATAGATGAGTGACCAGGAAATATATTTAATGCAACTTTGAACAAAAATTGCACTTAATACTGTTATAGTGGTAAAAATTACAACTCCACTTGATGTAACCTCTTTGTCCTATATGATTTTAACAGCCGAATTCCAACTACAGTTCATCATCATCATCATTATCATCAACAACGGGTACTGATTCTTGCGATTTCTTTATGAGCATGTTCATGCACAGAAAACATGTGTACAACCAATGGTGCTACATTTACAGTGGCCTCCTTTACAACCAGATGCCCACCCACATCGCATCATCTCCAAGACAGCAACTAGGGCAGACATGGTTCCCTCTGGCACAGTCGTGGGCTTCAAGTAGGATCCGTCGTGCTCCCAACCATGCGTCAGGGCATCGATAGGGGACACTGTGCCTTCAAGTGATGCCTTCCAGTGTGCAGCCTGCAGGTGAGCACGTTTGGCATTCTCAGTAAATGCCTCGGTGGTACGTGGCAAACTGCACAACTTCAAAGCAGCACCAATATGAGTCTTTTTTCGCCACATATCCGGGCTTCACTCATGCTAGCACATCTGCTGAAACCTTTGCCATTGCAAGCCAGTATGAATGGCGTAGCTTTCTCGAATACAATAGCTTCATCTGCTTGTGTATCTCCAATAGCATGTAGCGGGAGCCTAGCAGTTCTGGCCACCTAGAGTGCTTTGAACCTTTCAATGCCAAAAGGAGCTGCTGATATGTCTGCCCCTGTAAGGGCATGAAAGGCAAGCAAATCTGGCACGATAGATGTATATACCTTCACACTCTGTATGATGTCGACTACAGCACGATTTTCACTGTGGAGCACATGCAGAGCTGGCCATTTGGCTTCATAGCTGCCACAACGTGAAGGAGTAGAGCGAAGACATCAGTGTCATCGCAGATAACGGACACGACTTCCCCAACCGTGCAACTAGTCATAGGATGTTGCACAATTATTGTATCAGCTTAATCGTGACTTGACGAGAGGTCCCTCCTCTCAATCACTGTGGCACCTACTATTTCAACAGGGACATCTTCGATACCAGCAACACTGAGGCTGTGCATCTGTCCCGCAGTGGCATGCCTATAAAACTCGGGGTCCATCATGGCACCAGCAAGCATCTTATTAAGCTGCACCTTATTTTTAGTGACGCCGAGGATTGAAGTTTTAGGTGGTAAGGGCATTTCAGCAGTGAAGATGTGTACACGACCTCCACAATTTTTTCCTGACTGAGCATGCGCATGTATGATTTTGAACTGTTGGTGTAATACCTGTCAAAAACCAACACAACATCCCTGAGTAAGGTCATGTTTAACAATTGATTTAAATTTCACGATGAAATCACCCAGAGTACCTGCATTTGATAGCCAAGATATTGTCCAAAGCAAAACTGAAACGTCATAAATAACAGTGGTTTGTGTCTCAAAGGATCTCCCAGATACATTTACGCGCAAGTCATTATTGAGTGTCGATTTTGTGGCCATTCGCATCATGCCTGTGGCATCAAACATGGAAGCAGGGTAGGGAGCCAGTTCCGTGTGTAATACCTCTTTTTCATGGAATTTTGACTTAAAAATCCAGCTTTGGGAAATGGGTGTGATAAGGGGAACACAAGGCGTTAATCACACCCCTCCCCCCCCCCCCAAGGGTGAAATTGCATACTTGCAATGTGTGGTGAAATGGTACCCGGCCAAAATGTGTCAGCAGCAGTCATTTGTAATAATCACCTGCACCCCAAATGGGTTTGGAATATATAAAAACCCAAAAAGTCCTGTTTTTTTTCAGTTTGACCTTGCCAGTGATCTTGAGATGACTTGGGGTGATACCCCAGTAAAGCACAGCACCAACTCATGTCATCTTTCATACCCAATTCTGTATCCATATGTTGTCATGGGGGCTGAAGCTAAATTTTAGTAATTTTGTTGATTCACTACAACGTTGGGAAAGGGGTGTGAAAAGGGGAATACCAAGGGGATAATCACCCTCCCCACCCAAGGCTGGAATGGCATACAAATCCCTTGCGATGCGTGGTGAAATGGTATCCGACAAAAAATGTATCAACAGCAGTCATTTGTAAAACTCACTTTCACCCCAAATGGGTTTGGAATAGATAAATCCACCAAAAATCATGTTTTATCAGTTTGACCTTCCAGTGACCTTGATATGACCCTGAGGTGACCTTGGGGTGATACCAGTTCATGCAACCTTTCATAACCAATTCGGTATCCATACTTATGTTGTCATGGGGGCTCAAGCTGCGGTAGCACACTGCTACATTTCAGTAATTTTGTTGATTCACTCCAGCTTTGGGAAAGGGGTGTGATAAGGGAAATATCAAGGGGGTAATAACCTTTCAAGGCTGAAATTGCATACAAACCCCTTGCGATGCGTGGTGAAATGGTACGCGACCAATATAATAATGTGTCAGCAGCAGTCATTTGTAATACTCATTTGCACCTCAAATGGGTTTGGAATCGATAAAAAATCCTAAAAATTATGTTTTTTGCCAGTTTGACCTTGCAGTGACCTTGAGATGCCCTTAGAGTGATCTTGGAGTGGTACCCCCGTAAAGCACAACACCAGCCTTTGGCAACTTTCTTACCTGATTCTGTATCCATCTGTTGCCATGGTAGCCCAAGCTGAAGTTCCACACTGCTACATTTTAGTGTTTTTTTTTTCATTCATTCCAGCGTTGGGAAAAGGGTATGATAAGAGGAATACCAAGGGGTATTTACCCCAGCCAGGCTGAAAATGACCCAAAAACCATCGAGGTGCGTGTCGAAATGGTACCCGAGAAAGAATGTGTGAACAGAAGTCATTTTTAATACTTTCCTGCACCCCACATCAGTTTAAAATCGATAAAAGTAAAACAAATTACGTTTTTATACCAATTTGACCTTGAAATGACCTTAATCTGACCTAGATGTGACCTTGGAGTTGTACCCCGTTAAACCACAACATCATCACATGTCATTATTTGCTCTTAGTCTGGGATCTTGCTGGTGTGCTTAGAAACATCGGGCAGTACAAAATACCCAGCATTTTTTCTCTCCACCTCCCAGGAATTTGGCGGTTGGGGTGGGAGTGGTGCGTGGAGTTCAGCGCTAAAAGGGTTAAGATGAGGGCAAAACCCTGTATAACTTGACCTTGACCTGCGAAGTTCCACCCTGAACCTCTTGTCACTTCTAATAGTCATATAACACATTCATACGCTCCAATAACCAAGCTAGATATAGATAATAACAAATGATGGCTTGTTTGGTCCACACATTGGCTAATCTATCCTATTTTAGCACCGTGTGACCTTGAAAATGACCTTTGACCTTGAAAAACTCACCAAATCACAAATTATATCATCTAAATCTATTATCTGGGTCCCAATTATGGGAAGAAGTGGTATTACATAATGTTCTATGTGGCGTGGTTACAAAGTTGTGTTTCAACCTATGTTAATGGCGGCCATCTTGGATTTATGCTAATAAAAAAAAATACTCCAGGCGAATTTGATGTCATCATCCGGAATCTGTTTCTAGGGATCCTAATGTACACGAAAATGCAATAATCTCAACAACTAGTTTTTTTAAGGGGTCTAACGAGCCTTCTCCTTGACTATAAAGGGTTAGCCCAAATCTAGATAACTATATATTTTGTGACACTTGAAACTGTGTCTCACCACTGCGATCCATAAATTTCAAGTGTCCCAAAGTAATTATATATAATTAATAATTATATATGCTGATTTAAAGACCAACAATGTACCATTCTTGCTGCTCAAATATATAATTGGCCGCCGAGAAAAGTTATTTAGCCCTTTTCCAGCCAAGTTATCCTATTTAAATATATTTGTTAAATTTGAGAGCAAACATTTGTATATATTGATGTTTAAATACTAATTTCATTCCGAATAACAGTGGTTTGGTCGGCTAAAGGGAGGTTAAAGGGTTAAATGCTGAATCCCAGTAAACACAAAAAAGATTTGTATAACATTTATGCAATGCTGGATCAACGTCGGAGACGTTGGGCCGACGTTGTATAAAATGCTATACAAATATGTTTTGTGTTTGCTGAATATGGCAGCGCTATTTTCAGTGTTTCAATTGAAAGAAGCATCCATTTAAATTGAGAAAAATAGTCATCTCGATAACTACTTTTGGGGCTCGTATTCTGTTACAAGTTAGGATATATCGTAGCCTTCTGAAACCTACGATATATCGTAACTTGTACGAGAATTAAGGCCCTGATTTCCACCTGATGACAATGATGTAAGTTTTTTTTCAATTTCCTTCAATATTATTATAATGAAAAATCAAACGTCAACTGAAAATGGTATCATAAAAACGACGTCAGTTTATTGGAGATAGGGGCATAATAACCTATTGAATATTATCTTATCAATTGCTTTACTCTAGGAACGAAAGGCAAATTGAAGTGACATAGTATATCCGAGTTTCAATAGACAGAAAAAATGGTGTTCACGAAGTACTCAGTCACCGGCTGTTACCATGGTTACACAATGAGCTCTGTTTCTCTGTACAGCAGATGATGCATTACTTTTTCCCGTAGATATTTTCGCGAAATCCAATTTTCATTCACAAACATATATATGTCAGTTAACATGGTTAATGAACCAATTTAATAGAAAATAAGATTATTTAAATTTAAGTATTCATGCGTCAGATTTATAACTTGGAATCTCGCTTTGTTTTTGCTAATTTAGCCAGGAGTGCAATTCAAATGAAATTTTCATTATGAAAATCAGAAGCGCCATTGTCGCTGATCCTTAACAAAACTCCCAATTTGGGATATATTATCAGGAATTGCTGACGATCTTGTTTGGATAATGGCGCGTTGTTCAAATAAACAATCCACAAACAGTATCACAATATTATTACTGTTCTGCAAAGGTAAATGGTAGTATCTGCTTGCTGGTAAAGTAAGCAGATACTGCCTACTCGCTTTGCGCGACACAGTAGTAACCCACCTATTGTGTTGATAAACCCTTATCCTGCTGATCACGACTATTGTCGTTTTTAATCCATTTTATTAACCGATTGAATCACTGTTATTGGGAATGAAATGACTGTTCAAACATCAAGATTTGTAATTGTTTAGTCTAAAAAAAGCAAATATGTGTAATTTTCAACCTCCACCTTGTTTGGTCTAAAATTAGACAAATATGATTAATTTTCAACTACTTGAGGTTGTGGGTCGCGGTAGGGAGACACAACCTCAAGTTGTTGAAAATTTAACTAATATTACTTAGCATGATAAGGATTGATATGTACCTACTCACCTTTGTTATATAAGCCTCTCCACTGATGTGACTTTTGAGCACTTCCTTTTCTCAGTATGCAGACACGGTGTTATTTTTGTGGGTACTGGAGATGCCAGTGACAGGGACCGCTCGGGATCACCACCACAAACTATGTCCACGGCAGTTTCCTGGCGCCTGACTGATGTTTGTCTCACGTGGTCCGATGTGATCTATTTATATCTGGGCTTATGACGGATCCGTCGCTGTCCAGCCAGTGTGCCCCGGTGGACCATTAACAAACAGTTATATTAGATCCGGTAAGCGGGGGTGCTGACGGGGGACTCATTCATCCAAGAGCATTAATTCAACATGATTATAGCTGTAATTATTACAGGCCTCTTAGAAATGTATCGTTAAAATGAAAGTATGATATATTGAGGGTGAAATATTTCCATTTATATCGTGTTGATTATTACGTCCAAAGATTTTATGTTTAATTTTTTACTTGTGTACATCATTTTTGCATGTTATTTTGAGACGGCTATGGGTGAATGACGTATATGTCTGTAAAAATTCAATGAGAGGTTTTCTATATATCAAGCTATTTATAAATATTTCAAGTGCGATCACTAGATTGACATTTGTTTAGATTCCATGACGTCAATCAAATGTCTACCTAAGGGGTCTTGTCAAGTTAAAAAAAATGGTTTGGCCAGATACCATCAACCCAAACATAAAAACATGTACAAAAAATAGCACAAAAAACACAAAAATACACACACAAGAGTTGGAGTTTGACACCGCCGAGTTTTTCTCGAATGTTTTAATTTTTTTTAATTTGACAAGACCCCTTATGTTCTTATCTCTTCAAACAAGCTACAGTCCCGAGCCCAATTCACTAATTTGGCATGCTATCTTTTTCAACTTGTTTCTAATTTTTTTATTTTTAATGTAGTAGAGCTGTGCAAGTTGGAATCGTTTGTAAAAGTTCCCT
>OZ024909.1:71737895-71762895 GCA_964017125.1 Flabesymbios commensalis | reverse complement strand
ATTCAGCAGATCATGATTTCATTTTTTTCAAAATGTTCAGATTTAAAAAAACATTTTTCATCAAGATTGATTTTTCTATAAGAATCTAGGGAAAACCCCCGAAAATTATTTGTACAGCTAAAGGATGGTTGAATGCTAGCACAGCATTGGGCCACATGTTGCTGTTATCGGCCTAGCGTTGGACACACAATCGGTGCTGTGGGGGAATCCGCCTCATCATCACTTTCCCACAACAATTAACGTCGGCGCCTATTGAAGTAACTTTGATCCCAACCCCGTGTTGTATGAGGCACACAATTCTGTTTATATGATAATATAAGATTTGAAAATAAAATTAGTTTGAAATAGTCTTTTTCAATGCTTTTATTTTTGTGGTTTTTTTTTGTATTTTTAGTTAAGGGCAGTAGGCTATAATATAACTTTTTTTTTTTTTTAATTATTATCTCAACATATGCTGTCCCTTTAAGTTTGACTGCCTTCCAGGGCCCTTATTCTCGTACAAGTTACGATATATCTTGTATGGTCATTGTGCATGGCCGGAGTCCCAGCTAACATGAAGCGCTTACCCAATGCTGGGTGAATGTTGAGCCAACGCTAAGCCATAATTGGGGAACGTTCCGTGTTTTCTGTGTATCCTGGAAAGATGTCACTTCTCCATTACGCGCCCTCGTTTCTCCACTTTTGGCTATGAGTTATCCCTTTAAGTGCTAACTTATACTGTTTAAATTTTCACCCACTTGAGGTTGTGTCTCGCTACCGCGATCCACAACCCCAAGTGGGTAAAAATTACCTACATAATTATGAACAATTTGAACAAAAACAAAATTCGTCCCCTTGCATATGAAAGGGTGTATCTGCCACTTTGTAAAGTAGCAAAAACACCCTTTCATATCCAAGGAGACCAATGTCAATCTAACCAATTAAATGCCAATTTCTCATATGAATTTCCTCGTTTGTGGGAACAAATTACAAAGGAGTAAGATCGGCTCTGCACGTGATCGAGGTGGATGGTTCAACAGTTTAACGAATAACGAACCTAATTTTGGCTTTGTGTTGAAAATTATTTACTACAGCTGTCCCCGGTTTCATCAATCGACTCAAGTCAAAATAATGTCTTACCTATCAACATGTTATAAAGTCACAACTGTTGCCAATCAGTCAGCTTAATTCTTACAGTGCGGGATCGACTTCAGTCGTCAGAATCTGACACTATTATAAACAAAATCTTCCTAATGACGAACATATCTGTGAGTTGAGTCGTCAAATAAATACTGAAATTACAAAATATAAACGCATCGCTAAAAGTTTATAATCTCTCACTTAATGTGAAAATATCACAGTCTTTGTTTTTTTATAAGACCACACGCAATCCTATTTCGCCTAAACTTGGGATAAATATTATATCACTAAAATAAGTTGACTCATTTGAGACTCCTATACGACACGTGTGTGTTTGCGACTAGGCCTATTCGTAAATCAGTCCAATAATTGCGATGCAGTTGGTGCTCGCAACGTTTGCTTTACGATCCACTTACGAGTAACGTTTCGTTTGTGACTGTTTGGTGCACGCGGTCCCAGGTCGTGATCAAAGGGTAAAGGTAAAAAGTGTTACCGGCGGGTTCATGAACTCGTTATCAGATTTTAAACACTATGCGTCTCATTATGATAATGATAAAAAATACGGCCTTTAAAATTTATGATAAACCCTTACAGTGCGAGGATAGACTTTATTCGACGGAATATGACGTCTGTATATGTCATAAAAATGAAATGAAATGAATCGGGCTTTAGGCCACCTTTGTGCACATATAGGCTAAACTGGGCCAGGAGAACCTCCTGAGGATGGTGATATGAATGAGATGACACTGTCCTCCAGACACAAGATTCGAAATTCGAGCCCTGGCGGTCTTAGGCCGAGCACGCTACCTCTTGGTCACGAAGGCTCCCCGCAATACTGACTCTGTATATGTCATATTCTGATGAATAAAGTATATCCCCGCATTGTAAGAATTAAAATCTTTATAATTGACGTAGACCCATATCATATGTATTCAAATGAATCGGAAAGAGCTGGATAAGATATTTATACTGATTTCAAATTGAAGAAACCCCTTTGGTCTCTCCATGGTTTACATATACAAATTCAGCGCTTTGAAGGTCAATATTATCCTACTAGTATTTATCCTCTCAACGCAAATCACATGTTCAGAGCCATAACTGTACATGGTGACCCATATAATTATGACAAAAATGTACGTCCTTGTGTCGTGCGTACACAGTACACTTATGTGATGCGTACACAGCTCAATGTTTATTTCGTACACAGTACACTTGTGTAATGCGTACACAGTACATCTGTAATGTAATCTAACAATGAACATTTCATATCAGTGCGGTCACACCACATCTGATTATAGTTTCGAATAAAGAATAAATATTTATCATTCACGATAAAGACTTAGAAAAATACCCATACATGACAATAATATGACAATATGACCAATTACATTACATATAAGTCTCCTCTTCCTAATTCATTTGTAGACAAAAATAATGTCGGTAGTCACGGTAGCGGAATCACGAAAAATGTGGAACATAATATTATTACAACACCCTGTTTCAACCACATTTCTAAAAAAAAATGGTTGCCATGAAATATAGTCCCAGGGGCGGATCCACGAAAGGGGCGCCGGTGCATATTAGGCCATTTTCTGAGACTTTTAATTTTTTTTTTTTGGGGGGGGGAGGATACGCCACTGTAGTCCTCTATATTTAGTTTGTAAGCCTATTATCCTTTATGGAAGTACCAGGTTATATAGTAGACCTACTTGTAGTAGCGGCTCCTTTGTTCATCAGGAGAGGATACAGTGTAACTGTTGATGTTTAACTGCCTTCTCTGTTAATCCTCCCTAAGTTTGGGTACTATTTTTCGTTCACTAGAAGCTGGAATTGCATAAGGCAATTTCCAGCTTAAATGACAAAAAATATCTTTATTTACGAAAAAAATAATTGATTTTAGTGGCATTTGAAAAATTGAAAATAAGGCAGCTTGTCATGTTTGCCAGTCATCATATCCACACATTAAACACAGCAGCCATGAGACGTTGTCCCAACGTAGGTGTACTGCTGGGCCAGCGTCGTAGACGGTGGGCCAACAGTGAAGCAACGTTGAACCAACGTTTCATATTTGCTGGGAAGGGACGCCGTGGGATGACATCAATTTTGGTATTTCGCTTTGTATGAAGCAATGAATCACGCATATCATATTTTCATTTTTTTTCAATTTTCAGATTGAAGAAAACATTTTAGCCTGGTGGAATGCCACTAAACCTTGTTTTGTGACATAACAGATGTTTTATGGCTTTTTCTAGTAGACAGGGTCCTACTGATCATATATCAACCGGGTGCAGAGCTTGCACCCTTGGGGAAATTTTTTTATTGATGAAATTCAAAATGGCCGCCAGCGAGTACTCGCAAATTCAATTTTCTCCTATATCTCAAGTTATAATAGACATAGAAACCTAATTTTGGTGGCAAAATATATGTTTTCGTGGACAAGGAGCACGATTATACATGTTAGAATGTAATAGCTCAACGTGGGTCAGCCTCGAGTGCAGATCTCCAGATCGCAGCTTGCAGATGAGCTCTGCGCACATGTTGTTCATACGCTTCTGTTGTTGGTGGTAGAACTCTTAGTTTTAGTGCTGTGTTCAGCTTATGATCACCCATTTTGTGTGTCCAAATCTTGTATCTCACTGCTGTCATGCTTGATTCAGCTTGGTGTCCATAGCTTGGTGTCATCAATCTGCTCTTGTGTGACACCCAGCTTATCTAAGCTCCACTGTTCAGATCTTAGAACTTTTAGCACAGTTCCTTTACCAATGCCGTATAAACAAGTAACAGTGTCACAGCCAGAGAGTACATGTACATGTGTTAATGATGTCTATATGTTTTTCCACTGTTGCTTTGATATCTACACAAGCTCTCCCTGCACTGCTACCAATCATCACCAGGTTACATGTGAGCTGCTCAAATTTGTAATAATGAATCAGTAGCACAAATATATCGGTGTCATCTGCAATTACACGTATACTGTTCTTGCCTGAGCGGGCCAAGTAAACAACCTGTTGGATGATGACAACATCAGCTTCCTCGTGTGTTGTACGGAGATGTGGTAAATCTGTCACACCAGCATTACAGATCTCCACAGGTGTTGGATCAGACCCAGTCAGCACCAGCTGTTTCTGATTTGGTAATATATCATGACTTTCTCTTAGATAAGCATAAAGGAGATAAATAATTTGAAGCTTGTTCTGTGTGACAGCAAGACAAACTTTCTGTGGGGGAAGCGGTGTCAACATTGAAAGCTGGTGTTGTCTACTTCCATTTTTTCCAGCTCTTGATGTGCGTGTGGCTTCCTTTATGCTATTATCATAGTACCTGTCAAAAATCAAATATGTGTCAGCAATATTTAGTTGACTTATGACATAGTCTAACACATTCTGCAAGTAGTCTTTGACAAGTCCATGAGTAGGCCATTTTACTATCCACAGAATAGCACAACCATCTGAAACGATTACATCAGTTTTGTCTTCAAAATTGATTTTGATTTTGTAAGTCGCATTTCACCAGTGTCCTCAAACATAGATGTTGGTACACCAGCTAGTTCATGCCCGAGCACTTCTTCCATGTTCACGTCTCTAACCTTCTGCAGACATAGTACCCTGGAGGAGATTAGTGATGTGTCAAAAACTCTGACATCTCCCACACTAGCTTTCTTGCGAGAGACAGACTGGTTTGGTGAGAGGTTTGTGAAAACTCCGAGGCCATCCTTGTCTGTAGCTTGTCACCAACCTTTCACCCAATTGCACAGAATCATCCACATTAACTAACGCAGGGGATATCATTCCAGTGACAATACTCACAATATTGCCTGAAGGGTGGCTAGATGGGTCTAACGGGTCGATGCAAGTAGCAAGCTTCTCTATGGTCTTCTCTCTGTCCACAGAATCAGTTATGATCCTTGTTGCGCTTTCTTCCTTGTGTGTCGTGATTGTATGGTGCACATCATGGTCAGAGAGAGACATTACATGCAAACTAAGTGCCCACCGCTTCAATGTGGATGGCTGAAGTGTTATTCCAATGATTCCTCCTGGGCTATGACCATACCGCATGAAGGTTGTTTCGATGTAGAGATCGGACCACAGGCCGTTCCAGATACCACGTTGATGGCGCATACCATGATTGCCTTTCATAAATTCTCTTTCACTGGACCGGGCAGCTTGGACATAGACTGTAGATAATACAGACAGTACCTGAGACAGAGAAAACATAGCAAACCATAGCAAAGCATTCCACCACCATTAGTACTAATTTACAAGTTAGAGTATATAGTTTTTTCATTGTGTATAATACATTGTTATGTTCTAAAGTGCGCATGTACTACCAGCTTTTTCACCACTATTAGTACTAATTTGCAGGAATAAATTATGGCAAGTGCTGTAAATAATACACCATTACTTCACTACATGATCTAGGGATTGTTTGTGCAAGTGTTAGAGCCTAACTACATAGATACATTAAACTACACTGCTGTAATTAGCCTTTAAAAGCTCACCTGGCATAGTGGAAATGTCCGGATGCAAAATAGTATGGCATCATCATCTTGGTAGTCAATAAATGCAGGGGCCAGTCAGCTTCTCGTTCAGCTCGGATGAATAGCATCATGATGAATACTGGCTTTATCAAATTTTGTGGTACGACTATGTGAAGCTAGATCTTCCAACTTTGTCATTAGCTGTGGATAACTATGAAACTCCCCTGTGCCAATAAGACCACGTAACAGTTCTTGCACAACCATACGCAATGCCCGTATATTCTGGGGAAATGTTTTACCTGTCAGCATCTTGGATACTCCACCAAATGCCACACTCGTAATCGGTTCAAGTCCAGTGTCAATCATCGAGGTGCCTACTGCTTCAACAAAGCTCATTGAAGCATGTATCTCACCAAGTCTAGGTATGAAATTCAGGAATAATTCACTGTAGACCCATGAAATGTTTACCACGATGCGATCGAGTTGTTGGTCATAAGTGAAGATAGTATATACTTGCCCTCTTTCATTGGTAAGTCGTTGTGCCTCTATCAGAGCAGTAAGCATTGTAGTTGATTCTGCAGGGGGCAGGTCGATCAATGGTAAATATACAGCCTTGGTGCGGGCTTTACTTGCATGACCTTGTTCTCTTGCAAGGCGAGTATTATACCCTCCGAACTCAGGTGTGTTTTGAACATATATTATATCAGTAAGAAAATTAAAATCAGTTTCTCTTGCTCTCTGAAGTGATATTACTTGACTGACAATGACTCTGAGTGGTAGTGGAGAATGCAATGCGGCATCCTTTGGCATTTCAGGTTTCTTTGGACCTTCATACTCATGAATGGGTATATCTGGCAGGCTATTTTCTGACATTTCCACTTTTTAAAGACGTTTTGATTGTGCTACTGTCTTGTTGATTAGTGTGTTCATCAGGCTGCGGTTGTGTAAGAAGAATAGCTAGAGCATGAGTTGATGTAAGGTCATTTGCAGAAGATATGTTGGCATCAAAGTTGTCAGCCACTGCTTGTATGAGGCCACCACCAGTAGAGGATATGCCTAATTTTTCCCTGTTCTTAGCTGCAGAATGGGCTGCCGAACTCTTAAAGCGGAGAACTTCATCATATGAGCATGTAACACCATATTTATGTAGCAGTTCAATATTAGACTTTGATCGAAGGACGACACCAAGAACAATCTGCAGTTGTGTAGGCTTGTTGCTAACAGCACGAGTAACCCTGTTCCCTGTCATTGCTGCTGGTAGACTTGATTGAAGTTTTGGTGAGATAAGTGACAGTACTCTTAACAATGTTGGGCTAACACAAGCCAACACATCATCCATGCACAATTTAGTGTCATAAGTTGACTCATCACGCTTCAGGTCTCGAGATTCCTTGCCAATTACTTTAGCCACGCTCTCCACAGCTGTATCGATGTCATCTTCATTGTTCACTACTAATTTCATATGTTTTGATGCTTGTTGTCTGAAGACCAGGATATTAGCCACACCAACACATGACAGAACAATGAGATCTGGCCCCAGTTTATTTGATAACCTTTGAGTGAGCAGCCTTTGCGACAACAGTTCTCCATCATGTGATTTATACAGCTCCTGTATCTCAACAGCATTCCACATACGTGATTTGTTAGCAAGCATATCATGCAACACTTTACAAAAGGCGTCATCATCACTGCCTTCACTTACATTTTGTGATTGATCAGTGTTGGACTTGAATGCCTGGAGACAGTCTCGGTGATACATCGCATCTGCTGCATGGAGATCACTGACTGCAGCATGGACCCTCAGTCTCACTCGGTTTCCCCATTCGTCTTTCCTGCTATCACAAGTGTCCAAAATAACATCCTTGAAAGTCTTCTGTGCTGATCCACGATCTGCAGTACGGCAATAACTTACTGGGCGCCATCGATTTGGATGTCGTGGATCTACCTCTTCACATACTTTACCACACAGAAAGCAATGTTCTTCAAAAATGAACGTTTCTTGTTCAGATCACCGAATCCGTTTTGCTGGTGGTGTAGGCCCATCTGTGCCATTCTGCTTTGACACCGATGACTTAATATGTTATTTTGACGTGTAAGATGACACACAATTCTTGTGACACCAATATTTTGCATCTTGCTCATTGGATAATTGTTCAGGCAAATCATCACCTCTACTGATACTAGCAGTTCTGAGTCGTTTGACTCCAACAAGTCCACCACCACCACTACAACTACAGTTGATAAACTCTTTTAAATAACAGTCCTGGCCATCCATCTTGCATCACTAGAAACAACAAAAAATCATATATATTAGCTACATATTACTATCCATTGAAATGTTATTGTGTGTAAAGAAATAGAATGCAATTTTTGTGTCAGCACCTGAAAAGTTAAAAAAAAATTCACGTATATTTAGAACATTTCCTCTCAAAATTACATCAGAACACTAAAGTATGACACTGTAAAGTATTTTCGAATATCTCATTGTATTCTGTGACCCAAAAAACATATACTTTGCCATCAAAGTTTCTAGGTCTATTATAACTTAAGATATAGGCGAAAATTGAATTTGCGAGTATTCGCTGGCGGCCATTTTGAATTTCATCAATAAAAAATTTTCCCGAAGGGTGCAACCTCTGCACCCGGTTGATATATCATCAGTAGGACCCTGTCTACTTGAAACAACCATAAAACATCTGTTATGTCACAAAACAACCTTGCACTCATAACTCCCATTCTGCAACCGGACTATTTTTTTATCAATATTTAAAGAAATTCGGAGGAAACCCTTACAAATTATTTGTACACCTAAAATATGGTTGAATGCTAGCACAGCATTGGGCCACATGTTGCTGCTATCGGCCCAGCGTTGGGAAGACAATCGGTGCTGTAGGGAAATCCCCCCATCATCACTTTCTCACACCAATTAACGTCGGCGCTTATTGAAGTAACTTTGATCCCAACCCCATGTTGTTTAATGCACACAGTTCTGTTTATATAACAATGTATGACTTGGAAATGAAAACTACTTTTAATTAGTCTTTTTCAATGCTTTTAATTATTTATTTTGTTCTTGATTTTTCAGTTAAGATCAGTAGACAGTAGGGCCGATATTCTCCTGCAAGTTACGATAACCTATATATCGGGTATATCGCATTGATCGAGATTGTCATCTCGATCAATCCGAGGCCTACGATATATCGTAACTTGTACGAGAACACGGACCCAGCATACGATGTCGAACCTTCTGGATCATCCCCCGGCCACGTATACATTATAATATAGGTACATCCCGTGTGTGCTTCATCTCTTAGCGAGTGTCAAAATTAACACTGTGTGCATGGCCGCAGTCCCGGCAAGCATGAAGCGTCTATCCAATGCTGGATTCATGCTAAGTCAAAATTAGTGAACGTTCCGAGTTTTCTGTGTATCCGGGGAAGATGTCACTTCTCCATTACGCGCCCTCGTTTGTTTACTTTTGGCTATGAGTTAACCCTTTAAGCGCTAACTTATACAATTTAAATTCTCATCCACTTGAAGTTGTGTCTCGCCACCGCGATCCACAACCTCAAGTAGGTAAAAATTATCTGCATTATTATGAACAATTTGAACGAAAACATAATTCGCCCCCTTGGATATGAAAAGGTGTATCTGCCACTTTGTAAAGTGGCAGATACACCCTTTCATATCTAAGGGGACGAATGTCAATCTAACCAATTGAACGCCAATTTCTCATATGAATTTTCTCTTTTGTAGAAACAAATTACAAAGAAGTAAGATCGGCTCTGCACGTGAACGACACGTGTAACATATTACATCCTGGGAGCAGAGGATGACGATTCAACATTATAACGAATAACGAATGGAATTCGGGCTTTGTGTTAGAAATTATTTACTACAGCTGGCCCCGGTTTCACCAACTGACTCAAGTCAAATTTTTTATTGTGTCTTACATGCCAACACGTGATCAAGTCTCAACTTTTACCTAGCAGTGTCAGCTTAAGTCTGACTTAAGTTGCCCTTAACTGAGCGAGTTGCCTTGTGAAACCGGGCCTTGAACTCTTCACTCTGATATGCACAAAATATCGGTGAATGTAAGATCCAATTCCAAGTTATGCAACATTACCTAAATATATGAGAAAAATCATGTACTAGTTTAGAGACCGTCTTAGACACTGAGAGTAAATCGGTGAAATGATAATCATAATGTATTCTCATCAGAACTCTAAGCGTTATTAATATTTAATCGGCGCTGGGCGCACAGTTTATTTCTGAAACTTGAATTGCCTGTTTAACAAGCAAGATTCTTATAATTTTTGAAATTTTCACTCTCTTGAAGGGGTATCTCGAAAACCCCCTCGACCCCCTCGACCCCCTCGCCCCTCGACCCACGACCCTCGACTTAGTTTTAAAAGCAGGTTTTGTTTGTTTATATAATTATAACATTTGTATAATAATAACATTCGGGAAATTTATATAGGCCTACTGTGATGCTAACCTGGCTATCAAGTGATGTTGGCTGACCGTCTGCTACGCTGGTTCAGCATTCACCCGACGTTGGTTTAATATCTCTTGTTGGGTCACTGTTCAGGACGCTTGTCTAACTTTAACTGTTATGTATATTTACCCAAGCATGGGATTGAATGCCTCTTTTTTTTTTTGGTGCGCAAAAAAAACACTTGCCAGTCATATCACCCGGCATGTCACTCGCCAGTTTCATTCAGTCACACGCTTTGGCATCGGCATCGCAAGCGGTGGGCCAGCGTTACAGACGTTGGGCCACAAATAATCCAACATTAGTTCAATGCTTACTGCTTGCTGTGCTTAGATGACTCAGATGGCAGTCTATACGCCTAATCAAGTGCCCGCATATATTGCGTATTTTACCTCTCCCCAAAATATACATTAGGCTTTCAGCCAATGTTAGGCCAGCGTCGCAGACGGTGAGCAAACATTGACCTGATATTGTTTCCCGAATTGTATAAATAGCCTATCAAAAAAAAAAAAAAAAAAATTAAAGTCGAGGGTCGAGGGTAGTGGGTCGAGGGTCGTGGGTCGAGGGGTTTTCGAGATATCCCTCTTGAAGCTATGAAAAAATATTTGGATTTGTCACATCTGAGATCAAGTAGTTATAAATCTTGAATCTTACGTATCGAGTACACTCATCCTCATAATGTGTTATATAAATTGCTAATAACAAAATGTTAAAAAAGATAATAATCGTGATTATGGCTTAAATAGTCAAAAGTATGACTCAATATTTATAATTCAATTTAGGTCCACTGTCATAAACTTGTTGCGCTAGCAGGTCAGCTAGACACTCTTTCGGGTGTGTGTGGGGTTGGGATGGCTCACCAAATGTCAACACTGTCACATTTGACATCAATAATACCACTTTAACAATAAAGTTCTTGATAATACCAACACCAACACCACATAGCTAGCGATGCACGCTGTCAGGATTTTGACCTACAGTATGGCCTCATGGACTAAACATGATACAGAAAATATGACGTGCATCTTTATATTACAATTTTAAGGTTAACCCAGCAAACACGAGACGTTGACCCATTGTTGTTTTAATGTTTGGCTGACGTCGAAGACGGTGGCCCAACATTAAAACAACATTGGGTCAACGTCTCGTGTTTGCTGGGAAAGCTGCCTGCTTGGAAAGTCGGAGATCGCGGGTTCGATCCCCACTCTGGCCTTTAAGTATCAAAGAAAAAAAATGTTTTTCCCCGCTCACTCGCGATGATTCAATATTGTGAGGAGCCCCCGTGACCGAGAGATGGCGTACTCGGCATCAGACCGCCAAGGCTCAAATTTCGATTCCTGTGTCTGGAGGTTAGTGATCATTTCACTCAGGAGATTCTCCTGACCCGGTTTGGCCTATATGTGCACAAAGGTGGCCTAAAACCTCATTTATTTATTTTCATTCATATTACATTTTAAAGCACTGTGCATGATTCCAGGTGGGTGCCAGTAATAGATTGTTTGATCGCATAAAATGTCAACACAGACAGATTTTACATGAGTAATACATCAGCGTGATGACACCTTTGTGCTGCCAGGATTTTCACTCGTGATATTTACCCAACGTGACTTACGTGTCAGTGAACACAATCTATTTACCCTATGTTGTTCCAATGTTGGGCCGCCGTCTACGACGCTGGCCCAACAGTGAAACAACATAGGGCTAACGTGTTGTATTTCCGTCACATGACGTTCCTGTGTATTAAAGGAGTGATTATTACTTCACAGCGAAATAACCACGCCTTTCCAACGGCCTCAAGTGTGAATGTAAACTTCTCTATTATGGTTTATTTATAGGGCTTATAGCAATGTTTGGAAGCGTTATGATAGGTGAAAGAGAGGGGTATTGTATACATCCGTACACAATCATTGCAGTTTCTATCCATTTAGCAAACATGTATTCAGCCAAATTATAACCTTACATCTAAAAATGTGATAACAAGGACAGACCGAGGCTAAAATCATAAAAAAATCTTAATATGACCATATGATGTAAACATGTTCATAGACTAGAACTGCAGAAGTTTTAATTTTTTTTCTGCTGCGCATTCACCAGTCAGACTGGATATAGAGACGGAATTCGCGTATTTCTTATTTTTGACATGGCTGTCCAAAATTATTAATCAGGAATTTCGTCTCTATATCTAGCCTAACTGGTGAATCAAGCAAAAGGAGTTTATTTGAAATATGAGCATTTATTTTTTGTAATATATAAGCTGAAATGACTTTAACATTTTCATTTTTCTGAACTGTCACTTATTTGGTTTACAGTTTTACAAAAAGGTATAATCGTGATGAAAAGCACTAATCCTACGTACTATAATGTTGGCCTTATACATCATGCACATGAGCTGCCATGTTAGCAAAAATGGACATACACAGCCCCCGTCGGCGTGTTAATAGTAATAAATGCGACATAACTATGAATTACAGAAAATGAAAACTCAGCAAAGATCAATAATATTGTCAATGCTTGGGTTTCTTTTGAGAGTATATTAAGTTATGCATTTTCAAAATGGATTGATATAGTGTTCCCCCAATTAATTAAACCACAATAATAAATGTGTGAGCATAATTTGAGCAATTTCATATTTTGAGGTTCATAACATGCGTTTTCTACATGATATAGGCCTATGCACGTCAATTTTCTACATTCATTGTTTCCATCGCGTTTTCTGTCTATAACTGTTTCCTCAAGTATTCTTTGATGGAACCGTTAGGTCCAATTCCTAATATCACCTGGGCCCGATGGCAGGAAAGAAGATCATCTTGTGTGGGTTTAAACCCGAAAATGAGATCAGCTAATTCCTTTGATTAACTCGGTTGCAGGAACGTAATAACTTTGTGATTAGATGATCTGCTATTTGATCCGAATTTTACTAAATATCCGACTGATTTCCGTATCACGGAAACGTGTACCATATCATACATAATCGATTTGTTATACTTTAGAACGGCCAAATCACCTAACTAGGCTACCGTCACTGATAGTAGGGCCTAATGAACCACCATGTTATACTAAACTGAGTGTTGTGCACACTAGCCTGTAGGCCTACGTTTGTGCGTCATTCATGTAGGAACGAACTCGCTTAAAAACAGGTGAGTAAAAATGATCAATGGATATTATAATGTTTGTGCTAGTGACTTTAACCTGATCGACATAAATCGATGCAATATGTTTCTTATATTGATTGCGCACTAATTTCGGTAATATATCAAACTCGGTTTGTCCATAATTCATAGTTTTAAAGTCGTTAATCTTGACAGGTATTAGCTTTTGAAACCACCTCCAGAGCAGGGTTAAACTTACGACCATTTCTGATACGAGATCAACTTTAATCCCGTTCCTGCAACCGCTCTTGGGATTAACTTGTGGAATTAGATCATCTTTCGGGTTAAACTCTTTCCTGTATTCGGGCCCTGGTGGCCTAGCTATCTTACAACTATTCTCCGTGCCCACGTGGGCTAGTTTTCATATATTCACCAGGTGGAAACATGTGTTGTGAAGCACTGTTCTGGCACATTCTCCTTACAGATGTCGCTGAGGTCGACTCAATCTCGAGGCCAGAATGGCACAGGGAACGTTGTATGTATAATTTCTGCATTTGCGTATGATGTTTTTAAATAAATGAAGGAGCTTGCATCGAAAATAACGTAGATACACTGCTCTCAACCTTAAATTGAAGAGGCCGCCATTAGCGTGATCGCCTAGTCACATTGAGAAGAGAGTAAGTCAAACAAGGATATTTCTCTGAGAGACCCAAGTAGGATCAGCGGAGCTCGAACCCTGCATGACTGGCGAATAAGTAAGGCACTCTACTAATCATGCTAATGGGTCATAGGTCATGGCTTACTTCCACCCAACGTGCACCCTCCCCCACGCAAAAACCCACCCTCACCAGCCTTAGTATGTCCAAAACATGATATACTTGTCGTTATTATGATATAAGAACATTGCCGTGGAGTAAATCTCCATCTCTCCAGATACGTTCAAACAATTTGTTTTATTTCAAAATAATCTAAATCAACAACAAAACTAGTCAGGAAAAATGGTCACGGGAAACCATGTAATAAGACACAGGATTTCCGCCAGGAATGTTTGAGTCGGGAGGGAATTAGCTTAGTGCTTAGATTGGCCTATTTTAAATGAAATGGCAGCCAAATGTAATTATTGGCCACATTTAAATTTGTCCTATTTTTTTGAACCTGTCTATATATCATATGCTTAAGACTGAGTAGTATTTGTATTAATTATGGATGTCAGATAGGTTTTTAAATAGAAGACTGTACCAGCTATTCATCTGTAGAAATCTGAAAAAAAAAATCAAATTTTTTTTGCTCATTTTGGTGTAGAATTATTCATCCATTGGTTTTAACACAATTTGTGAGTGGTGAATTCGAATCTATCGGATAACATTCTATATTTGTGTCCTTCATCTTCAAAATTGCAAAGCAAAAATGGCCGCCAATATGTAAACGAAAATACAATTTCTTATCTATCATTTAGGTTCATTAGAAACGCATGTCCAGCTCTTTAAAACATTTCTGCTACTCTAATAAATCATTTAGCCGAAATTCAATGCAGAATGTACTGATGTATAGGAGATACGTCACATCGGTTAATAATTTGTTGCAATGGATCACACGCTTTATGTGCAACAGTATTCACAGAATGCATGGTACGTCTTCCTGACCAGCTTATCCCATTACACAAAACATTTGTATATATAATATTTGTACAATTTTGGACCAACGTCGAAATGTTTTATGGGATACAGTAGTTGTGGGAGTAACCCTAACAACGCTGAAATATAGTTATATAAACCGTGGATACCAACGGTTTTTTCAATTTTAAGTCATCGTAAAAGCCTTAGTTAACTATTTCCGCAGTGACGTCAACGGAAACCGTTTTAAATGCTCCGTGAAAACAAAGTTATATAAAATCCCCTTTCCCATACTGCATTGTATTAGCGAGCTCAGTGAAAACAATTAAGGTCCAGGTCATTGAGTTTCACAGAATGCTGGGCCAGAAATCAAAAACATGATTGAGCTTGTAACAGGATTTCACAGCATTTTTGATACCATAAAGACCAGACTTTAGCAATTCAGACTCTGGAGTATAGTGTAAAACACCTTGAGAAGTTATAGAAAGTATTGTCAATCAAGCGTTTCATGGATTAGAGCTGATATTTATATCGATTAGATACAAATAATGTAATGAGCAGTAATGTGTGGAATGACTGATAGAAAGTCTTAGGAAACAGTGTTTTAATATAAAACATGTGCTGGTTATCGATATATCGGGACGTGGCGCAATGGTTAGAACGTGGCACTTTCCGTATCGAGTACACTCATCCTCAAAATGTGTTTTTTTAAATTGGTAATAACAACATATCAAATACGATAATAATTCTGATTAAGGCTCAAATAGTCAGAAGTATGACTCAATATTTATACTTCAATTTAGGTCCACTGACATAAAATTGTCGCGCTAGCAGGTCAGCTAGACACTATTTCAGGTTCGGATGGCTCACCAAATAACAACACTGTCACATTTTACATAAATATATTACCACGAACTTTATAAATAAAGTTCTTGATAATAGCAACGACATCGGCACATAGCTAGCGATGCATGCTGTCAGGATTTTGACCTACAGTATAGACTCATGAATTCAACATGATACAGGAAATCTAACGTGCATTATTAAATTACAATTTAAAGGGCGGGGCCCTGGTGCTGTGGTTAAAGCTGTCTGCTTGAAAAGTTGGAGATCGCGGGTTCGACCCCCACTCTGGCCTTCAACTATTAAAGAACAAAATGTTTCTTCCCCGCTCACTCGTGATGATTCAATATTGTGGGGAGCCTCTGTGCCCGAGAGGTAGTGTTCTCGGCCTTAAACCGTCAGGGCTCGAATTTCGGATCATGTGTCTGGAGGGTAGTGTCATCTCATTCATCTCACCAGCCTCAGGAGGTTCTCCTCACCCAGGTTAGCCTACATGTGCACACATTCATTTCAATTTATTATTATTACAATTCAAAGCACTGCGCACAATTCCAACATGGTCCCGCGGGTGTCAGTAATAGATTGTTTGATCACATGAAATGTCAACACAGACAAATTTCACATGAGTAATACATCAGCGTGATGACCATGATGACACCCGTGTGTTGTCAGGATTTTTACCCGCGATATTTGCGTAACGTGAGGTACGTGTCAGTGAACACAATGTATTCACCCTATGTTGTTTCAATGCTGGTCCACCGTCTACGACGCTGGCGCAGCATTACAACAACATAAGGTCAACGTTTTGTATTTGCTTCACATGACGGTCTAGTGTATACTGTAAATCTGTTAATTTTTGCGTATTTAAATTTTCGCGAATTTTCATTTTTTTCAGTATCGCTATTATAATCATACTTTACATGAGATTCCTGAATTTGCGGATTTGTCTTCCTCACGATTTTTGCGAAATTAAAACCTCGCGAATATTACCAGATCTACAGTATTTAGAGGAGTGATTAATATATCACAGCGAAATAACCACGCCTTCCCAACGGCTTCAAGACAAGACAAGACAAGACAAGACAAGACAAAACAAGACAAGACAAGACAAGACAAGACAAGACAAGACAAGACAAGACAAGGCAAGGCAAGGCAAGGCAAGGCAAGGCAAGGCAAGGCAAGACAAGACAAGACAAGACAAGACAAAGTTATTACGTTGGTTCAAAAAGAACATGCGTAATTGCCAGGGATGTTCCCGACGATATACATATATACATTATTGCATTAAATTTTATCTTAGCTTAGATAAATATATTGGAACAGTTTTTGAACATATTAAAATATATCATATATATACACTATGAAATCATACATAGATTTACAGAACATTTTTTATAATAACATTTAAAAATTTACAAAGTGGTAGTAAAGAATTAGTTGGATTCATAATTTTTTTTAAAGTAAGCGTTGATGGATTGATAAATGAACGGCATTTCAGATACAATAACCTGTCTTTAAAAAAGTGTTTACATTGCACCAGTACTGACACATTAGGCTTGGGGGCGTACACATTATAATATCATGAATATAGGCACACACATTGCAAAGTAAAACAGATGTAACTTATAATTGAATGAACTTTCAACATGTTTTAATTGCACAGCTCAACGAGTTTTTTTACACAGTCAGTTGAATAATATCACATTGAAATGCATCATAAGTAAAATTTAAATTAAAGCCAAAAGGTTTGAAAGCGATATGATCGGTGAAAGGTATTGTATACATCCATACGCAATCACTGCAGTTTCTATCCCTTTAGCAAACTTGTATTCAGCTAAATTATAACCTTGAAACCTACATCTAAAAATGTGATAAAATGACATTAAATTTATATTAAACCTGAATAGAAACCTATTATATTCAGAAACGGGACCTTGAAATATAAGCATTTATTTTTTGCATATACAAGCTTGGGAAACTCATTTGAGTAAACTCAATTAAAATAATCGCTATTATTCCTAGTCTCCTATGGTGAACTTTTTCACATGCAAGTGATGAATTACTATAAACAATGCAGGTGCATATAGAGCTTAGGGCCTACATCATATTAATTTATAATTGTTATTATTATTTAGTTGTCATAGACAAAGAGATGCACATACGAGAGGGTTTGTTAGTCACATGTCACATTTAAAATGAAGTAAAGGGGTCATCACCGTGTATAAAAGTGAAGTATTTTTAACATTCACGGTACATGATCACTAAGCCTCACATAGTAGCAAAAAAGTCACTCACGGAAATTTAGAAATTCAAGTAAAACTGACACTTGTTGTTTAGATAATCATGAACATTCACAAACTAACATTGACTCACACATAGGACTGAAACATTGTTAAAAAACACATATGATATTTCTGAAAAACAATATTTCGAATAGTACAGTAATATTTGATAATTGTATGAGCATGACAAAAGATGATTTATGCATGAGTATGACATCTAGATGATAAAATAGTGTCGAGAAGGAGGAACATGTGTTGATATAATATTATATCTATTGTTCTACAAGATGACGATAGCAGCCATCTTGGATTAATGATCGAAAAGTACTTTAGAACAAGGAAATAGTCTCTAAAATGCTTTTCTCATGCGAAATATACATTGAAAAGTGGTATTACAAATCTGTCAGAAGGGAAATAAACAATACATTCTACGAATAAGATGGCGGTGGCGGCCATCTTAGATTCATGCATGAACAATACCTCAAAATTCAAAATAATATCAGAAATGACTTTATCATATGAAATTCACATAGACATGTGTTATTGCACATCTTATTCTGAAGAAAAGGGAAAATGTATATTTTATAAGATGGCAGTGAGAGCCATCTTGGATTTATGCACGAACAAGATTTCAAAGTAAAAAAAATTGTGGCAAAAATGAGTTTAGCATGCCAAACACAATTCCAAAAGTGGTACTACACATCTTTTTTGACAAATAGTGTAAAAGTGTCAGTCGTATCGGTATATCTGACTGATAGAAACAAAATGGCCGACAAAAAGCAATTTTAAAAAATATATTTTTGGAAACATTAAAAAATTAGAGACCCTGACCAGACAGACAGACAGACAGATATTTTATTGACAGAAATAAAAGTCATTACAGACTTATTTGTCATAGTAATAAGAGAGATATATGTACATGTATATACAAGAATGTTAGTTTGTTAAAATCATATATGACAATATACATGGTATGATAAACAACTACAATCATGTTAGGTGGCAATGCCATAATAAAAACTGGGTATTTCGGTAATATAAATGACTACTTCTTAAAATAAAATTAGAAGGCATAGCCAAGATAACATGGGGGTCTATCATTTTGTTTCCCGCACCAAAACCAGAGATAAAATAGCTACTATGTATAACATACTAATTATATATAGTAGCAAAAAAGACACTCTGGAAAGCGTAGAAACCAAAAATATATACAAGTGCATAATTATGCTACAGTAACTGGAGTATGAAATAAGACAATGGTAAAAATTATATGGTATTTAAAATATATATATATATATATAATATAAAGCAGTACAATTAATGTGGCAATCCGCGAAACAGGTAGCACCGAGCCATGTGACCATGCAAGCACAGTCGCTATGAACTCGGAGATTCCCTGATATTAACTAGTGGTGTAAACTTAACAACGTAATAACAGTACTACTACCGAAACACAATATATACATGTACATACTAATAAAAGTCGGACATTGTGGTTCGTCGACTGCCAACAAAGTAGAGCATCAGAACCATCCATATTATCGAGTGTTGCAGACTTAGTGATGTAATAACAATGACAATCACGGATAATAATTATGTGTGCCATTCACGCAGAACATGGCACTCACACAATAACATTAAAGTTTATTTATTTAACTAGTGATTTATTACCTATATGGCCCTCGCACAAAAAAAAACATTACAGCTTAAACAGAATAACATGTGGCCAAATCGCTTTTATCCCTCAGTAAATACATTACGACATTAGACATCCTACTAATTGTAGAATTTCATTTTCTTGGACCACATCCATGTTTCTGACTGAAATTAACACGTTCCATAGCTATAGTGTGATTCGATTAATAGCCATATTTGGTACTTACATCATTTTTCGTTGATTGTGGCAATCTCTTGTAAAGGTTATCTCATTAAAATTATGTGATTATGATGAATACATGTTACATCGGTGCCTCGAGGGCTAAACATGGACTTCCCAGTGAACACAAAACATTTGTATAGCATTTGTATAATGTTTGACCAACGTCAAAGACGTTGGGCCGACGTTGTACAAATGTTTAGCAATTTTTTTGTGTTTATTGGGTTAATCCTGACATTATATTCTTTAATCTTTATATCATCATATACGGCAATGTAATTAGTCCATAAGCAGTATATACCCCCCCCCCCCTCGTTGTAATAAAACATATTATATACATTTTGGTTGTTATCTCTGTACCAGCGTTAGCCCAAGTGAAAACGATGTGATATGCATATTCCGAACCTCTGACTTAACCCCTACTGTGTGGAGATCGACTTAAGACGCCAGAATCTGACGTCTAAATTCGATCCCCGCACTGTGAGAGTAGGCTAAACATATTGCTAATGGCCGTAGACCCATAACATAGGTTCTTCAAATGAAGAGGAACGAGTTAATCAGGACATTAATTATGATTTCATACTGAAAAAAACCCTTAGGTCTCCTTGGTTTATACAAAAAAGCTCTGCGCTTTAAGAGTTAAACATTTTTTTCTGATCTGTAACGTATTTGGTTTCCAGGTATACAAAAAGCAACAATCATAATAAAATGCACTAATCCTACGTACTATAATGTATGAGCTTACATGTTAGCAAAAATGGAAATACACAGGCCCCGTTGGCGTGTTAATGGTAATACATGATACATATAGAAAGATAGCGATAAAATACAAAAAAATGAAAACTCGGCAACAATCAATAATATTGCCAATGCGTGGGTTTCTCTTGAGAGTATTAAGTTAAGCATTTTCGAAATGAATTAACCAATAATATATTGTTGTCCCAATACGTCTCTAAATTAATTAAACCATAATAATGTATGTGTGAGCATAATTTGAGCAATGAAATTTCTGCATGAAATATACACGTACATTTTCTAGTTATTGCTTCTATCGCGTTTTTGTTTATGTTTCTTCAAATATTCTTCGCTGTGAATGTTAGTACCAATTCTTAATATCACCAGTTGGCCTAGCTTTCTTACAAATATTCTGTATCTACGTGGTTTAGTTTTCATGTTTTCACCAGGTGGGAATATGTTCTGTGAAGCCCTGTACTGCGACATTTTCCACACAGATGTCGCTGAGGTCGAGTCAATCTCGAGGTCAGAATGGCACTGGTGATGTTGTGTATTATACTTTCTGCATTTCCGTATAATGTTATTATATGCACGAAGGAGCGTGCAGCGAAGATACACTGGTCTCATCCTTAATTCGAAGAAGCCGCAATGAACGTGTTCGCCTAGTCACATAAAGATGAGAAAAAGTCAAACAAGGATATTTTTCTGAGAGACCCAAGTAGTATCAGCAGGGCTCGAACCTGGGACGCCTGCATGGCTGGCGAAGAAGTTGGGCACTCAACTAATGGGCTATAGGCCATGGGTTACTCCCACTCAACGTGCAACCCCCCCCCCCCTCTGGATATCATTTCAGATCATAAAAAACGGATTTCTGCTACTCCAAAAAATCACTTAGCTGATAGCAGTTCAAATTCAATGTATAATGCACAGGACATATCTCACATTGGTTATTAATTATTTGCAATGAATCACACTCATTATGAGCAGCAGTATTCACAGAATGCATACTATGTCTTTCTGACCAGCTTATCCCATTAAACACAAAACATTTGTATACAATTTGTACAGTGTTGGACCAACGTCTAAATGTCTAGCTGTGGTATTAACCCTTACAACGATGAAATATTTTTGTATAAACCGTGGAAACCAAAGGGTTGTTTATTTTGAAATCATCGTAAAAGTCTTAGTTAGCTCTTACAGCTTTATTTGAACACATATATCATGGGTCTGATGCCATTATAAATATTTAACTTTTTTTTCAGTGTTGTGATCGACTTTAGACGTCAGAATCTGACGTCTATGTACGTCAAATTCTTACTTCTGTTGTCGATCCCCGCGCTGAAAGGGTTAACATAAAACCTAGATTCACTGTTCAGATAAATTAATTCTGTGAAACGCAGTGACGTCAACGGAAACCGTTTTAAACGCAACTCGGTGAGAATAATTTTATATAAAACCCCCTTCCCGATACTTCATTGTATTAGATAGCTATGTGAAAATAAAAAAGGTCAAGGTCATTGAGTTTCACAGCCTGCTGGGCCAGAAATTCAAGAAATCATTAAGCTTGTAACAGAATCTTCACTGCGGTTTATATACCATAAATACTAGACTTTAGCAATTCAGGCTCTGGAGTAATGTAAAGCACCTTGAGAAAGTATTGTCAATCCCGCCTTTCAGAGATCAAAGCTGATATTTATATCGATTAGATACAAATAATGTAATGAGCAATGATGTGTGGATTCACGCCGACTGATAGAAAGTCTTAAGAAGCAGTGTTATAATATAATACATATGCTGGTTATGTACATCGAAATATTGATACTGATTAATAAACATAATGAACATAAACATGATTAACATAAAACATGATGTTCATAAACATGATGAACAAAATTCACACAATAATTAAAACGATTCAAATAAATTATTAATCATATTAAAAAAAAATATATCAACCAGTTAGCGAAAAGCTAATTATTTTATCTTTGTAAGAGAGGGACGTGGCGCAATGGTTAGAGCGTGGCAATTTACACATATGCCGCTGCCTGCCATGGGGAATTGGGATGTCGAAGTAAAAAATGCCTTAAATACAGAAACAATGATTGGATTTTTTTGGTATATGTAGCAAAATGATTACGTCGACATATCAAGTGTAATCGACACTAACTGTCATTTTAATAGTACATTTTCATCCATCCCGATGACAAATTTAATAATTAAAGACTTTATTATTTTAAAAGAAAATCCTTAGGCCTTATACTGTAGATCTGGTAAAATTCGCGAGGTTTTAATTTTCGCGAATTTCTTGAAGAGGACAAATTCGCGAATTGTAGAATTCCGCGAAATTATTATTATAATAGCGCTACTGGAGAAAAAGGAAAATTCGCGAATGCTAAACTTCGTGAAAAGTCCCGAAATAAAAAATTCGCGAAAATTTAAACACGCGAAAATCACCAGATCTACAATTTATGGGAAATTACAGCAGGGCCTAACAGCATTGGATAAATAACAACTCCACGTGTATAAAAAAACTGTGATACATTCGCTCTCCGTTTTTTATATGTACCGCGATTACCATGGTAGTGAGTATCACCTAGCTGACTCACAACAAAGGTAGTATTCAATTAAAAGCTCAAGCTATAGGTGTATGATGAGTACGATGAGTGTACAATGAGTACGATGAGTGTACGATGGGTGTGATGAGTGTACGATGAGTGTAGGATAAGTGTGCAGGCGGCGTGAGTCAGAGGTAAGGTATGAGCATCTCGTTTTGATCGCAATAACAGGACCGGATCAGTACGTGGCTATCAGACAAACCCAAAATTAACTGAAGCCAGACTTGGATTTTTTAAATAAAAAACATGGAGATCAAAATGTTTTTTTTTTCAATTTGAGGTCATCATAAATGTCTTAGTTAGCTCTTTCCGGTTCATTTAAATACCTATGTTATGGATCTATGGCCATTAAAAATATTTTAATTTTTTCAGTGTGTAGACCGTCTTTCTACCTCAGAATACCTCAGAATCTGACGTCCACAAACGTCAGATTCTGACGTATAAAGACGATCCCCGCGATGTCGGGGTTGAAGCGGTATTTGAATTCTGTTTAATTATGTTTAATTTATAGGTGTACACCGCTTGGTACTTTGAAAGTCAGATTCTACAGAAGTGTGAGCCAGCGGATGCCTACGGCAGCCGCTGGCTTACACTTCTGTAGAATTCACAGCGCGCCCGTACAGAAAATCGCGGCTAGCACTTCTTTAGAATCTAGAGCGTCCCCGTACAGTGGATCCTGGATTCATACTGGCTATCCCGGCTAGGGAGCTATAGGTACACCAGGTGTGTATCGGCCCAGGCCACTGACTAATGCCGGTATGCTTCCTCCTAAAATACTCGCCGCGTGATACATTTCTAGGAAGTTTCCTGGCAGCTAATCGAGCCGGGAAGCGCTGGTGGCGTGTATATATATATTCAGTGGTCCGTTCTAGTCAGAAATCTTGCCATCTTTACTCCTGACTGGATTATATCGTACGGAAAAAGTAAGTTTCTCAAGATGTAAATGTGTGCTCGTCACAAAACCATGCTGATAGTTTAGCAACTAAAAATAAGAGAATAAAGTGTAGGCCTATTCTATCGTTTTGATTCATAAGATTGTGTATCTACTGTTGTACCAAGGTATATATATATCGATGGTAGACCTACAGGAGCATATGGCTCTGATCTGGCTCTGCCAAACTAAATATAGTTGTAATTTGATCGAGGATTTAGACAAATATTATTGATGACAACAAATGATCAGCGGCATGGAATCTAGTGTATATAATTTGATAATCAAAAGTAGCCTAGTGTATAATCGAAACGAAGGGGCGAGTTAATAACCTCCATACGTTTGCGAGATATTTTCTGTGCTCTAGTATTCAACATGGATGACATCTCGTTCATTGTGCGAATAAAATATATTAGGTGTCCCCATGTTGATAAAGACGCATATTTCCATCATTGTACTATATACAGGACGAGAAATTACAATTACATATAGGCGAATTGATGAACGTGGTTTTACGGACGTTTTCTGGACTACTAATCCAGTAGCTACTAGTCCAGAGAAAAAACTTTTTTCGTTTACCCCCCCCCCCATCCAAAAAAAAAAACCCCAAACGAATAGAATAGATCTGAATCAATTTCTGACATGATGTACTTCACAATTGTGGTATCACAAAATAGTTACAGCACACTTTAAGTACGGAGGTCTATATTATACAATAATTTAAAACGCCCAATCATTCCCTTCATATTTAAGAGTATGTGTCTCATATAGTATTTCAGGTACTACGCCCAAGATAAGTACCTTTTTAATGATGGCCGCCAAAAAAAGTTTGTGAACAGAATATCTTCTAGACCGTCTATCTGATCGACTTCAGAATTGGTACTAGTCAGGGGGTCAAATGCATATTTTGGTCGAACCTGGAAAG
>OZ024909.1:71717011-71737695 GCA_964017125.1 Flabesymbios commensalis | reverse complement strand
TGCATATTTTTGGTCGAACCTGGAAAGTGGGTCCAAAGTTTTTTTCTCGGTGTTTTCATGTTATATAGGTATTGTACTCCATGAAACTGCATGATGGCATTCTCACAATATTGAGCATTTTTATATAACACGTTTTATAAAATCGCGTCACTCGGGACGCAAAATGATGGTTTCGAAAGTATAAATATGTATATAAAGCACTAACCTAATCTATATTTCCATCATTGGAAATAGTATGTCTTCAGTGTTACCAAAAGTCATAATTGTACAAATTGATTGAACCAGACGTTTTGAGTCAGGTAAACCCTTTGATCACAAGGCCTTTCATAAACAAAATTAACAGTGTGAAAACCTCAAATTTCACAATAATATAAGAGAGTGTGATCAAAATGAAATGAATTTCATTACGAACCTGAATATGATGTCGCAGAATATGTTGTCGCAGAGTAACTATAAAACATATGTACCGCAATAATTAGTATTTATATATATATATATATCGACGAGATATATAATGTATAATTGTAGCCATACGGCTTAAAAATGTGTATACTACGTCATCTAATGATGTTAACATTTAACATCAAAGTATTTGTCTATAGATTTATACATTTTTGAAAGAAATCATTGTGTGGTTTATTACCTCTACCAAAGGAAGTTATGTTTTTGGTCGCGATGGTTTGTCTATTTGCATGAAATTTTTACCAGAGGTAGTTAGTATTGTGGGGAGCCTCCGTGACCGAGAGCGAGGTGAACATGTTAGAGAAGGGCCAATGAAGGGTCAATTTTATGGGCATTTTTGTCATGAAATCTACAGATCGTCAAACTGAATAATTTGTATAAAAGCAGACTGTGTGTGAAACTCAAAACACTCGTAGCATAATTAATATGCATAATTGTATAGGCTTATCAATTATCGTTATGCCACATGCACACCATAACACTGCTGTAACAGATATGACACATTTCCAGTCATTGGCGACAGGCCCCAATTTATAGCAACTGTATAAAATTATGACAGATGTCCATTGTGTGTATTCAGATAATTGTTTATCAGAGACATATCTCCGGGTTTGTGGTATGCATCTCTTCGTGGGTTTTATCGGAGTACAGCTCTGATGGCAGGATCAGTACCGTGGTGCAGACTTACATTTAGGCATTTAAACACAAAATAAAGCCAATGCTACACAAGATCATGTGATGATGAGTGAACCCTAGCACCCGATGGGTGCTAAGAGTGAGATAAAGGCAACAAAGCTTGTTAAAAAGCTGCTTTTAGCCTTTCCAATTCTTCATTAATATATACTCATTGCAGATATCTGGATGCCAAGGGAGGCAAGGAACATGGAAACAGAAGCATTTTACTATTTAAGTGATTTAGATGCGCCCTCAGCACACAGAGGGTTGCGGAGGTCTAAATGAGGTGTTGAATCAGCCAGTAGCTATCCTCAATAACCTTAAATAGAGTATATAAAGTTATTGGTATCCTGTATAACGAGTCTTATCTCGTAATGTCAGAATGAGAAGAGGCCGATAAAGTTGTTATTTAGCAGATCCTTTAAATGTACATTTGGGACATTTATTTTATTAAACCTATGTCTCTTGTGCATATTTTTAAAATTCACTTAGTATGTCAACATACTTTAAATTGCGATCTGCGCTTGCTGTCCAACATGTTGCCTTCCAAGATAATGTCCCTACATATAGTCTTTTATATGCGTTACTACAATTCCAGCTCTAAATTTTGAGCACGAATATAGCCAGATGTAGGGTATCTAAGTTGAAACATATCCCTGTTCCAACAGCCTTGGTGACTGTTGCTAGTAATGACAGCTCATCACACTGAATATGTCGTGACATACACGAGAGCACATGCACATTCTTAATACTAGGACCGATCTAAATATAAACATTTTGAAAGTCATCGGCATAACAAGACACTAATCACGAAGGAGCTGACAACAGCATATAGTGCACCTTCACAGGGGATATTCGGCATATTAAACTGGGATGGCTGGCAATACATAATCATAGACCAATCTGCTGCACAGCTTTAGGAGACAAATATTCCCATTAATATGCAATCGCCTATACATAATGTGTCATAGTGACCTGTGCACTGCCGAATATTTTGACCTCATTCCAAACCTGCTGCCAGGACCCTCCTTATCTCGATGTGATACTATGGCTGGAAGGTTTGGTATTGGAGATATTATTGTCTTCTGCCTCGATATAGAAAGGAACTTATTCTGCGGTCAGTAACCCGGCCAGGGATGAGACATTTTCAATGTTGTCAATTTTGAAAATTTAATTTATATAAAGCTATATAGCCTACTGATCCGAAAAAGTCAAAAAAACAATTTTAAAGCACCTAAAAAGAGTGAAATAGTTGTATTTCCAGGTCGTATATTGCCATGTAAACAAAACTAGTCAGCAATATTCAGCACTTTACATCACATACTCCCACGTATCAGACGGTAAGATCAGAGCAGTCACCGGTAAGATCAGAGCATTCGCCGCTGATTGGTATCTTATAGTCAGGACATGGGAGGACACACCTGCAGCACTGATTGTCTACCCAACGCTGGGCCGATGCCATCAGCATGTGGCCCAATGCTGTGAAAACATTCAATCGTCTTTCAGGTATACAAATAGTTTGTTTGGGTTACTTCTGGTTTCATAGAAATATTGATTAAAAATATTTGTAAAAATATAAAAATTCTGAAAAAAATAAAAACATGATCCGTGGGATACACTACTTCAGTGCGGAATTAAAAACAAAATTTGACGTCATCCCAAGGGGCTATTTTAATTTAAAAAACAAGTTCTGCACAAATCTTTTTTATGTTCTAAAATTATGCCCAGAACAGGGTTCATACAAATGTAGTTAAACTTTTTGGTAGCTCTAAATTTTTAAAGGTCATGTTACCTCAACTAAAATTATTTTAAGTCTATCTTGTTCATTTTTATGGCAATATTCCAAAATTGCCGCCAAAATGTTTGTGATAATTGTTTTAGAAAATATAATGTGAATAGTTTGCGGCAACCATAATGATTTTTTCTATAAAATCTCGTCGTAGACTGGGTTTCGTTATGGGTTTTACAGCGCAGGGATTGATAAGCGTCAGAATCTGACGTCCGTGGACGTCAGATTCTGACGTCTGAAGTCGATCTCCACCCTGTAAGCGTAAAAGTGTATAAAATGGTCGTTGACCCATAACATAGGTATTTAAATGAAGCAGAAAGAGTTTCCTAAGACTTTTATGAAAATTTTTAATTGAAAAAAACCCCTTTAATCTCCATGTTTTAAACAAAAATAATTAAGCATTTTGTACAAAATGACTGTAGGCTACTATCATATTATCACCAACTTTATAAACGCCTAGGGACCTACTCATACACATGGCAGTACATGACCTTCATGATCATTGCCATATTTCTACATTTAGGAATTGTTTTATTATCCAAATAATATGAAGTACATGTGTGAGAGTCCTTGCTCGACAACACAACATCGAAACACAAGCGGGCAGCTTTAACCACAGCACTAGGGCCCCGGCCCGAGTGATTGTTGAAGATTTCAAGCTTCAGGATTAATGTCGTCAATTTCAGCAGTGGATGACGGCTAGACTACAGTCAATGTTTGAATAGTATTTCCCAGCAAAGAACAAGATACATTGGCTCGACTCTTAGGCAATGTATTCTAACAAAATCAAGCAGTATGCCAGCATAGGCCCACTGTCTATGCTGACCTTGAATATCGTCGGGACGAATCAAGTAGAGTCTTCAGGCTTCCGGGTGTGCCGCACCATAACGACTACAGCCAGTCGTGCTTGAATCACTTGTGCCGATTGACTGGAGTGTGGAGAGGGGCATCCCGATCTCAGGGTTTTATCTCGTGTAGGATAGGTGTGTGTGTTTGGGCGGGGGGGGGGGGGAGTATTCACGTGAATGCTAGATTGCGGCTTAACATTGCTTACTGCACTATCGAGCAGGATTGTGACTGAAATTCTAAGCTGGGAGAATACCCTAGTCATCAATGACAGTAAAGCACATAACAGACCTCTGAACAGTTAGGAGCAATGTCAGATATTATATTTTATATATTAATAGAGATTCTTATCAATAATTTAGTATGTAACGAACTCTAAATGATAACTGCATGTGTCTTTGCAATATGGTCAGATAAATCTTCCTTTACAACTTGATTGCAAAGTATAACTGATGGCTGCAACCGCCATTTATTGTGTTTATGTAACGCATACAAAATGTTCATTTTTCTTTTGTTTTTCTCTCTGTCTTTCTGCCGTCCTATATCTCTTGATTCTTAATAATAAGAAACTCCTGCTGCGTGAACCCCTGTGACTAACCCTTCTCAATTATAAAGCGTTCCCTCAGATATGAAAGGGTGTATAGGCCACTTTGTCTGGGTGACATCACAACAACTAACACAACTTTTCAACATGATTGGTATACGTGTCGTGTCATGGATTGATGATGTGGTGTTATCCTGAATATTTGTGTAGTCAGGCGAGGTGTATTTTAGAGTGTGAGTGAAAACAGTTTGACACCACATTTTCCGCAGCACTTGTCACTGCCAATGTGGCCTGTAATAGCGATTAAAAAAAATACAACAAAAACTCGATGATAGTTGTAACTAAATGTTTACAATTGTAGCACAAAATCTGTGATAGTTTTATTATCAACAATGATTCATTTTCGCTTTTTACCCATTTTTTGAAAGATCATCAATTCTGCACTCTCTCCGTCCGAGGGGAATACTCATCTCAAAATGAAATTGCACGTACGGGTTTGCAAACTATCTCTGCAATCACTGCCGTCCCCGTAGCGTCATAGTTATTTAATGTAGTCATCCACCTGCACCAGTGCCTGCTTTATGTGGTTTGGCTGAGGGAGGCTGGGAGACGAACAATAAAGTCCGGGGCCCCTTGTCAACATCTCAACAAATAAGATACATTGCCCCACGGTTGTCTCAATGATGGGCCAGCGTCGCAGACGCTGGCACACCATTGAGACAACCGTGGGGGCAGACGTCAGCGGCAGCGTCTTCTGAATCATGCTGATTGCTTGAAAGGGACGTCAGGCTGCAGGCTTGTGGAACGGAGGCAATATAAATCGCGCTTTCACAGGGTATACTTTGTGATTGCTGAGGCCATGGCTCACGCCGGACCAGAGCCAGTCTCTGCTGTTATACACTGGATTATGGTCATGTATTCTCCAGAGTCAGACTCCAGATCAGCCATTTCCAGAGCCTCCCGCCTTTTACGACTGTTTTAAGACCAGCTTGCGCGTCGCTTCCAACTCCCATATTGATAATGTTGATAAGTGTTCAAGTCAAAATGTTTCTCATGCAGTTTTAGATTATTGACTTTGAGCTTAATATTACATTTGTATACACGTGAATGAAGTTTAATCATGTAACGTTACTTTTAAACGCCAATAAACCATAATGTTTGGAGTCTCGCCACTCTGCGAGCGAGTCTATAGATTTGGTTTGCGTAAAACTGTTTACGTTCTTTCTCTGCGAATTTTCACCCGATTAAGCTGAAATTTTCAGCGTAGCTTTGCACACGTCTCGACCAATCCGAATCCTACGATTTATCGTAACTTGTACGAGCGGAATTACACTATATATTACACGATTCAAGCGCTATGAGATAAACAAGATTGAGGTCGCGTACAAATAGGCGTAACATTTGAAATAAGCCAAGTGGATGAATTCAGCTTAGACAGTATCATATACCTTGTGCATTGTGTTATTATGCTGCACAATGGAATGATGATCACATAAGCGCTCGCTTTTAGTTTCCTGTATTATTACCCACCTTGCATTTACGAGCTGCTGCAGCGACTCATTTGACCTTTTGTAGGTTTTTTTTATTACTCTGTTTGTATGTTTTTGTTAATCATTTCTATGGTATATAGTCTATTTTCGTCCCGCTTTCGTCTGTATTCCCGTCCGTCTGTCCGTCCGTCATCAAGTGAAAAAGTAATGTTACAATTAAATATTAGAAACATTTATCAATATCGACATACGAGTTCCGTGTTTTATTGTAGATAAGCGAGCTGATGTTACTTTCACGTCTTGGGAGTATCGCTTAATTTGAAATTTAAACCATAGACCCCCCCCCCCCCCTTACATGTATTTCATGACTACGTCTAATATATCAACACATTAAAATTATTCAATTTTTTGTCGTTTCAACCCAGGAACTAATACTAAAAAAATAATATTTAAATAAAAAATATATGAAGAAGATAATGGCTGACTCAACATTAACCCCTACAGTGCGGAGACCGTCTTTTTACGTCAGATTCTGACGTCTGTAGACGTCACGTTATGACGTATAAAGACGGTTTACCCGCACTGTAAGAATTGAAATAGTTATAATACTCGTAGACCCATAACATAGCTCTATTCAAATACATCAGAAAGAGCTAACTGAGACATTAAAGATGATTTCAAATTGAAAACACCCTGTGGTCTCCATGGTTTATACAAACATACAACATACTAGTAGGTTGGACATTTCGTGTTTCCTGGACGAGCGACCATATCTTTCTGGAGTAAATAGTAAATCCTGTAAATTGTTTCTTTTCAGGAGATGGCCGAGCACAAGAAGGTATTCACAGAGGAGGAGACAGTACGTTATAAGCGCGTGTTTAACGTGTTTGACATCAACAAGGATGGTGTGATAGACGCTAAAGAGCTGGCTGCTGTGGCTAAGGTCCTGGGATATGACGTCAATAAAGATAAAATTATGGTGAGAAATATACATTTGATTGCTGAAAATGAAATAAGCATTGATTTACAATGTGAGACGTATATATCGCACTCTAGCTGTAGTTGAACTGCAATCTATAGCATCAATGTCATATGTGACTTCATCGTGTGATAAAATACACATATCGTGCGATATTGAGAAATACAGCACATGTTCAATGAATGAGGTGTTCGCCTAAAGGCTCACACCTTATTCATTTGACAAGTGCTGTATTTCCCATATCGCACTCAAATGAACACCGTTTGCATAACATATGCTCTGGACAACATATCATTAATTTTACTAGTGTACATGTATATGTAGCTTACCCGATGAACCAATGCGACGTTGATCCATCATTAAAACAACAACTGAAGTCTTTTTTTTTTGGGGGGGGGGGCGGGAAACACATCATGTCAATGCTGTTTCATTGTATTTTAATTTCTTATGATGCATATTTTAATCACCCTGTTCTTGTTTTAGTATATAATATCGTTTGGTTTTAGATTTACATATCATGCATATATTAATTTTCACGTGATTTTACGGAACTAATCCTGTTGTATATATAGGCATGTACATATATGTTTTATACTGTTTATTTTCAATGACGCATAAGTCTGCATAGACTTCCCGTCGTCAAATAAAATATCTATCTATCTATAATCAAAACACCATTGTTTTTTGTCTGGTGTTTGTTGAGACTGGTTTGGCATCACATATGCACAAAAATAACACAAATGTCATATTTATACAATTGTATCTTGATTAATCTAAGGTGAAGTGATTAATTTTATTAATCAATCTTTTTGTAGGGTATTATTAAATTGCTCGACTTGGAGAATGAAGGAACTTTGACTTTCGATAATTTTCTTCAAGCCATGCCAGGCAAATTTGAAGCTTTGCCAGAAGATGATGCAAGGTGGGTATGCATGGTTCTGCTAATGTAGTCCTGATGAATAGAGGATGGTATATGCTACTTGAAACGTAGCCCATACCACCCTTTACTTACCAAATATATTGACACTAAGCCTTTTAAGTGCAGGGAGCGGATATATGTGGAGCTCATCAGGTATTCAAACAAAGTGACCTTGCCATAAATGATAAAATTCATCCGAATTAACAGTGAACAAATTGAGCATAATTATATTGATAATGTGAAAAAAACGCCGCCCATAAATTGCATTTGTTTTACAGATTATTTTTTTCTCATCAACTTTTACTATTCTGTTTTAAGATGTGATGCTGTTTAACTTATTTACAACTGATGTTCATTTTTATTAGCTATTGACTAAACATGGTATTAATGAGAGTTATGTTGTTAGCATTTGAAATCTGTTTTGTTATGTGGTAACAGGAGAGCGGAATATAAGCAGAAGTTTGAAGAGTTTGATAAGAATAAGGATGGAATGGTGTCAGTAGATGAGGCCTCTATATGTCTCAAGGAAATACTAGGATTCACAGAAGACAAGACAAAGTTACTTGTTCACCAGTATGACTATAATAACGACGGTGTTCTGCACTACGAGGAGTTTGTCGCCTTCTACATGGCCGTCAAACAAAAGTCAGTTATTATAACAACAACACGATTGTTACACTTTAAATTGGCCCGACGCAGATGCCAGCAGCACGAGACGAAGTCGAAGGCCGCTGGCATCTGCGGAGGGACAAAAACCAGTTACTATTTATGATATGCAAACGGTGATGATTTGAGTGCGATATGGGAAAATACAGCACTCGTCCAATGAATAAGGTGTGAGCCTTTAAGCGAACGCCTTATTTATTCAACATGTGCTGTATTTTACCATATCGCACGAAAATTGAACAACGTCTGTATTTTCTCACATATAATCATCATATCATATATGATCTATGACATAACTGCCATAGATTGCAGTTCAACTACAGCTAGAGTGCGATATGGGCTGATACCGATGTACGTCTCATAGTGAGAATTACTGTGTAGAGTAAGAGAATACTCAATTATTACCAATTAGCTATATTGGGGTACGAAACAACTCAACAAGATATTCTGCTTTGAATTAGAAAAAAAATAATTGCTTTAGAAAAAACGATTGAAGACACGAACATACATGTATATTATGTACCAGTAAAATGTATTGTACATGTCAGTATAATAATATAATACATACATTTTAGATTTTAACACAAGAGGTGATTTTTGTGTGGGACAAAACAAGCGTTGTATTTTACCATAATCCACTCAAATGAACATCGTCTGGGGGTCGAAAGTTATGACAATAGAATTCAGATTGACTCAAGGTCATGTTTTCTGCGGATGTCTCATTTTCATGGAATTTTGCAAGCACTGTTGTCGAGTCCTCTCTCAACTACTCTCAGGTGACATTAGTAAATGTTGTATAAGAGTTGTAAGTTGAGAAGTTAGTCACTATACTTTGACGTAAAGTTGTAATATCGACGTCCATCTATAAACCTATTAATTCTTCTCAGTTAGAAGCCCTTATTTACATTAGATGTTGAATGATTTCACAACTTCTGATATAATCACTACAATTTTCAGCGTCATTGGCGGGGGGCTAAAAATAGTGCTTGCAAAATATTACAAACTTGGGTTAAGAATTAACTGGAAAACCGAGGAAAACCATGCGCTAGTTGTCAATATGAATTCAACTAACTACTTCATTGTGCCCTTGATTCATATGTCTGAAATAAATTATTACAGACGATATTTATCAAATATATATCTGAAATTAATTATAACACACGATAGTTTATCAAATATACATCTGAAATGAATTACTATACACGATAGTTTATCAAAAGAAAATCTGGTTTTCGTTTATAGGTCCGCTAATAGATTTTTGTTGTTTTCAGGAAAAAGACGATAGATGAAGCTTTCAATAACTTTGACAAAGATGGCAAAGGTTTTGTATCGCTGGAGGATGCCCAGAGGATACTGCGTGCATTTGATTTAGCAGACAACGAAATAGAAGATTTAGTCAAGTTACACGACGACAACAAAGACGGCGTTTTACAATATAACGAATTTATTCACTTCTGGAGTGTCTAAACAAAAACATATGCCAAGACCTGATGACACCCACTGGCTCACAGACTGCCGTGTGATATGATGACACCATTGAAGGTGTCAGTAGAAAAACAGGGATGAGTCACATCACAAACTCAGCACACTCTCAAGCTGATATATACTGTGCACCTGCATAATGCATTAACCTCCAGAGCTCTGATATCGACTACACTATGATTTCGTCTATGTAATGGCCTTATATAACCAGATATTAAAACGTAGATCCATCCCAATTCCGCGATAATCATATACATTTGAATTAAATTTAACAAACTCGACTAATTTTAATCACTTGAAATTGGGGATCGCGGCAGCGAAATACAGTTTGAAGTGGCTGAAAATTGTATTTTTTTAGCTCAGAACCCTAAAGTTTAAGAATAACATAATTTTTGTTAGTCATGTATACATATATGTTTAAGAGGTTTAGGAAAAAGTTCCCTAACATGTGTGGTTATTCCTGCTTTTTCCGCTGACCCCTTCCATGGCTGTTAAGCTATTGTGACTATTTCATATATTTGCATACCTATAATATGAGATAAACGGTTGTATTACATCATGGATAGGACAATCAGAGGTTCCTAGAATGGCCCTAGTATCGTACCCAATTCAATATCAAGTACGCGTCAAAATACACAAAACCAGCCAACGTTTTGACACAGGTGTTTGACACTAAAATCATTCATAATATCAATACAAGGCGGTGCGACAGAAATACAAGTTTCTATCTACTGCTTATAGGAATATGATGTGTGCCCATTTTCCTCGTCAGCAGTCCAAACATGTGTAAGAATTTTAGATTCAGGCATTATTCTTGAGAACATAAAACATGTACCCTGCATTCCTATGAGGAACACAAACATCTCGATGTTAATTGTTTTTTTCCAATTTCTCACTGCCCATTTTGCTTCATTTCTTCGTATGTTTTATGAATAGGGCCTATCCTAACAACGATATTGACGTACCATGATCTCACAGACATGTCATTGACGCCATCTGTTTATATTGTTAACCATTAAAGCGCTTAAATATATTTGTACAAACCATGCATGAGACCAAGGGTTTTTAAAATTTGAAATCATCATAAATATCTTAGTTAGCTATTTCAGATTCATTTGAAAACCTATGTTATGGGTCTGTGACAATTATAAATATTTTTACTTTTGCAGTGCGAGGAACGACCTTAGACGTCAGATTCTGACGTCTATAGTCAATCCCCGCACTGTAAGATTAAAAAACGAACCCTGTAGTATGTCATCGATTGACACTGGAATTGCTAGCGCAATTTCCAGTATCAATTGACGAAGAAAAATATATTGAAATCAACGAAAAATTGACATTTTGCAAATTGAACTATTTTATATACTGAGCATTCACCATAAACTATATTATAGATTTCCGTGACATTTTTTCTTTAGTAGCGCTTTTATAATAATAATTTTCGCGAAATTCTTGAATTCGCGAATTTATTCTCCTCGCGACATTCGCGAAAATTAAAACCTCGCAAATATTACCAAATCTACAGTATATGTGTCTTCGCACGAGGTAATGTGAAGGAAAAACCAGCATTCAACTTACCAGATTGGCATATTATCTTGATTCAAATTGTGCATAAGTAAATAAAAACTAAATAAAGAATCATGTAGCTCTTGATTGGTTAGGATCAAGTACAGTACTCTACTCCAGACCACCCACTCCGTTATGTGTTATTGTAAGGTGAAGTTACCTTTCAATAACTTAACTATATTGTGATAATTTCAATTACACTTTTTGTAAAGAGGATAATATAATTATATAATATTAAAATTTTGACAGAAAAAAATGTTGTGTTTTTTTGAATGGCTGCACTGTGCTTAACTGTTTGGTTGGGGTTATGATAAATAATATACATACTACGGTCTTTCACGATGGCACTCCACCAGAGGATCTTTCTCATGATTTCATGGATACTAAATATTTGATATCTTGTCTATCCTCATAGAGATCTGTTTTATACCATCTATTTATACATACAGTTCAATAAGAAAAATGTTTTGTAAATGTGTGAGATCGTAATAAAAGTATGTTTTTCTAAGATTTTGTGGCCTTTTTTTATACTTTCTCTACCTATCTTTATGTCGGCTATGTACTTGCCTGTCTGTCTGCCTACATACCTATCTGCCTGCCTGCCTGCCTGCCTGCCTGCTTGCTTGCCTGCCTGCCTGCCTGCCTGACTGCTTGCCTGCCTGCCTGCCTGCCTGCCTGCCTGCCTGCCTGCGTGCGTGCGTGCGTGCGTGCGTGCCTGCCTGCGTGCCTGCCTGCCTGCCTGCCTGCCTGCCTGCCTGCCTGACTGCTTGCCTGCCTGCTTGCTTGCTTGCCTGCCTGCCTGCCTGCCTGACTGCTTGCCTGCCTGCCTGCCTGCCTGCCTGCCTGCCTGCCTGCCTGCCTGCGTGCGTGCGTGCGTGCGTGCGTGCGTGCGTGCCTGCCTGCCTGCCTGCCTGCCTGCCTGCCTGCCTGCCTGCCTGCCTGCCTGCCTGCCTGCCTGCCTGCCTGCCTGCCTGCCTGCCTGCCTGCCTGCCTGCCTGCCTGCCTGCCTGCCTGCCTGCCTGCCTGCCTGCCTGCCTGCCTGCCTGGTCAGTATTTACTTATACTTGCTTCATTACCTGTAGACCCACAGCCTTAACATCCGGTGTATTGATCATTGATTTCATTTCTTTTCAATACATTCTCACCATATGTTACTTCAATGTATGTTACTCGCTGACCACTCATTCACTGGCTATTTTATGAAATAATACCACATCAGCAGGTAGGGGGTTTAAAAATGCATCCATAAACAATATTGTGTCGTCAGGAGAGATATTCAAAATTCTTTTATTTTTGATGGCATTTTCAGTAAATAGAGCCAGACAAATCAATTTCCCAGCATACACAAAACATTTGTATAGCATTTATGCAATGTTGGACGAACGTCGAAGACGTTGGGCCAACGTTGTGTGAATGTTATACAAATGTTTTGTGTTTGCTGGGTTTTGCTTATAATATGACACTTCGAAAATGCACCTGACGTTTTAGGCCGAGAGAACTGAGGGGTTTAATTATGTGTTCAAATGTCATATTAGTTATTTCTATAGCTAATATATATGTGGAATGAATATCTGAAACTCTCACGAAATGAAAGGTAGCTATTATCATGGAAATATCTTCAAAGTAGGATATCGTCATACAACGCTGTAATCCGGTGACTGGAAATTGACAAAGGTTCAACATAGGTGAATATAATTTGTCAGAAAACCTTCGAAATGCCTTTGGGGATACCGTTGACCTTACTCAAATGCACTGATTCCCAATAGGGCATATTCAAGACGGAGTCTAAAATAGTCACCAAAATTTCAAAACAGCTATAATATCAACGCGTTGATGTCATTTAGCATTCGAATACCAAGTTGACATTTTGCTCAGAATATATTATGTATGTATGCCTACTTTTATATCAGTAGACCTACTTGCTATGTATTGGATAAGGTCATCCGTAATGTTGTCCATATTTTTTTATTGACAAGTTATTATTAACATGAACACGTTCGTTTCTTCTGGGATAACTTAAAAAGATGGCCGATTTTTCCAGCTGACTGGATTGACAAAATAGGTATTGGTAATTTGCTTCAAGTGTAATTTCATGTATAACTAGGACATATTTATCCAACATGCACAAATGCATGCATACAATGATGTTTCTCTGGTGTATACCAAACTAAATAACACACTAGAGACTTGGTGGTGGATGATGCTGTTCCGGATTATATGAAAAACACAAATAGAAGCCAAGATATTAATCTAATATTAAGTCAGACCAGCGGGATAACAAGTTTATTCACATTAGTATACATGTTGCATAAAATATGAATATTAAATCGTTTTAACCATTTTTTTGGACAACCCATTAGCGTTGAAATTATAGCTTCAAATGCAATATTAAATTCAAAAATATTACTTGAATATATTGGTTTAAACATGTCAAACTCGGGCCTAGTGTTCGTTAAGCCGACTTCATATATTACAGACAGTCGGAACAACAAGCAAGCAGCAAGCAAGCTTCCAATCAATCTAGCAGGCAGGCAGGCAGGCAGGCAGGCAGGCAGGCAGGCAGGCAGGCAGGCAGGCAGGCAGGCAAGAAGGCAAGCTGGCCAGGCCAGGTTGAGCGGTGGATAAGATGAATAACGGGATTTTGTGAAAAAAATATCACCAAAAGATACATTACCGGTGGTGTTTTCATTGTAGGCCTACAATGAATGATTATCGTGATTTAATGAACACTGATGAAGTAACGAGCTAAGCGTGGTGTGTTAATATATCCAGGTGTTTCTATATGATTATCTAAAAAATCATGTAAGGAACACGTGTATAGCATCATGTCAGCGCGCACATTGCAAAACATGATAAAATTGATTATATGTTTGTAAAAATGTGCAGCCTGGGGCCATTCTCCACGTATCATGCACATGGGACACTAATTTACGAGATATAAGAAGCCTGTTCACGCCCAGCACGTATAGGACGATCAACCTACATCTCATCCCACTGTATATCCTATCTAAAGGATAGGCCTACGTGAATACGAATACAGAGGCACGCATGTGATTTCGCACAAATGTAGAAAACCAGTCATCTTATGGAACTGTTACGAGTTTCTTACGTAAGTCAGCACATCACGAATGGGTCGTAATCTCATTATACCAGCAAGCACGAGATGTTAAGCCAATGTTGTTTTAATGCTGTCAATAACCATTTCAAGCCTGAATTTACCATTGTCATCTTCATCCACTACAAGCCGCGAATTGCTGCCGCAATTCTCGACTTGTAGTGGATGAAGATGACTTGAAGTGAATGGCAAATGAAAAAATATATCGTTATTATTATGACAGTTCCACAAAAATTGTCATTCTAAATACCTAGGTTTTAGGAAATTAAGGCATCATTCATATATGCGAAATGATGCTTTGATGCATCGTGGGGGTTGAAAGGCATTGGTCGCCATCTCGTGCTAAAAGAAATAAGTGATTATAACGCCCATTTTTGCTTTACCGTTGGGTAAATGAAATGAATCGGGCTTTAGGCCACCTTTGTGCACATATAGGCTGAACTGGGCCAGGAGAACCTCCTGAGGATGGTGAGATGATTGAGATGACACTGTCCTCCAGACACAGGATTCTAAATTCGAGCCCTGGCGGTCTGAGGCCGAGCACGCTACCTCTCGGTCACGGAGGCTCCCCACAATACTGACTTTCACACGTGGATGGGGAAGAAACATTTTTTGTTTCTTTAAAACCGCCGAGACCGGGAACCGAACCCCGAACTCTGGCGTGAAAGGCAGCGGTGCTAACCACTACCCTAGGGCCCCCGCCCTTTAACGTTGGGTGAACATCTGGTTAGTGACGGTTCGTGATCTATCAGCATCATTAGGTCAGTCGTCATCAGTGAGACCAGTAGGTAGGCCTTACTGACACAGGTATATAATCTGGTGGTCTATTAGCGGATTGTTATCCGTCTGTCATCGATCATACCTGGTTTATATGAGGGATAGATTGACACTGTAGGGATTAAGGACTATACAGACGTCACAGCTCACGATGGTAGACTGACAGACTCCAGTCTACCTACCACTCATCATAACAGGTATGGTAGGCATGTCATCATTAGCCCTTATCCTGCTGATCACGACTATTGTCATTTTAATCTGTTTTATTAGTCGACCAAATCACTGATATTGGGAATGAAATGTATATGTAAACATCAAAATTTGCAAATATTTGTCCTCAAATAAAACAAAAATGAGTAATTTTCAGCCACTTGAAGTTGTGGATCGCGGTAGCGAGACACAACTTAAAGTGGCTGAAAATTTAAATAAATTAACTAGGATAAGGGCTAACAGCTTTATCTGCATCGTCATATCCCACCATCATTTCACTCAACACGTGATTATTAGGCCTAGGGCCTAGGTTAGCAGCAGTTGTAGGAAAACATTATTCGCGGGCGGACGACGTAAGTGAGTGCGATAGGAAACTCGATAATATTTTCAAAACTGTTACATTTTTGTCGCGCGTCGCGCCGGTTGTCGCGCCGGTTTTCACGCCTCACATGTCGTGCTGGTCGTCGGGTTGACCGTCGCGTTGGTGTGTGGACAGTCATGCGACTGTTGTGTCTGTCGTCGCGTCCCTCGTCGCGTGCCTAATCGCGCACGCGTTCGTGTTGGTGTGTTTTGCATTTAATGGACACTTCGTTGGACACAAGGATTGGCGTTTAAAAAGTTATGACAGTCTAGCTTGATCATTTTTAAAATAACATTTCTTCCAGTCAAACATTTGATATATAAAATGCGTTTAAATTCTCAATTAGTCTCTATTGCCAAGCAATAAGTTGTTTAGACATCAAAAATAGTACTACATGCAAAATAACAAAAACAATTCACACATTTACCCTATGATATAGTGCTGGTAGATATAGATCAACAAACACTGAACGTTGTTATCAGGTGATGTACTGAATAAATAAAGTGATAGAACAGCTTTCTCATAAGACACATCCTCTAATACATACCACGTATACATATTCACTGACCTACAGGCCCACTAATAACAAATCGAACATTACTGATCGATCAGACTTGATTGTCTGTATTTGTTGTGAAGAATGTCAGGTGTTTATGAATGGACGTGCTACAGCAGTCGAAAAATACAACACACTGGACCAATATTGGTTAAATGTTGGTACAGCGTCTACGACGCTGACCCAACATTAAACAAATATCGATTGAACGTTTGCCGTGAGCTCAACACTGCCAATTACTGGGCCAAAAGCTGGGGTGTCCATTCAACAGAGAACCAATATTTAATGAATGCGCCAGCTGTCAGCTGTGTGAATCACATGATCTGCTCTGTTTGCTAAGACAACAAAAAATAGATATTGGTCACATTTTGATCCAATGTCTGCCACGTTGTCTACATGTTGCGTCAGTTCTGCACCAGTCATATACAGACTGATTGATTAATGTAAGCCTACACATGAATCACGTCTCTAAACACCTAATCGAATTAATATGATAAATGTTCAATATGACTTATTAGATAATGTTCGTATGGAGGTATTATGGTGTGCTTGCTCTAATGAACAGGCTGTATATACAGACATATAGGCATATACGTTATTAAAATGAGCAGATAAATACATTAGTTATCATGGTTATATAACACATTTAGTTAAACAGAGACACAGAGAGAGAGATTAAGGTGTACACAGAGACAGCGAGGGATTAAGGTGTACACAGAGACAGCGAAGGATTAAGATGTACACAGAGACACAGAGGGATTAAGGTGTACACAGAGACACAGAGGGATTAAGGCGTACACAGAGACAAAAAAGGATTAAGGTGTACACAGAGACACAGAGGGATTAAGATGTACACAGAGACACAGAGGGATTAAGATGTACACAGAGACACAGATGGATTAAGGTGTACACAGAGACACAGATGGATCAAGGCGTACACAGAGACACAAAAGGATTAAGGTGTACACAGAGACATAGAGGGATTAAGGCGTACAGAGAGACACAGAAGGATTAAGGTGTACACAGAGACACAGAGGGATTAAGGTGTACACAGAGGCACAGAGGGATTAAGGTGTACACAGAGACACAGAGGGATTAAGGCGTACACAGAGACACAAAAGGATTAAGGTGTACACAGAGACACAGAGGGATTAAGATGTACACAGAGACACAGAAGGATTAAGGTGTACACAGAGACACAGAGGGATTAAGGCGTACACAGAGACACAGAAGGATTAAGGTGTACACAGAGACACAGAGGGATTAAGGTGTACACAGAGGCACAGAGGGATTAAGGTGTACACAGAGACACAGAGGGATTAAGGTGTACACAGAGACACAGAGGGATTAAGGTGTACACAGAGGCACAGAGGGATTAAGGTGTACACAGAGGCACAGAGGGATTAAGGTGTACACAGAGAAACAGAAGGAGGATTAAGGTGTACACAGAGGCACAGAGGGATTAAGGTGTACACAGAGACACAGAGGGATTACGGTGTACATAGAGGCACAGAGGGATCAAGGTGTACACAGAGAAAAAGAGGGATTAAGGTGTACACAGAGACACAGAGGGAACAAGGTGTACATACGTCACATCTCGCCATGATAGCCTCCAGTCTGCCTACCTGTCATCCTACATAACCAGATAACAGGTATGGTAGGCAATTAACAGCTTTACTTTTACAAAACATCGTATAACATTTGTACAATGTTGGCCCAGCGTCAAAGACGTTGGGCCAACGTTGTGCAAATGCTATGCAAATGTTTACTGGGTTGTCGTATCAAATCACCATTTCACTCAGTATTGTGAGGTACCCCAGTGACCAAGAGGTAGTGTGCTCGGCATCAGACCGCCAGGGTTCAAATCCTGTGTCTGGAGGGCAGTGTCATCTCATCCATATCACCAGCTACTTCGGCCAAGTTTAGCCTATATGTGCACAAAGGTGGTGTAAAATACTATACATTTCACTCAACATTAACGAGTTATAGGTCTTCATGATTTTCAAATACAAGTTTTTTTTAAGAAATCAAACGAATCCAGCATTTCACTGCAAAATTTAATTTTGTATCAAATTCCCAATAGCAAACTTTTATTTGTGTTGTTCTATAAAGAGATGAGACCTTTCTGCATCCCATGTAGCAATAAATTGTTATGATACAGACAGATATGGAGATACACAAACTAACATCAATATATAGTAGTATATCGTTCCCACAAAATAGTATTTCATGCAACGAACTAGTTTTCGTGCTCATGCATGAGATATTATTTCGTCCTCACGAATTATTATTTCTTGACTACTAAGTAGTATTGTATGCCCACAAAATAGTATTTCTTGCCTACGAAATAGTATTTAAATTAAACCTGAATTTTTTTTAATTAACATACTGGGACGGTTTGCTGAAACTAACTTCAACCTACCCAGGAGTGATCTGGAACTAGATGGATCATTTCAAGCTGGGCTATTTCTAGTTTAAAAGCACCCCCTCGGTAACATTGAGGCTAGCTTCAACATATATGATCAAACTGGGTGGGATAAACTGAAACGGCTACACTGAGGCTTGGGAGTTTGTTAGATATGAGCATTAATTAGCAGATTGGCCATTACAGAATGACGTCCTACCATAGGGGGGGGGGGGGGAGGGGAGGGGTACACTTGTTTTTCAATAATCATATTTTAAATTATATCTTGAAAGATTGGTCACAGGTAGTATAGGCTACAGGAGACTCCCTTCAAATTAGAACCCAGCCGCACCAGATACATATTTTTGGTGATAGCCCTAAACCAAAATTTAAAAACAAGATGCGTGGATATGAAATATTATTTCATCAGCACCAAATAAAACAAATACTATTTCATGATCCTAAAGCAGACGACGTAGTTTCGTAATTTCAATCCGGGAATTATTGTTCCAACAAGTTTCAGCTCCAAAGAAATGAAAATGTTATTACGGGTGAGAGTATCAGATATTCTTATGTTGTATTCCATTGGTACACAATGTCCTCACATAGAGACTCGTCCAGAGTCTCATATCGATCGTTATCTGATTATTTAGATTACGGCCGTGTCATATCCATATCTTGACAAACGACCGCTTTTGTTTCATCAGCGCAGGGAATACAATATCGGATTTGCGAATAGATTGACAAAGTCAAATCAAGATCTATTCGGTGGTCATTTGTTAGATTCAGAACTGATCAGCAAATATGATATAGTGCCCTGATGTCCATTAAAGTGCAGAATTGTTTATGAAAACCATGGAGGCCAAAGGGTTATTTTCAATTTGAAATCATCATAAATGTCTTCGTTAGCTTTTTCTGATTTATTTGAATACCTATGTTATGGGTCTACGGTCATTATAAATATTTTCACTCTTGCAGTGCGAGGATCGACTTTAGACGTCAAAATCTGACGTCTGCGGACGTCAGATTCTGAAGTCTGAAGTCGATCCCCGCGCTGTAAGGGTTAACTTTGCCCCACCATCTACGACGCTGTGTCAACATTAAAACAACTCTATATGGCATCTTTCATCCACTTAATTAGGTAAATCTATTGCTATATTTGAATACAGGCATTAGGCCCATGTTTTGTGCTTTTACACACGATATCGTTTACTTTTTAAAGTTTATAATCATATATAACCTGCGATTTTACAAAAGTAACTCTTTTGTAGGCCCATATACATCTGCTTTATATAATAATCATGATGTTTATACTACACATAATTATATTATGTAGAATAATTATTATTTTCAACAGGGGTCATAAAATGTCGACTTGACCTGTTAACGTCAGCCAATGTTGATACAGTGTGGTATATTTTTAAACACAGTCAATGACGAATAATGATATTGTACTTTTTCAAAACATGTTTTCAATTTGAATGCTCTACCGTGTTCTTCTTGCGAGTTAACTTCTCGTAACTTGTCTATTCTATTCACTAAGGTTGCGTTACCTTAACCACTATTTTATTCACTTATATATAATATAGAGCTGTTTAACCCTTACAGCGCGGGGAACGACTTTAGTCGTCAGAATCTGACGTCTGTAGACATCGGATTATGACGTCTAAAGTCGATCCCCACACTAAAAGAATTGAAATATTTCTAATGGTCATAGACCCATAACATAGGTATTCAAATGAATCAGAAAAAGCTAACTAAGGCATTTATGATGATTTCAAATTGAAAAACCCTTTAGTCTCCATGGATTATGAAAAAATTAGCAGCGCTTGAAGGGTTAATG
>OZ024909.1:71637011-71712011 GCA_964017125.1 Flabesymbios commensalis | reverse complement strand
GTTTAATGTTAGGCCAGCGTCGAAGACGGTGGCCCAACATTAAACCAACATTGGTTCAACGTATCGTGTTTGCTGAGCTGCACATTGTATCTGATCCCTCCTCAAACAAGCCAACACGGGACGTTGATCCAGTGTTGGTTCAATGTTGGGGACAGTTGAGACACCACTACAACATGTGGCCGGCCCCGATGGCTCATTCGTATCGACTGTGTTTGTAACCAGGAGGTACCAGGTTCGAAGCCCGATCGGGCCGGATATTTGTCATCGTGGTTGTGTGTATACATGTACCGTGATCCAAACTGTTCAAAGGAATAGAGTGTACAGTGCTGCCTATAGTCTACTTGCCAGGCAGGTGAACCCAAAATGTTCTTTACAGCAAGGTTTATTGATGGACATGTGATATATAGGGAACAAGAAGCTACAAAAATGCCGGATGCTAAATTTTATATGATGAGCAATTTTTTTCATTAGCATAATTAGCATAATTTATGAGGTGATTCAAGAATTGGCTTAAATCTCAATTCCCAATTACAAAAATAATAAAAGAAAGGCTCTAAAATTATATTTTGAGGCCACTAAATGAGTCCAATTAAATTTGAAGGATATATTATGAAAAACCTTATACAAAAATTCAAAATGGCCGCCAAGGACCATTTTTATTGATAAATCTATGAATTATATGTGGAAAGCACATTATATTTTTTAATTTTTGTTCAGTTGTCTCACTATTGTGAGAATTATGGGTTTTCATGTTCATGGGGTTTCAGGAAAATGTGTGTTGTCGTTTCCTTTTTTGAATGGTGGTAAAATACAAGATGGCCGCCATTTGTGCAAGGCCAAACAATTTATTGATATTATTTCTCGACAGAAATGAAGCAGATTCATGATTTTGGTGTCTACCGTAAGGTTTTTAGATATACCTGATGTGACCAGAACGTACTTTAGACATTATGTTGCGAGTAAATTCCAAGATGGCTGCCATCTGTGCAAGGTCAAACTATAGATTGATATATTTTTTTGACAGAATAGAGGCCGATTCATGATTTTTAAGGTATGCCCGACTGAATCAGTGAGTGATTATTGCCTTACGTAGTTTTTTGCACAATCATGGCAATCGCAAAAGAAGGAAGACAGAAGTCGAGAATATGCCCTTCTCTAATACAAGCGTTTTCCAAATGCCCCTATGTGGTCTTGGTGATCACTTTATATCCGAGTCAACAGCATTGAAAGTCGCAATCGCTGTTGGTGTTCTTATGGAAAAATGTAATGAATTCCTGCAACCAAGAATGCCCTCAAGTCGTTCTTTGTGGAAAATAAAAATTTTGGTATCAGACGATCGGAGGACAAGTAGCACCAAAAGGTTTGATAGGTGTTGTGGTTGATTAGAAGTCAAGTATTGGAAGCAAGTATTGCGACTAAAGCGTGGGGCCTATCCTAGCCAGATAATTTTGGCCACGTTGTAATTTTTTAAAGACATGTCTTTTCCTGGTATATTATGTAGTAAAGAATTACAATAATCCAGTTTACTAGTTAATAATGCGACTGCAATCTGTTCAGCAAGAGTCAGAGATAAACCTTTACTGATGCGTTGAATACCCGAATATAATAGAAACAGGCACTATACACACTATACACACTATATCTTGGCGAAAAAAATATATTTTCAAATAGGACTCCCAGGTCTCTTTGCCGAATCTGCTGGGTCTGTTTGGTTATCAAAAAATGGAAGGGTGAACTATGTCTAGACTTTTGTCGTTGAAATTCACATCCAATTAGAAGAAATTCAGTTTTACTTGGATTGAGGTTAAACTTGGTTTGAGTCATCCAGTCAAAAACACTCATGACACACCTCCGTAATTCCACCAAAGATTGCTGAGCATTCTCAGTAGACAGGGAGATGTAAATTGAGTGTAATCTGCATAACGATGTTGCCTCAAACCATATCTAGAAATAATATAACTGAGTTGAGAAGTGTAATATAAAGAGTGAACAGCAGTGAAGGGCCCAGTACAGACCCTTGTGGTAGCAATGTAAAAGGATTAGAAGCACTTAAATTGTTACTTTTCGATACCTGTCTCAGATAGGACGAAAACGAATCCGGAGCCACATAAGAAACACCATACCAATTCGGCAGCGTGTCAGTTAGTGTAAGGTAAGAGCAATTGTGTCAAAAGCCGCAGACAGGTTGAGAAGCGCTAAGGCAGTGACTCGGCCTTTGTCTAAAGAAATGGCAATTTTATTTTTGACTTTAAGCAAAACTGACTCCTCAGTTGAGCGAAATTTACAATAAGTTGACTGTGATGGAATTTCCAATTTGTTTTTGCTGATGCATTAACTGATTAAGAACTGAAGCATTGAAATATTTCACAACGTGTCACTTCTAGAAATTATGTGGACTCCGGATAAAATGTGTGCCATAGCACATGTAATTAACACAGTGCTTCTACTTGAAGATTGGACGACATCATTTAATAATGACCATATGAAAAGAAAATAACAATTAAATTCCCCTGTTTGTGTGATGAAACAATATAACAACAAGCGTTTGATACCAGAGATGTGGGGATTGGTGTTTCGTGGTGAAGCCGAGAAGGCAGCTTCAATTTTCACGATAAGAACCTGTAATATTCACAAATCCTAAATAGACCTAGCCTAATAATATAGGTAAAGGTCCTCGAGAGTATTGTATGCATGTCCACTCCAGCCTGCAATGTGATTTATAGATAGGGAAAATCACTCAGCTATGCAGATTTCCTTGCTTGTTCATGACATATTGACAGGCATTCTGTCTGTCTAATAGCCACCATCTTAAATTTGGTCATCTGGATGAAGCCGGGTATGTGTATGACGCACAGGAGTGATTACCACTCTCATCATTGAGTGAACTATTCAACCACATTGGTAACACTCGGGCCTCATTATCTCTGGGGTAAAGCTCGAAAAACATTTTGTATTTTCAATATCATTCAATGTAGGCCTACGCATAGCAGTTTGTTGAATATTGCAGTTGAACATGATAACTGTGTGATTTTTTTAAAATAAAGGTATACTACATCAATGAGCTGTAGATATATTTGGTTCCTGTGATTTGTGTCAAAACAGAAGTATTTCCATGTTGGTAATATCCGCGACCTAGCCAATATTATTTTTGGCGGCCATTTTGATTATTTTATTAAAAGCGTTGTATCAGTTTTATTTCAATATTCTGAGCGTTATTTTTGGCGGCCATTTTGATTATTTTATTAAAAGCGTTGTATCAGTTTTATTTCAGTATTCTGAGCGTAGGCCTATTCAATATCATAATTATGTAGAAACATGGGTGTCAAACCTTAGGTTCATCAAGTTCATCATGGATTACAATAATATTGGTCCTGAAATGACGTAATTACATATGCATATATTCAAAATGGCGGAATATCAGCCATTTGTATTTTTGATAAATGTTGATATTATCCTTGACATTGTTATTATGACTGCACAATGCAACGATAACCAGAATTTGAGAGTCAGTGTTGATTGGAGATTGACCATTTTGATATTGATTAGAAATTTGCTAACCATGTAAAATTAGTATCTACCATTTTCTGACTCCTTGGATCATATAAATAATATTTTCATCATAAAACCTTGCAGTAAAATACATTTTGGGTTTAACACATGTCAATGAAAGTGGCAAATATACTAATTAAATATGCAAATTCAAAATGGCGGATGTCAGCCATTTTGTATTTTTGAAAAATGTTGATAGTTTGTTTGATATTTGTATTATGCTTGAACAAATGCAAAGTTCACCAAAATTTGTGTTGTTTGCGTTGATTGGGGGCTACGATAAAGGCGGGTCTCTAATTTACCTCAATAAATATGTTAATTATGCTGATTTAAAAAATGCTCAACATATAAAATTTAGTATCCGACATTTTCTAACTCCTTGGGTCATATAGATAATATTTCCATCAAAAAACCTTGCTGTAAGATACATTTTGGGTTTAATACATTATGTCAGTGGGAGTGGCAAATAGATTACTATTGTACTGGGACTATAGAAAACCCTTGAAATCATTCGAAATAAGAGTAGGGCGTAGTACTGGCTTCAGGCTTCCTTCTGTCGCGATATTGCTATGATTGTGCAGAAAGCAACGTGAAGCAATATTCACTCATTACCACATGTACAATCACAACCGAACTTGATACACCACTGACTAAATGCTGGGCCAACGTTGTGGATGCTGGCCAGTCATTAAACCAGCTTTGCGTCAGTGTTTGTTGTTTCTATTATTCCTTTCACGCCTGAATTTCCATTGTCATCTTCATCCACAAAATCCACAATTCATCCACAAAATGGTGCATCGTGGGGGTTTAATTGGTTTAATCAGAGACTGAAAGTTTGGCTGTTGGAGGGTGTACTTCACAGCTTTTAAACTTCTTAAAAACAAAAACGCAGTCATTCCCAATTGAAGGGGCCCATGCATTAACCTGGTAACTCGAGTTACAAAAAAAACCTGTTACATATAGCCTACCACGTTGTCCACAATCACCAGAAGTATGTTGTGTCAAAATATCAGGACTCAGCAACTATTCTAAGACATCTTACTTTTTCTGGTAAATCTATTTAACCTGAAATGGCATGAACATTAATGTGATGTCGTTGTGCAAGGGAATGTCAAGTGGACACACCATCTTCTTGCTACCATCAGAGACGACTCTAGGTATCATATAGAAAAATACGGACGAATTCTGGGGCATAACTATATGAAGTAGAATTAACATAATTATGTATGCACTTAAAACATAAGCAGTGATAAGCCTACCTGTAAAACTTATGTCAACTCAAGTATGTCAACTCAAGTTAACATTTTAAATAAAAGATACCTAGCAATTGGCGCAGTTTTTAGTTTTTAGATATTCAAGATGGCGTCCAAGATGCCCGCCAGTGCAAAGTTATACTTTGGTAAATGTATAAATTGGTTAATTTTAGCTAAATTTTCCTTTACAATACACCATTTCAGCTAGTTTGGTGGGCACTGAATCCATTCAGACCAATCTCAAACAACTTTGCTGACTATCTAACCTGTTTGATTCCAGAGATTATCTCATTGAACACATGTAATGTCAATTTGGACAATATTATTATCGATAAAATTAAGGCTCTCCTACCAGGGGGATGTTTTATTTGTACGGTTTTGTCCGCCGCATCCGCGCATGGCCGCCTCATCCATACCTTATCACCCTGATATCTACAAAACCGTTTTTTTATTCACTCAACGTGCAACATGCTGGATGCAAGCTTTAATTCCTAGGCTGCAACAATTTTTTAGAAAGGTCGGAAAAATATTTAAGTCAAGGCGGCCATCTTTAACCTTTTTTTTCATCAAATTAGGACCTTGTAACCCTGATATCTTCAAAACAGTACTTTCGCTTCATTCGGTGTTCAGCTTTCTGGATACTAGTAATATACCATAGGCTGCATCAATTTTTCAGAAAATTCTGAAAAAAATCCGGGTCATGGCGGCCATCTATAAATTTTTTTCGTCTAAAGGGATGTGTCAGCCTGATAATTACAAAGCCGCTTTCCGATTTACTATACTAATATTCAACATAAAGATACTAATATTAATTCACAGACTGCATCCGGGTCATGCCGGCTATCTTTAATCTTTAATATTTGTTCTCGTCAAATTAAGACCTTACCACCCTCAAGCTGTTAGCAAACAGATGACCAGATATACTAAAGTAGAAACTATTTGTTATGCATAGACCTCGACCTCATAATATTACTTGACAATTGCATGTACAAATTCACTATCTGCTAAAATTACAATTGATAACTGTTGTTTGAAAAGTGCGAGGTTGAGCCTTCTTCTAGTCTAAGTGTTTTTATTATGCTATAATACCAATAGCCTATAGTATTGATATGTATGATACCAGTAGCCTATAGTAATGACACGATTAGTTATGGGTCAGATAATTTGTGTTTTGAGATTTTCAAGATGGCTTCCAAAATGGCCGCCGTCGTTCTTTCAGATTTAGGATATTGTGTAAGCTTGTCAATTTTAACTCAATTTGATATTGTAATACACCATTTCAACTAGTTTGGTGGTCACTAATCGATCTACATCACTCCTAGACAAATAAAGATATTTAACTCTTTAGATCAAGAAACTATTTTAGGGATTTTATTTGAAAATGTCACACTGTCACAGCTCGGGCTGTGTCAGATCGAAATGTGGTGGTCATTATTGGCATACTATTTTTCTATTGCGACCTTGACGTCATTACCCATTACAAATATCGCATGCATCCCTAAAAGTAAGTTTACAACACAACACAAAAATGATATATGACTCTCAACTTTCACGTGAAAAATAATATAATAATATATGATTTTGGGTGGGATCACTATGTGTCTGGTTATACTGCTTTTCACGCCTGTATCTCAACCAAAGGTGAGGCATATTATCACGTTACGTGGCCAGTTCTAGCAAGGAGAGCCTATGCTACCACTAGATGGTATGTAGGTATATGAGGATCAAGACAATGTCAGCAGTGATAGGCATATACTATTTGCAGTACAACTGTAGGCTCAGTTAGTCGCTGTTAATATGCTAAATCATATATGCAATTTATTGTTCAGGTATCTTAGAAATTATGATAGATATCATTGCATGCAGTTACTTTATCTGGCACTGGACAGCCGAGTGCAACCGATTTGGTTTGGCTATTTCCCCATTCAGTGTAATGCTCTGACCCACAAATTTATTAAGAAAGAGTTTGTGATAACTAAAATCAAATATAATAATAATAATAATAATAATAATAATAATAAAGTCTTTATTTAGCGAGGGTACAGGTATATACAAGAACGTACAAAATCAATAAAAATTAAAAACATACATACATGTATGTACCAACCCACTGAGCATAGCTCATCCGCCGTGGGGCCCTCATACATAAACATTAAAAACATACATCGATATATACATCTATTTAAATAATATAATAATATATACATAACTCGTATGATTCATTTACTTATATAATAGAAAATATTAATAATAGCATATATTTATATTCGTGTACATGGTAAATCTAACAATCTATTTGGCAGCAGCATATAATTTTACAAACACCTACAGAAGAAGTGATCATTTTGAAGTAAAACAATTTACATGATTGATTTGTATACATGGAAATAATTGATAAAATAAAATATACTTGGACATTTTTTATATTGAGGTATATTTATATAACTCAGTACCTAACCTCATATTACATAACTTATAAAATAATGTATGGTATTGCTATAATATATATATACATATACATACATACATATATATACACATATATATATATATATACAGTATATACATTGTAAACATGACAACTACAAACACACATACATAGATTACATTTGAGAGTACAATTAAAGCACAATTGCAGACAACATATATATTATTTTAAACACAATAATTACAAATCTGATATATGTATATAGTAACTACTTTTTATTTCCGTTTTTATATTCGCGTACGAATTCTTTTAACGTTGTTGCTTTGCGTGCTTCATCGGATAGAGAATTCCAGATTTTTGGACCATTAAACCTAAGGCTTTTGTGATGAGCTGCTGGTACATGGAGTTTATTGCTTGTCTTCGATCTTAATGAATGATTTGTGTTTGTGCATGTTGGTTTAAATAAGTTAGATATATAATCAGGGGTAAGGTTGTTTAGAGCTTTGAATACCATTGTGGCCTGTTTTTCCTGAACAATTTTATCAAACGTTTCCAATTCAAGTTGATCGAACAGAGGACTAGATGGGGAATACTTATCTGCATCCAGAATAAGGCGTGCGGCTTGTTTTTGCAATTTTATTATTGAATATATGTCAATTTTGTTACATTGTCCCCATATAGTACAGCAATATTGTAGGTGTGGTTTAATATAGTAGTTATATTACAAAATACGGGTCTTTGCAGGTAAATAATGTCTTATTTTTCTGAGAATAGACAGCTTGAAAGCAATTGTTTGTTTAACTTTCTTTACTTGACTATGCCACGTTAAGTTATTATCGATAAGCACACCTAGGAGTTTTTCTTGTTTGGTATTTTTTATTTGTGTGCCGTTAATATTTATGTTGATGTCTATTTCAGTTTCAGCTAAACGTGATTCTTTTGCTTTCGATAGGATTAACATTGCTTTGTTTTTTTTCAAAACTTAAAGCCATGCCATTTTCATAGCACCAGTTGTTCGTACGTACTGCTTCATTAGATAAATGTTCCTTGACAAAGTGTATCTCTTTGCCACGGACAGTAATTGTTGAATCATCTGCAAATAATGATGTTTTCCAGATGCATTTTCTAATGGAAGGTCGTTAATATAAACTAAGAAAAGTAAGGGACCCAATATAGAGCCTTGTGGAACGCCATGTGTGTTGTATATTTCGCTTTGCCGATCAGTTAAAAAAAAATCAGAATGATTCACTTTTTTACTATTATACATTAGAAGGATATTGTATCCTCAAGGATGTTATGATATGTAATGGATTGTATTTATTTATTATAGTGACATGTACATATTTCACATTTCATAAATATTTCACAGTTCATTATTTAAATAGGTACCCATCCTAATCGATTATATGCCATAGGATAGCGTTAGAATGGTAATAATTATGTTGGTCAACATGGTGTGAGAGTGGTCCAGATGGGCTTACTCACCATATAGCTAGCTAAAAGTAAGTATTATAAGAGAAAATTAAGCTGAAATTTACACAATTTCTTAAATCTGACTATGCGCTGGCTGTCATCTTGGACGCCATTTTGAATAACTAAAACACAAATTATTTGACAATTAGGCGTTATATAACAATACTTATTGTACTGATACCAATCGATAACGATTAAAAATTAATTAATTATTTTAAAAAACACTTTTGTGCGAATGATTTTGCCATTTTAAAAGGGTTCGCTAATAGTCCTAAATTATTTGGGGTGGTCTAGATGGACTTACAAAAAAACACACTAGTTGAATTGGTGTATTACAAAAAAAATGAGCTAAAATTAACCAATTTATACAATTTTCAATGCAAGACTACATCTTGGACGCTATTTTGAATAACTAAACATTTTCAAGTGACGCGTTCTAAATGTTTCTTTTATAACGATTGATGAATAAACACATTTTGTTCACATATAGTAGTTAAATTTTGCATTACGCCAAAGGTTACTTTGCAGATGTAGCTCTAGCTAACAGGTTGTTGCAGGGAGGTTTCATGTAGAACTAATTTTGACAATCGTGGTTTATCTAGTTGCATATTTTTTTCTCAAAAAAGGGTGGAATCATAATGAAGTTTTGTCTAGTTACGATGTTTATGCAAACACGCATGCCTTTTCTTTTAATGACTCCCTGTGTTAACTACACATACCATATTCTTGCGCGTTAATATTACAATTTTGTTGAAGTCTCAACTGGCATTATTATGTTAACTCTGCTAGCATATGTCACATTTTAAGGTGCTAAAGCATACTTCAATGATCTGAATAAAACAACAATGATGCGCATAATAAAAATAGTTAAGGAGAAAAATGATGTTTTAATTTATAAAACTTTAAATGCGTTTTTCTCAGTTTCACGAAAAGGGTAGTTACCGGGTTATTGCATGACGCCTTTCAAGTGTGAGTTCCATTTTTTTTGTGAGAGTAGAGCGACCAAGCCGTGTGTGTGTGAGGGGGAGAGGGGGGGGGGGCGGCTGGAAAATGTTAGAGCGGATAATAAATATATGGTCATTGTGGTTGTGCATATATGACACATAGTGCAGAAAACGACATAAGGCCAAACTCAATCACTCAATCACCGACTGACTGACTGCCTGACTGACTGTGCACTCAGTGAGGATTTGAGAAAACAGTGGATACCAAGGACTTGTCCACACTGTAGGCTACAGCACAGGTGATGGCAAGCCGATGAGTACCACATCCCGCTGACAAACTCACAGACAATGTAGGAAAAACAAATAATCTAAGAAAATCAATAGTCCTTTTGCATTGAACCAAACCGAATTGGTTTCAAGCGACACAACCATTTGAGCACTGAAACTGGCCACGATATTTGTCATGCGTTTGGACCTGGAAATGCTGATGCGATCTTCAGCTTCAAACTAAGTAATCCCTTTTTCCGCCAAACTATTCAATTGTAATTTTAATTTACTCGAAGTTGTGTCTCGCTGAAGCGCTCCACAACATCAAGTGAGTGAAATTATTCAGCTTTGACTGTGAGGAGATGGAATATTTGCAAATCTTGCTGATTTATGTCACGTTTTATCTTTTACATGGTTTAAATCTGATATGTAATGTGCTTACAAAACATGTACAAAACGAATGTAATCTGAACCGGCGGTTAAAGGGTTAATGAATTCTTTTGAAGCACAGGACATTTTGATTTCTGGGCATTATCTACAATCAGAAATATACATTGTTTGGGGCCTAATTAACTCTCAACCATGTGATTAATCTATTTAATTAATTAGTGTTGGCACAGCTCCGAATAAGATCACACATGACATTATTGTTAGTAATTACGGTACTTTATCAAGTATAATTAGATAAATTTGTCCAGAGCTGTAAATCCATGCGAGTACCCAGAAATCATAATACATTTACTCAATGCCACTGTAATGCTGGCCCAACGTCTATGACGCTTGGCCAACATTAAAATAACATTAAGTCAACGTTCGTATTTACTGACTAATCCGGTATGAGTGAGTGCATCATGAGTGAGTGAATATTGCTTTACATCGCTTTCTGCACAATCATAGCAATATTGCCACAGAAGGAAGCGAGAAGCCGGGACTATGCCCTACTCCTAATACACCACAAAGACACGAGATGGTGACCCAATGTCGTGTTAATGATGGCGACGCTGGCCCAACATTAAGCCAAAATTGGGCGAGCGTCTCGTGTTTGTTGAGATATACATCTCACTATTGTGGGGAGCCTCCGTGACCGAGAGGTAGCGTGCTCGGCTTCAGACCGTCAGAGCTCGAATTTCGAATTCTGTGTCTGGAGACCAGTGTCATCTCATTCATCTCACCATCCTCAGGAGGTACTCCTGGCCCAGTTTAGCCTGCACTTGCACAAAGGTGGCCTAAAACCCTATTCATTTTTTTTCATTTTATCCTAGTGAAAACATAACATGTGTATAACATTTGTACAACGCCATCTCAACGTCTCCAACGCTGGACCAACATTGTACAAATGTTGTACAAATGTTTAGTGGGGTGGAGCAACGTCTTCGTCGTTGGTCAAGCATTGTACAAATGCTATACAAATGTTTTGTGTTTACTAGCATCCCAGCAAACAAACAAATATTTGTATAACATTTGCACAATGGTGGACCAACGTCTTCGTCGTTGATCCAACATTGTACAAATGTTATACAAATGTTTTGTGTTTACTGGAATACAACATTTGTACAACCACGGCCCAACGTCCTCGACATTGGTCCAGCATTGTACCATTATTATACAAATGTTTTGTGTTTACTGGGATATCCAGGACTGGGCTAATTTACCATCGGATTTAGCCAGCCGTCCTCTCAGTCGTCTTTTATCTATCACTGGCTTAATCGGCGTGTCTGAGTTACCGCCGTCGATTATCCTGAAATCCCCTGGGACAAATCTTCTTGGAGGTGGATCAATATTTTCCCAGTAGTCTGGAAAATATGCGAAGGACTACAGAGTGCAGTACCGTACACCGAGCGGGGGGGGGGGGGTGGGGCGGACATGATAGACTGGCACTGGTCTGTGGTTTTTGTTGACTCTTGACAATGCTATGATCGGCAGTAATTCTGTTTTATTGCCCCATACCGTCGTTAACTAGCTATTCTTATGACGTCACGTGGGAATAACGGTATGGTACACATGATTTAGTTCTGGCTTCACGTAGGAAGGACCTTGGATATTTTATTCACCAGGGCAGCATGTGCTTTTCCAATGTCACATTATGGGTCCACGTGGGAAGTAATGTTTACCTGTTAATACTCACCAAGGTATCGGGTGCTTTTCCAAAGTCACTTAGGAAGTAGTCTTTACCTGTTTACTCACCAAGGCACCAGGTGTTTTTCCAATGTCGCATTATAACTTAAGAGGTTGTCTTTACCTGCCAACTCACTAAAGCACCATGTGCTTATCTGATGTCACATCATGGATGCACTTGGGAAGTAGTCTTTATCTGTTAACTCACCATGTCACCAGGTACAATGTCACATAATGGATCAACTTGTGAAGTAGGCCTAGTCTTTGCCTTTCAACTCACCAAGGCACCAGGCGCTTGTCCGATGGCACATTATGGATCAACTTAGGAAGTAGTCTTTACCTGTTAACTCACCAATGCACCATGTGCTTTTCCATTGTCACATTATGGATCAACTTAGGAAGTAGTCTTTACCTGTTAACTCACCAATGCACCATGTGCTTTTCCATTGTCACATTATGGATCAACTTAGGAAGTAGTCTTTACCTGTTAACTCACCAAGGCACCAGGCGCTTGTCCAATGGCACATTATGGATCAACTTAGGAAGTAGTCTTTACCTGTTAACTCACCAATGCACCATGTGCTTTTCCATTGTCACATTATGGATCAACTTAGGAAGTAGTCTTTACCTGTTAACTCACCAAGGCACCAGGTGCTTTTCCATTGTCACAATATGTATCCACGTGGGAAGTAGTCTTTACCTGTTTGATCATCATTGCGTCATGTAATATTACATGGTCATGTCCACGCTGGGACGACCCTTGACCGTTATTCGCAATGGTGCCGTGGTACTTTAGGGATATCGTTGATGAATTGCCTCATGTGATTATGGTATGACCATGGTGTGGTCATTTTCTCTAGTTGTCATATTTGGAGAAGATAATTAGGTAAAAGTTCAGTTTTCGATGTCATAGGCCTAATATGCGAATTAACCATGGCAAATGTCATCACGAAATGTCGACGTTACGCCACGCTATGCCATGCCTTGCCCTGTCATGTCCCGCCTTGTCATGTCCCGCCTGACATGGCATGGCATGGCATGCCATGCCATGCCATGCCATGCCATGCCATGCCATGCCATGCCATGCCATGCCATGACATGACATGCCATGCCATGCCATGCCTCATGCCATGCCATGCCATGCCATGCCATGCCATGCCATGCCATGCCATGCCATGCCATGCCATGACATGCCATGCTGTGTGTGTTACTACAACACCGTTTTTAAGTAGGCGAATACCATCAAATCTTCACAGGGTGATAATGATTACCGCAATCAAACGATTCCGCGACCCCCTGCATATCCAAGTCATGTTCATTTTGTTGTAACTATATTACCCGTACTCTCATACAAGTTACGATATATCGTAGGCGTCTGATTGGTCGAGATGGCCATCTCGACCAATCAGACGCCTACGATATATCGTAACTTGTACTATGTTTACGAGAATACGAACTATGTCGTGTACTTTTATGAAGCATCATGATACTATTAGTTATTGGTCTTGGGTTACTTCCATCGGACCTTTGCCCAGCTCGCTCTCTCAATGACCCCAATCTGTACCCTTTCTCTGATGACCTCACACTCTGACATTACAATATGTCATTTTCCATGAGCACAAGATCTTTCCTATCATAATTTCTAGCAGGGGCAGTCAGCCCGATCAATGCGCCAGGGGCATGGATTCAAAACTACGTGGCCTTTATTAGTGAATGACCGACTCATATCCCGCATTGGGTCTTCTGACTGTAACGCTCTGTATTTAATGCTGAGTTAACGATGTAATTAACGAAATTTGTGTCAATAATAATATTTTACCGCGATATATCATTATGTATAATTGTATTATTGTTAAAATAGATCGATATTTATTTCTAGTTATTCAATGATACTCATCTCTTTGTCAAATTGACGGTCACATAATATATCACGTCACAAAATCAGATAATCCAGTCCCGTCATTCAGTTGTTAATTAGATTGGAGTTAGAATGGAACATTGGGAGTAATTAATTGTATCTGATTGTATTGTTTAGCAATCAACAGGATGAGCGTATCGATAAGATGAATAGTTTACCATTACAGTGCGGGGATCGACTTTAGGCGTCAGAATCTGACGTCTGTAGACGTCAGATTCTGACGTCTAAAGTCGATCCCCGCCCTGTAAGAGTAAAAGTATTTCTAATGACCGTATACCCATAACATAGTTATTTAAAGTAAACGGAAAGAGCTAACTAAGATATTTATGGTGATTTTAAATTGAAAAAAACCTTCGTTTTCCATGGCTTATGCGAAAGTATTTCAGCGCTTTAAAGGTTAGGCAAACACAATTTCAGCTGACATTAACCTGGAATAAATATTGATATTTCTGCTGATCAGACAGCGTGCCTGGGCGCGCCTTGCTTATCACATTCTGCTCTTTACTATTTCCTCTCCCAGATATCAGCATGATCAAATGAATACATCGGGTCTCAGGTTACCTTTGCGCACATAAAGGCTAAATTGTTTGGGAGACTCTCTACTCCTGGGGATCTGTCTTAGTGCAGCTTCCATCCCAAGCTAGGATGGGGAGATGAATCAGATGATGGCCCTCTCCTCTAGACACAAGATTCTTACATCGAGCCATGGCTGTAAAACTATATCGACCCCTAGTGTATTTCAAAAGTTAGACCATTTGACATGTAGTAAATTGAAATTACGACATCCCTCTATAACCCCATTAAATTATCCCCAGAATTTTTATTACACAGCAAATGGTCTAACTTTTGAAGTTTGGCAAATTTGTTGTCGCTGTTTGAATTTTAATAGAAAATGGCATTTGCTAAATTTCAAGGAAATCGGTTAAAAAGTGACGGAGAAATCCCCAAAAATTATGCGATCCTGGTTGATCATTTTTAATTTCACGGCGAAACTGTATTAGTGATTGTTTCAATTTGAAATCATCACAAATCTCTCAGTTAGCTCTTTCTGCTTCATTTGAATACCTATATTATGGCTCTACGGCGATTAGAAATATTTGAAATCTTTAATTGCGATGACCGTCTTTACACGTCAGAATCTGACGTCTACAGACGTCAGATTCTGACGTATAAAGTCGGTCCCCGCGCGGTCCCCCGTCAAGGCATCATTCCAATGAGAAATAAATCTGTCATTATCAGATTATCAACTAATATAAAAATCATCAATCCAACAAGGATTAATTCATTGCGCAATCGATCGGTTTCGCATGTAATATTCTGTACACAGCTTTACAAATGGTAATGATTACAGACTCTGTATCGCGTAGGCATACACTGTCTGTTATCACGGACTACTTCGACAGTAGTTCTATAAATAAATGTGCAGTATAGGAATAAATATACAATAGGATACATAAACAAATAGATGCGATGCTGGACCGATATTAAGCCAACATTCTGTGAATATGTTGCTTGTTAAATAAAATGAAATAAATCGGGCTTTAGGCCACTTTTGTGCAAATACAGGCTAAATTGGGCCAGGAGCCCCTCCTGAGAATGGTGACATGAGTGAGATGACATGCTTGTTAGGAAGCTGAGAGTCTTAACTTTTAGAGCACCGTGAGCTAAGAAATTTAAATTTTCAGCCACCTGAAGTTGTGTCTCGCTACCGCGATTCACAACTACAAGAGACAGAACATTTGTGTTATTTGTTAAATTTATGTCCCGACATATATCAGTGTTTGAAGATTGAAACCATATTTTATTTTTAACGACGGGTTATACATTTGCCTTTAAAAATACAGAATGTCTACTCTAGCGTCCGTGTGGGCGGGGGCCCTAGGGTAGTGGTTAGCACCGCTGCCTTGCACGCCAGAGTCCGGGGTTCGGTTCCCGGTCTCGGCGGTTTGAAAGAAACAAAATTGTTTCTTCCCCATCCACGTGTGAAAGTTAGTATTGTGGGGAGCCTCCGTGACCGAGAGGTAGCGTGCTCGGCCTCAGACCGCCAGGGCTCGAATTTCGAATCCTGTGTCTGGAGGACAGTGTCATCTCAATCATCTCACCATCCTCAGGAGGTTCTCCTGGCCCAGTTTAGCCTATATGTGCACAAAGGTGGCCTAAAGCCCGATTCATTTCATTTTTTTCTAGCGTCCGTGTATAACGTCAACCATCAAATAAAACACGGGGATCAAATGCTGTTTTAATGCTGGGCCAATATCGCAGACTGTGGTGAAACATTACTGCAACATTGGCTCAAAATTAGCGCCACTCACTCGCTTTCAAATAAAGCACACAACACACGTGGGTCCATATTATATAAATGTTATACAAATTTTGTGTTTGCTGGGACATTAACTCAATGATGTTTCACAACAATGGGCTTACATTGTACACGGTGTTCCAGCATAAACCGCCGGTACCGATTATATTCGTTTTTAACATTTTTTATAAGAACATTGCCTATCCGCTTTTAAACATGGTGAAAATAAAACGTGACACCAATCAGCAAGATTTGAAAATAGTAGACCTCCATTTTGTCAAGTCTGAATAATTTTCACTCACTTGAAGTTGAAGGGTGAATATTCAAATTGATTAATTTGGCTGACAAAGGGTTAACCCCCAAATTATTCAACTGGAATTTTCACCCACTTGTAGTTGTGTCTCGCTAACGCGATCCACAACTTCAGGTGAGTGAAAATTATTCAGATTTGACAAAATTGAGATAAACTTTTTCTCTTTTCAAATCGAGCTGATTGATGTCCCATTATGGCTGTAAAATGTTTAAAAGGCGGTACTGAATGTGGTAATAATTAAGTGAAAAACGAATATACTCTGCACCAGCGGTTAAAGGATTAATGGGTGGACATGAGCAACATTGTCTGGGTGCCAGTTTGGACCCCATTTTTTCCACTGATCCAAGAAAAAAGGGGCGCAAATATCTAAAATGTAACACAGCAATATAGATATTGGTGACGACGTCGTCAAATGGAGGGTTAGCAATTTTTTTTTTAGCACTTAAAATTTTCTGATTCAGCCGGGATAACCATAATTATACTATTCTGGGACACTATACTTGTTTAGTTTAATACTGGTAATGGAGGGGTTGGATATGAAAATCATTTGAAAACCTCTTTATCTGGATCTGTATCATGTTATAGTTATATTTTCCATTAAACAATTCGAATGAACATACACTAAACTACAATTTTAATACGTAAACATATCAGGTATTTTAAACCATAGCATGCTTACGCGACACGTTTTTAAAAAAACGCATGTATGAAAAATGTGAGATTCTGACATGAGCACATCCTACTACACGTAATATGTATGGTGATGAAGTTCGAAGTAGCAGCCCCTCTTCGTGAATCTAACAGGTTTTTTTAATTTATTGATTTATTGATGTATGGATGTATGGATTCATTCATTCATTCATTCATTCATTCAATTATTCATTCATTCATTCATTCATTCATTCATTCATTCATTCATTCATTCATTCATTCATTTATTCATTTATTTATTTATTCATTTATTCATTTATTCATTCATTCATTCATTCATTCATTCATTCATTATTTCATTTATTCATTCATTCATTCATTCATTCATTCATTTATTCATTCATTCATTTATTCATTCATTCATTCATTCATTCATTCATTCATTCATTCATTCATTCATTCATTCATTCATTCATTCATTCATTCATTCATTCATTCCTTCATTCATTCATTCATTCATTCATTCATTCATTCATTCATTCATTCATTCATTCAATTATTCATTCATTCATTCATTCATTCATTCATTCATTCATTCATTCATTCTTTAACAGGACTAATCCATTCATTCACCCATCCATTAACTGAATGAATGAATGAATTAATTAATTCATTTTTTTTTAAGTGGAATATATGTTTAACAAGCGGTCAGACATGCAGTTCATCAATATAAATTATCCTATTATTCTAATTTTAGCCGTAACAAAAATAAGTGATTGTTTTTTGCTTGAGGGTTCAATGGTTTGTACGTCATTCAACTTCTACACTTTCTTTAACCAGCATACATGTAGGAGGCTTAAAGCGGTGTGTTTTTGCTCATTGATTTTCTGCAGGCATATTAAGACTCCTAATAATATCTGAGACGTTGACGACTTAAGGCTGATTACGCGCGAAAGAGAAACTGGGTTAGGGGGGCACCATTCAATCTCCGGGGGTGGCTGGAGTTTTTGTTGCTGACAAATTGTTTATTTCAACCTGGCTCGGCGGCGCGCTGAAAATTTAAAATTTTATTTCATGTTTATATAGAACAGTTCTTCAAATAAATTATTTATTTCACTTCTGAAATTATTTATTTCTAAAAAACTTCAGCCCTCCCCTCCGGGAGTTGAATGGTGGCCCCTGACTCATGTCAACAGACGCGTGTGATATTCAGACCATTTCGTCCTCTACTTCTAGGATAAAGCCCGAGGAGCTCTACATTCTTAACTGTGGACTAACATTCAACCAACATTGGCTCAAAGTCTTGTGTTTGCTGATTTTATAACATCTTGGTAATACAAGGCTATATTCATAAATAAATTAAAAATCGAAATATCCGATAATAATTTAGCGGAAAAAACTGGGGGAAAGTTTCATTCAGAAAAAAATGGTAATAAAAATGCTTAATAAAGCTCAGCACCCTCCGCGCCGTTGAACCCTGCTCGGTAGGTGTCGTCACCAATCGAATTTTCTGAAATTATTATAGGTTGCCAAACGTAAAGCTAGCATACGAGTGGGGTCGTTTCGCATGCGCGCCCCACATTTTTTGCATGCGCGCCCCAAGTTTGCCAGCTATAATCCGCTGTGATCCGGTCCTGAAATAAAGCAAGTGCTGCACTCGTTTTTAAGCGCGCTTAGAATGGTGCATGCTAGTGACATGAGGGGCGGGGGCCCTAGGGTAGTGGTTAGCACCACTACCTTTCACGTAGGAGTTCGGGGTTCAGTTCCCGGTCTCGGCACTTTGAATGAAACAAAAAATGTTTCTTCCCCATCCACATGTGAAAGTCAGTACTGTGGGGAGCCTCCGTGACCGAGAGGTAGCGTGCTCGGCCTCAGACCGCCAGGGCTCCAATTTCAAATCTTGTGTCTGGAGGACTGTGTCATTTCAATCATCTCACCATCCTCAGGAGGTTCTCCAGGCCCAGTTTAGCCTATATGTGCACAAAAGTGGCCTAAAGCCCGATTCATTTCATTTATTTAGTGACATGAGAAATGCTTAAAATTATTTTCGACCAATCTCTACAGACGGGCAAATTACCAGATGACTGGGTAGAGGCTAATGTTGCCCCAGTCTTCAAAAAAGGGGATCGGCACTCTCCGGCAAACTACAGGCCGATATCTCTCATGTGTTTATGCCAAATTACTCGAACACATCATTTGTAAACAAATTATGTCACATTTTTCGGAAAACAAAATTTTAACACCTGTACAGCATGGCTTTCGATCAAAACACTCATGCGAAAGCCAGCTTTTGATTACAATTGATGAATTTATTCAAAATTTTGAAAGCAAGACACAAACAGATGTTGTCGTCTTGGAGTTTAGTAAGGCCTTTGACGTTGTCCCCCACCAACGCCTCTTGCACAAACTTGACCACTATGGAATTCGGGGAACAACTCTTAATTGGATTCAAAATTTTCTGACCAATAGAACCCAAAAAGTAGTAGTTGATGGCAGCTCTTCAGAATCAGTTCGCGTGAAGTCCGGTGTGCCCCAGGGTACTGTTCTCGGACCCCTACTCTTTTTGACCTATATTAATGACCTCCCTTCCACTGTCAGGTTCGCAGGTTCGTCTCTTTGCAGATGACTGCCTCCTGTATCGCCCGATAAAATGTCGAGCAGATCAGGAGCAGCTGCAGAGAGACCTATCTGCGTTACAGGACTGGGCAGATCGATGGGGGATGTGTTTCAACCCCTCGAAATGCTCGGTCCTGAGGGTGTCCAGGCCGAATAAAAAAACCTGGAATTTGTGTACACCCTTAAAGGCGAAACACTAGCGAACGTTTCATCAACACCATATCTTGGTGTTTGCCTTAGCGGGACCCTGGAATGGGAGGCCCACATTAACAAAATTACAAGTAAAGCAAATTCCACTCTGGGCTTCCTTCGGAGGAACCTGAAGGCATGTCCCCCTAAACTAAGGGAGACCGCCTATTTCTCCCTGGTCAGATCATCTTTAGAATACTCTTCAGCAGTTTGGGACCCCTCTAGACAAAAAGATATTGATAAAATAAAAAAAATTCAAAGATCAGCAGCAAGATTTGTCATCCAAAATTATAGACAAACAGCCAGTGTGACATCTCTCATTCAGAACCTGGGCTGGACTGACTTGAAAACAAGACGTAAAAATTCTAGACTTGTAAGCATGTTCAAAATTTTAAATGAGCTAGTCGAAATTCTTATCAATGACCGTTTAATCCCAGCGGACAGAAGAGCACGTGGTGGGCACAATCAGGCCTATAAACATCTTAGAGCTAACACCACACTGGGACAAAATTCTTGTTGGCATCGAACTATCCCTGATTGGAATTCTCTTCCGGCAGTTGCCATAGAATCAACAACTGCGGCAGCGTTCAAGAGTCAACTGGTTGATTAAATCCACCAGCCCTTTCCCCCCTCCAGCCTGATACTCCAAATAGGAGGTGCTGCTGGATAACATTTCAAAGTTTCAAAGTTTCAAACATGCATGCCTTTGGAAATCAGACGCATGCTTAAATAAAATGTGCACTCCCATGTTTTAAAACACGCCACTACATTATTTGCTTTGTCTGACCGCGACATTCTCAACAGGGAATGTTATTGTTGATCAAGTTCAGACAAATTATCATGGTAGGCCTGATGATATTAAAATCAGTCAGGTCTGACCGAGCTGTTGATTATGAGAGATCCTCATTATGGTCGGATGTGTTTTAAGTTAGTTGAAACCCTCAGAGCTCCACATTCTTAGCGGAGAAAAAGCCCCGGCCTTCGGCCTCAGACTTTTTCACAGCTAAGAATGTACAGTTCCTCGGGCTTTATCCTATACGAAACCAACGATGCCACTCGTATGCTAACTTACCGGTCTGCGGAAGAAGAGCATTGGTCTGTTCTAAAAATGAAAGTATCACAAGCGGATTGGGAGCCTTAAATCGGATTATGTCCTACTCTTTTCGATAGACATAAACCATTTAAGCGACAATTACGACTAATCTCTTCTTTACATTTTTGATGTGAAATATGTCTTTTATCATCGAGATTAAAAAACTAATTCGTTATATTTTCCTACCCATGAAGCTGGTAATCACGTCGAGAGCTTCGAGTAACTTAAAATGTCTGCAAGTTTCTTGGCGACAAAGTGAGTTTTCACGTTGCTTTGGGCACACCATGGTAATATCACAACAGAAGAATGCACGGATTCGGGGATATGTCCTACTCTTATCAATTGACTTCAAGCGCTCTTTATAGTGCACAGTACCATAGACAGCACTCCACACTCCTACAGCTGTGTATATAGGCCTACGTATTTATTTATCATGACATGCACATATAGGTTGAATGCAGTGCACTATGCGGTAAAAAATTATTTAAAAATAACAAGGTAAACTTAATGAATAGGCGACATAGCTTTTCAGCGCGTACATGTATATATTTAACATATTTGCGGCGCGGAAAAAAACACTTTAAGCCTATGTATATTCAGATTTGGAAGCTATGATTTAGCCGTCAACTAGCATAAAGCTACGGCCCCACCAAACGCCGCACCGCGCTGCGCCGCGCCGAAAAAATCAGTAGGTGCGGCCCCACCGAACGCCGCGCCGCGCCGTGCCGCGCCGCGCGGCGCGTTAAAAAAAAGATAAGCTTTACTGTTTATCATAGTAGTGGCCACACGCGAAATGAAAGCTGGGCAAAGGTTATCTTTCACCGCGCCGCGTTTTTTACCGCGCGGCACCTTTACTCTAATGTTATCCCTCATCCTGTCAAGTTAATTTATTTAAATTTTCATCCACTTGAAATTGTGTTTCGCTACCGCGACCCACAACTTCAAGTGGGTGAAAATTATGCATATTTTGTTTAATTTGAGATGAAACAACTGCAAATCTTGATGTTTAAACACACATTTTGTTCTCAATATCGGTGATTTGATCGACTAATAAAACAGGTTAACAACGACGAACGTCGGGATCAGCAGCATAAGGGCTGAGACCATTGTCGTGTCGTCCTCTCTGAGGCCGTAGATGGATGTATTTGCTTCACCCGAAATATCCAACATGGCGGTGACTGAGAGCGATCCCGACCCCAAGGTCCGAAAAATGTTCATAACTTTTTATGCGACCTCTGAGCTGAGCATGCGGGCATGTAACTGAAATGTTACTGATTCTAAAACGTATTTTGGACCTGATTACACCCCGATATTTTCCGATATGACAGTCCAAAGAAATGTCCCACGATTTTGTACGCGGTCAATCTGTGGCTGAAACCTGTTTGCCTGGTGTTAGTAATGTGATGATATATCGTTATCTCTAAACTGATTTATATCTAGATTATTAAGAAGCCCTCGCTGCTCACGGTTCGCCGCCGCCACCACCGTTGAAGCAGTTACTTGTTCTCTAAACAGCGGCACGTCTATGGACGCCTGCTTGTTTATGCTTCACATGTAGCCAATAAAAACTACTGCGATTGATTGATGGGATTTTAGTATTACTAGGGCGACTAAGGACTGAACCCTCGATAACGCTTTTGGAGAAAACATTTTCAAGGCATCTTTTCGTAGCCTACATATGTTTTATAATGTCGGGCAATGATCTATTGAACTTTTGGGAGTAGAGCAAACACTTTCAAATGAATGGCTATTTAGCGGGATATTTGCTTAGAACTGTGAAATTTCGCGATATTTACGTACATCAAAGACAATGCTGAATAGCTGGAGATTAATATAAGATCAAAATGTACAGTATCATACAAGGATAGCCCATGAGAAATAAAATTCAAAATAGCCGACTCGCAGTCATCTTTGTTCGGTTTTGCTCATTTTCTGAGGAACCTTGCATGATAGATAGCGGTTTTCCTCATTTTCTGTGAAATAATACACGATAACATGAGCACTACCATGAAAATAAAAAACTTCTCGTTACTAAGTACAGTACAGTATGCAAGAATACCACATGATCAACATCATGATGTTAAATCAAGGGGGCCATCATTCAATTCCGGGGGGGGGGGGGGCTGTTTGGTAATTGTTCAAATTAGTTATTTCACTTCCTATCTGCATGACTTTATTTTTTCCCACTCTGCCTCAAGGAAAATATTTATTTCACTTTCTTAGAAAAAATATGTACACAAAGCTGGATTCTTAGGCTCAATATTTATCCGGAGGTTAAGGAGCCGAGAGAAGCGACGCTTAACAAATATAACTCTTAAACATGTTAAAGCAATGAATATTATCAGGAAACCTATGGAGACCAAAAGTTTTTGTTCAACTTGAAATCATCATAAATGCCTTAGCTCTTTTGGATTCATTTGAATACATATGTTATGGTGTGTACGGCCAATATAAATATTTCTAGTTTTGCGGTGCTGGGATCGACTTTAGACGTCACCATCTGACGACAAAAGTCGATTCCCTCGCTATAAGGGTTAACCCTTTTACCGCCGGTGCCGCATATATTCGGGTTTTCATTTTTTATTAGCACATTAAGTAGCAGATTTTATATATGTTAAAGATAAAATGTGACATCAACCAGCAAGATTTGAAAAGAGTTGACCTCAATTTTGTCAAATCTGAATAATTTTCACTCACTTGAAGTTGTAGATCGCGTCAGCGAGACACAACTTCAAGTGGGTGAAAATTGGAATTGAATAATTTGGCGGTTAAAGGGTTAAGGGTGATTTATTGATACTGTGTGGAGAAGATCCATTAAATATTTATTTACAATATGTCTTTTAGACAATTATTTATTTCAAATATACTCCAGCCTCCCACCTCCCTGATAATTGAATGATGGGCCCCTAAATCAATTTCATTCATGTCTCGGAAACTTTGGATTCTATACGTATGTAGATTATTAGCATATGTATCTTCTTACAAATGTCTCTTCTTACATAGCTTATGATACACAATGATAACCTATGACAAATTGCGCATATATAACATCTTAAAGGTGATCTATCACCCCTTATATAGTATGAATAAATTTGTGACAAATAAATCATAGTTGCCACAAGATGGGGCACAAGTGTTTCCTTATATGGTGTGATTGGCTAGCATGTGACCCTGTGAGAGGGTCACATGATAGCCAATCACCCCCATATATGGGGTGATTGGCTATCATGTGACCCTCTGAGAGGGTCACATGATAGCCAATCACCCCATATAAGGACATAAGTATTCATACTATATAAGGGGTGATAGATCACCTTTAAAAGGCCGGCTTGCGGTAGGACTGCTTTTGTTTCCGAAAAACTCTTTTTAGTTTTATTCTATATGTCAATGAACTGATCAATATTCCACCAGTATATTATATAGTAATATTTGCTGTGGCACTTACGTTACAATGAACGTGACCTTCAGCTAAATGCAGGCAGGTCAATGCTCCAGCATTGCATATGATTCTGGCCATGACATACAGTATCTAGGCCAGCTCATGGATAACAAACTAGTGCCCGCATAACCTCGGCAAATAAATGTAGGCCTACACATATAAAATGTCATCCTGACATGGACTAGCCTGTGCAACAGTCCTCTCTCATGGCTTTTCACTGACAGCCAGCGAGCGCTGGAGACGGAATTTCTGTCTAGACATGGACGTCCTACGCATGGACAGAGGCGTTTCCATGTAGAAATCTCCACTGTCGATTTCAAGAAGATTTTATTTTACACTTAATTATTTAGGATCGAAACTCTAGAATAGCAAACTGTAGTAGGAACTACATTTAGCATGTTTAACACTGGTGAATGATTTTCGCTGAAAAAATTCTCAGTCAATTCTCAATCCCTTTTAATGACATTTTATGGTCGCTGTTGTGTATTGATGACGCAAGCATCCTAAAAATGTAATTAAAATATTGTAGGCTCTAGTTTGCAATTAAGTAACTTCGTCTCAGAATTGCATTAGGCCTACACGCCAAATGGCCTAACTTCTGAAATACCTATTACAACTTTGCGAAATGTATATGGTGACTAGAAAATAGTCCGTGTAAAATTTCTTGAAAATTGGTTGAGAATTGACTGAGAAATCAGCGAAATTCATCCACCAAGGATAATGTGATCGCGGGCATAATAATGCACAATCCACCTTGCAAATAAGTGAAATAATAGGTTTAATGTTGAAATAATTGTTCCACTGTAACAGTAAATACAAGTTGACTGATATATTCTTTTCACATTTGACTCCCAGCAAACACAATACATTTGTATAACATTTATACAATGTTGGTCCAACGTCTTCGACGTTGGACCAACATTGTATAAATGTTATACAAATGTTTGATGTTTGCTCGGTCAGCAGAGAATATACAACTTGCAGCCTATACATTTAGGTTGTATTTACCAGCTGGAGTTGCAGAAAATACTTATGCACATCACTTGTTTTATTGAGTTTAAAGATCTGAGATGAGGCACTGTTGAAATTGATCAAAATAGACATTATGATTTCCTATGAACTGGACACACTCCGGGTCGGCCGCTTACAATTACATCGAATTAATATTACAATAACTAGGTCTACGAACCATTTATTTATTGTATGAGTTTGTGAAAACACTACATGTCAAACGCATTATAATCATTTTTGAGTTTGAATAATCTTAACTTTCCCTCATTCCTATAATAAACGTTAACCCTTTAACCGCCACTCCCAAATATATATTCGGTTTTTCATTTTTTTATTACCACATCAAGTACCACATTTTAAACATATTAAAGATAAAATGCGATATTGAATCAGCAAGATTTGAAAAAAGTCGACCTATATTTTGTCAAATCTGAATAATTTTCACTCACTTGATGTTGTGGATCGCGTCAGCGAAACACAACTTTAAGTGGGTGAAAATTCTAATTGATTAATTTTGCGGTTAAAGGGTTAAGATCCCCTTAGAAAATGGAAATAAGAGAACGTTAGGGCCTACATGTTAACCCTTATCATGCTGAAGTTAATTTATTAACATTTTCAACCACTTGAGGACATGTGATGTTGTGTCTCGCTACTGCGATTCACAACCTCAAGTGGTTGAAAATTTCCAATATTTGTTCAATTTTAGACCAAACATTTAGAAATATTGATGTTTAAACAGTAATTTCTTCCGCAATAACAGTGCTTCAATCGGATAAAGCGGATTAAAAACGAGTATTGTGGTGATCAGCGATGAAAGGGTTAAGATGCTGGTAATTTTAACCCTTTCAAGCCTGAATTTACTATTGTCATCTTCATCAACTACAAGCCGCGAATTGCTGTCGCAATTCTCGACTTCTAGTGGATGAAGTTGATTTGATGCGGTTTAAAAAATAAAGAAAATTGCTGTCGCAATTCTCGACTTGTAGTGCTTTAATGCATCGTGAGGGTTTGAAGGGTTAAGATTTGTAGCGGGATCGGTCCTCAATCTGACTATGCTAGGAGCTCACAGCGCGAGGGCTGACGCGAGATTATGCACTAGTTCTGGTATAAACCTTATAGTGCCTCTCTCTTTTCACCTGGCTTTGGTCTACGTAATACTAGTAATTCAATACCATGATTAAGTAGCTGGAAGTAGGCTACTATGAAAGAAACTGATGACCTCTACTTGCCTCGTGTGGGCGGGAGCCCTTGTGCAGTTGTTGAAGCTGCCTGCTTGAAAAGTTCGCGATAGCGGGTTCGAACCCCGCTCTGGCATTCAAATTTCAAAGAATTTTTTTCTTCCCAGCTCAATCGTAAAGAGCGAGATGTAACGTCTTCGGCTGAATTTAGAATTCTGTGTCTGGAGGACAGTGTTATCTCATTCATCTCACCATCCTCAGGATGTTCTCCCGGCCCAGTTTAGCCTACATGTGCGCAAAGGTGGCCTAGCACCCCATTCATTTAATTTACTTGTCTCGTGTTCACACACCACTTAGGTAATAGAGCAGATGTAAATGCAGCCTGTATCTGGTTAGACAACGCAGAATCTGGGAATGAGGGAGTGGTGGACCTACATGTAATTCCCCCGACGTGCGAGTGTTGTTTGATTGGGAATAAGTGGCGCATCCTGGTGAGTATGAGATAGTTGGCTGGTTTCCTGGACTCTGGACAGACCCCTATCTGGACGGACCAGGCTATCCCCAGTGGCTGAAACTGTTTTCAGCCACAGATTGACCCGTACAAAATCGTGAGACATTTCTTTGGACGGGCATATCTAAGACTTCCTCTCGAATTATCTGGTCGAAAATGTTTGTTTTTTAGAATCAGTAACATTTCAGTTACATGCCCGCATGCTCAGCTGAGAGGTCGCACAGTCGTTAGAAAGTTATGGATATTTTTCGAACCTTGGGGTCGAAATCGCTCTGAGTCACCGCCATGTTTGATTTTTCGGTTAAAATAAATACACCAATCCACAGCCTCGGAGAGGACGACACGGCTAGGACCAGGCAGGCGGACGGCCCCCACGAGAGACCGGGCGGTGCCGGCGAGACAACCAGCCTCATCTCACGGCTACATGCACCCTCACACGGTCCATTAGCAAATTAACCCCAAGGATCACCAAGAGCTGACGTGCAAAGCCAAAAAGCGGTATATGCTCACTTTACAAGAGAGCATATACCGCTTTTTGACCTTGCAGAGCAGATGAGCTGTTCTAAAATCAGAAACAAGGGGCGGCTGAAACAACTTTGATATGTCAATCAATAATAAATAAACTTCTATGGCGGACTGAGCTCAGAGGCCTTGCAAAGCAGACGAGCTGTTCTAGATTTTATCAACCTCTGGATGAGGCATCAACTAAGTATGAGGTCTTAATTAACTTTTAAAGCCCTGCAATACTTTCATATAAACCATGGAGACCTAAGGGTTGTTTTTGTTTGAAATCATCATAAATGTCTTAGTTAGCTCTTTCCGCTTCATTTGAATACCTATGTCATAAGTCCACGGCCATTATAAATCCTTTTACTCTTACAGTGCGGAGATTGATTTTAGACGTCTACAGACTTCCAAAGTCTATTCCCGCGCTGAAAAGGTTAAAAAAGTAATATACAGTGTCGAAGTTTCTTTTTAACATCAGTGGTTGAAATGGCGCAGATGAAGTCTCTCCCTCTCAGGCCTCTTGGTAACTTTATTGTATGCCCCCCCCCCCCCTAGATACCCCGTAAGCCCCTCCTGGATGCGCCCCTGACCTTCTGGTTAAGGACCATACTGTAGATAATCCACACAAATCCCCGTAAGGATTTATTCTCTCCAAACCACAAACAGGCTGACAGAAGATGTCCTGGAACATTGAAAATATGATATGATTAGTTTGATATATCTTATATGAATGACCCAAACCGTTCAAGAAATAAATGAACTGAATGGGGTTTTAGGCAACCTTTGTGCACATATAGGCTTAACTGGGCCAGGAGAACCTCTAGAGGATGGTGAGATTAATGAGATGCCACTGCACTCCAGACACAGGGTTTGAAATTCACACCCTGGAGGTCTGAGGCCGAGCACGATACCTGTCGGTTACGAAGTTTCCCCACAGCATTAAATCTTTACGTGTGAGCGGGGAAGAAACATTTTGTCTTTGAAACATGAAGGCCAGAGTGGGGCTCGAAACAGCGATATCCGATTTTCCAAGCAGGCAGCTTTAACCACTGCAACAGGGCCCCCGACCTTCGTATAAAGCAGACATATTCTCTTAAAATAAATCCACATAAGAATTTCTAGACAAGTGAAGTAAAGAAAAAATTGAAATTGACAAGTCTGTGGACTGTTAGCAAATATATAAATATTTGAGGAACGAACACCAAAAATAATATATTATCTTCATGATTTATATATTATGTGGTGACGTATTGCGTGTTCGGTTTTTTTCTAGATAATGCAGACACCTTTATGTTACGAATAGTATAGTGATGATCAAGTACTAGTAATAATATGCTATAGCATATTAATTATAATATACTAGTACTTAATCATCACTGACCATGATGATTGTTGTGCATTTTAGAAGTTATTGTAACCACTTCTTCAGTGATCAAGATCACTTTTGTATCCGTTTAGATATTTTTAAAAATGGCTGTGATCACTTCTTCGGTGGCTCAGATAACCTTTAAATTGGCTGACACCAGTATGTTAGTGGCCAAGATCACTTTTATAGTGGCTGCGATAACTTCCAAAGTGGCTGTGATCACTTCTTCTCTCGCCAAGGTAACTTTTGCATTGGCGAGATAACTTTTAAGTTGTTGTGATCACTTTATCAGTGGCTAAGATCACTTCTGTAGTGGCTGAGATAACTTTTAAAGTCGCTGTGTTCACTTCCTCAGTGGCTAAGATAACTTTTGTAATGGTTGAGGTAACTTTTAAAGTGGCTGTAATGACTTTTTCAGTGGTCAAGATCACTTTAGTAGTGGCTGAGATAACGTTTAAAGCTGCTATGATCACTTCTTCAGTGGCTAAGATAACTTTTGTAGTGGCTGAGATAACTTGGTTGTGATCACTTCTTCGAGCGTCAAGATAACTTCTGAAAAATGGTCCCAGAGAATATAAAACTAATAACAAACAATTCTATCATATAAGGTCAACATGAGCGAGAAGTCTTGCAGGTATTGACTAAGAAAACGCTGGAAATTGTTGAAATGGGGGGGGATAAAATACAAAGTTAGCGCTTAATTGTTGTACATTTCGTATTTAACAGTACCCGGTACTCATTGGGCAAAAATGTGAAACACTGTCAATTTCCCCGGGTTGGAAGAAAAGTGCCCAAATTATACATCCAACCCAAAAAGTGTGTAATGTAATTCTAGAAAATGTTTGAATCAAGACTAAATATTTATTAAACACAAAAATCAGTTGAGACTATGTACTGAAAAAGTATGAAAAATAGTTCAAATTAAGGGGTAAAGTAGATCTACCAACTTCAAGCTTTCTTGTGCATTTGTCGAAGATTAGACACAAAATATTTTACATTCGTGGCCTGGCCCGTAACTTTCTATTGATATAAAATATATTGATTTAGCTCAAAAGTTGACTACTCACTGGGCAAAACTGTGAGATACATACAATTTTCATTAGCCCAAAAAAAAGCGTGCAAATTTTACGTCTAACCAAAAAAGCATGCAAAATGTTCACATAACTCATTTTTTTTATTCCAAATGGGTTTATTTAAAGTCAACAATAGTTCTAGAACATGTTTAAATCAATACTAACATGTATACCATACAATCAGCTGTGAAAAAAGAATTTTGACTTTTTACTGAAAAAGTACGAAAAAACGTCAAATTAAGGGTTAAAATACCATATTAAGCAGCGCTCTCTTGTGCATCTTGTGACTACTCAGTGGGCAATAATGTGAGATATGGTCAAGTTTCCCGAGTCTGAAGAAAAGCTAGCAAATGTTACGTCTTACCAAAAAAGCGAGTAATATGTTCACATAACTCATTATTTTTATTTCAAATAGGTCAATTTTAAATCAACAATAGTTCTGAAACATGTTTGAATCAAAACTAAACATTTATACTACACAAAAATCGGCTGAGAGATTTTGTCTTTTTAATGAAAAGGTATGAAAAATGCGTAAAATTACGTGTTAAAATACCAACTTATAGCTATAATTGTGCATTTGTCATTGATCAGACACAAAATATTTTACATCCATGTGAAAGCCTGTGTCATATGTGAGTGATAATAAATAGATTAAAAATTATTTAAATAGAAAATTGCCACAGTTTTAGCAAACAATCACTTCAAATGCAATATTTCAAATTGCGGTGTGCGATTTTGATGGTACTAGTGTTAAAATGTTTTTATGGTACTTTTGGACAGGATGCTTTTTGTAAGACAAGCAGATTTGGATTCCAGAGAAAATTTTACTATAGGTGGAGCTCTTGGATCGTATTGATATTTCAACACAAATAAAACCCCATTACCTCTGCGACTATAGCTTAGAGCTATCGTGCATTGACTGAAGAAAGGGAAAATTGTGGCTGAGACAGCGTTTTGGCATGGTACCACGATTACAGATCAATATGAGCTTACAAATGAATGAGATTTCTCAGTTGACACGCATCTTCCTGGATTTGGTGACCCTTTGATCTCCCTTATCTCACTCTTCACATTTTTGGCGATTGCGATACGGTGATAATACTATTCCCTGCGTGTCTAAACCATGGAGGTTCAGCTCAGAGGCGCGACATGTCATAAACGGTAGCAAGTGCCATGTACATAATTATCGTCTAAATACGACGATATATATGTATGCCTATATGTGACTGAAATTGAAGGTTCCAGCCACAAATCTCAACGGTTAACAATCGTTAACAGTCCATTCTTGGAGCGCAAATACAGGATTTGGTCGCAGTAATCAAAACAATGACAGGTCGGTTGTTAAATTGTCGTGGGTGTTTTGGACTATGGGCCAGGGCCATGTTGAGAAAAGCTGAATTTCCGGGTTAAACCAATTTAAACAGCTACGACTAACACCTTGAAGGTGTAGACTGTTCACAGCTTTAAATTCTAAACATATTTGCCGCTTTAACATATTTAATATAGATCAATCTCGCCATCCCAGCAAACACAACACATTTGTATACCATTTCTACAACGTCGGCCTAACGTCTTCGACGTTGGTCCAACATTGTAGAAATGGTATACAAATATTTTGTGTTTACAGGGATATCCAACATTCGTGTTCTATGAAAAAAATGAAATGAAATGAATCGGGCTTTAGGCTACCTTTGTGCACATATAGGCTAAACTGGGCCAGGAGAACCTCCTGAGGATGGTGAGATGATTGAGATGACACTGTCCTCCAGACACAGGATTCGAAATTCGAGCCCTGGCGGTCTGAGGCCGAGCACGCTACCTCTCGGTCACGGAGGCTCCCCACAATACTGACTTTCACACGTGGATGGGGAAGAAACATTTTGTTTCTTTCACACCGCCGAGACCGGGAACCGAACCCCGAACTCTGGCGTGAAAGCAGCTGTGCTAACCACTACCCTAGGGCCCCCGCCCTCGTGTTCTATGGCGTCGGACCATATGTTTCCCTGCCATGATACACCCATATTGCGTTTGTCGCTTCGCACTTCAGTCTAAGTCGAAGGGAATCCATCGCAAAGTAAAATTATATTTTTGTGTAAAGCCTTCGTCTGCAGCACACTTGTCCGGGGGCCTAGTGTATTTAGGTTTGAATCCTGACTGCTGGGTATAATTAGCAGACAAAAAAATGAAATGAATCGGGCTTTAGGCCACCTTCGTGCACATATAGGCTAAACTGGGCCATATAATTAGCAGACAGCCAGGCAGGATGAAATGAAGTCTTACCAGCTAACATGAGACATTGAGCCAATGTGGTTTCAATGTTGGGCCAGCGTCTGCACAATCTTGGTGATATTGCGACAGAAGGACAACTGCCACCTGCTGCCAAGTGTGTCATTTTCTAACAGGTAGAAAACTGTCATATAAAGCTAAAAAGCAGTGACAGCTCACTACTGCTGGTTGCCTTTACACACTGGACTTGTCAAATGATTGCTTTGTATCTGTATTTATCCGTTTGTGCCATACAGTTGATTTTGAAGATTTAAACTCCTACAGATCAGGTATGTGTAACAATAGCAGTGGATACATTGTGTAAAGGGGGGGGGGGGTTACTCAACTTTGACTATCAGAGACATAGGCCTATTGCTCGGCGAGTGAGGGAATGCCCATACAAAAAGAGTAATGTGTTGGAAGCATAAAGGTATTGGGTTCAAATCCCGGGCGGGTCGGTTGTGTTTATCATCGCGGTTTTGCAAAGACAGTGCTTCAAACTGTTCAAATGCCTGGAGTGTGCTGTGCTGTCTATAGTACTGTTCTCTATAGCGAACCATTAAAATCATTCGATAATATGTTAAATTCCTCACTTTGAGCTTCCTTCTGTCGCGATATTGCTATGCTTGTGTGGAAAGCGACGTATAGCAATATGCACTCACTCTATTTATTCACTTGATCTAAGTGTGAAACCTCACGATATGATAGCCTTATCCATCCTGGTACAAGCAGAATATGGCTCCACATCTTAAAACCATCACGATGCACCAAATCATCATTTTGCATCTCTGTAGAATGACACATAGGGGCTGCGGAACGAACATTTTCATGAAACTATTTTATAATAACTATATTTTTTTTTCATTTGCCACCAACTTCAAGTAGTCTACATCCACTACAATTCGCGGCTTGTAGTGGATGAAGATGACAGTGGTAAATTCAGACTCGAATGGAGTAACTGATAATAGTGGGAATCGAATCATACATATTCTTAATGATTCATCACAGACTAAGATAACGCTATGCCCTACTAAAGCCATCATAGGATGGATACTGTAGGTCTGGTAATATTCTGGTAATATAGGTCTGATGATATTTTTAATTTTCGTGAATTTCGCGAGGAGGACAAATTCGCGAATTCAAGAATCTCGCGATTGTTTTTAATATAAAAGCACTACCAAAGAAAAATGAAAATTTCACAAATTATTAACTTCGTGAAAGTCCCAGAATCAGAAATTCGTGAGAATTTTAACACGCGAAAATTACCAGATCTATAGGTAAATGTGACGAAATGTGCAAAACACGTATGATATGGGTGAGGTGTAATAATGGGCCAAAGGTAAAAATCAGCCTACAAGGACCTATCCCCAGCCTATCAGCCACAGATTGACCGCGTACAAAACCGAGGGACATTTCTTTGGACTGTCATATCCGAAAATATCGGGGAATAATGAGGTCAATTTTTTTTTTGAATCAGTAACATTTCAGTTCCATGCCCGCATGCTCAGAGGTCGCACAGTCATTGAAAAGTTATGGACAATTTTCGGACCCTGGGGTCGGGATCGCTCTCAGTTACCGCCATGTTTGATTTTTTTCGGGTAAAGCAAATACATCAATCCACGGCCTCGGAGAGGACGACAAGGCTAATAAGGACCCAGAGGGGACATAGGAAGAAAACCATGATTGCGTACGTACGGGATATTACCATTATTATTTTTCTTCCTATGTCACCTCTGGGTCTTTGTAAAAACACCAGTTTTGTATCGTGCTGACAATGAGACAATGAGACGTTTGAACCACACTTGCTTTGTTATTTAATCCTTCAACCACCAAATTATTCAATTTGAATTTTTACTCACTTGAAGTTGTGTCTCGCTGACGAGATCCACACCTTCAAGTGAGTGAAAATTATTCAGATATGACAAAATGGAGGACAACTGTTTTCTAATCTTGCTGATTGATGTCACGTTTTATTTTCAACGTGTTTAAAAGCTGACAGGCAATGTGCTAATACATGTACAATGTAAGGAAAGGGATATAATCGATAACGGCGGTTGAACCCTTACAGAGCGGGGACATACTTTATTCGTCAGAATCTGACGTCTGAAGACGTCAGATTCTGACGAATAAAGTCTATCCCCGCACAGTAATAGCGAAAATATTTCTAATGGTCGTAGAGGTATTCAAATGAATCAGAAAGAGCTGACGAAGACATTAATGATGCTTTCAAATTGAAAATAACCCTTCGGCCTCACATTATTTTTTAAAAAAATTCGGCACTTCAAGGGCTAAGGAAGAGTTCATCTTTTGATAATGAAGACATGTGTGTCGTACTTACCAGACATGATGCAGTATTTTATACCTTTAACCCTTTCATCGCTGATCACGACTATTATCGTTTATAATCTGTTTTATAAGCAGGATAAATCACAGTTATTGGGAATAAAATAGGTGTTTTAACATCAAGATTTGCAAATGCCTGGTCGCGAATAAATTAATATGAGTAATTTTTACCCACTTGAAGTTGTTGGTCGCGGTAGACAGATACAACTTTAAATGAGAGAAACATTAAATAATATAACTTTTAACTTTTATTAACTAATTATTTACCCATCTATATGTTTTTAAAATACATTTATCCGGCCTAATTATGCCCATATATCAACAAATATTTCGCTGTGAATGTCAGTTGAATTACCGCATAACCTTATTACTTTATTTCGGGTAGTGTACAGGCTATGTGGCTAAATAGGTCGACATGGCATACACAAATTACAGGCTATAACATCTGGTGTAAGCTCAGTGTTGTTCGAGAGAATCACCCAAGAATATAATCCTATTGATCCCCTTCATTTCGCGTTATTTCGTTTATATATAATCTCCATGACGGCTAATACTGTATGGTAAATACAATGTATTGTCGTATGGTTGGGCCTCCTCGCCCAACCATACGACAATAGTTAGTATTTGCTAACAACCGTCTACAACGTCGGCCCAATATTGGACCAACATTGGCTGGATGTGTCAACATATAGAAGTTGGCTGGTGCTGTTGAAGGTTGACGTCAGTGTGATCACTACCCACAGGGCAAACGACGTTGCTGCGACGTTGAATGAACGTCACTGACGTTGATGTAACGTCGCAGCAACGTCGTGTGGCCAGTGGGTAGGATGTCGTTTAGATGCTAATATAGGCTTCATTACACCCAGCCTCTGATTTAATTCTACCTAAGCCTTTGTGCTCACTAGACAGAGTTTCCTTTCCACTGACAATGACACATCTCTACAAACACACTAACAATGATACAATTCTCCTCAACAAATAAGAAACTCTGAGCATTTCCTCTTGGTAAATTGGTCAGAATAGGTAACACCCCTCTGGAAATGCACAAACAATGCTATAGTTTCTTATGCGACGTGGCAATGTAGCTACAAATCCACTCGTCACAAACCCACCAACATACACATAACATCTTTTCTAATTTACCTGTTTACAAGCATAACACATTTACATTGAAATAAGTAAATAAGAAGTACATAAACATGTCCGAGTTTTAATCCCATATACTATTCAGCTCCAATAAACAAACGATCGATATCATTAAAAGTCACACATAAAATGATAAAAGGGAAACAACAATACATCTTACCATACTCTTTACCGTATGTGTACTATCACATTTTATCAAGAACGTATTTATCTGAATATCATACTTGTAATCAATCAATCCATCCATCCATCCATCAATCAATCAATCAATCAATCAATCAATCAATCAATCAATCAATCAATCAATCAATCAATCAATCAATCAATCAATCAATCAATCAATCAATCAATCAATCAATCAATCAATCAATCAATCAATCAATCAATCAATCAATCAATCAATCAATCAATCAATCAATCAATCAATCAATCAATCAATCAATCAATCAATCAATCAATCAATCAATCAATCAATCAATCAATCAATCAATCAATCAATCAATCAATCAATCAATCAATCAATCAATCAATCAATCAATCAATCAATCAATCAATCAATCAATCAATCAATCAATCAATCGATCGATCGATCGATCGATCGATCAATCAATCAATCAATCAATCAATCAATCAATCAATCAATCAATCAATCAATCAATCAATCAATCAATCAATCAATCAATCAATCAATCAATCAATCAATCAATCAATCAATCAATCAATCAATCAATCAATCAATCAATCAATCAATCAATCAATCAATCAATCAATCAATCAATCAATCAATCAATCAATCAATCAATCAATCAATCAATCAATCAATCAATCAATCAATCAATCAATGATTTGACTGGTGGGATCAGAGTACAAAATAAAACGTATAAGTTTTAAGACAGATCGCTGGGGCACACCAAGGTACAAATAGCATTAAAAATATTGTCCTTAATTTTTACGTGTTGATCAATAAGTAATCCATCAAGATGTCATCAAGTGTGCCAGAAACCCCATACCAGGATGACACGCGGTGGACTAGCGTACAGTTTATTAATTGTGTCAAAAGCTGCTGAGAGGTCAAGGGGGGTTAGTGCATATATATTAAAACAAAATTTTCCACATTTAAGTAGCGGATTCGCTAGAGAGGAATTTCTTATATGCTGATTGCAATGTATTAGCCCTTAAAGCGCTGAATTTTTTTTATGAAAAGATTCGAAACCAAAGGGTCTCTAGACGTCAGATTTTGAGTCCAAAGTCGATCCACGCACTGTAAGAGTAAATGTATTTATAATGGTCGTAGACCCATAAAATAGGTATTCAAATGAATCGGAAAGAGCAAACTAATACCTTTATAATGAGTTTAAATTGAAAAAACCCTTTAGTCTTCACGGTTTATTCAAAAATAATTCAGCGCTTCAAGGGTTAAAGTGATAAGAGAGAATGATATACTACATGTATGCATTTATACGAATTGACGTTTCAATAGCTCAGTTATTTCCTCTTCAATTATACATAGTTACGCATGGAGTAAACTGCTTATGTGAAACCAACCATCAATGTTTGTAACCTATTAGGTCGCTCACCATATATTCGCTCTAAAGGCATTTTGATGTGCGACTTCCGCGTGCGCGTATCGTGCTTTCACAATGAAGACGATTTGTTGTCATAGTCAGTCGAAATTATTTTAATTAGTTTGAAAGCAATTAGCATAACTAAAATCTATATACCCATAGGCCACCCTCTGGAGCAAAGCCTATGTGTATGTAAATTAGGAAGTCGATCAATGGCAAGTTGGTCTGCATAATCATGACATACATACAGAGTGTAAAATACTATGCATAGTCGGTGGCACTGAACAATCCACACCTTTGAACAGTTTGGAACTATGCACAGCCTACAAAACCCAACACCGGTTCAACCGGAATTGCACCCTAGTTAGTCTATACTGTGGTTCCAAAACCACTATCAAATAACAGTGAAACCGCTGGTAGGGGTTTCTATCTTCATAAATTAAATAGCATTTAGAATAGTGTAGATCTGGTAATTTTCGCGTGTTTAAATTTTCACGAATTTCTGATTTGGGGACTTTTCAGAAAGTTTAGAAGTCGCGAATTTTTATTTTTCATTAGTAGCGCTATTATAATAATGCTTTTCGCGAGATTCTAGAATTCGCGAATTTGTCCTCTACGCAAAATTCGCGTAAATCAAAACCTCGCGAATATTACCAGATCTACAGTATATATATTACTGTTCAGTTAATTGGCTCTGACCCACGGTGTTAAGAATCTAAAAATAGGACAATAGGGAGAAGAATATCACGCGTTTTCCATTAGTTCAATATCATAATTACAAACAAACACATTGTCAAAAATGAAAGCACAATTTTCCCAACTATTTTGTAATAGTACTCTTGGTTGAATTTCAATTATTTTCCTGGTATTATTGCTACCTGCACTAGCAGGTGTGGCCAGGTGAGGGTATCTGTACCACCTGCCGTGATGGGCAATCTATTTTAATCCGTAATGACGTTAAGGAGACAAGAACCAGGACAGGTATCTGAACCGGAACAGTGATCCAGTGGCCCAGTGCTGGTCCAATTGTGGCACAGCGTTTATCATATTGTATCAACATCGCCATGATTAAGCCGTACAGCGCGGGATCGACTTTAGACGTCAGATTCTGACGTCTAAAGTCGATCCCCACACTGCAAGAGTAAACATATTTATAATTGTCGTAGACCCATAACACAGGTATTCAAATGAATCGGAAAGAGCTAACTGAGATAATTATGATGATTTCGAATTGAATAAAACCCTTTGTTCTCCATGGTTCTAACGCTTTAATGGTTAAGGCAGCACTGTACATGCTGATTTGATTGTGATATGTCTGTAGCCAATGATGCAGGGCTTCTCAGCTCCATGTGCGTCAATCCAAGCAAACACGAGACATGAAGTTGTACGGGACGACATTAAACCAGTGCTGCTTCAATGTTGGGACAACGCTGTAGGCGGCGGGCCAACATTGAACATGCATTTGTTTGATGTCTTGTGCTTGCTGGGATAGGAGCCCCATATACTGCCTTAAAAGTCTAAAAAGCAGTAACTGCTTACGTTTTAAGTGAGCAGTTTCTGCTGTTTGATTTTGCAGAACATGAAGCCGCAGATGACCCAAAGATCGCCACAACCTCCATCTGTATCATCTCAGCATTCGCCACTGATACGCGGATAGTAATTATACAGCAGATAAAACTATCCTTAATACATTATTTTATGTAGTAAATTATGTTTAAATTTGAAGTCGATAATCAAGTCACAGACTCAAAATGGTGCGATTTTCAGTTAATTTTGAGTGCGTAAATTATCACACAATAAAAATAATCATTAGTTCAGCATAAAAGCTGGCAGTGAAGATTCGATTAATTAGTATAGTGTCAGCTTGTAACAGAATGGTATGACTTCTGACGTTTAGTTTTCCTGCTAAATTAAATAATGTAAATTTTCAGCCACTTTAAGTTGTGTCTCGCTACTGTGATCCACAACTTCAAGTGTCTGAAAATTACTGATATTGCTTAAATTGACACCAAACATTTGCAAATATTAAAGTTTAAACCATCATTTCATACTAAATAACAGTGATTTTTATCGGCTAATAAAACAGATATAAAACGACAATAGTCGCGATCAACAGATTTTAACCCTTTCAGGCTCGGATTTACCATTGTCATCTTCATCCACTACAAGCCGCGAATTGCTGTCGCAATTCTCGACTTGTAGTGAATGAAGATGATTGGAAGTGGTTGGAAAATTGAAGAAAATTGCAATGTATTGGTAAGCCAGTTTCATGAAAATTTACAGTCAAAAGCCTCTACTTGTAGGAACATTAAGTCTGTTTTCATGGAAGTGGAATGATGCTTTAAAGCATCGTGAGGGCTTAAAGGGTTGAGATCTGCTCAGCACAATGACTATAACTATGTGTCAATATCCTCTTCTCAGACAACGCGTGAAAAACTCTCCAAACAAATAATTAATTTTCATTTATTTAAATTTTGTAATTAAAGCGCAAAAGTGTTTTATTGTCTACTCACAAACTGCATGATCATGTAGCTATTACATATTACATATTATGGCTCGTTAGCTCATACAACTAAAACAGGCCGAAACTTGTATTTATTTATTAATTATTTTATTTTATTTTATAATTAAAAAAGTGAAGATTATTGAATGTTATTTTCTAAGTATAGGGACATTGGAAACCAAAGAAAGCCCAACGTACCACACCTTGGATAGTCGGATGTAATTAAGGAGGCAACTTATTAATGCACGGTGCTATAATCTATTTACACAGAGGTTTAATTGTGTATTCAAGTGAAATTCATCCCATTAATGTCTAAGACAATGTAGATCGCGGTTATAAAAAATGTTTTGCTGTGCACAAAACAGATGTGCATCAATGAAAATAGGAACCTCCAACAAGTACATGTAATCAGGTAATAGTCAATACATCTGACCTTTCTAATCAATAGTTGGCGTGTGATGACGTATTAACTCTTATCCTGCTAAATTAATTTATTTTAATTTGCAGCCACTTGAGGTTGTGTCTCGCTACCGCGATTCACAACCCCAAGTTGTTGAAAATTACTCATATTTGTTTCTTTTGAGATCAAACATTTACACATTTTGCTTTTTAACCCTTTCAAGCCTGACTTTACATTGTCATCTTCATCCACTACAAGCCGCGAATTGCTGTCGCAATTCTCGACTTGTAGTGGATGAAGATGATTTGATGTGGTTTAAAAATTAAAGAAAATTGCCATGCATTGCAAACCAGTTTTATGGAAATAATTATTTTAAAACCCTTGGTTGTAGGAAAATTAAATCTGTTTTCAGAGATGTAAAACGATGCCTTATTGCATCGTGGGGGCTTAAAGGGTTAAATAGTTATTTCATTACAAATAACAGCGAATAAAGGCTAATAAAATGGATCAAAAACGACTATTGTTGTGATCGGCAGGCAAAGGGTTAAGTGGATCAAGCAGCGCGCTTTTGCATTGTATACCAAGGATACGAGTATACAGAAGTAAATGAAATGAAATGAATCGGGCTTTAGGCCACCTTTGTGCACATATAAGCTAAACTGGGCCAGGAGAACCTCCTGAGGATGGTGAGATGATTGAGATGACACTGCCCTCCAGACACAGGCTTCGAAATTCGAGCCCTGGCGGTCTGAGGCCGAGCACGCCACCTCTCGGTCACGGAGGCTCCCCACAATACTGACTTTCACACGTGGATGGGGAAGAAACAATTTTTGTTTCCTTCAAACCGCCGAGACCGGGAACCGAACCCCGAACTCTGGCGTGAAAGGCAGCGGTGCTAACCGCTACCCTAGGGCCCCCGCCCTACGAGTATACAGAAGGCTAAGTCAACAGTCAGCTGACCAGATGGTTTATGTAGAGGTCACACACATATTATATTGATCAGTCGTAAGACTTAATAACACAATTGGTAGTGTACAGAGAAGTAGTTATACTGTAAAAAAGGCAAGTAAGTAAGCAAGCAAGCAAGGCAGGTAAGCAGGCAGAGAGACAGACAGACAGGCAGGCAGGCAGGCAGGCAGGCAGGCAGACAGACAGGCAGGCAGGCAGGCAAACAGGCAGGCAGGCAGGCAGGCAGGCAGGCAGGCTTAGTATTACGTTGTTTTTAATTCGGCATTTCTTTTCATTTACCTTAATGAATCACCTATAGTTCAGTAGTTATGGTTCTGATAGTTTTAATCCTGGTGCAGAGATTGGAGTGTACTGTGTAGCCCCTGTATAATTATCTTTAGATGGCAAAATATTCAAATGGCCGGAGTGAAAAACTATACTAATTAGGAGCCTATAATTATAATATCACATACAGACGGTGGCATAATGTTTGATATGAAGTCTGATGCAAACTCAAAGCAACATAACTTGAACGTTTCGTGTTTGCTGGGTAGGTTCTGGCTCACTCACATAAAGATAACCGTTGAAATTAAATAGTTTTCACCCACTTGATGATGTGTGTCGCTTTCGCGACCCACATCATCAAGTGGGTAAAAATTATGGATATTTGTGTAATTTGATACCTTGTTTAAGCACACATTTCGTTCCCAATATATGTGATTTAATCGGGTAATAAAACGGATTTAAACGACTATCAATAGTCGTACTTAGCTTGTAGTTATATCTCGCTGACGCGATTCACAGCTTCAACTGGGTGAAAATGATTCGGATTTGATAAATTGAGGTTAAATCAACTATTTTCAAATCTTGCTGATTTATGTCATGTTTTATCTTTAACATGCTAAAATGCGGGTTTGTTTTGTTAAAAATCACATCTCATATGTATCCATTTTCTGTTGCACATTCTTTTAAAATTTTATATGACCAGCTGCCATAGATTTTGTATAATAATAATTGTTGTATTGTGATTTACTATATATATATACGATAGTCATTTATATTTTATAATATTTTATAATAAGGTGGCTTCCATGCCAGCGACTATCCGATTCTCAATGGGAGGCATCCTGACATGTTATTTAATTTGTATTATTTTAGTGTTATTTTTCCAATAAACAATTATCTTTTTCTTTCTCTTTAGCGGGTTAAGGGGTCCTAACAATTTAAAAAAATGTACAAAAAAACACAAAAACACAAAAAAAACACACACAAAAAAATCCAAGTTAGGGCTTGGCCCACCCACGTCTAAGTTCTTCTCGGATTTTTTTTATTTCTTTTAACTTGACAAGACCCCTAAGGGATAACGTATACGGCACGGTATGATGTGACGTAGTTGAGTTATTTAAAGCCACGAAGCCGCGGTCTGAATCACTGACATTACCACATCAACACGAGAGACGCTTTTAGGATTGCTCTTTCTCCAGTTACAAGTTTAACCACAACAACATCTTACTCCTCTGCCTTATAAAACGTCCATTGGTTAAGGTAGTGATAGTTCATTTCAATTCATTTTAAACTGGTAAATGTGTCCGAATAGAGGTGTCATCAAGGTTAGTTGAAATAAAGAAGAAATACCAAGGAGCAATGTCTGATTCAGAGAATTAACAATAGAATGTGATAATGTGTCAGTTTATGTGGTATTTTACGCAAACATGTTATTTATATGGTTTCCTTAGGCATGACTCATACACGGACCATCCAATTATCAATGGTCAACGTCGTTTTAAAAGGTGAATTTAAAGGTGCAGGTTTTTAGTCTGATTTTTTTCAAGACTTTTGTCCAGCTTTTACAATTTTACCCCCTGATCACTGGACCTGTTCATTCTCAACTCCACGGAGAACATGCAGCCATTTTGGTGCATCGAACGTATCATACACATTACCATCTCCGTCCTACCAGGTACTCATTCTCACAAGTCAAGTGAAGTATTTATGGGTTAGGTACCTTGCCCAAGGACACAATATAGAAATAATGTCTCAATATTGAGAGGGGAGAAGCATTATATTTCTCAGAAAATCCTGCACCAAGCGGGGTTCGAAACGCACGTGATTTGTACACATTTTACATAATCCAATTAAATGATATCGCGCCGTAACCTAAAACATACTATATTATTCTTTTCAATCGTAATTACCAGAAGTCAATTTATAAACCCATATGTTTTAGATTTTTATAAGTGGTACATCACTTTAGTAGTTTCAAATTTACATATCACACTCATTTTTAGTAAGAATTGCGTTTTAATAACATTCCTATGTAAATTTTAGTGATTAACATAGTGTAAGCCTACTTTCGATGTAGGCTTACTGCGCACATTACACGACGCAAGAGTGGTTTGAGAGTACATCAATCTGAACATATTGGCAAATCTAATTACACAACTCATCCATTTCTGCCTGTCTGACTTTTATCAGGCAATTTATGTCTGTGCATCGTCTGTGTTTAGATGTTGTCTCATTTGTCGTATTGTTCTACAATATGCGTTTATGTTGCCCATCTGTGATGTCGCCATCACAAAAAAAAACAGAGACGAATTCATCAACCCCTTCAGTGCGGTAACCGCCTTCATACGTCAAAATCTGACGTCCGTAGACGTCAGATTCTGACGTATAAAGACGGAACCCGCGCTGGAAGAATCAAAATATTTGTTCTTCCTGTCAGTTATTAAATATAAGATATTTAACCTGTGCTTATTGTTATAATTTTTATGGATATCCGGATAACGCCACATTGATCAACATACAAGTCTTAAGCATTGTGCGTTATAATGCATTATTTTAGATTTATTTAAAAAAAACTCAGCCTTGGCATTCAAAGTGTCATTATACATATTATTTGGTTTTCCATCAAACATTTAAACATATACATCAATATGGGACTAATATTAAATATTTATATTACATACAAAATTAAATAGCCACATTATATATACACTGTAAGCAAAAAATTGTTCTTAGCATTCAAAGTGTCATTTTATATATATATTCTTAATAAACATGTAAACATAAACATAAATGTGAGATTAACACAAAATATTCATAATAAATATAAGGATAAATATCCACAGCATGAGTTAACTTTTATATAATAGCCTATTGGAGGCAGATATATCAGCACATTTGAATTTTACCGCAAATTAGAGTTAGCAATAATGACGCGCGTATCTTAAATATGCAGTTATAAAAAAAATTTGCCCTAGATTTTTACTTTTTAACTTCCAGTCTCCTGGGGACATAATGGGGACACTTTTTGCGAATTAGCTTGCTTCTAAGTAGCACGCAACGAAAAAAATAGATTTACAAACTTGACACATCTTTTATAATGTATGTATTTTTTAGGCGCCAGTTTTGATAAAAGGGTTGAAAAAAATATTTAAAATGAAATCTGGGCAAAAATATTTTTCAGTGACCTACATGTGTATATGGCCGAGGGCTATAAATAAAACAATAGTGAAAAGAAGTAAAACTACTACTATTTTGAACAATTTTCGAATTGCTGTCAATTTTATTTTGGTGTCCTTCTAAAAAATGGTAAAATTGGCTCTAGGACTTAAAGCGTCCTGTTTGGCAAAAAAGAACCAAAACTCGCTATGTCCCAATGGTCAAGCTAAATAAAAATCGCAGTTAAAATTTCTTAGCTTTTGTGAGTGCGAGGGCTAGATTTGGCTGCCGGCCTACTATACCATATTCCCTACATTAAGTCTATAGTCTCTCTGACGGTGGAGGATGGTCCAAAAATGAAAGTTAGCTTTTCGGTATCCAGTCAGTCAATTCTCAAGCGATTTTCATAAAATTTTGTAAAGCCTACTTTCTAGTCATTTGGCATCGATCCTAAAAATTTCGTAAAAAAATATTGTATTGTTCAAAAGTTAGATCATTTGACACTCCTCTATAACATGTATAAACCCATTAACTTCATTCAGTTTTATTCTCAGAATTGCGGTACATGTCAAATGGTGTAACTTTTGAAATCTTCACTTTTTGCCAAATGACTAGATAATAATGGTTGCAAAATTTCGTGACGATCGCTTGAGAATTGACTGACTGGATACCGAAAAACTAACTTTTATTTTGGACCATCCCCCACCGTCGGCCAGACTATAAGCTTCTGCAGGTCGCAGACCGAGTCATCGACCTTGCGAAGCCTAGCTTGCTCTAGGGAAGATGAATTATATGAACATCGTTAACGTGGTGATCATCATTCTAGAATAAGTTCATGCCTTTTTCAGTGATAATTAATGTAAGGAGATTTAGAGGTAACAACTGTGTGGTATCTTCAACCTAATGAGCACATGTGATTAGATGTGACTGACCCTGACAGTAAACTTCACTGACGTCTGTGATTAGAGGTGACGGTCCCCCAGATTTAAATACACCGGAGACGTCAGTCTATTGTTGAAACAGTAGATTCGGATCTACGAATCTACTGTTATTTTTCATACTGGCCCGGGCGGGCACAGTGATTATTATGCAGGGTTTACCATGACACTACATGCCTATTTTATCTTGGTTAACCACACTGACTATTTTATCTATCAATTTTTGGAACACATGTACCTATTTTGTGTATTTTAAGTGAAAGAATGAACTCAATTACGATAGATTCGTAGATCTGAATATACTCGCGCTACGCGCCTCGTACATTCAGATCTACGAATATATCAAATCTCCTTGCACTGCCGTCTGCGATTAGATGTGATCATTGATTGTAGTTCGGCTATACAATCAACTGATCAATGCTTTGAATAAATGACGCATGTGATTAGCTGGATAGAATACTTAGTCCAGCAGATTTGTGACAAAAAGGCTCAGTTAGTGATAAAAGTATCAAAATTTGCATATTAATAGTTCATTATACACCAAAACATATTAGCTATGGACCCAATCTCAATTTCCATTTTTTCAGAATTGGCGACCATTTTCCAATATGGCCGCCCAATTTGTCAATTTTGACAGGAGTTTTGGTCTTGTGGTATCGATATTGGAATACAAATCCAAGAAATCAGTCCTATGAGCCCATATAATCAAAGCAGTGATGTCATAAATTAATTAGAATTAAAAATATATCACCAAATTATGTTTAGGCAATGAAAATGCCTCCAAAATAGTTGCCGCGGAGACGCAATATTTACCGGTTAGCTTTAAAAGTAAAAAAGTCACACAAATTTATAACTACAGTAAAACATTAAGTTCAAAAAAAAATATTTGTTTTATTTCTATCTATAGTATTCCTATCTATTTTATTATTTATATGATATTCTGTCTAAAAAGTTTATTGAAGACTCAGTTTCAAAAACTACCCCTGAGACTTTAAAAAAGAAAGGAATACTTGCTGAGAATATTCATGAAATGTTTTCACTGCACGAGGTCTTAGTATATTGACAATTACAGCTCCATCTAACAGTAACATATCAACATCTGGTCTGTCATTTTGTGACGGAGACACTTCCTCTAAACATTATAATATATCTGATTTTGTTCCTGTACGTATGTCACCATAGGTCGAGAGTGATGGAGAGAAATCTTGGTTTTTGTGACTGAAGAAAGTATCCAAATTATCGTCACGAACTTGACAAGACACATACAGTAGAAAGAACAGTGACACATTCTGTTTTTTTTAACTACAAAAATTACCCTTCTTAAACTCAGCAGCTACATCAGGATGACACTCTTCGAGCAACATTATGTCGCATATATGCATAGGCAACCAGCGAGCATAATTAGGGTGATCAAGTGCGAACATCGAAGGAGCTATCTTCTGTAGTACCTGGAGGTACAAGTGAAAGTCCTCTTCTTTTAATGATCTGACGAACACAAGAACTGATAACTGAATCTCGAGTGTCAGACTCCAGAATTTAAATTGTGGATTTTCGTCTTCTTTCAGTTGTCTCCACTCGTCAAAATTATTAGCAAGATCATTATGTTCTTCAACATATGATGAGAGTGTAAAGTGCTTCAGCTGTGACTGCTGTGCATGTCTTGTACTGGATACATGCGACGCCTTTAAAAAATAATCAGCCTTTCCAGGAGTTGCTATGTAATCTTGAACAAGAGCTGCTGTCCATCCACTGCTGTCCAACCATTCCCAAGTGCTTTCCAGGCTGCCATTGCTATATGTAGCCCGCTGAGCATGATAACATATACATCCTCTCCATAACTGTCAGGACTGATCCACTGTATTTGCTTCGCCATGTCAAAACAATGGCTGATCACATGCCATCACCGGGGTTTGTTCACGGTTTAAGTACTGGACATCCATTTATTGACGGGACATGGCTGGTGATGTAGCTTGCTATTCAAACAAAGGAAGCAATGATGAAATAGCAAGGTTTAATTCACTGGTGCTTTTCTCACGAGGCATAATGCATGGAAAATTGTCTTTCCTCTTTAATACCTGTGTTCCTTCTGCATTGCTGATACAGCTTGATCGTCATAACTGATAAGAGCACTATTATTAGTCTGTGGAACTTTGGCTTTATTCTTGGGCATAACCAGTTATGGAACATTTGTGTACTCTTCTGGAAGTGGCGCTTTCCTTGGTGAGACGAGCAAACATGTGATTCAATTATCCTTGCCACGCCGGGATTTGTGTGGTATGGATGCTGGAATAAAAATATTGCTGTTCCATGAAGAGCTCCAAGGGCTGTGTTTGATGATGGGTTATGATCTATATTATTATATGCAGCTGTTGTAAAAACTCCATATCGGAGTTGACCAAGCTACGTTTGCGGGTGTCTCCATGTAACAACAGCCCCACATATATTGGAAGAGGTGGCTCTCTCATGTTGTTGTGGATGTTCCTGTTGCTTGCTTGCGCTGACGAAAAGTGCTGTTAGAGAAAATACACTGAGCAACACTAAAAACGACTTGAATCTCAAATGAATTATTTGTTTGTGTTTGAATGTTTGATCCTCCTAGTATCATTCCCACTAATCATCCCAAAGAGGGGTGATTTCCTGCTGACAATTATTTTCACATGACTTCTGAAACTTCGACTCTGTACTAAACATGTCCCGTCGAACAATCTTCGCGGCCTGTGACATAATCCAGGCTTCGTCATCAAAATTGCGTTCATATGCTTGTCGTAAGGCGGCTCCCACGTCTTTGCTGAACGCGAGAAGAACATCATTATCTTCTCTGTAAGCTTGAAGATCTTGTTGATGTGTCACAATTCTGGATTTTAAGTGAGTGTTATTAAAACGACCCGAAATATCACCTCCAAACAGTTTTAGACGACTTTTATATAGTCTTGCTAATTCTGCTAATCTAAATACGGGAGCTGCGTCACTTTCGATATGTGTATCCTTCATGTAAGCAATCAGCTCAGCGAAAGCGATACCTTCAATCCGTTGTTGGCTTTGATTCTTATCTTTGTCTATGTTTTTAGCTCTGGCCATGGCTCTATTGTACAATGCTACGAGACAAGCTCGATGATAGACTGCATTTTGTGAGATCTTGTCACCAGCAGCAAGTTTAATTGCTAGTAAAACAGTGGCTTGCAGCTCCATGTTACATTTTCTAACGTTTCTAGCTAAATTCATGGTAGAAACCAAGTGAATTTCTCCAAAACTTTATTTACAGAAAAAACTTTGCTTAGATATATTATTTGAAGTACAACTCTGCCTTGTTGCCTTTTTGGTCTCAGAAGAGGTGTAAATGTCGCTGCTTTTCCGTTTTTATGACTTAGAAATCTCTCTATCCAGCTTCAAATCACTGAACCTATTTCTGCAATTCTTATGCCATTTGGCTTGATTATCAAGTGTTGGAGCTATTCCTTTGCCTTCGTCCAAAAACGCCATATTCAATGGCATTGGTGGAGACCCTATCTTGTCAAATTCTTGATTTGCTGAAGTTGCTTTTTCATGTGTCTTTAGTGCATCTATATCCGAACGCTTTGTCCCCAAAAGCCACTTGACAGATACACTTATCCCAATCCACAGATCCATTGATTGTGACGTTTGTGGCTGGTCTACACACATTTCTGTCAAACGTTTCTGTGACATGATGCAATAGCATACCATACACAAGCCAAGACTATACACTTACTGAAACTAATTCTACTACAACTTTATTATATAGCACGTTTCGCACTCAGTTATGCACGTTGGGCCAACATGATTGTTTCAACGTGTCGTGTTTGCTGAGAAATAATGTAATTATTATTGAAGAATTAATGAGAAATTTTGCAGGAGAAATACTTGATGTAAAATATTTGTATTTATTCAAAGTTGCTGGAATATATAAAAATAAGCCAAAAGGCAGTTACTGCCTTTTTGCCAATCGATGCTCAAAATGGCGGCCATTTCGGACTGCACAATGTTTCATCAATGAATTATTTAAATTTTATTATGATTTATTTCAATAGATTTATTCTAGGTGAATTACGGTCAAACAAAGTGTGTCTATTACAGCAGATAACATTGTTTTAATAATTATTAAAAATATCAGTATTTTTTATTGAATTGATCGCCATCTTGAAAATAGCGGCCATCTTGGATTCCACCATTTTGACCATTTGTCTACATGTATTTGTATGTCTCCCTGTGCAGCATAAATTTTCTACATTCAATTTTAAATTATTTTTTAATGATCACAATAAAATTTTGTGATTTTTTTTTCAAATTTGGCCGCCATCTTGAAAATGACGGCCATCTTGGATTTGTTCAACTTGGGTCCATAGCTAATTTAAAAGAGTATCATCTCAGCTACCTTTCTGGAAATGTTGGTGCTTTTATCACTAGCTGAGCCTTCCGTCTGATTTTCGTCTCAAATCTGCTGGACTAACTACACTTGGGTCGAGTTCATTGTCGGTTCAATGTGACGGTCCCCAAAATATTGCTCAAGTATATTCTCGTCCGTATATAGATGTGACGTCCCTCTAGTTCATTATTTCGTATGTGACGGTCTCTCTTTTTTCATTGTTGTCTGAGGTTAGATGTGACGGTCCCTCTAATTCATTGCTGTCTGAGGTTAGATGTGACGGTCCCTCTAGTCCATTGTCGTCTGTGGCTACATGTGACGGTGCCTCTAGTCTTTTGTCGTCTGCGGTTAGATGTGACGGTCCCTCCAATCCATTGCTGTCTGAGGTTAGATGTGACGGTCCCTCTAGTCCATTGTCGTCTGTGGTTAGATTTGACGGTCCCTCTAGTCTTTTGTCGTCTGCGGTTAGATGTGACGGTCCCTCCAATCCATTGTTGTCTGTGGTTAGATGTGACGGTCCCTCTAGTCCATTGTCGTCTGTGGTTAGCTGTGACGGTCCCACTAGTCGATTATCGTCTGTGGTTAGATGTGACGGTCCCTCCAATCCATTGTTGTTTGTGGTTAGATGTGACGGTCCCTCTAGTCCATTGTTGTCTGTCGTTAGATGTGACGGTCCCTCCAATCCATTGTTGTCTGAGGTTAGATGTGACGGTCCCTCTAGTTCATTGTTGTCTGTGGTTAGATTTGACGGTCCCTCTAGTCCATTGTTGTCTATGGTTAGATTTGACGGTCCCTCTAATCCATTGTCGTCTGTGGTTAGATGTGACGGTCCCTCTAGTCCATTGTCGTCTGAGGTTAGATGTGACGGTCCCTCTAGTCCATTGTTGTTTGTGATTAGATGTGACGGTCCCTCTAATCCATTGTCGTCTGTGGTTAGATGTGACGGTCCCTCTAGTCCATTGTCGTCTGAGGTTAGATGTGACGGTCCCTCTAGTCCATTGTCGTCTGAGGTTAGACGTAACGGTCCCTCTAGCCCATTGTTGTCTGAGGTTAGATGTGACGGTCCCTCTAGTACATTGTCGTCTGTGGTTAGATGTGACGGTCCCTCTAGTCCATTGTCGTCTGAGGTTAAATGTGATGGTCCCTCTAGTCCATTGTTGTCTGAGGTTAGATGTGACGGTCCCTCCAATCCATTGCTGTCTGAGTACATTGTCTGAGTACATTGTCGTCTGTGGTTAGATGTGACGGTCCCTCTAGTCCATTGTCGTCTGAGGTTAGATGTGACGGTCCCTCTAGTACATTGTTGTCTCAGGTTAGATGTGACGGTCCCTCTAGTCCATTGTCGTTTGTGGTTAGATGTGACGGTCCCTCTAGTCCATTGTTGTCTGTCGTTAGATGTGACGGTCCCTCCAATCCATTGTTGTCTGAGGTTAGATGTGACGGTCCCTCTAGTTCATTGTTGTCTGTGGTTAGATTTGACGGTCCCTCTAGTCCATTGTTGTCTGTGGTTAGATTTGACGGTCCCTCTAATCCATTGTCGTCTGTGGTTAGATGTGACGGTCCCTCTAGTCCATTGTCGTCTGAGGTTAGATGTGACGGTCCCTCTAGTCCATTGTTGTTTGTGATTAGATGTGACGGTCCCTCTAATCCATTGTCGTCTGTGGTTAGATGTGACGGTCCCTCTAGTCCATTGTCGTCTGAGGTTAGATGTGACGGTCCCTCTAGTACATTGTTGTCTCAGGTTAGATGTGACGGTCCCTCTAGTCCATTGTCGTTTGTGGTTAGATGTGACGGTCCCTCTAGTTCATTGTCCTGTGTGGTTAAATGTGATGGTCCCTCTAGTCCTTTGTCGTCTGAGGTTAGATGTGACGGTCCCTCTAGTACATTGTTGTCTGAGGTTAGATGTGACGGTCCCTTTAGTCCATTGTCGGTTGTGGTTAGATGTGACGGTCCCTCTAGTTCATTGTCCTCTGTGGTTAAATGTGATGGTCCCTCTAGTCCATTGTCGTCTGAGGTTAGATGTGACGGTCCCTCTAGTCCATTGTCGTTTGTGGTTAGATGTGACGGTCCCTCTAGTCCATTGTCGTCTGAGGTTAGATGTGATGGTCCCTCTAGCACATTGTCATCTGTGATTGACGTAGGCTCACATTCTCTCATATTACAACACACAATGTGTGCAGTCGTTACCAAGAAACACATTCATATACTCCAACCAATAACGCACAAAAACTGCAAATTCGTAGTTTTAAAACCATTTATGGCTATATTTTATTTTTCGCCCTCTAATAATTGTGGCATAGTAAATGTCGCAGTTATGCGGGGAAGTATATGTCAACGGTTATAATAATTAAGATGGATATTTGAATATATCGGGCGCTCGCCGCTGCTATTCACAGACACAATGTTAAGTAAATGTAGTAACATGTGTCTATTTTTGTTTCTTAGTAATTATCCGTTTCATGTGTTATCGACCAACCCAGTGTCTCCATAGATAGAACGGATGACGCATTGCTGACAGAAAAAAACAATGGCTTCCTATGTATATATATGAGGGCTCTCATTGGAGTCAATGTTCTCAGGCAAATCACTCTGGTCTACCACACATGTTCTGACTTGGTGTCTGTAGAAAGGGTTGTGTATGATAAAAACACCAGGGAATTCATCAGTAAAATAGTCGATCAGTAAGTACAGATTTACCACACATTGACGGATATATATCGCCTCCTTGGATATGAAAGGGTGTATCTGCCACTTTACAAAGTGGCAGATACACCCTATATATCCAAGGGTGCGATATATATATTATGTATTACTTAATACATGTCTAATGCTCTGAATTCTTCCCTTTTGAGACACTAAAAAAAAATGAAATGAAATGAATCGGGCTTTAGGCCACCTTTGTGCATTGAGACACTAAATCAATCCTACATTGGTGGTTTCCGTCTCGTCAATCATGTTAACCATTTTAATAACGATTTATGGCCTGCAACCAATTAATTCTCTCTAAAATCTGAATCTAACTAAATATTTTTGACACTGATAATAGGATAATAACAATAATTACACTAATGTGTAAAGATATAATTTAATTAATATACAAAAATATGGCATTGTATGAAATAATGGCATAGCGGTATAATATAGTGTTTGCGCGTCATTATATGTGCTTTCTAGTGATTAAATAATGCTACAATCATTTTAAATAGTTTTGATATTTTTTGTTCAATTCAATTAATATGTTATTAGATTATTGTCCACTATAAATTTTCACCTATCTTCATGCTATTTTAACTAGTCAATTGTTCAATTAATATAAGACAAATTAATTTACATGATACATAGTGGACAACTCCGTTGCTGTCGTTGCAGCGTGTTTTATCTTGCGACTAATCATGAACTAGAATTTTAAAAACTGTAACTGGGTATACTTGATATTGATATAATTTTCACACAGAATTTTGCCGTGGTATATTGAAATACAATGTATCGGCAAAGCCGTCTGCGATAATTGTATTGTCTATCTTCCTTAGGGCCCTCAAAAACATCAAAAAGATACAAAATAAGTGAAGTGAGAATCAAGCTACAATGTTCAATGAGTAGCTTAACATAATAATCATAAAATTTAATTTCAGTTTTTAATGACAATTTTTTTTACGATTTTTGTAAGACGAAATAATCGATGAGAGGTACATTGCACATGAACACCGAGTAGTTACGTAATTATGTTATGTTATTCGTCAAATTTTGTATTACTTATCTTTTTTGTTTAGTGGGATAAACGACCCTTTAGTTTTCTCTATGCTTAATGCCATTGTATTACTTGTGTACCATCTCTTCAAGCTGTTAGCACATTTTTGAAATATATTGATTATGCCATCATTGGTTGTGTTTTCCACACTCGCAACTGCATCATTTGCAAATATTTTGATGTCGCTCAAGTGTTCTTCTATACTAGCAGAAATCTATTTTTTATTGATCTATCATCTATTTATCTATTATCTATCTCTGATACTAGGGATATGTCGTCAATAAATATAAAAGTGGTCCCAATTATTGATCCTCCATGTACTCCGAATTTATTTTTTAACTGATCTGACTTTATACCATTTATTTCAACCAGTTGATACATGGTATAAAGTCACTATTATTGTCGGTATAATATTGCATGTTTTAGTATGACTAGGTCATGGACGTTTCATGGACGCACGCAGATTTTAATCAGGCACGTTTAGTTTCACAACGCTGCTACGTTTTGTTTGTATTATGTACACGTACATGACATACCTAACATGATTGTCACTTAGAAAGATTATGCGGCTATTTGTGTAAAATATATGACAGCAAAAAATGAAGGATATTTCTGCAATATCTTACACTTCTTAAATGATGTTGGTAATGTACAATACGCAGTATTGTAAAGTAACTATGTTCTGACACATAGCTGTGATTGTTAATTGAGTGCTACAGTTTTTTTTCATCCCGCCTCTGTTGAAATTATTCTAAAATCGCCAAACAAAATACCTTCAGTGTAAATAAAAAACATTTTAATGCCTTATCGTATTTATGGTACGCCAGTAGAAATATATATTTATTTGGCCATCAAAAGGCATCTCCCAGCAAACACGACACGTTGAATTAAAGTTGGCTTAATGTTGGTCCACCGTCTGCGACGCTGCCCAACATTAAACCAGCATTGGTCAAACGTGACGTGTTTGCTGGGCTGCATCATCGTATTCTTAGTTTACAAACGCCACCCTCCACAACGTGTATAGTGGATGGCGAGATCGTTCTATCTACATATTCTATGCTCTTTTATTGCCCTGACAATTAATGTCTCTGTGTGTTTGTTTGACTTTTTCAGGCGTAAGCCGTCCCGTCGTCTACGTCCCCAGCACCTCATGTCCGCACCCATACTGCTGTTTATTGGGGAAGGTCGAGTGGGAACAACTACCTTACTGAAGCAGATTCTGAGTGAGGGCTCCAGACCAGACTACCCCCAAGACGTGGCCAAGGTGGAGCGTTACATGCACACCGTATTCTCTCCTCTCATGGATTGTGACGTCACTTTTCAGGTGTGGGATGTAGAAGGTGGTGACGTCACATCTGCTCTGGCTTGCGCCCGTAAAGCTCACGCTATCACAGTCGTCTATGACGTCACAAACAGGTCTAGTTTTGAGACAGCTCAGGGATTCTTGGACAATGTGAATCCTCGAGCTAGTGTGCTACTGGTAGGTAATAAAATGGACCTCAAGCCTCATCGCAGAGTATCTTTCAGAGAGGGTCAGCTTCTAGCGCGGATACATAGGGTGAACTTCTTGGAGACCAGTGGTAAGCTGGGCGAGAGCGTTGAAGAAGCGTTCAAAATCACATTTTCTTCGGTACCTATTGAATTCTTGACCCCAAAAGTCAAATCTCACGCCCTCAGAAGGTGGCACGTGACCGGAACCGCCGTACACGTCTGCGCAATGTGTAACCGCCGTGTGCAACGTAACGCGCAGCAGCAGCAACAGCAGCAGCAGCAGCAGCAGCAACAACAACAGTCGCAGCAGCAGCAGCTGCAGCAGCGGCAGCAGCAGCAATATCAACATAGGCAACAAAAACAACACCAGAAGCCACATCACAATCAGCCTCAACAAAGACAGTATCCTCATCATGTAGATGTTGGTGACCAGCGCAGACTGGTGACAAGTCAGAAAGCACCTTCCACGGTGACAAGTAGAACTGGCGGAGGCTATAGACCTGGTAAATCAAGACTCAGAGAGATAGAGCTGTGATAATAAGACAAATCAGAAACAAGTGGGTGATCAATCAAGCCCCATACAGCAATAAGATCATCGTAGTATTATCACATGACGTTAACAAAAGTGCAGAACCAATTGAACAAACCAATCGTATGAGTGCAGTATAGTAACGGGAGTAGCGTTTATATTATTCAAAATGTGTATTTATAATGAAAGATGGACCTTTCTGGTCAATAATTTAGGAAAGTTTGTGAATACATGAATATTAGGGCCAGTTGATCAATCAAATATTAGCCATTCAATCATGATCACTTGATACATTCAATGGCCATATCCAAAGATAGGCAGATATGTGAAAGAAGGATCTTTTGTCATATGCCTGATTATAATATCCTTACCATAACTGCCTGCTTGGTCGGACAGTGATCGTATTTGAATGACTTACGTTTACGTCGTATGTTTATGTCAACATGATAAACAACGACTAGAAGCATCTGTGGAAATGGTTCACTGTTCGCATGTCTTCCGTTTTTGTTCAACAATTTATGACATGTGAATCGTAACATGCGAGCTAAATGTGCGTGGTGATGACAATACGATTTAAGATCAACAATTTTATCTGAATGTTTGACAATAGAAGGCGTTAGCTAGATGACGATGCAACGTCTATAAGTCTTGAGCCAGTGTCTACATATGTTATTAATGTAGAGGGCTGATAAGTGATACTATTATGTGATCTGATTTATGACCACCCACATTCAGGCTACACAAGCGTTTCATGTATTTAATTGTAGAACGTCTAGTCAAAATGCTATTACAGTATTAGGCCTACATGTATCTGGCTTTTCTAAAGATAGTTTACAATGACTTCCGCCATTATCCATATCATTGCACTATAGTATTAAGCAATGGGGTCTTCACACGCAGTTCAAACGGACGAGGAGCCGGGAACACATCCTTCTATACGCCTCTTATATTAGCATGATTTGTGGAAGCCATTTTAAATTGGTTTGTCTGTCAGTTTTGTCATTGTATAAGTATGCATAGATGTAGGCCTATCATCTTCATAGAACATATAGAGCCACACTAACGTCAGACATGCAACACACAGTAAACCAGTGCAGGCAACATCAGCCTTCGTGAAACATAATTATACGATATCTTTATTATTATTATTATTATTAATAATAAATTATAGATTTTCTTTTTAACTTCCTCTCGCTTTTTATTCTCCAAAGCCAAAAGGCAGTAACTGGTACCTTCTGGCTTTTCACGGCAGTTTGACAACATAAATTGTAATTAGTCCTGAGATAACTTATAGTGGTCGTCCAAGACAGTTGGGTAACAATAGGATATGTATTTATCTGGAAAATAGCGCTATACGTGTACGCATTCCCCCCCGCGGAGTCGGGAGTAGCGGGCCTTGCGGAGGAAGATGCGTGTACGAGGATCCACAATAACTTACAAGTAAGCAGATACCATCTTCCCCACAAGGCCCGCAAGGCCAGCTAGCCCGCTAGCGAGCCTTGCGGGGGAAGATGTCAGATACTGCATAGGAGTATCATAATGTGGAATGTTTAAGTGCACTCCCAGAGAGGATAACTCCAAATTTTATATATGTTTACCTGACAATGCTATCCAAAATGATAGACCATGATTATCGTGGACTTGTTTCGATTATGATTCCTTGTGTGTGTCACTGGTAATTTAATTTCAAGAGGATGACACATTTAATTGAACTTCAACTAATCGTCTAACATAGCAGAATATCGTGTGGCTGTGGACTAAGTCATGTGCTAAGATATTTATTCCTTAAAAATAAAAAATACAAGAAATCATAGGTTTTATGTAGACAATAATATACGTAGGAAGTTGCTACCATACCGTTGCTCGTGAATATATCTGATGGCCGAGGATGACTATGTCTTACAATATTACAATCTTACAATCAAAGCATTCATTTTTATCACTGATCATATAATTATGATCATTGTTATGACTAATAGTATGACTAATATTATGATCCTAAGTATTATTAGAATTAATATTGCTGGTGATGTTAAGTGAGTGAATGTAAAAACATCATATCACATCGTAACATTACAATAGTTATACTGTTATCATAACGCCTTATAAGAACTGGGACCAGGTCATACACTATACATGTGGCAACGTAATTAAGTGTATCATCGATGTTGTGAATAAATCATTACTACAATATTAAACCAGCAATGACTAGCTGTGTTCTTGATAATGATGCAATTAATCAATCAGTCATACATAGTGCTGTTGGTAATTGGGTCTTGGTAAATTGAAATCTGAAAGTGATTGCCTTCTGAGAAAATGTGAAAAGATAGCCCAGCAAATACAAGACGTTGCCTCCGTGTTGGTTTAACCCTTAGCCCTTAAAGCGCTGAAATATTTGTAGATAAACCAAGAGAGCTAATGTATTTTTTCTATTTGAAATCATCATAAATGTCTAAGTGTGCTTTATTTGAATACCGACGTAACTGGTCTAAGGTCATTATAAATATGTTTACTCTTTCGAATTGTGAGACCTAGTGGACCCCCATTTTACCAAATCTGAATAATTTTCACTCAACTTGAAGTTATGAATCGCATCAGCGAGGCACAACTTCAAGTGAGTGAAAATTCTAAAAAAATATCCCGGTTATGGGATCGGTCCAACGTCGTAGATGATGCACAAACAACACTAAAGCCACTATGTTTTTTCTCTGTTTTAGATGAGCGCGCGCATTAGATTTCGGCAGCGCATTACCAAAAAAACATGTGTCTTTTTTTCTGCCCAGCGCGCGCATTATATTGTTGCCGATTTCGGAAAAAAACAGTCAATTTGGGAGATAATAAAAAACATTCCGAAAGAAAAGTTCATTTCGAGAGATAATTTTTTTCCCAGCTATGGATTTTTTCTTTGTTTTTTTCGTCGCCCTCATTAACTTTTTTAAAATGGGTCAAAAGTTTGTTTTATTTCTTCGCCCTCATTAACTTTTCCAGAAATATGTCCAATGTTTTATTTTTAATGTTTTTTTATTCTTAAATGTTTTTTTTACCGCCCTCCCTCATTAGATTTTGGATTTTTTCTGATCTAAAACAGAGAAATTAAACAAAGTGGCCTTACATGTAGTTTTACAATTATTTGTAAGTGTTTTCTATTATATTTTGCCAATAGTGCAATTATGCCTGTGCTATTTAAGGCCATTTTGAATCAGGTGGACTTAAAATCTGGATATCGGCAAGACGGCATGAGTGGAATGGTATAGCGGGACCTAAATCGTAGTTATAATAAGTCATATGCAACGTCACAAAATCATACATATCCTATGCAATATTGCAGATAAATTTACTTGTGGTATATTACCATAATTATGTCCATTGTACCTAATATTTTATTGACCAGAGTGAGTCAAAGTTGCGCATCAAGGACTGAACTGGAATATGACGTTTTGAGACCAATCACAACGCGGGGATATGTTACTTCAATGTTGGGAAACACCTAATAGAAAATAGACAATAGTTTATATATAGTATCTGTTATTGAACAGGCATGTAGAAATAAAGTCAAGTGGGCTTAATGACATTATTATACAGTGTTATTATATACATTAATTGATTGATTTTCGTACAATACTGATATATGTACAAAAGTATTTCAATTCCAACATGTTCAAACTATTCATTATTTTATCAAATGTGAAAGCTGATGGACGAATCGTATGAGGTCTGTGAATTATTTAGCTTCGACTAGTTTTATAATTTGAGCAATTAATTACAAAACGAAACTCGTCTCCCAGCTCACTCTCACACCAGTTACACTTTCTTTGTTCTCCGGGTATACCTATGTGACATCCCGTTTCAACTTGAAAGTTGTGGTTTCAGCAAAGGAATCTCGCAAGTAATCGCTGGGTTAGCATTGAAACAGCTTATGTTGTGTTTTGTGTTTGTATCGAGCTTCGCCTACAATACATTCGAAATGTAAACGCATGTCATACCATGTTTAGGGTTCAATCAATGCCAATACACATACTGTAGATCCGTTTTTTCGGGACTTTACATTTTCGCGAATTTTTTATTTTAGGACTTTTCAATTTTTCTTTCAATTTTTCTTTCTTCTTTAGTAGCGCTATATATTAATGAGTTTCGCGAAATTCGCGAAAATTAAAACCTCGCAAATATTACCAGATCTACAGTATTTTAAACATCGAATACTATTTTTTGCTGCTGTGTTTTGTCTAACGCGTGATAATAGGGCAATGTTTCGATACTACATTGATATTGACGGACAGACAACTTAATCAGCCACGCAGCCCCCGCCCTTGTCCCAACTTTAGAACAATATTTTTCACCCAACATAAATATTTTTGTCTGGCCTCTTTTTTTGTATAAAAGCGTATAATGTTATCTTATAAAATGGTATCTGTTAGCGTTGCCCTTAGGTATGAGCAGATATCTACACGAATTTATCACTTTATAAATAGATAATTGTGTTTCCGTGATTACGAAATGAACTCACAGAGGAAGCGATCTTAGCAACGAGATAATTATAGCAAAGCCAAAAGGCAGTAGCTGATTACGTGAAAAGTATATATTACTTTTCAAGTAAGCAGCTACTGGCTTTTGGCCTTGTAGCGCAGTATTGTTTTATATTATCATGCTCATCATAGAATATATGAATATGTTTTTGTATTATTGTTTCATGTAATTGAAAATGGTCACTTTAATTTGCAACTTGATAAATTCTACATACAATCTTACCAGAAGTGAACAACGTTATTGTTGTGTTTTTAAATAAATGTAAACACTAGTCCAAGATGTATTTTGTTGTGCATAAATTTGGTGAAACTATTTTGATATTAAGATGAATAAAAATTATTAGCATGTTATAAACATGAAATTCCTATTTATAAGTTATCTTGTTGATCATTATTAATACGTAATGTTCTTGACTGCTGGATAACAAGAAGTTTGTTAATTCGAGGTGTGTTGTATGTGTTCAGAGATGCTGTCACGTTCATCAGTGGTATTCAGATGTTGGAGTTTTGATCTTTGTATCACATGCAATATGGTACAGGTGATACAATACAGAAAGATGCTACGTTAGCTACATGTCGTGGTATATCCATCCTGTGGTTTCGCATCTTACGTGAAACTCCATCTGCAAGCAGTATGTGTACGTCTTGCTTCTCAGCCTGGTTTTATTAGTATTATATATCTAGGCGATGTCTCGTTCATATTGCTGTGCTTAATTTCGATGGAAGAAATATGTAGGCCTACAAGATAGACTATGCAATTGGTGCTTTGACGATAAGTATTGCTACATATTACTGAAATATCTTATTATGATTATTATTATTATATTTGGGATGTGAACATGACGATATAATGTATTTGTTATCGGGGCGAAAACTGCAGAAACAGCACTTGATGAAATTTGTAAACCGGTTGTTTTCATGGTTGTGTTCCATCACGTAGCATTATTTGGCATTTGTTCATTTGGTTATTTGTTGATTGACACTGCTACATATCTAGACACATTCACTTGAAGTTGAGCAATCCAGATATTTAGGTGAAATGCTTACCGGTAATATATCTCTGTGACTGTTATTCCATATCAATTTCAGTTATTGATCAAAATGTTGTTATTATGTATGGCAATATTATGTATTGAAGAATAAAAGCTACAACGTCTATTATAGCATTCAAGGGGCATTCTCAACATTCAAGGGAAATATCCGATATAATATCATTGATGGGTTGGTCCTATATTTGTAAAACCGTACATCATCATGTTTAAATTTAAATAAAATTTGTAGGCAGAGGTGGAGATACACAACTTCAAGTTGGTGGAACATGACTAAATGCTGAGTAGTCATTCAGCACTTGAATGCGTTCTGGCACAAATGTCACAAATGTCACAAATGTCAGGCCAGAGTTGCCCTTTTCAATCCGTCGTGGTTTAAAAGAGAAATTTAGGTAATAATACTGGCACTATGACACTTGGTCGGTCTGAAAAACGAGCATCACTTTGCAAAGCCACCTAAGATCCACAGGATCTACTTCAGAAGGATTATTACCTCACATTTAGCCTTGATTTTTTCATTCAGATACTTTAAAATGGTCAAATTAGATTTTAAAAATGCCAGAAATGGAATCGTTGACCCTGAAAAACATGGTTTAGAAACTAAAATCATGTTTCTATCTCTTTTGGTTCAGAATTTATAGCCCAAAATGTGATTTGGCGGCCAACTTGGACGCAATCTTAGATTTTTTAAAAACCCAAACGGGTGTAATCAGTACACTCGACAGATTCTAGATGTACATGATATCGAGATTTAAAAAATGCATAAAAATGATTGTTACCATTCATTCCAAGGTTAGGCATTAAAGTCATTCTGTGCCACCAGACTAAGGCAAGGTTAAGACCCTCTGCCACGGACTAGAACACGTTCACTACATATACAGGACAAAACGAATTTCTGACGGACATAACGAACATCACCGAACAATAAGCGAATTTGCCGGACAACAACAGAAAATAAAACGAACATCAGCCCTTTCAGTGTAGGGACCGTCTTCATACACCAGAGTCTGACGTATAAAGACGGTCCCCGCACTGAAAGAATTATTCAGACGTCAGATTCTGATGTATAAAGACGGTCCCCAACACTGAAAGAATTATTCAGACGTCAGATTCTAATGTATAAGGACAGATTCTGATTTATAATGACCTTAGACACATAACACAGGTATTCAAATGAATCGGAAAGACCTAACTAAGACATTTATGATGATATAGTATTGAAAAAACCCTTTGATTTTTATGGTTTAAACAAAAATAATTCAGCGCTGTAAGGGTTAAAAAATACCAACGGATACGTTGTCCAGTGTTGCTTGGACAGCCCGGTGTTAGTGTTACAGTTCATTTACCATGTTTACATTTTATCACTCTCGTGAAGTTTTACTTCTGGTTTTACCCAACAGGTGTTAGTTAAAAAGGTTACAGAATTACAAATGTTGTTTGAAGCTTATAACATTATTATATTATCTGCTTAATGCAAACTCTTTTATTATTTATTTCAATGACATATGAATGTTTATGTTTAATTCCTGCTGGACAGGTATGGTTAATAATATGCTAACCCGTGCCCTTGCAAGGGTGCTAATACTCAACTTAACATGTGGATGTATGGTTGGCAGCAACAAATCCAATGTAAAAGCCTCTAAGGATCATGATTCCAATAAATGTCCGACTCTCAAAAAATGTCAAATAACTCTTCAGTTCTGTCGTTCATTGCTATATGATAACAGTGACAGCTTTATGTTCATCACTGTGAGATGGTAGCATATTTGTTTAAAAGTAATTGATATTGTTTTTGCATTGGAACATCCTATGCTAATATGTTCCCATCGTCTCGCTATCCTGTTTGAGATTAATTTGATGTGGAATCAATCTTAGTTCAATCAATGTATTTGCTTATTGGCGCATAACTTGAATTCACTTTATAGACTGTGTATTTTGCATGCACTCTTATTGTTATATTAAGTGCTAAAACGGTGATTGTATCTTGCAATGCAAGCATTTAGGAAATAAAAGATATAAACAAATATTTATTGTTTAGTATTGTCACAGTTTGCGTATACAAGTTTTTTCCAGCAGATCCAAATAAGCAATGGCTTTGTATTGGTCGATCTGTTCATCTCGACCAATCTGACGAGGGGCTTATCGCAACTTGTACCAGTAGACGAGCCCTGGATGATTACAGTAACATTTGATTATGAAACAATAGACATATGGCTTTACTAATCGACAGAGAGATGAATATGGTTGTCAGGGATGTAAACACTGTAACAACAGACACCAATAATAACGGATGTAGCTGCATCTTTTTATATAACTTTTCCTTAAAATATAATGATATATATTGATACCTTTAATACAAACATGCATATTATATTCTTATCGATGTATGTTGGACAAAAACAACATACATATATATATTCAAAACTACTCCTTTCAAATTTTATCATTTAATATTTTACAGTACACATCCTCATTGACATGTGAATAAATCGGTGATATTGAGATCCGTTTGCTTACATTTACATCGACCTCTACATGATTGATTACAACCACATTTTATGAGCTGACTCCAAGCATGAGACAAATAGGAACATAATTGTTTTATTTTTCGACCCATCCCGAGTCAAGTGGATTTTTGGAGGTTTGAAAGAATTAATACCTGATCCCAAACATATCCATCCTCTTTGTTGTACAGCACGTTTGGAATGATGCAATAATGCTGCCTAGGTAGAGTGGGGGGGGGGGGGGTATTTTCTACAGTTCTTGACCCCCGGGAGAATAGTTGTTCTCTAGCTTCATCCTTATTAGTAAGTTCACAGTTTAGGATATACAACAGGACAGCAAACCTATGTATAGCAATAAATATGTGATGGAAGAGGGATTCAGGCTAAGGAACGAATCTATCAGCACAGGAAACACATTCCAGACTCTCCAACAAAACTTGTCCCTTCGTCCTGCAAACGATGAAAGTGTGGCACAGCTGTGTGAGAGGGCTGATCACAATATTTCCGGGTGGATGAAGGGATACAACAGTAGGCCTACTATCTATCACCAAGCCCGGAAAAGCTAAAACATACCAATAATTACAGATCAATTGCACTCACAATACCAATGCGGTTTTCAGAAAGGTAAAAGTACCATAGACATTTTGGTCAGCCTCGATAATTATATCCGTCAAGGCTTTGTTAAAAACCAGCACACAGTCGGGATATATTTAATATTTACAAAAGGGTGAAAATTTGCAGTCCGCTAAGACATCAGTCACTTCTCACAAGAGCAAGGTGTCTCACAATGAAGTATTTTCTCCCCAACTCTATTAACAATCAAGATAAACAGCATAGTTAAAGCATTACCAGCGGGCATTGAAAGGTCATTATATATGTCCATCACCTGGTTGTTTATTTCCAATCCAGCAACGCGGCTATCATTGAATGGCGCCTGCAGGGTTGCCTGGACAAGTTAGTGTCATGTGCGGACGAAATAGGCTTTAGAGGTTCTCCCACAAAAAAAAAAAATCTGCGTGCATATTTTTGTAACAAATATAGCTTACAACCTGAACTTAATGTGAAACTATATAGATAACCACTCCCTGTTGAAGATACGATCAAATTCTTTACGTTTTCTTTAACAAGAAAGGTGAATTTTACTCTCTATAATAAATATATTAAACATGTTAAAGATAAGTGCAGCATTATTACAACTGCTGCGAATCAGCATATTCAGCAAGAATTGGGGTGGTGAGAGGACAACTCTACTGAGGGCCTACCGGTCACACATAACATCCAATTAGACTAGATCCAACGTCAACCAAGGTTTTATATTATGCTCTGGGGCATTTAGATCATCGCCCATTGAAAGTTCCCAGCTGGAGACTGGCGAGCCCTCTTTACAGACTCGCCGGCTGAAGCTGAGCCTGTAATACTATATCAAGCTAAAAGCTAATACTGACAACAAAGCACACACATGCGTTATAAACCCCGAGTTCCAGACATTGTTCAGGAGCAAGCCATCGACTATATCTACTTCGGGTATAGCTTACAATTACATATGGAGGACATGGAAGTGGAACTTGACACAATTAGTGTCATGTGTCCACCAGAAGACGTCTTCAACAACCAAATATACTGTTCAGCATATTGGATCTCAGGAAAAGAGACAACTGTCCTCTTGTATTTTTAGGGCATATTGTTGGAGATATTTTGTAGATTTCCACAATACCAGAAGGTGTATGACAACGGGTCAAAAATAGCTCTCGTATCAACAATAAAACATAAAACTAGACTTGATAGATGTTGCTTGTTGGGCTGTCCAGCTCAAAAGAGGTCCAGATTTTGTTCTAGCCTTGCAACGTCTCCAAAAAGGGAGGGCGCTTTCATGTGAGACTGGCCACGGCAGCTGGGTACCTCTAATCATAGAAAGGCGTGTTAAAATTATGCTGCATGATAAAACCAAAGAACTCGATAATAAGCTGGGTTGTTAACAGTTTTGTAGGCCCAGGCTAGGCTACTCCAGCACTAGACTAAAGTAAAACTATTAACGTTACTAGTTGAGGTTATTTTGATTTGGAATATGTCTATTTCCCTACTTTTATCACATTAGCAACTATTAGCACTGCTGAGTGCTGACAAGTACTAAAACCTAAATTGTATATTCAAAATGGCCGCCATCTCCCACCATAAATCACCCCATTGTAGACCTACCGATTTAGTTGGTCATATTGTTATTTAAACCAGACTGACCTGCCTTGGATTGGGTGGAAGGTCTGAGTCGCGCATGATATTTTTTGTGAGACATTCTGAGTAGGTCAAGTCGGGTGGCTTAACCTACATTAGGTACATTCAAACCGTGAATGTTATTTTTTTGACCATTTCAGGTATTTTTTAAAAGTGGGCTAAGCCTTTTAATCTGATTTTTCACCTATGCTTTAAATACTCTCCTGTCTCCATCCTGGATCACTGTTTATAGGGACTGCTGTGGGAATAAGTACACCTCACGAGGAAACTTTCCAGTGTGGCTGCCGGTTTTTATTATTTTAATAAATCATAATGACCATGTATGCTATGTTTCATGTATGGTTTGCTGAGTAAATCAAATCAAATCAAACGTATTTTTATCATGTCTTTTGGTTTGACCATGACTGGTTTACAATGTGAAGAACATAGTTTTTGTTGGGCAATTCCTCATGGACCAGATAAAAATAAAATCAAAACGCATGAATATGACACATTCTACAGTTTAAGTAAAGGTGTGGTCAACTGTCAAAATTCAAATCACAGCAAGTTCATATATACTTGAGCGACATCTATGAGTTAATAATTCAAAGCACTTTGCCCTTGCCCCTACTTGGTCGCTGGCTTGCAAACAAACTGACTGTATTACTGCGGAGATTTGGAAACTGCTTGACCCCAAAAGCTTGTATTAACACTCAGTAAACACAAAACATTTGTATGACTTCATGCAATGCTGGACCATCGTCGAAAACGTTGGGCCGACGTTGTATAAATGTTATACAAATGTCTTGTGTTTGCTGGGCTGCAGGACGGCTTTCTCTCAAACATTGTACATTTATTCAATGTTGGTTCAATGTTGGGCCAGCGTCGCGGACGTTGGCCTAGCATTTAAACAGCATTGGATCAATGTCTCGTTTAAGTAGTATCTTGTAATCAGTTCAGTGGCTATATTAATGTCATCAATCTGTACTCAATAGGCAACTGTTGGCCTACACTTGACCGTCCCAGGCATGCGCATTTTGCAGTTGAACACTAGATCAGAGGTACCCAGTGCGCTAGTGGACAGGAGTGGATCTGATTTCTAAATTAGAATGTGATTCTTTGCGCAGGGGACTTTCTACCTTGCTGGATGTGCATGTCGTGTACACCTTTGTACGCCCTCGGTTCACCCAGTCGTGTCGAGGTAGTAAGATTGCACTTGGTACAGAGTTTTCCCATGGTTCTTGAACTAATGATCCTCTGCCATTCTACCGTATCGCTCATTAACATGTTAACAGGTTAAGTATCGGTCGCTGATAGTCCATAATAACAGACTCTGTGTGCGATACAGAGTCTATAATCATTGCTATTCGTAAAGTTGTGCCCCAAAAATACGATGCGCATCAGATCGATTGCGCAATGAATTACTGCGTCATTGTTTGATCAATTATTTTTATAGCATTCTGTAATGACAGATGTACATCTCATTAGAATAATGCCTTAACGTGAGGATTTAAATCCGTGTCTTTATAGGTGAATTTATCATCTAAATAGGGCTACCCTTACATTTTTCATGAAATTTTTGGTCTCAGCGTACACTGACCACCAGCATAGAAAACCACAGCTTTTGCTATGCAGTCAATCTCTGACGTTGAACCATGCTGTTCACGTCAAGCTCGGACTAGTCGCTGATAGACTTATGCATGTAACAGTCACTAGGTGTCAGCTATTACAACGGTAATCGGTCATTTACGGTCTCGATACACAAAATACATACATTTTATAGTTGAAGAGTGTGGTACTTAATTAACAATTTCAATACTTGTATGTTGTCGTTATGATAAACTATTCGAACTGGTCATAGGACTTATTTTTCAGTTAGTATTGAAAAGATTAATGTGGAGAAAAATAATAATCGATTTAGAATGAAAACGAACGAAAGTGAACCTAATTCAGCATATTTAGTAAGATACATAATAATATTTCATCAATTCTACGTTACATATAAATGCTAAAATTCCAAGTTCTCAAGAGGGATGATTAACATGAACCTCCTGAAGTTACAAATCACGTTTTTCCTGTTTTCAATGCATACCCATTTCATAATAATTAGAAAGTCTATGTTCTATTGATTTTTACATGAGACACGTTTAATATAACTATCTCCTTAAATAAAATAAAATAATTAGATACGTTTTGCTCTGTGTTTCTCAAGTAAAATTATCTTCTAATGACCCCAATAATCACCTTTCCCCTTCAGCCGTGTTTTCAATTCGACGAGTTCCTCTGGTATTTTTCTAATTTTCTATTTTACATAATTTTACATACAAATTATGAATCTTTTAAACCATGCCTGACTACTGCTGTTTTGAACATGAAAATGTTTTTTATTGATGTTTTCATAATAATTTAAATGATATTTTAATATATTTAATTAGTGCTGTTTTTTTCCGCTTCTTACAGCTATATATTTGGATAATGCAAATAATTTTGGATACAAAATCTTATCCAAAACTATCATGGGGCCTATTATAACGTTGGGACAACAGCCTAGATGGGTTCTCAAATAAAGCAAAGTTTTACACCAAAAAATTAGCAGAAGATTATTAATAATTTGAATACAATTGCTTTTATGAATTATTTTAATGAAATCTGATAGTCTAGCTGACTGATTCCCAATAATGATTCATCGGAATTTTGGCTACAATTTTTGTTTTTTTTAATAGAATCATATAGCCTACATTTGTACTTCAAAACAGCATCATCCAACAGGAAATTTGAGATTATATTTTTTTAGCATAATTATTCTACATCAGCAATAAATTTACAATAAATGAATTTATTCTTAATGTCTGGCCTTGTGATTCCATAAAAAACACTAGAAATCATCCATCATTGTCAATTTGTTCAGTTAGGAACATGGAGTCAGCTCCCACAGAAATAATTTATTCATGCCATTGCAAGATATATAGGTAAGTAAACTATTTTTGACTTTTTTATGGAGCACCCATCTATTCCTGGATGTTACGATATATAAATAAGTAGTTATATGAAATTACGCATCAATACAAAACGGCACGTGAACATCTACCGTTTTTTTATCACAATTTAGACTATTTGGGCAGTAATAATTCGAAGATCACTGATACTTACATGATAATAAACTTATATCCATCAATGTGAAAACACTTTATGTCAATTAGAATATGCCTATTTCAAATTTAGTTGGCATGCGGCATGCGTTCGGAAAGACACCATGTTTGTTTGTCCGTTTTTGAGGTAGCTAGCCATAAAACAGACTGACCGGGCCTCATGATAATTTTTTCCTTGCTTGTTTCTTAATGAGTATAATTAGTCAGATCAAACTAGTCTCAAAAAGAAAAAAAGATTCGGCTGAAATTGTTGTCACTGACAGCTGGTGTACCACCTAGGAAGCGATTTCCTAACATCACTTATTCTTTGACAAGAAAGGTTGTGTGACACTTCGTGAATTAGTATGCATGCACATTAAACATAGATCTACTTTTGTTAATAGCATGTAAAAATTCTGTATTATCTCACCTGCTGAGAAGCCGATAGACCAGCGTGATTGCTCAAGTGTTATTAGTCGACGAGCGGAAGGTATTTATAGCTACACAAACACAGAAAAAATACAAAAAACAGGAACACCATGTCGTTTTTAAAGTTTTTATTTTGGTAGTTATGTCTAGATAGTGTAAAGAGCTGATATTATGATAGAATACTAGTATTAAAACCAACAATGAGTGAGTTATATGAGATAGTGAAACGGTTGATGACTAGCGTGATTGTCAAGTGCTACATAATAACTCTCAATAAATACATGTTTGTAAATAAAATCAGAAATACAGAATACAACCACATTATACACCATAGGCCTACTATATGCTATTAACACCTCAAAACGTGCTCTAAGAAAGGAATGGTATTCAAGCTGGAAATTGTGGCACTTATTCAATGAAATTGAAGGCAATTGTTGATAGAAATTATGTGACATATTCCATATATTTTATATCACATGCCAAATTATTACAAAAAATAACAAATAATATTTATTTAATCAGATATATTATTGTACTAAACACGGTACAATACAAGCAAACTCCAGTGAAGCAATGATTATTTGTGTTTAGTAAACGATATGCCGAATGAATATAGCTAACTACAATGAAAATGTACTTTACATCTTCCAAGTTATTATGGCTGGTGAAACAAGTACATAAGATAATACACATATGAAAAAACGCTTAGTCAGCAACTATGGCTGGTCAGTTAAGAATATAAAAAATGGGGAGACAATCTACTTAACAGAATATTTAATGATGTAAAAGTGAATGTGTACCAGTGTCCATTTCATATCAAGTACCACTCTATACAACACTTACAATCGAGGAAGAGTGCATTTGCACCCAGCAAACACGAGACGTTGAGCCGATGGTGCTGTAATGTTATCCCAGCGTCTGCGACGCTGGGACAACATTACAGCAGCATTTGTTCAACGTCTCGTGTTTGCTGGGTGATTGCTTAAAACACGTGCATCCACCTTTACCACATACACAACACCTTGATGGTGATGACAGCAGGCACTGACGCTCGTATGAAAGACCTCTCTGATTAACATGAATCTTAGTACACTACACTGTGGTATAAAGGTCACATAAACATGATAAACTCACACAAACGATTAAAACTCGGGGATTTATATTACTGTAGAATATACAAAAGAAAGAAGTAAGTGGTTTACATGGCCATATATGAGAATGAATTGAAACAGCCTAGTATGTGATAGACGTGCATACACTGCGTCATGGTTGACAAGCTAGTATTGTAAAATGTTTGTGCAATGTCAGGTGTATATATAGTCCGTCATTGGGGCTTCAAGGGTCGTTTCTGCCACTTTGCAAACCGAAAGAAGTGACCCTTGAAGCCCGCGGCGATGTGTCATTATATTAATATTTTGTTTTCTTTTATAAAATACAAAAAAAGTTGGAGTCGAGAGCATTTACTATATATTTGTTTTTCTGGTATTCAAAATGTAAGCAATATTGATTGAGATATTGACCTTAACCCTCTATCCTGCTAAGTTATTTATTTGAATTTTCACTCACTTGAAGTTGTGTCTCGCTACCGCGACCCACAACTTCAAGTGGCTGAAAATTACTCATATTTGTTTAATTTGAGCAAAAGTATTTGCAAATCTTGATATTTAGACACACATTTTCATTCCCAATAACACTGATTTGGTCGACTGATAAAACAGATTAAAAAAGACAATAGTTGTGATCAGCGGGATAAGGGATACAATGGATTCATCTGAATGTATTTGATATTGAGGCAATTTAGAGTAAGTGGGATATATCTGACTATTGACATGGACTTTTTATATTACAATGATAAACTTGAATACGTCGACAAATACATAATAAAGAATTAATACAAAAGGGGCGCATATAAATCCCAACAATTCCACATTTAATGTCAAGTGACCTCAGATCCTCTGAACATACTATTTTAATGTTGCCTAAAATGGCGCGGCAAGCCAGATTTCACTGAGAACATACCCTAAAACGAATTGAGTATTTAATGTGCATATTCTTATAGTGTAAGTTCACGAATATTCGCCGGGATTTAGTATATGAAAACGGTTATTGAGTGGGATTTGCAGATTTATATACACAACACGTCATGGGAATGTTTAAGTTATTTTATGATGCTGTTGAAATTCTTTTAAAATGTCAAAACAACGTTCCATACCAGATTGTTGGTGTGAACAAAGACACATTTCCCAGTGTCTCCTGACCGCTGACACGTCTTAAAATCAATGCAGCTGAACATCGGAGATCTTATATGTATAAGATGATAGAATTCCTTTGTCAGCTTATTTTTTCAAGGCTGGTGCAGCACAAAGGAGACAAATTCATCGTATTGTAGCTCCCCGTCGTGATTGGCATCATGTAAGTCCACCATGGCCACCACCTCATTCTCACTCATGCCCAGCTTGTTCAGCATCAGCTTAGCTTCGTCCACGGAGACTGCCCCACTGTTGTCCTTATCAAACTCAGCAAACAAGGCTCGCACCTGACCAGCTCTGTAACATATGCAACATAATTAGTACTTATGGTGGTCATACATATAACAACACACTTTTTTATGTTTAACCCTTGAAGCCCTCACGATGCATCAAAGCATCATTTTACATTCCTGAAAACAGACTTAATTGTCCTATAACCAAGGGTTTTAGAACGAAAATTTCCATGAAACTGGTGTACCAATACGTGGTAATTTTCTTTCATTTTTAAACCACATCAAATCATCTTCATCCACTACAAGTCGAGAATTGCGACAACGGCTTGTAGTGGATGAAGACGACAATGGTAAATTCAGGCTTGAAAGGGTTAAATGTAAATAGCGCATATTAATTGAGATCAAACTGATTTGTTTTTATAAAACTGAATTTTTTTTTCAAAAGCAGGACCTGGAAGCAAATTCATATGTATGGTAAGATGTACCCACACACACATTAACACATCCATGCTTTGAAGGCAAGGTTTCTCAATGGACAGAAAAAAATGTATTCAAGTTTGACAGAGCAGGAAATCAGAATCGGAAAATAAATCAGGTTGGAAAATTTAAAATAATTGTGTGAATCAATAGGGCCTACATACATTTGCGAAACGTTTTTTTTTTTCAATCCGTAGACGCTGAAATATTTTGTATAAACCATGGAGACCCAAGGGATTTTTCAATTTGAAACCACCATAGCAGTCTTAGTCAGCTCTTCCCGGTTCATTTGAATACCTATGTTACGGGTCTACGGCCATTATAAATATTTTAATTCTTCCAGTGCGGGGATCGTCTTTATACGTCAGAATCTGACGTTTGTAGACGTCAGATTCTGACGTATAAAGACGGTTCCCGTCACCACCACTCACCTGGACTGTACTTTAGTGTAGAACCTGACAAACTCCTCATACGACAGCTCTCCGTCCCCGTTCTTGTCGTATTTGCTCACCAGTTGAGCAGATTGTTCCGGGGAGAAGGCCAGCTCACGTTTGAGTATCTCGTGAGCCTCATCTGAACTAACCACTCCGTTTCCGTCCTGGTCAAACTCCTGGAACTTACGACGAACTTCTGCCAACCTAGGAACGGTGATAAATATGTGAAAATAGCAAAAAAATACGCCATGATTCTCGTTAAAAATAGATGGGACAATTCAACAAAAAAATATTGACATATATCAAAACGACATCTATCAAAATGTATGATAACCAAAATATATAAACAAAAAAATACGCCATGATTCGCTGACAATAAATGTAACAATTCAAGGGAAAGATTACGGACATAAATATCCAAATATCAAAATGCCCGTATTCTCGTACAAGTTTCGATATAAATTATCGTAAGCATCTTGACTAATCTGAAGCCTACGATATATCGTAACTTGTACGAGAATACGGGCCCTGGTGTGCATATTAAAAATATTTATCTGACAGATTGAGCTTATAGACCAATATTAATTTTTAATGTCCACTTGGAGACATTACCTGTGTTCTTCTAGAGGTATGTTCTTTCCGTTCTGTGGCATTGCGCGGAGAAACTGCTCAAATGTGAGGCAGCCACTGGCATCCACACCGTGGGTTTTCATAATCATCTAAAACACATGAGCCAAGACATCTCTTACAGAAGGGTTATACTTAACACATACTTAAATAGGTCAGCATTTATACTCCGATGAATTAATGGGGCATGCAATATTGATTACACCAATTATGCATTTGACATGGTAATCAGTGGTAATGTTCATATAACATCCCAAGCAGCCCACGAAATATTTTTCAATGGCACCACAGCACCACCTAGTGACTGGCACATATCGTGCTTGCTGCCATCTGGTGATTACATCAGACAGAAAATGAGAACTTGTAACCAGAAAACACGAGACGCCGATGCAAAGGTGGGCCGGTATCCCGTGTGACAGACCAACATTCAAACAGCAATGCGTCAAAGTCTCGTATTAGCTGGGATATATTGTTTTTTATAATCGATAATGGCACTAGGCTTACAAAATTGTATGATCTTGACTGTAGACATAATTTACTTTCAGCTTAATCGTCCCTGATGAAATGCCGTTAACACTACAACAGCAAGTACCTATCTTGACTATCTTGCGGTTGAAATGGTCACATATCGATCAGTCACATTGCTAAGACTGAATGAATGGGAGATGCCAAGTTTGAGCACATGTAGGATTAACTGGGCCAGGTAATGGGCTACATTTCTATTATATTTGACTGATATAGATTTGCTTTTGGGATAATAAATTGACTGTAATTTGGGGAAAACACAGATAGACAGTAGGCCTAAGTATACTTGAACAGTTTACAAGCTTGATTAGAAAATGCTCTATATCTGTCTATATATATCTATATAGGCTTACTATTGTAATATGTAAAGCCTTCTATACACCGGAAGACTGTCTCCAATTGCTTAAGACCTAATCTTAAACAACCGGTTTGGTGTGGCCACTCCCACAACTACCATTTCGTCAATTTCGTCGTGTTGGAAGCTGTCGTGAAGACTGAATGTGTTCAGTCGTATAGTTGTGCCCTGTCTTAGCCGGCATAGACCGTTGCTGCGATGTTGCATGTCCTGCGACGCGATTGAAATGTCTCACTATTGCTTCCGGAACACCCACTGTAAGGGCCTACACAGTCACCACTAGGATCGCTGCTATAGCTTACGACGCGCAGTCGGCAACAGTCTTTCTGGTGTGGAATGCTGCCGTCGTAAACCCAGCTTAACTGTCT